>BTPG01000001.1:249282453-249882453 GCA_036245525.1 Semisulcospira habei
ACAACCTGAGGCTATTTTTTTTTTTAATCTGCTTATTGTCCTACGAAGGTTACGTTACAGATTACAAGCTAGATCAACCATTTTAGTTCAAGGGCGGTACCAGAAGCTATTCTGGCACCACTCTTGAACTATCGTAGTCAAAATTATTTGAAGCAACAGGATGAAAAGGCTTAACTCCTCCGTCCCCCCCCCACCCCCCTTTACAGCCCCCCCCCCCCCCCCCGATCTTTTCTCCCACCTTCCTCCCTGCCCGCCCTCCCCGCCCCCAAATCTTTTCTCTCACCCACCCCACCCCACTCCCCTCACCCTGCCCATTTTCACCCCCCTCCCTTTCAGCTCTCATCAACTACCCTCCCTCGTCACCCTTCACCCCGCCCCCCTCCCCCCATATACCCCCACCACTACCTCCACCACCCGCACCACCACCAACCCCTGCCGACCCCCTCCTCTTTCTCAGTTCTTGCACCCCTCTGTCATGCAATGCTTGTCCGTGGTCAACACGCCTCGCTCAGTAAACACGGACACGGCACGCCCCTACGTCAGGTGAATTTGCTCAGTGTGATCAGAAAAAAAGGGCCACCACGCAGATGAGGCTCTACTTTTGTTTTAACTCGATCACTGCCGAGAAAGGTGACTCCGATCCAGCTGCAAGAGGCACAGATCCTCATGAGCCCCCGCTGTCGCGGGGGCTCATGAGGATCTATGCCTCTTGCTAACACCGCTTTGTATGCATGTTCCCTGGAAGGCTAGTGGGGTCCCCTTCGGTGGTGAATAAACAAAGATTTGAAAAGGAAGGACCCAACGAAGAAAGTAACACGCTTAGAAAAGACAGTTACAACACGATTTGGTGAAACACCTTTTTTTTCCCAGAATAGACATGTACAAAGAAGGACACAATTTGCAACTAATCTTGGTTTGTGATCAGGAAGATGCAAGTTAGTTGAAGATGCAATGTGTAGGTTTCATCTTCCTGATCACGAACCAAGATTAGTTGCAAATTGTGTACTTGTTTGTATGTCTATTTTGAAAAAAAAAAAGGGGGGGGGGGGGTTAACCGGATATATTAGTACATCCGTGTTGTAACTGTTTTTTCTAAGCGTGTTTCTTTCTTCGTCAGTTCTGTTCTTCTCCTTCAAATCTTTTGTTTATTCGGCACCGAAGAGCCCCAGCAATCCAGGCAACATGGACACAAAGTGACGTCAGCAAGAGGCATAGATCCTCATGAGCCCCCGCGACTGCGGGGGCTCATGAGGATCTATGTCTCTTGCAGTTGGATCGTGTTCACTTTTTCTCGGCAGTGAAGGGTTTGTGTTTTTTTTTAAAGAAAAAAAAAAAAACAACAGCGGCAGAGCCTCAGTTTACACGCCTTGGCAGTCACCGTTTTGGTCTGGAGTTGATTTGGTGTGGGTGTGTGTACAACACAGTCTGCGTCCACCCACAGTGAAGGGGTTAAGGGGGAGGGCGTCTTGGGAGGGGGGCACACTGGCTGTCTGTCTCGATTCGCTGAAACGAGAGAGGCGGCGCGGCCAATGTTGGTGGGGGTGGGGGGGGGGGGGGGAATTTAACCCGCGCCCTGCAGCAGGAGATGGCCGGATCGACCATGATAATTCAAGGGAAGTGCCAGATTAGCTTGGCGCCTAATCTGGTACTGCCATTGAATTATCATGGTCGATCCATCTCCTGCAACTGGTGCATAGTCATTAGATGACGCCTCCAAAATTTGGGACTGAAATACGGCCGTCGGGCGGAGTGAGTTACGAAGGCAAAAGCTTTAATAATATTAATGCTGGTGCAGGCATTCTCGAGCACATACAGTTCAGTTCAGGCAAGATGGGCTCTCTGCGCTCTGGAAGGCCCATACGCGCTCCACCCACCCGTGACTGAGACGTTTTTTCCGAGAGTACCTTTCCTCTGATACCGCACCAACATGGGTCTAGTTTCAATACGGTTCTCAGTCGCTTGTCCTGGTCAGGTCTCCGGCCCCAACCGCCCCGCTGCCTGTCTCCGCACACCTCTGCCCCGGGAGGCGGTCGGGTGTCTAATAAAAAACTTGTGTAAAAGACTGTGCGTTCTTAAAGATTTCGGCAAATGTGCGGCGGCCGACAGCGAAAGGGATAAAGTGTGGGTTTTTTTTTTGTTTGTTTTTTTTAAGGGGAATGTGGTGAGTTGCCATCAGCGAGACAGTCGATGTGCGCCTTGGCCCTTTTCATCTTGATACGCCCAATGCTTGAAACAAGTTTGACTATGGCAGTTCAAGGGTGGTGCCAGAATAGCTTGGCGCCTGAGGCGTTAAGCTATTCTGGCACCGCCCTTGAATTAAAACGTTTGATTTATCTCCTAATCATAGGACAATAAGCAATTTTTTTTTTTTTTTTTTTGGGGGGGGGGAGAGATGGGGTGGGGCGGGGGGATCGGCCTCAGAATGTAATGGGTTAATCTCAATGGGCCGGGAACTGAAGGACATTCCCAGTTGGCAAAAGGTCATGAGGCCGGCGCCAGGCGCTGTTTGTGCGCAGTCAAACAGCGCGTGACGTTCGGCCCGATGACTATTTTGCGTACTAGGTTGGAGATGGACTCGGGGATCCAGTCCGCCGCGTTGAAGATGGTTTTGGAAAAGGGAGTGAGGGTGGGGTCAGTGACTGAACTAAAAGCGAACGGGCCTCCCGGGCCTCACACAATGTGCGGCACGCGCGAGGCACCGCTTTCTGATGTGCAGCGTGGCTCGGGGGCTTTGCTTTGGGCGGGGCGGACTCGCTGGCAGGGAACGCAATGTTTGTCCTTACACACGTTGGCCCAGAATTGTCTTGGAGCGCAAGGTCTAACTGGGGCGAGAGGATGTGCGTGTGTCAGTGTGTGTGTGTGAGTCAGTGTGTGTGTGTGTGTGTGTGTGTGTGTGTGTGTGTGTGTGTGTGTGTGTGTTTGAAAGCCTGGGCCGGAGGGGGAATGCGGTGAGAGAAAGGGGGTGGGCGGGGGGGGGGGTAGCAGGATTTGGGAAGCTAACTTATGACCCCTTTTCATCATTTGATCGGAAGACTGTCACAGTGATTGTCCAACCGAATCTTAACGACCGATCAGTTAGCAGTCAACAGAATTGCCGACTGGCAGCGACCACGATCAATCAGTTATGATTTTGTTCAGTCAGTCACAAAGTGGACAGATCAGTCTAAAATGCAGTGACAGATTTTTTAAAAAAAATTTTTATATTTATTTTATTTTATTTATTTTATTTATTTTATTTTTATTTTTTTAAAATTTATTTTATTTTATTTTATTTTTTTAGGGGGGGGGGGGGGGTCAGAGGGGGTGGGGGGGGGGGCGGATGCAGCCAGCGTACCTTGTTAGTAATTTCCAGCGTCCGAAAATTCAATATTCTGCTGTGTTTTTCTCACAACCAGCGCAGGCACGTCCTGAGAAAGTCTTGTAGCTGTCGGGACGTTAAGCAATGAGCAACCAACCAACCAACAGAAAATGCAATCAACGGGGTGTGTTCAGGGGATGGAGGGGGGGTAGGGGGGTGGCGGGTGGCGGGCGACAATCCAGCCTCTGAACAAAACAAAGTAAGGAGCCGGTAGGGGCAAGGGAAGGGGTAAAACATCGAGATGATCAAATCTTACGAATTTTTCTTCAAAATATATATTTGTCCAATTTTTGTTATGCTCCAAAACGTTTAGGCGGGGGGAGGGGCGGGGTGAAGGGGTACTCCGCCCCTTCCTACATTTTCTTGGGGGTGGGGGGGGGGGGGATCCCCCTCCGCATGTTCCTATGCCACTGAAATGTAATCAGTTGGCTTGGGACCTGACAGCCAGAGACAGAATTAAATCATCTTGCGCAGTTACAAGTACCGCTTAACCCCATCACTGCCGAGAGCATGATTCGACTGCAAGAGATATAGATCCTCATGAGCCCCCGCGACTGCGGGGGCTCATGAGGATCTATGCCTCTTGCTTAGACCGATCTGTATCCATTTTGCTTCTTACAAGCGTGTGGCCTTTGATCGTTGAATAAACAAACCGTAACAGAAACGCGCGTACAGTGGCAGGGAAAGGGTTAATTCGTCCAGAAAAGGGTAGTCCGGGGTCAAACGGACAACGCCTTCTGTGTGAGAAATGGCGACTTGTTTGATCAGGCCGTGTCAGTCGGAAAACGGCAGAAATCAAGGACACTAGATCAATCAAGCGTGACAACCCAGTCTCTCTTGGCTTGACTTCGCGAACGAAGATTTTATACGTCTGCAGGCTTGTTCGTGGCTGCGGAGGCCAATCCGAGACAGGCAGGTTCGACCGCAGTGGCTGCAGGGGAAGGTATGGCCAGGGTTCTGAGCTGCGGCATCTCTGTTTTTTTCTCCTGAGCCGCTTGTCCTTAAGGCTAGCTCTGTGAGAGTCCTCAAAGGAGACAGCTGCCTTGTAAATGGTGGAGCGCCAGGTGTCACGGTCCGCAGCAAGCGAAGACCACTGGTGGTGGTCGATTTGGCAGGCACTAAGTGACTTCTTGAGACAGTCTTTGTATCTCTTCTTAGGTGCCCCTCTGTCTCGGTGTCCAGTAGCAAGCTCGCCGAACAGGGTGATCTTTGGTAGGCGGTGATCCTCCATCCTGGAGACATGCCCCGCCCAGCGGAGCTGTGTCCGCAGCAGCAAAGCCTCGATGCTCACAGTTTCAGCCTGTTCAAGGACCTCGACGTTGGTGACATAGTCACTCCAGTGAATGCCCAGGATGGAACGCAGGCAGCGCTGGTGGAAGCGTTCGAGGAGTCGTAGTTGGCTGCGGTAGAGGGCCCAGGACTCGGAACCATACAGCAGGGTGGTGAGGACCACAGCTCTGTACACGCTGATCTTGGTGTCTGTTTTCAGCTGTTGATTGTGCCACACCCGCTTAAAAAGTCGCCCGAAAGCACTGTTCGCTTTTGCCAGCCTGCTGTCAAGCTCCTTGTCCAGCTTGGCGTCCGACGTGATAATGCAGCCAAGGTAGGTAAACTGGTGCACTGACTTTAGTTCAGACTCGCCAATGGTGATGTGAGGAGGGCGATACACTGTCTTGGATGCCGGCTGATGGAGGACCTCTGTCTTTTTCAGACTGACCTCGAGTCCAAAGAGCTGGGCAGCATCTGCGAAGCAAGACGTGATGCGCTGTAGGGCTCTCTCTGAGTGTGCAACGAGGGCAGCATCATCAGCAAAAAGCAGCTCACGAATCAGTTGGTCTAGGGTTTTCGTGTGGGCCTGCAGTCGTCTGAGGTTGAACAGGCTGCCATCGAGACGATACCTGATGTACACTGCATCGTCATCATCGAGGTCCACTTCAACATCATGCTAAAAAAGATGGTGAAGAGGGTTGGTGCCAGCACGCAGCCCTGCTTTACGCCGTTGAGAATAGGGAATGGTTCTGAGAGGTCATTGTTGAGTCTGACCTGGCCTTGCTGGTCCTCGTGTAGCTGGACAATCATGTTGAGGAACTTTCGGGGACAGCCAAGTCGCTCCAGGATCTGCCACATGCCTTGCCTGCTCACAGTGTCGAACGCTTTTGTTAGGTCGACAAATGTTACGTACAGCCCTTTGTTCTGCTCGCGGCACTTCTTCTGTAGCTGTCTCAGCACAAAGACCATATCGGTGGTGCTCCTGTTTGCTCTGAAGCCACACTGGCCCTCTGGGAGTTGGTCTTCAGCGATGGCAGGTAGCAGCCGATTCAGGAGCAGCCTTGCAAGGATTTTCCCAGCAATGGACAGCAGGGTAATTCCCCGATAGTTGGAACAGTCAGACTTCTCGCCTTTGTTCTTGTACAGGGTGATAACGACTGCATCACGGAGATCTTTTGGTAGTGTTCCTTCCTCCCAGCAGCAGAGAAAGAGGTCATGGAGCTTGCTGTGCAGTGCTGTGCCTCCATGTTTCCAGATCTCTGGCGGTATTCCATCAATGCCTGCTGCTCTGCCACTCTTGAGCTGGTGGATGGCTGTGAGGGTCTCTTCAGCGGTGGGCGGTTCGTCCAATTCAACCTTTACTGGGAGGTGTGGGATTTGTAGGACGACTGCTTCTTGAACAGTGCGCTCAGCGCTGAAGAGGCTCTGAAAGTATTCCGACCAGCGGTTCAAGATGGAGGTATTATCTGTGAGGAGTGCCTGGCCATTCGCGCTTCGCAGGGGACTTTGTACCAGGTGCCTGGGGCCATACACTGCTTTCAGTGCTTCGTAGAAGCCCCTGTAGTCACCATTGTCAGCGCAAAGCTGGGTCCTCTGTGCAAGTCTGGTCCACCACTCATTCTGGAGATCTCTGAGCTTGCGCTGGAGACTGCTGCAGACGAGGCGGAAGGCAGACTTCTTCACAGGGCAGGAAGGCTGGGCTAGGTGGGCCTGATGGGCGGCTCTTTTTTTTTTTTTTTTTTTTGCTAGGTGTTCCTGGATCTCTACATCGTTTTCGTCAAACCAGTCTTTGTTCTTCTTTCTGGCGAAACCCAAGACTTCTGCAGAGGATTTTGCAATAGCAGTTTTCAGTTGTTCCCAAAGTGTTTCAGGGGAGGAGTCTACTGGGTCCGCTGTGTCTTTGAGCCTGCGCTGTAAATCTGTCTGAAAGGCAGCTTTCACATCGTCACGCTGAAGGCTGGCAACATCAAGCTTTTTCTTGGGGGGCCCCCATTTCTTGGGTTTTGGCTTGAAGTGGAGCCTGAGTTTGCAGCGGACAAGGCGGTGGTCAGTGTGGCACTCTGCGCTGGGCATCACTCTGGTGAGGAGGACGTCACTGCGGTCCCTCTGACGCACTAGGACATAGTCGATAAGGTTCATGCTGGAACGTCCGAACCATGCTCGACAAAGCAGACAGCGGACGCCCTGAACGTCGCTCCGCCCTCATTGCCCATGAATTGCGGAGGTTAAACATCGACTGCTGAAGACAACCCAGTACGCAAAAGCCATCGGGCCCCCTGCGGCCGACTCCGGTCCGATAGCCTTTTTGCGCGCTGGGACTTGCTGTGGCAAGCTGAGTCTCAGTGTTGGCTGTCGTGACCCCAAATGTCTCCATTGACCGGCACTTGACCCCTCCGACTGTCACTTAACGGCATTCACCCGTGACATACCGCAGCGGGAGTTGAATCAACAACTTTGTGGGTGTCAGATCTCTATTATGAAGGCGCCAAGCTCATCTGGCACTACCCTTGAATTATCATGATCCATCAATCTCTTACAACTACTGGTAGATAATCGTTAGGCAACACCTCCAAAATTTGAAAAATGGGACCTTTGGGCTAAAAGGGTTAAAGATCACATTTTTCTTGTAAAAAGGCGATTGCTCAAAGCAGATTACACTGCTCTCTCTTTCTCTCGGCAGATTTCAAAAATGGCATTGCCTCTGGCATTTTTAATATCTTTGCCGTTGTAAAATCTCTCTCTCTCTCTCTCTCTCTCTCTCTCTCTCTCTCTCTCTCTCTCTCTCTCTCTCTCTCTCTCTCTCTCTCTCTCTCTCTCTCTCTCTCTCTCTCTCTCTCTCTCTCTCAGTAAAAGACAGTAAGGATACTTCCACTATCTGGCGCCTATTAAACACTCTAACTAAAGGCTGCCCTGGCACTTCAACAACCATTCCCAGCAGTCTTACTGCAGAAACTTTTAATAATCATTTTCTTTCAGTCGCTGAAACTCTAAATGCCTCAATTAATAGCAGTAAGTATGAATGTTCTAATTTGCTTTCTGAATTCTGTAAACACAGAACAGAGGACACAGACCCCTTCAGCATTCCCTTGCTATCAGTTCATGAGGTGGGTTTGCTCATTAGTAAACTACCAAATAAAAAGTCTTCGGGGCCTGATGACATCAGCCCCCAAATACTTAAGTTATCCCTGCCGTACATAGTAGAGTCTATTACGTACATTTACAACCTTTGTATCAAGCAACATACTTTCCCTAACAAACTAAAATACGCTAAAGTCATTCCACTTCCAAAAACTAAAGATCGTTCTGACCCTAACAACTATCGACCGATTTCATTATTATCAGTTCTATCAAAGCCGCTTGAAAGGCATGTCCACAAACACCTGCTTGCCTACTTAGAAAACCGCAAGCTCCTGCACCCCTTTCAATCCGGATTTCGCCCACAACACTCGTGCCACACTGCACTCACGCGCCTCGTTGACGCATGGCTCCATGGAATGAACAAATCCCAGATAACAGGTGTCGTTTACTTAGACTTTAAAAAGGCCTTTGACCTAATCGATCACACCACTCTAATGACAAAGATTCAGAAATACTTGAATAGTACAGAAGTAGTTGCATTTTTTAAATCATACCTAACTGATCGTAAACAAAAAGTTCTAGTGAATGGATCTTACTCTTCTCTAAAAGATATAAAGTATGGAGTTCCCCAAGGATCCGTGCTTGGTCCCTTATTATTTTGTCTATTCATCAATGACCTGCCACTTCATATAACTTGCAAGAACGTACATTGTGATCTTTTTGCTGATGACACTTCCATTCATATGACTAACAAAGATATACAAGTAATTTCTTCCAACTTGCAGCATAGTCTTGATGAAGTGTCTGAATGGTGTCACAGGAATTCTATGATTGTTCATCCAATTAAAACCAAATCTATGATAATCGCCACTCGTCAAAAACACCAGTTAGCACCCCTGTTACTTAACCTTTTATTAAAGGGCAGGCAAATAGAACACGTTAATGAACACCGCCTACTAGGGATTACAATTGACAGTCAGCTTAAGTGGAAGGCTCATACGGACACTCTATGCAGAACGGTAGCCAAAAATCTTTTCATGTTGTCCAAACTGAAATATTACACCGACTCGGACACGCGCAAACTATTCTATAATGCTCACATACGTTCTCATATTGATTACGCGTCAACGGTGTGGGATGGATGCAGTGAAGTCCACTTGAAGAGACTCAACTCGTTACACAGAAGGGCAGCAAAGTTAATCCTTCCTGACCCACGACTCACAACAGAAGAAAAACTCGCCAAAATAGGATTTCTGCCGCTGCAAGACCACTTCAAATACAATAAGGCTATTTTTATGTTCAAAGTGTGGAAACAGAAAATACCAGAATATATCACAACTCTTTTCTCTAAGTCGGAATCTAGGCTTGGTAATATTAGGCAACTTTTCTTAGTCCCCAAAACAAGAATTGATATATACAAATCTAGTTTGTCATTCGCGGGAACGCCGACTTGGAACACGCTTCCTGATTATGTAAAATCCGCTTCCTCTCTAGCCCGTTTCAAAATCAGTCTCTTCAAGTACTTCTCGAAGCAGTCGTAATCATTTCGTTGTGAAATATATACTGCCCTGTAACCCTGATTATGTATGCTCCCAATTACAAACTCTGTGTGTGATGGTGTGTGTGTGATGGTGTGTGTGTGTGTGTGTGTGTGTGTGTGTGTGTGTGTGTGTGTGTGTGTGTGTGTGTGTGTGTGTGTGTGTGTGTGTGTGTGTGTGTGTGTGTGTGTCAGTTTAGGTGTGTGAGATTGTCATGGGACTTTCTTTCCCTAAACTAGCAATGTTTTTGTCAGTTTCATTTACATTTAACTATATACTTAGTTTTTTTTTGTATTTTGTCTCGTAGTTTTGTAGCAACGGCAGGTTTGAAAAATGGCTATGTCTGTGACGATGTCAATGCCTCAACCGTTGATAAATAAAGCTTCATTGAATCATTGAATCATTGAATCTCTCTCTCTCTCTCTCTCTCTCTCTCTCTCTCTCTCTCTCTCTCTCTCTCTCTCTCTCTCTCTCTCTCTCTCTCTCTCTCTCTCTCTCTCTCTCTCTCTCTCACTCAAACTGCCTTCGCACAAACACACACCTGCAATAAGACATGGATCGACCATGATAGTTCAAGGGTGGTGTCTGAATAGCTTGGCGCCTGGAGCCACGCTATGTTGGCACCATTCTTGAAGTGTCACCGACGTATGTCTCCTGATCTGTAATATAATCCTAGGAAGTCAACACTGATTCGCATTTTAAGATTTCACGCTTTTTAGGTTATGTGTGTAGTGTGTAAACCCGCTCGCTGTCTGTATGTTAACCCTGTGGCTCTCGGTAACGGCATATTTTTGTCGCGATGGTTCCTGTATTAATCATCGCGGCAAAAACCGCTACCGACACCCAAACGATTAAGCCGGCTCCTGCCGAATGTACAATCCAAATTTACAACGTTGGGATGGTTCAACCTTTTCTAAACTGAGTTGAAGCGTTGCGCGTCAGTAAGTACCTCATGCTGCCCTAAATTTCATTCTTCGCTGTACAGTCGTGCACTGAAACTAAGATTGACTCCTTGACGGAGAAATACTGATGTAAATGAACTTTATCTCTATCAACAAGAAACATAGATCCTCATGCAGGCTATAGGGGCTGATGAGGATGCGTGTTTCTTGATAGTGGAAGGTGTTCTGTTGGGTTTTGTTAAAGTGTTGTCATCTACTTGCTCAGTCTTATTCAAACTTTCGTCTGTTAAATCCCAGGCCATGAATTATTTTTTGTCGTCTGACGAACGAACGTGATAGAAATACGGTCAGCAAGAGCCATAGATCCTCATGAACCCCCGCTCGGAAACGGGGGCTCATGAGGATCTATGACTCTTGCAGGTAACTATCGTTCGCTATGCAGCGTCTCCATACGGGCGTTTGCGAAATCTCAAGATATGACTGAGTAAGCTTATAGCGTACATAAAGCTGTGGCCCACTCCAGTTTCCGACCATTGGCTTATCTAAAAATCTGTACTTCATGTATAGTTCAAGCGATCTGCTCTATGGCAGGCTTTTTTGTTGTTGTTGTTGTTGCTAAAATTCGCCATTGAACGAGTTGTCAATGTTGTCTTGCCTCTGCTACAACTGTTCTACCCTTCTGTTCACAATCGCATATATGAGTAGGCAACAAGTTTTCCATTTCCACTTTTTAGCATTTAACAGAAGGAACTCTCCTGCGTACAAGAGTGAGGAAGACCAGAAAAGTCTTCCATTTTACGACATTCAAACATCATAATTTAAGTTGTTCCTTTTTCTGGCATTTATGGTAATACATAATGAACATGTATAGACCGGCGAAACTTTTGCAAACTATTCAATTGCGCTGCACTTCCGGGAGTGAGTCGCTTTAACCAAGCTTTTGAATTTCTAAATAGGTTTTTATGTTGCATCTGAGTGGTGCCTTTGGGGCATGTTTTGCAATTGAAAGCAACACATGTAGATCTAAATCTTCAGCGGTGTGTTGTTTAAAGAGAGAACTTTGCTTTCCCACAGCGGGGCAGTCATTTCTTTAGACAAAGACGAGAGAAAGTGTGCGTTCAAGTGTGTATTATTTCACGTAGTAGCCCATTTCGCCCCGACGCACTCACATGAGATGGTTCGACCATGATAATTCAAGAGTAGCTAAAAAAAAAAAAATCTTAACCCTTTCGCTGCCGAGAAAAAAGTGAACACGGTCCAACTGCAAGAGCCATAGATCCTCATGAGCCCCCGCGACTGCGGGGGCTCATGAGGATCTATGCCTCTTGCTGAGACCAATTTGTATCCATGTTTCTTGGACGGTGTCGACTTTTGGTCCTTGAATGAACCAGGATTTCAGAAACAAAAACGGCGAACGTACTGTGGCAGTGACTAAAGAGGTTAGGTTCTGTTGGTTTTTTTTGTGTGCAGATGTTGACTCATTTATTCCCGTAAACATGCGAACACCACGCAGCCGCAAGAGGCGAAGAACCTATGAGCCACTGGCAAGCAAGGGGTTGAAACGTGGAGTTGTGTACACGCAATACTACTGTGCTTGGGAGTTACGACTGTACTTAGGAGTACAACTGTGCTTAGGTATAAAACTGTAATTAGGAGTCACACGTTGGAAGCGTGTTTATTATTTTTTAAAATTTTATTTAGTTAACCCCTTTCACTGCCGAGAAAGCTTGACTAGATCCAACTGCAAGAAACACAGATCCTCATGAGCCCCTGCAGCTACTGTGGGGGCTCACGACGATCTATGCCTCTTGCTGAGACCTAGTTTATGTCCACGTCTTGAACGTTTGTGTTCATGTCCACGTTTCCTTGAACGTTTGTGTTTATGTCCACGTCTTGAACGTTTGTGTTCATGTCCACGTTTCCTTGAACGTTTGTGTTTATGTCCACGTCTCCTTGAACGTTTATGTCCACGTTTCCTTGAACGTTTGTGTTCATGTCCACGTTTCCTTGAACGTTTGTGTTTATGTCCACGTTTCCTTGAACCTTGGTGTTTATGTCCACGTCTCCTTGAACGTTTATGTCCACGTTTCCTTGAACGTTTGTGTTTATGTCCACGTCTCCTTGAACGTTTATGTCCACATCTCCTTGAACCTTTGTGTTTATGTCCACGTCTCCTTGAACGTTTATGTCCACGTTTCCTTGAACGTTTGTGTTTATGTCCACGTTTCCTTGAACGTTTATGTTTATGTCCACGTTTTCTTGAACGTTTGTGTTTATGTCCACGTTTCCTTCAACGTTTGTGTTTATGTCCACGTCTCCTTGAACGTTTATGTCCACGTTTCCTTGAACGTTTGTGTTTATGTCCACGTTTCTTTCAACGTTTGTGTTTATGTCCACGTTTTCTTGAACGTTTATGTCCACGTTTCCTTCAACGTTTGTGTTTATGTCCTTGTCTCCTTCAACGTTTGTGTTTATGTCCACGTTTCCTTCAACGTTTATGTCCACGTTTCCTTGAACGTTTGTGTTTATGTCCACGTTTCCTTCAACGTTTGTGTTTATGTCCACGTTTCCTTGAACGTTTGTGTTTATGTCCACGTTTCCTTCAACGTTTGTGTTTATGTCCACGTTTCCTTGAACGTTTGTGTTTATGTCCACGTTTCCTTCAACGTTTGTGTTTATGTCCACGTCTCCTTGAACGTTTATGTCCACGTTTCCTTGAACGTTTGTGTTTATGTCCACGTTTCCTTCAACGTTTGTGTTCATGTCCACGTTTTCTTGAACGTTTGTGTTTATTCCACGTTTCCTTCAACGTTTGTGTTTATGTCCACGTTTCCTTGAACCTTTGTGTTTATGTCCACGTTTCCTTGAACGTTTGTGGCATTTTTTTCGTTGAATGAACTAAGATTTTCAAAAGATTCAAAGATTTTATTTCCTTTATCCCCTATCGGGGTGTGAAGTAAAACATGTCAAGCCTCAGGGAAGGGATTAACGCTCGGATGGGAGATCCCGGGCCTTGTTTTCGCCTAAAACCTGGCAACCACTGGCATCCGGCTCTCGACAGATCGACCGACGAATGGATTGATCGTTTTGGCGCGTGTAGAATGAAGCGGTCACCCCCGTCCCACCGCTGTTTTGTCATTTTCGGTACGATCAATTGAGATAACAACACGCTCCCCTTTAAAAAAAGAAACGCCATTTAACCCCATTAACGGGCAAAGCGAACGCTACCCAGCTGCAAGAGACATAAACCCTCATGAGCCCCCGCAGTCGCGGGGGCTCATGAGGATTTATGTCTCTTGTTGGTCCTAAGTTTGTTTCAACATGTACATCTGTGTAGTTCACGTAGAATATCGGCCAGCGCGCAGTCGTTACAGACGTGAAATTCGTGATCAATTGCAGGGAAGGGGTTAATGGCCCTTTATGTTTTGAAAGGAGTGTGTTGTAAACATACTGTTTTCCGATCTTGATCGTGAAATACAGCATCATCAGTTGACATGCCTACTACTACGGAAACAAAAAACCAACAAAGAACATCATCAGTTGACATGCCTACTACTACAGAAACAAAAAACCAACAAAGAACATCATCAGTTGACATGCCTACTACTACGGAAACAAAAAACCAACAAAGAACATCATCAGTTGACATGCCTACTACTACAGAAACAAAAAACCAACAAAGAACATCATCAGTTGACATGCCTACTACTACAGAAACAAAAAACCAACAAAGAACATCATCAGTTGACATGCCTACTACTACGGAAACAAAAAACCAACGAAGAACATCATCAGTTGACATGCCTACTACTACAGAAACAAAAAACCAACAAAGAACATCATCAGTTGACATGCCTACTACTACAGAAACAAAAAACCAACAAAGAACATCATCAGTTGACATGCCTACTACTACAGAAACAAAAAAACCAACAAAGAACATCATCAGTTGACATGCCTACTACTACAGAAACAAAAAACCAACAAAGAACATCATCAGTTGACATGCCTACTACTACAGAAACAAAAAACCAACGAAGAACATCATCAGTTGACATGCCTACTACTACGGAAACAAAAAACCAACAAAGAAACAAATGTGTTTAACCCATTCAACCCTGACGCACTACATCAGGAGATGGATCGACCATGATAATTCAAGGGTAGTGCCAGATTAGCTTGACGCCTGTCGGCGCCAAGCTAATCTGGCACTGCCCTTGATATCATGGTCGATCCATCTCCTGCAACAGGTGCATAGTCGTTAGATGACGGCTCCAAAATTTGGGAAATACGCGCGTCGGGCTGAATGGGTTAACACCTTCACTGCCGAGAAAAAGTGAACACAGTCCAACTGCAAGAGACATAGATCCGCATGGGCCCCCCGCCCCCCCCCCCCCCCACCACCCCGCGAATGCGGGGGCTCGTGAGGATCTGTGCCTCTTGCTGAGACCACTTTCTATCCAAGTTTCTTGGACGGTTTTTTGGCTTTTGTCCTTGGAATGAACACAGGTTTCAGACTAACAGAAATGTACGTACAGAGGCAGGGAAGGGGTTAACATGGACAATTGCAACACAGTGTATTACATTTCGGGTTAAAATAATACCGTAATAATAATAATAATAATAATAATAATAATAATAATAATAATAATAATAATAATAATAATGGCTACTTCTGTAGCGCTGATCGTAAAATAAGCTTTAAGCTCTTTACAAATAAAGAGTGGGGAGTAGAGGGGGGTCATAAAGCCAGAGAAACAATGGATTCTGCAACACACACGCACGCACACAGACAAACACACAGGTACATAATCGCAAAGAACTGAGCTACACTGGGGTATCGAACAGGTCGGTCTTAAAGCAGATTTAAAGGCAGTGAATGAGGGAGAATGTCTAATGTCTATGGGTAGGGAGTTCCAGACAACCGGTCCAACGTGCGCAAAACAACGGTCACCTCTGGTTTTGTATTTGCAGAGCGGGACTCTGAGAAGGCGCGTGTCACTATTTGAACGGAGGGAGCGGGAGGGAGTGTTTAAAGAGTCCGAAATAGCTCAGGCGGTTAAACGTCGGAGCAGGAGAGCGAAGGGAATCGCCGGGTCGTGGGTTCGAATCTCGTCCCGACTCACAATCCAGGGGGAAAAAACCGGATTTGTTCAATAGCATGTCCGTTGAAAGGTCCTGGTAAATCAAAGTGGCACAGTTGGAGTGCGCCTGAGTTGATCAGTGTTCAGGTCGTACTCCATAGGCAATAGATTTCCCTGTCCCCCATAACCCGCCCGTCAGGGACGTCCATGATCACCTCGGTGCTGTGGATGTTAAACCCGAACTAACCAACCAACCAGGGAGTGTATAGTTGAAGAAGATCACCGAGATAGGCAGGGGTAGAGTAGTTAATAGCGTTGTAGCACAGACAGGCGATTTTGTACGAAACTTGTTTGAATATGGTACACGCATTTTTTAAAAAAACTTATTCACTTCTTAATTTTTGTTTGTTTGTTTTTTGTTTGTTTTGTTTTGTTTTTTTGGGGGAGGGTTTGGAAACATTGCAATTTGTACAAAGAACGAAACAAGCTTTAAAAGGACAATAACGACACAATTTATTACTTGAGTTTAGGGTTACAATTATACTTATGGTACACACATATTTATTTATTTGTTCATTTATTTATTGATTTGAAACGGTGTAATTTTTGGAACAAGCCTGTGAAATGTATGTGTCGATCACATCATACAGCATATTAAGTCATTGTGCCCGAGGTACGAAATACCCACATTTTGGAGTTATCCTCTGAGGACTGCATTACAAATCAGGAGCTAGATCGACCATGATAGTTCAAGGGTGGTGGCAGAATAGCTTGGCGCCTATAGGCGCCAAGCTATTCTGCCACCACCCTTGAACTATCATGGTCGAGCCATGTCTGGCTGTGGTGTGTCGCGGGCAGGAGTTACTGTAACATTTTCTATTGATTTCGGGGCCGCACTTTATGACTTTTGTAGAAACATGTGTTACACTCACAGCATACATGTCACCAGTCACGCGTCCAAACTAACGTGCGTTCCTGTTTGGGGGAGTCACACTTTCTCGTTAAACGTCGGAGCAGGAGAGCGAAGGGAATCGCCGGGTCGTGGGTTCGAATCCCGTCCCGGCCCCGATAGCTGGACTCACAATCCAGGGGGGGGGGGGGGGGGACGGATTTGTTCAATAGCATGTCCGTTGAAAGGTCCTGGTAAATCAAAGTGGCACAGTTGGAGTGCGCCTGAGTTGATCAGTGTTCAGGGCGTACTCCATAGGCAATAGATTTCCCTATCCCCAATGACCCGCCCATCAGGGCCGTCCATGATCACCTCGGTGCTGTGGACGTTAAACCCGAACTAACCAACCATCACACTTTCTCCTCGTCGCCGGCACAGACCCACCGGAGTACAATGGATCGCTTTACTACTACTACCACTACTACTAGTACTCCCAGCACGCAAGAGACTATCGGGCTGAAGTGTCACTCATTTTAGGTCATCCTTGACACCCTACAGCGTAAGATGGATGGACCATGGTGGTTAAAGGGTGGTGACAGAGTGCCGACTGGCAGGCGAATCTGGCACCACCATTGAACTGTCTCGGTCGACAAACACTCTCCCTGCTATCGGACGCGGACTGTGTTACTGAAATCTTTAGTCCAGTGTCAAAGAACCCTAATTTAAGAATAATTTAAGGAGCGGGATTACAACTGAATTGGCGTCAGCAAGGGGCATAGATCTTCATGAGCCCCGGCAACTGCTCATGAAGATCTGCGCCTCTTACAGTTGGTTCGTGTTCACATTTTAACTAGGCAGTCAAAGGGGTCAACGCTCATCTGGTACTACTTTTCAGTGGCATTTATTACGATCCATTTCCCTCAACTGGTGAGAGTGTGAGAAGACTGATGCACCCCAAGTCCCTTATCCACTTCACCGCACATGCGAGTGCCTACTGGACATAGGCCTTTTCAGCCGCAAAGCTTCTCGAACTTTCTCCTCTTTGCTGCCGCACACCTGCGGGAGTAGAATGGATCGCTTTATTACTAATACCACTACGACTAGTGCTGCCCCAGCACGCAAGAGGCTACCGGACCGAAGTCGACCGCAGTGGACCCGCGCACGACAGTGCGCGGGTCCACTGCGGTCGACTTCGGCCCGATGGGCTAGGCCAACTGGGACTTGACCAACCGATCTGGAAATCGTGGAGGTACCTAACCTGGCAAACTAGCTCTCACTGTCAGCGGCCGACAAAATACATGCACTACCTGACCGACTGATGAAAAATAGAGGCTAAGAGCCACCTAAGCTAGAGCAGAAACCCCTGTTGTTGCTGGTGTTGGTTGGTTGGCTTGGGTTGGGCTGGGTTGGTTGGTCGATTGGTTCGATGTCCTAGCCACTGTAGTGTACTAGCTTCTTGACACATTTACGTCACTTTTATATTACTTCTTTTATTACGCACTTCTGTTCTTCCTGTTATGTGTGACGTCCCATCCTGCAGTTGCCACCTCGCTTCTTCTCACCCACAAATAAGTAGCGACTGATTTGAATGTTTGTTTGTCTAGTTTGAAGGAGGGTTTTAACCAAAATATTAATAAATTGTGTTGTGACTGACTTTTCTAAGCGTGTTTCAATCTCCGTTGGGTCAGTTCTTCTTAGCTGATTACAGGTCTAGGAAGCATCAACACAGCTCGTGAAATCACCGTAGGTTGCCTCAATTATAACATGCAAATTACAAAACTAAAACATTTTTATCATCGTTTTTGTGTTGGAACCCACACTAGACCGTGCGATGGGTCCTACCAAATTAACCCTTTGCGTGTCGGTAGCGGTTTTTGTCACGATGATTCCGACAGGAATCATCGCGACAAAAAAACGCTACCAACACGCAAAGGGTTATTTGACCTTCATGCTCGCACCGACGCTCAAGCGAAACCTCTCGTTCCTCAGCCACGCTGACTTGGTACAGCCCGGCCAACGGCTCGCTTCTGTCGTATGGAAAGGAAGAACCATGCCCACGTAGGTCAGTCACGACGCGCCGAATTTCTTCTTGTGTATGTGTGCCCGCCCGCAGAGATGCAACATGTGTTTATAAACTGTCTCCGATCTCTAACTAGCGAGAGATGTAGATGCCCTGCTGCCTGCTGGAGTTCATGAGGCTCTACGCCTCTTGTAGATGTAACTTGAACTGGGAAAATAAGCATGAGGTCTAGGACGAGATCTCTCTCGCATTCAGACAGAAGCAGTGGGATCTCTTATCGATTCGGTTGTAAACTGTGAAGGGTGACGCGGGATTCCGCGCGAGGACACAGCAGTGTGTACAAGTGAATCGTTGTGTGGCGAAGGTTTTCTCTCAGACTGTTTTCAGTCCTTGTCAAAATGCTGACAGGCCTGCCTATTGTGTGTGAGTTCAGCGAGTGGTGTCGAGTCAAGAAAAGGTTTCATTTAACCCAATCAGCCCTGACGCACTACAGCAGGAGATGGGTCGACCATGATAATTCAAGGGTAGTGCCAGATTAGCTTGGCGCCTGTCGGCGCCAAGCTAATCTGGCACTGCCCTTGAATTATTATGGTCGATCCATCTACTGCAACTGGTGCATAGTCATTAGATGACGCCTCCGAAATGTGGGAAACACGGCCGTCGGGCTGAATGAGTTAATCTGTGTTTTTTTGCGCGAATGTCGGTCAGGGGTGCAGTGGGCTCAAGACGCGAAAATTCGTGATCATTGGCAGTGAAGGGGTTAAAGCTACGCTTCCATTTAACACGAATCCGATACGAATTCGATCCGAACCCGAAGCGGGTCCGAAAAGGAAAAGTTCGTGCAAGTCCTTGTCATGTCGTGTCCATGTCATGTCGTGTCCATGTCATGTAGTGTCCTTGTCATGTCGTGTCCATGTCATGTTTGTGTGTTTCCCATATGGCCCGATGCGGAAACGAATTCGCAATCGACTTCGAACGAAAATGACGCAATTTTTGGAGGAAAATTGCATCACCACCGTAACGGGTTCGGATCGTACTCGTATCCGCGGATTCGTGCTGATGGAACCGTAGCAATGAAAAGGTTAACTTGTGTACAGTTTTTGTGGATCGAACGGTCGTGTATCGAACTGCCTTCTAGAACATTGTTGCTGTTGGTTTTTTTTCTTGTTGTTGTTTGGTTTTTTTTTTTTTTTTTTTTTTTTTGGGGGGGGGGGGTTAAATAAATATATTTACGTTCAGTGTTGCCAACATAAAGAGAAAGATACCAAACAAGATTGGCTGCCAAACATGTACTGTCAAACGCAAACGAAACACGCTTAACTCATTCAGCCCGACGGCCGTATTTCCCAAATTTTGGAGGCGTCATCTAATGATAATTCAAGGGCAGTGCCAGATTAGCTTGGCGCCAAAAGGCGCCAAGCTAATCTGGCACTACCCTTGAATTATCATGGTCGATCCATCTCCTGCTGTAGTGCGTCAGGGCTGAACGGGTTAAAAAGGAGAAGTACAGTAAACGGTGTTGTACTCACACTTTCTGAGCGTGTTTCTTTCTTTGCTTAGAACGTCTTCGTGTTTTCAACAGCCTGTGGAAATGAATCGCCTCGTTCAAGGGGCCCCGCGTCAACAGCTGCGGAAGTGTATAGCGCTGCCACCGGCAACGCTCTACGACACTTTCGCAGCTATTGATGCGGAGCGCCTTGAGTGAGTTAAACAGCAGGTGGTGGGTACTGAACATGCTTCAGTCGACATTGTGTGGTTCCCTTTGGCGCGGTTTCAGCAGAGCTTCGAAAGCATAAATTGACTTCCTCAGATCAATACGTAACGTCTAGACTTCTTTGCAACTCGGACAAAATGAACTGAAGCTGCTCAACACCTTTCTTGACCTGGAAGAACACAGATATATATGACACCATCGAGGGGCGAAGTTCTCCGAGTCACTGCAGCTGGCGAGGGCTCATGACGATCTATTGCCCTTGCCTACGAGTGCGGGTTTGGTTTTCTTTCTGAAGGGATAAAAATGTTGTTTCGCACAAATGTACGTGGTACGGGTAATCTGCATGGGCACAAGTCCTAAAATCATAGAGTTACAAATGCGTATGATGGCAGCTAGTGGCAGAAATCCTCGTTAGTCCCTGGAAGTTCAGAGACGCTTGATGTTCTGATGTTCCTTGCCTACTAAGCCTTAGTACGGTTAGGTTTTGCTGAAGAAATATAAAAGTACGCTGTGCTCATAAGTACAATATGGCACACCGGTGAGAGGCATGAATCGTCGAATACTTATAGATTAAAATGTGACTCATACCAGCAAGAGGCATAGACCCTCATAAACCCTTGCAGTATGCGAAGATTCATGAGGTTCTATGCCTCTGTTATGTTAGTGTGCTTTTTGCTGACGGGGGAACAAAATTCTGCTTTCTTCAAATGTTTGATATGGCGCCACCAAGAGGCATGTATATTCTTATCATTGAATTATTGATGTGGCCCGTTTGTTGCTAATGCTCACGAATTTCAGTCGTGTC
The DNA here is from genome assembly GCA_036245525.1 of Semisulcospira habei. NCBI lineage: Eukaryota > Metazoa > Mollusca > Gastropoda > Semisulcospiridae > Semisulcospira > Semisulcospira habei. Next base: position 249,303,111 of record BTPG01000001.1, read on the forward strand.
TAAAATCGCGGCTGCACAATGACCGACACTCTCGTAAAGGCACAGATGTAAATGAGGTTCTTTTTCTTAAGCAATAGCCATACGGAACATAGGACTAACAAGAGACATAATGTTTGATGTCTCTTGCAGCGGTGTCCGAAAGTTACCGGATTCAATTCAGTCGCGCCGTCGTGATGAGTTGGGTGAGGGCCTTTGGGTTTTTTATTTTATTTTAAAAGGGGCGAAAATGTGCTGTGCATTCAGGAGTGTATGCAAACGCCGGATTGGGCGCCAAGTCGCTAACCCCTCGGGACACAAACATGGTGACATAAGCACTTCGATTTACAGCCATAGGCTAAAGCTCCCTTAGTCATGATCCGTTTGAGGATAGCGGACGTAAATCGGGAATAACTAAATCAGTCAGCAGTTCGGTTCGCTGAAGGCCGCGTGCGTTCTAAGATATGGAAACTACGTGTACGTAAAATTTACCAGCCACGAAAATGTATGTGGCAACAGCTAGATTCAACGGAGGGGTCCGTCCTTAAAGCATATTTAACTCCTTTAATATAATTTTTTTTAATTGAAAAAATGAAACACTCATTGAAAACCACCCAACTGGCGGCAAGAGGTATTTGGGTGGTTTAGACGATTTATACCTGTTGCTGAAACTGGCCACTGTTTGCTTGGATGATGAGCATTCAGTGACTTCAAAAGCACAATCTGCCTCAACTGGTAGCCTGTCAGTGTGAAAGGCTTTAAAAACGTATCAGATTCGACGAAAAACGAATACTTCAGACGTAAGATTTGATCATATAAAAACTGTCCAAATGACAAGAACCACGGCTGACCCGCCGCAAGATTTCAATGCCGGGCTCATGAAGTCCTGTTCCCGGTGCAGATAGAGAGACTCCGCCGCGGAATAGCGTTATGTGTGCCCAGCCGACGCTCTCTCCGACTCCCGATATGCAGCGTTTGCATATCCGTGGATTCAGCGCTCCTAGCGTGGCGGTTTGTGTCGAATGCGGGCTGGTTGGAATGTCAGTGTGTGGAATCAACAGGCTGATCTGGCGACAGGCTGCGGTAGAGGAGAGCTTTTCAAGATATAGTATTTATTCCATCTGGTCACTGGAAAACAAGACTTGATTCGTCTTCGATGCATATTATTTAGTTCTTCTGGTCACTGGAATAGAAGGCTTCGTCTTGTATTAATGCGTAGTATTTAGTCCTTCTGGTCACTGAAAAAGAAGATTTAATTCGTCTTCTATGTATATTATTTATTCCTTTTGGTCAATGGAAAACAAGACTTGATTCGTCTTCGAAACATATTATTTAATTCTTCTGGTGACTGGAAAACAAGACTTTGACTTGTATCAGTGCATAGTATTTATTCATTTTGGTCACTGGAAAACAAGACTTGATTCGTCTTCGATGCATATTATTTATTTCTCCTGGTCACTGGAAAAACAAGACTTCATCTTGTATATCAATGCATAGTATTTATTCCTTTTGGTCACTGGAAAACAAGACTTAATTCGTCTTCGATGCATAGTATTTAGTCCTTCTGGTCACTGAAAAACAAGACTTCGTCTTGTTTTCCAGTGACCAGAAGAAGTAAATACTATTCATTGATTTAATCGTGAAAACGCATTTATCTACTCTCTGTCAGCTGATACATGTTGCCTGGACTTGTGTCCATCAGGTGAAGAAATTTATCTACTCTCTGTGAGCTGATACATGTTGCCTGGACTTGTGTCCATCAGGTGAAGAAAGTATGCTGATACATGTTGCCTGGACTTGTGTCCATCAGGTGAAGAAAGTATGCTGATACATGTTGCCTGGACTTGTGTCCATCAGGTGAAGAAAGTATGCTGATACATGTTGCCTGGACTTGTGTCCATCAGGTGAAGAAAGTATGCTGATACATGTTGCCTGGACTTGTGTCCATCAGGTGAAGAAAGTATGCTGATACATGTTGCCTGGACTTGTGTCCATCAGGTGAAGAAAGTATGCTGATACATGTTGCCTGGACTTGTGTCCATCAGGTGAAGAAAGTATGCTGATACATGTTGCCTGGACTTGTGTCCATCAGGTGAAGAAAGTATGCTGATGCACTTTTAACTCATTTGCGACCAACCGCATCCGGATGCGCGGCTTATCCCGCGCATCCGGATGCGGCTGGCCGCGAATGAGTTAATCCTTAAGGCGTAGAACTATAGGGTACAGAATCACAGACCACCCAACAGTACGTCTGTCTTTAGTTGACATCGATAGGCCCAGCTGAAGCCGGACTGAGCTGGTGGAGTCGTGGTCTATATGGACAATTTTCTGTAAGGACATTTGAAACGTTTCGACACTAACTTGGTGACAGAAACTAATGTTTGTGACCCCCCCCCCCCCCCTGGATCAAGTGTAAATATCCAGACGGAATCATATTGAGGAGAGAATCGTGCACTTTGTGTTTTGACGACGATTCTAAGAAGTGACACAGAGTTCTTTGAAATAGCTGACTGGCTATTCACCCACCCACCACCCACCCACCCCCAGATTCGCCCATGAGTTTCATTGCATGGCCCGCCCGTGTTAAGAGTCCGAAATAGCTCAGGCGGTTAAACGTCGGAGCAGGAGAGTGAAGGGAATCGCCGGGTCGTGGGTTCGAATCCCGTCCCGGCCCCGGTAGCTGGACTCACAATCCAGGGGAAAAAAACGGATTTGTTCAATAGCATGTCCGTTGAAAGGTCCTGGTAAATCAAGGTGGCACAGTTGCAGTGCGCCTGAGTTGATCAGTGTTCAGGTCGTACTCCATAGGCAATAGATTTCCCTGTCCCCCATAACCCGCCCGTCAGGGCCGTCCATGATCACCTCGGTGCTGTGGCCGTTAAACCCGAACTAACCAACCAACCAACCCGCCCGCCCGTGTTCCTATGTAGTTGAAAAGAATGCTTTCTTGAATGTGATCCGGAATTGTACACGCTTTGCTTTTGGTCAACAATCCTTTTCTTTGAAAGCGTAGAAAGAGCTACCAGCAATCTTTTTCTAGTTGAATTTGATTTAGTTGGTCAATAGCGTCTTAAGCGAACACATCATACAGACCCAAAACCGCGATTCTGTGTGATCACAGAAGCGTGACCTCTCAGCAAGCGCGTGACGCTAGGTAGGGCAAAGGCAATTTCAGTTCTGACTCAGACCTTATGATTTGAATTTCTTTCATTTTCAACGCCGGCCGCGGGAGATGGATCGACTGTTAACCCGTTAAACCCCTCAGCCGCATTTCACAGATGGTCCCATAACGACTGTGTTCCAGCTGCAGGAGATGGATCGACCATGATAATTCAAGGGTAGTGCCAGATTAGTTGGCGCCTTCAGGCGCCAAGATGCTCGATCTATCTTCTGCTGTATTAAGTCGGGGATCGCGATATGGCATAGTTTGTCCGGGCTTTTAATCCACTGTTTTTAGTCGTCAAGGCTCGTGCAGTTTTGCCCAACTTCTCATTTCTGAAACATCGACTATTTGCCTCTCGGTGGTTATAGTTTATGGTCACTGTATCGTTGGTCAGTTAGTATGGTCATTCCACCTTCCGCGCCTTGAAGTAAACCTACTGCATATTAGACGATTCTAGATAATTCTAAAATATGTAATTGTTGCCTCCTGGAGACTAAGCGGTTCAATAGACATTTTATGGACAGGTTGGCTCTTGGATGTGAAACGTTAATAGATAGTCTGCTGGCAAACTAGTTCTTGGGACGTTAACTCTACCGACAGGTTGGCACTTGGATGTGAAACGTTAAATAGACTGTCTGCTGACAAACTCGCTATTGGGTGTGAAACGTAAATAGATTGTCTACTGACACTGAAGTTGGCTCATGGATGTGAAACGTTAATTGATTGTCTGCTGACAGGCTGGCTCATGGATGGGAAACGTTAACGGATTGTCTGCTGACAGGTTAGCTCTTGGCCACGAAACGTTAAATTGATTGTCTGCTGCCAAATGGGTTCTTCGAAGTGAAAGGTTATATATATATATATATATATATATATATATATATATATATATATATATATATATATATATATATATATATATATATATTATATATATATATATATATATATATATATATATATATATATATATATATATATATATATATATATATATATATATATATATATATATATATATATATATATATATATATATTGCCTGCTGAGGAGTACTGTCCAGTGTCTATGGTGTCTACCGAGACGTGGACTCTTGGAAGCGGAACGGTTAAATAGATTGTCTTCCTGACAGGTTGGCACCTGGGCGTGAAACGTTAAATTGATTGTCTACTGACAAACTGGCTCATGGAAGTGTTTACATACATCGGACCGCTGAGAAGCACTGTCTATATGTTGGCGCTGGGCAGTGGAAGCGAAACGATTAACCCCTTCCCTGCCACTACGCGCACATTTTTTGTTTCTGAAATGTTTTACCAGGCGACCAAACACCACAACTGACCGTGCAAAAAACGCGGACACACACTGGTCTCGGCAAGAGGCTAAGATTCTCATGAGCCCCCGCAGTCGCGGGGGCTCATGAGAATCTAAGCCTCTTGCAGTTGGATCGTGTTCACTTTTTTCTCTGTACCGAAGGGGTTAACCAGCTTGCCTGCTGATAGCAGCGTATCATCGGGGATACGAGTCGTTACCTGCCACTTACCCGTAGTTTAGTGTCAGCCGCGAGAGGGCTTGTTTGATATGTTGATATCTTTGTCGTCCTGGCCCTAGGACGCAAAATGCCGTAGGGCCTGAGGTCGTCCACAGTTGACCCGCCCGGATTACGGCCGATGTCGGCCCGCCTAGGCTATTGCTAGCTGGGGAGAGGCTGACGTCGTTTATCAAACCTGTCATATCTGAGAGAGTTTGGTCGCGTGTCCTTGCCGATCTTGTGAGCAGGAGAGCTTGGACAGGCCGACTAGCGGTGATAATATCACCCTACTGTTCCGGGGTATGCCCCAGATAATTATATGCAGTCGCAGTCCGCCACAAGTATATATATATATATATATTATGTGATGATTGGCAGATAGGCCAACTCGGGGAGTGGGCCACAAGTACACGTATATTCAAATGAGTTGCTTCGCATCTGAGTTGAATAAAAGAGTACTGCGGCGTTCCACAAAGGTCCGTCCTGGGCCCGGTCCTTTTCACACTCTACACATCTCCCCTGTCCAACATCATCCAGTCTCATCACATACACCACCACCTCTACGCCGACGACTCACAACTACTAGACAAAGACAAACTCGACAACACTCAGACGCTACTGACTCGCACGGCTGACTGCTATGAAGACGTGAAAAACTGGATGACAGCAAACAAGCTCAAACTGAACAACGACAAAACGGAAGCCATGCTGGTAGGCACTCGCCAGAAACTTTCCTAGCTCTCTCCCTCTTTCCACCTTCAACGACAGCACCCCCATCTCCCTCTCTGACTCGGTCAAAAACCTTGGCGTTATCCTCGATTCCTCTCTTTCCATGACCAGCTTCGTCTCCGCCACGGCCCAGGCATGTTATTTCCACCTCCGCCGCATCAGTCAAATCAGAAAATACCTCACTATATAAGCTGCCACCAAACTCGCTGTCTCTCTCATCTTATCTCGCATCGACTACTGCAACTCTCTCCTTTCCGGCCTTCCTCACTCCACCACTCTCACTCTCCAGCGCGTCCAGAACAATGCTGCCCGCCTCGTCCTCAGAAAGAAAAAATCCGACCACACTCCCCTGCTCAAGCTCCTTCACTGGCTCCCCACCCCCCAACGCATCCAATACAAGATTCTGTCTCTCTGCTACAAATCCCTGAACAACTACGCTCCTACCTATCTCTCCAACTTACTTCACCCCTACACTTCTTCCCGCTCCCTCCGCTCCGCCTCCGATCCTCTCCACCTCCTCATCCCCCGCACCAAACTCAGCACTTTCGGCCCCCGCTCCTTCTCAATATACGGTCCATCCACCTGGAACACTCTCCCACTCTCTCTCCGTCAGAAACACTCTCTCTCTCCTTCTTCCAGTCCGCCCTCAAAACTCACCTCTTTCAACAGTTCTAGCACTATATCACCACACTCCCCACCCCAAGCTGACCGTCGTAATGTATTTTCACTATTTGTGGTACGTGAGTCATTGTCTAAAGCGTGCGCATGCGTGTGCGAGTTGTGAGTGCGCGCTTAGAGTTATAATTATTATAAGATAAGCGCATTATAAATACAGTATTTATTATTAGTATTATTACTTGTGGCGCACTCCCCAACTGGGGATCTGTAATCCGCACACGGTACAGGTAGGATAAGACTCCTGTGCATGATAACTCAAATTAGGCTCTCGTGTTACGCTGATACAACGTTACGATTCCTTCACGTGAAGCTGCGCGCGGGCAGTACAAGCCCACAGTAAGCTAAAGCCTTCGTAGTGTCTCGACGATAATACGGTTTCTTTGCTTTGACGGTGTGAAGACTTGAAATTGGTGATAGAATCTTAGGGCTTGGTTCTACGTCAATTGCCTGTGGGTCCCCCGCCTGAGGCCCGACCGGCGCAGCGTGACCTGAGCCCTCGAACCGATCAGGTGAGAAGGGGAGAAGTGCACTGGATGTCAGTGCAGGTGTGCGTGCGTGTGTGTGTGTGTGTGCGCGCGCGCGCAGCCTGCCTTCGTTTCTGTGACGGTCGCAGTGGCGGCACATGTGTTTGTGCATACACGTGTGAGATTGAGCACCCGCAGCGCTTGGAACTTCGTGTCTGTGTTGTGTATAGGGACAGCAATACGGATGTGGCAGCTGTAATGTGCTATCTGTTTCTGTCGTTCAGAAATTCTCAGCCGCCCGGGAGATGGCCACTGAACTGACGACAACCGTAGAATTTAGGAAACTACACGTTAGTTTCGGAGACAGAGCCGTTGTGGCAGATCGGTTCTATTGTGGTGGCAACGTTTTAAAGTTGTCTACGAAAAACAGCATGTATTCATACCCAGTTATAGGAGTTGACCATGATAGTTCAAGGGTCGTGCCAGGCTAGCTCGGCGCCTGAAGGCGCCAAGCTATCCTGGCACCAGGGCCCTTGAACTGTCATGGTCATGTGTACATACCTGTTAGGAGATAACGTCGATCATGATAGTTGAAGGGTGATGCCAGAATAGCTTGGCGCCTAAAAGGCGCCAAGCTATCCTGGCACCACCCTTGAACTATCATGGGCGAACTTAACTCCTATAACTGGTATGAATACATGCTGTTTTTCGTAGACAATTTTAAAAGGTTGCCACCACAATAGAACCAAGCTTCCACAACGGCTCTGTCTCCGAAACTAACATGTAGTCTCCTATCATGGCCGATCTGGTGTAGCACTATGTGACGTGGCCTCTTTAGGTTAAAGCGACCTGCTCCAGGCAGATACAGATTATTAGTTTGCATATGTCTCCTTTACAAATGTTCTTAGTATGTCTTACGATAATGCTGGACTAAAGAGCTAACTTAGTTTATTAATTTGGAATGTCAAACAAATGAAAGACTTTTCTGTTTTTCTTCTCAATTGGACGCAGAATAGTTCTTTCCGTTCCGCCCCACCTTAAAGGGCAGGGGAGAAACGTGTGGTTCGCGTGCCTACTCTCATTGATTGTGACAAGAAGGTTAGAAAAGTCTTAGTTAAGGCAAGACGGTTAGTTCGGGGTTTAACGTCCACGGCACCGAAGTGATAATGGACCGCCCTGACGGGCGGGTTATGGGGGACGGGGAAATCTCTTGCCTATGGAGTACGACCTGAACACTGATCAATTCAGGCCCACTGCGACTGTGCCACTTTGATTTACCATGACCTTTGAACGGACATGCTATGGAACAAGCCCGTCTTTTTTTTCCCCCTGGATTGCGAGTCCAGCTACCGGGGCCGAGACAGGGACTCGAACCCACGACCCGGCGATTCCCTTCGCTCTTTTGCTCCGACCTTCACCGCCTGAGCTATTTCGGACTCTTTGAGGCAAGACAATATTGATAAACCTTTATATCGGCGAATTTTGAATTTTGGCATTCAGAGCCCGCCGCGCTTTTCTTCTTTTCCAGTTTACTGTCCCACTGGCACTAAAAGTGGTCGAGGACTAGTAGTTTGCAGCAATTGCAGATTTGTCGTAGTGTGCAGATTTGACGTAGGTTTTCCCTTCTTTGTTGGTTTGGCGTGTGTTTTTCCCTCCTCCTTTCTCATCCGGGCTTGGGACCGGCAACGGCGGAGTTATCCCACCGCGCCATGGAGCGCTGTTAACAAGCTAGACTTACGGCGTATTTCTTGTCAGGACGATTCAGTCCCCACCACTTTATTTTAGTAGTGACGACAGATGCCTTTGTGATGCGGTTCCTTTTCTGTTCTATTCGAATTTTTATTTTGAAGCCTCCCGGCACCGGGGTTAGTGATCTGGGACTGACGTCAGTGGTTCTGTTTGGTTCAAGTTTTAACTAGTCGGAGGCCACGGTCTTCCTAGTGTGGGATGCGTTCAGTAGAAACACCTAACCCCTTCACTGCCGGTGACGCTGAATGAAATCTTTAACCCCTCGACTGCTGCTGACGCGTGACGCTACTGGTCGTCACAACGCGTCATTTCCGCCGAACGGTATCGTCACAGCAGTCGAGGGGTTAACAATGTCACGAACTAAAACCGCGATAATTGTACCGCGTGAAAGTTGCAGATGTGAACGAGACAGCAAGAGTCATGGATCCTCATGAGCCCCCGCGACTGCGGGGGCTCATGAGGATCTATGACTCTTGCATTTGGGGGAAGGGGAGGGGGGAGGGGCTTTGCACTGTTTCGGCTGTTTAGTACTACGCTAATCTAAGTATCTAACCTCATAATGGTTCTCATAGTCCAGTAAATCGTGTCCGTATACTGATAGTGGATAGGGTTCTTTGACGAAAGGTAAGACGGTCGTTTGATTGTTAATGTTAGCCTACCTTCCCATTTGTTACCCATATCAATCTGAGAATTATTTGACTGAGCTGGCTCAACCCCTCGCAAACGACAAAGGCGAACTAAACTCTAAACCCACGACAGCAAGTCGGTGAGAGAGAGTCGAGACTGATACGAGGGAGGGAGGTAGGGAAGTGGTAGCGCGAGGTGGGGGCCGGGGAAAAAAATCAATACCCGCCTGTCTACAACTCCAGGCAGGTTAGGTCTTTGTTGTCAGAGCTGCGAGGGAGGGAGGGAGAGAGAGAGTAGAGAGAGAGCTAGAGAGAGACGGCGTGCACTCAGGCTAACAGAGAGAGAGAGGTTCCAGGTTTGAACAGATAACTAGCTAAAAGGCAAGCCGAGCTGTGCCAGCCTGGTGACAGAAAGGATAATAGGGCCGATTATGGCCTTTGCTGACTTGCACACCGCTGCATCAAACCAGTCCAGTAAGCAAACTGTCCTCTGGCCGACATAGGCCGGAGGACCTTTAGCACAGGTGTGTTAGTATAGAACTTTCCTAAGGCCGATGTGGGTTGAGGACGTTCAGCACAGCTGGCCGTGCCACGGGCCGGCCAACTGAGGCAAACGTTCGGCATTAGGTACTCTTGCTCAGCTGTGCTCTCAGGTCATACTAGGCCGACATTGACCTGTGGACCTTTTGCACAGCGCGGCTGGGCCTCCACGTAACGGCCGACGTTTGCCCGAGGACTTTGTGATCGCTGGGAGTTGTGTGTTTACTAGAGTCGTGCTACTCGGAAGAAAGGAATCATCGCCACCAAAAACAAAACCGCTATCGACAGCCAAAGGGTTAATTTTACAAGGTGCATGTACATCGTTCGACTCGGACCAGTCCTGTTTGTCCCCGATCACTACATGTGCAAGGGGGACATAAATAGGAAACTACTATCGTATATCGGGCCAGTTGCACAGTTTAGGCAGTGCTTGTGCGACTACCGAGAGCAAAATCATGCGGGTTGATAACCAGCTAGTTCAGACAACACTCCAAACATCTCCAAGAGGCACAGATCCTCATGAGCCCTGATCTGTGCCTCTTGGAGATGTGTGGAGCTTTGTCTGTGCTCTTGTTACAAGCTGGTTATCCGCCGTGTAGTCGCACAAACTGAACGGGAACCTCACCGGTAGTTCATTACAGAGATCCGAAGGTCATTCAGGTTTCAAGGCCACCTCACGTGCAGTAAGATAGGAGACTCGGGTCATTGTGTACACACAGCAGAATCCAGAAGATGACTGCCAGGCGTGTAAAATGCAAATAAATTCCCCCAACAAAGAAAAAAACACGCTTAAAGCGGGGTCAAGTACAACTCAATTTCATAAATTGCGTTGTGACTGACTTTCCCTTTTTAGGCCTGTTCCTCCCTTCGTCGGGAATCGCTGATCGTCGCTGAAAACGCGAGCAGTTAGGGACAGCTACGGTGATTCAGAGTTGTGACTGGGCCTTGATTGTGCCAAGCAGACAGGTGTCAATCTATTATTTACGTCTTCTTTTTTTCCGTAGCCGAGAGGAGAGCTATGAGGCAAGAGCTTTGGGTCCGGCGTGGCCTGTTTCCTGTGATTAGTCTCGATTGCGCCAGGCTGATAAGGCGCCAGTGCCTGGAGTAATTTTCGGTGCTAAAATTGACGGCCACAAATGCGGCTTGCTGTGAACTGACACTTCGAAAACTAGTGCAGTGTATGTACATCGTTTGACCGACTCGGTCGCATCGTGTGGCATCAACTAAAGGACGGGGTCGTGTTTGAAGTCGCGGACAGGTGTGAAAGCGACCGGTATAGTTCACCAGGGTAGTCTTCTGCCCCGGAAAGGTAAAGATTATATGTCCATTTTTTGTGAAAAGCGAAATTTTCATTGTATTGACCCCTTAAACTCCCGGGGCAAGGCGGATGCCACCCATCTGCAAGAGACATAAGCCTCATGAGCGCCCGCTGTCGCGGGCGCTCATGAGGATTTATGTCTCTCGCTAATACTAAATTCTTTATGTCTAATTTTGGTCCATTTACATATCTTTCTTCACGTGAATGTCGATCAGCTGTGATTTGGTTGCAGACGCGAATTCGTGACGGGTTAGATTAGAATACAAATTTCGCTTTTCACAAGGATAGACTTGTCTTTTCCTGTCACTGGGCAGTTTTGGCGTCAGGCGGGACTGTGATTTGTGAACAAAAAAAAGGGATTACGACAAATGTGAATGTGTAAGAACTGCTTTGATTTTCTTGGCGCTGTTTAACCCCTTCCCTGCCACTGTGCGTAAATTTGTGTTTCTGAAATCGCTGTTCATTCAAGGACCGAAACCCAAAAGCCGACCTAGAAACATGGATACAAATTTGTCTCAGCAAGAGGCATAGATCCTCATGTGCCCCCGCAGTCGTGGAGGAGGTGGGGGCGGCTCACGAGGATCCATGTCTCTTGCGATTGGATTGTGTTCCTTTTTCTCGGTAGTGAAGGAGTTCAAGCGGGCACGTTTAGGTGCTAAATAATAATAATAATAATAATAATAATAATAATAATAATAATAATAATAATAATAATAATAAATAATAATAATAATAATAAATAATAATAATAATAACGGTATTTATAATGCGCTTATCTTATAATAATTTCTCTAAGCGCGCACTCACAACTCGCGCACGCATGCGCACGCTTTAGACAACGGCTCACGTACCACAAATAGTGAAATTATACATTACGACAGTCAGCTAGAACTGTTGAAAGAGGTGAGTTTTGAGCTAGACAGACAGATGCTGTGAACGACTCGGGCATCATTAAAATTAAATTAAATCAAATTAGCGCATTAAACAGGCGCTTTGTCCCAATTGAAAATCGGCTCAAAGCGCCGCCGCCGCGAACTGAACCCAACAAGCACGCTCACGTGAATCACGCGCATTCACTCACACGCTGCACACAAACACAGAACATTCACGTCAGTGGTGCTAAGGGCAAGCTCAAGCGAGCTACTGAAATTTTGGGAAGTTCAAATCGCTTATATTTGAAATTTCATCAGTCAGTTGTGTGGTTTTAACCCCTTCACTGCCGAGAAAAATCCAACGCTATACCCAACCCCAAAGAGGTATAGATCCTCATGAGCCCTCCAGTAGCTGCGCGAGGCTCGCAAGGATCTACGCCTCTTGCTCAGACTAATTTGAATCCAGGTCCCTCAATTGAGCGGTTTTGGTCATTCAATGAACACAGATCTCCGTCAGGAACGAAGTAATGCGTCCAGTGGCAGGCAGTGGGTTAATTTCGGGCTGATTGCCGCGTACACAGTGCCGCGTTTGCCGCTTATACGGATGCGGCACGTCTAGAGTGACTGAAATAGCAGACTTAACCCTTTCCCTGCCAGTGATGACGGGTTTCTCGGCCAAATGACCGACATTCACATGAAATATCCAAGTGAAAGGGGACCCAAAATGGGTACCCCAAAAAAACCATACGACTAACAAGAGACATAAATCCTCATGAGCCCCCGCTGTCGCGGGGGCTCATGAGGATTTATGTCTCTTGCAGCTGGGTAGCGTTCGCTTTGCCCCGCATTACGGGGGTTTAGTGATTACGCAATCAAACCTGAGAAACGTCAACTCGCCCGCGCGATCAAATAAACACACACGAGTTTAATTTCAGCAAGGTCGACTTGCTCTGAGCCAATATTAGACCGTTTCAAGCCCCCCGCGTCTACATGCGCGCAATGCAACGCTATAATGTAGTTTTTAGTAGAATTGTGTGTCAGTGTCACTGCCAGGCGCTTGGTTGTGTAGCGTTTAAAGCGACCTGCACCAGGCAGTAAAGGGTTAGTAGATCGCGATATCGCCTTCATAAATGTTATTAGTATATCTTACCGCAATACTGGACCCAAAAAAAAACCCGGTTAATGTTAATTATTAACTTTCATTGTCGCAAGATGAAAGGACGTTAACCCCCTCACTGTGGAGAAAAAGTGAACGCGATTTAACCACAAGAGGCATAGATCCTCATGAGCCCCCGCGACCGCGGGGGCTCATGAGGATCTATGCCTCTTGCCGAGTCCAGTTTCTGTCCATGTTCTTTGGACAGTTGTGGCTTTTGGTCCTTCGGTGAACAGAGATTTCAGAATCTTTTTTTAAAAAGTACGTTTGTGCGCATGGAAAGGGTTAAACGCACCACCAGTGAGCGAAAGGTGCCCGTCGGTGCTCGCACAGCTGTGCGCGGGCAAACTGCAGCCGAGGTCGGCCCGAGGACCCTTTTTGTTTAATCAATACTCGCGATCTAAAATGAACCGAGTCCCCACCCTCCAACAACAACCAAAAAAAAAAAGTGATTTTGTAGCAATGGCAGTTATAGATTACTTGTCGGTTTAGATCTGTTGACCTGCGTGCCGCTTGCCAACGATGGGAGCTATGATTTCTTTTTATTTTTACTTGTGTGTCTCGACCGCAGCCTGTTATGTGGTCCGTCCGCCCATCCCGCTGAAATTAAGAGGTTACTGACGTTTGAAACAAGCGACTCGCAACAACGATCGAGAGCAAAATCGCTAGCGGATAACCAGCTTGATTCATAAGCACTGACAACACTCCAGCATCTCCAAGAGGCATAGATCCTCATGAGCCCTCCGGGCTCATGAGGATCTATGCCTCTTGGAGAGGTTAGGAGTGTACTCTGTTTCCCGTCTCGTTCTCGTTTCAAACGTAACCTGGCTACTGTATTTCCGAAGGAATGACACGAGTGTGATGTCATTGCGCTAATTGTTATGTTATGTTACGGCAGTCGAGCGATCTCCAGGGTAATATTATTCCATAAAACATGCCGCCGTTGCGGCTGAGCCTTAGCTCAGCCCTGCGGTCATTCCCGCTAGGATTTCTTTTAAACCCCCCCTCTCCCTCGTTGTGAAGTCACCGGTAGCTGCAAACAGCACCGGTGGCTTGCACGCGCTAGAGGGTTAAAGGAAATGACGGATGAGTTTTCGGCAGGGAGCGAGTTGTTGCATTGCGGTGGTCAGACGCATGCGGTGTCGAACACTACGCGGATCGAAAGCGCCGGTGCAAATGTTTGTCAATGTGCTTGTACATCGTTACGCTGTTTGCTCTCGCCATTCGCTGCGGTGGAGGCTTGCATGGCAAACAGTAGGCCCAGTAGTATAGTACGGGCTACGTGCTAAAATCACATCAAACCTCGATCCACTTGATCACTTTTGCGTCCGGAACCAAGCGGTATATGTATTTTTGTAATTCGCCGTTTCAAGCTCTTTCAGTGATGGATTTTTTTTCAAAGCCGCTGACATCCGGGTTGCCTGCAACTGACGTGGCTTCGCTGTGGCAACAAGGTAGCCCAGCTTTCTAATCAGCAGTGGCATTGCGTAGGGTAGTGCTTTATCGACTTAGTGCTTCGGATCGCGATCGTTTATGACAGCATTAGTTTATTGCTCAAGGGTTTTGCGAGATTAGCTTGGCGCCTGGACGGCGCCAAGCTAATCTGGCACTACCCTTCAACTCTACCGCACCTGGCGCTGGAAGTGAAAGACCTCGCGCTTTTTTTCGGCAGACGTGAGAAGCTGACAACGACATGATTTTCATGCGGACGCATGAACCAGGGGGATTGTCCGTGACTCCAGCTGACAGAACTCTGTGGCGGGGTTTCGCCTGCACCTTCTGTGTGACTGTCAGACCTACAGGTCTATGTGTGCGCTGCTAGTCAGGCTGTGATTCTAGTGGACGTTCACAGTGAGTCGGTGTGAGTTTTGCTGTGTTTTGGATTGAACGGTCCAACGTGGGCATGATTTCTCCGCCGGCTATGGTGCCTGGTTATGGTCGCGGCTTTGTCGAGCGAAATGACGTTCATAACTCGTACGCTCCCAGAATGCCGAAGTCTTTTAGTTCTGAGTTAACCCCTTGACTGCTGAGAAGACGCGACAACGAAACAACCAGTTGCGGGGGCTCATGAGGATCTATGCCTCTTGCTGACGTCTTTTTGAATCCACGTCACTGGGACGGTTTGGTCTCTCTGGCGTTGAATTAACGAAGATTGCAGAAACGCAGTCCGACCTGCGTCAGCTTGCAGTCAAGGGGTTAAAGCCACTGGCGTAAGGTTTCCTCCGCACGTACTAGCGAGGCGAATAACACGTGTGTACAATAATTATTAGATATAGCCACTGACTGAAGATATGCCAGTTATCCCTGATAAAGGGAAAAACAGCTGTGATAATAGTAAAGACAATACGAGTAATGTTGAACTGATGTGCGGTGACGTGGCCGTTTGGAACCTTCCTCTCATAACGCGATGCTGTGATGCCGAATTGCTTGGCGCGTGGCATCAGCTTGAACTACATGCGACTGCCCAAAGCATCCTCACGGCTTTTGGTTTCGTGTTGGGAAATGAGTAACGACTGCAATTTGCGTCTTCAACTGCAAATTCATGGGCTTTGTTGGTGTTTTTTTCACCAGCGGCATAAAAACAAGAGCCAACGCGGCAAATAAATAATTTAGACATTCGCATTGATGTGTTTTACCCGGCTGAGAAAAAGGGAAGAGCTGAGGTCATTTGGAGATCATTTAAACTTTATGGTCTCTTGCTGTCTCATTTGCATGAGACACGGATTCTCATGAGCCCCTGCTCCTGAAGGAGCAGGGGCTCATGAGAATTCGTGTCTCTGGCTGGAAGAGGGCGGCGCCATTCATACCGATAAATATCTCTTCTCTTAGGCAGTGGGCAACATCGAGGGATTTTAACTGTGTTTGGAAAGGCAACTTCAACGGAACTGTCAATGTTTTAAATACAGCGTCAGTAACTGTTTGACGCAAGTCCTCCTTGACCTGATCGATTTTGGGGAAAGGATAAGCTGAAAGTGGAAAGGTCAGACAATCCCGTGCCAGGGAAGCAAACTTTGGAAACGACCGAGTCAAGGGCAGAGAAGTCTGTTGTGTCAATGAAACCAAACAAAAAGGGCGACCTTGAATTTGCGAGAAAGGGCGACTCAGGTCTACGGACGGACAAGCGTGGACTAAAGAGAGACGAATGCGACCTTAGAAAGAGAAAATCTAATGTAAGGAAAGACAATTTTGATGCAAGGAAAGATTATTCCGATCTAGGCGAAGACAACTCTTATCTCAGAAAAGACAGCTCTTGTCTATCAGCCATCAACTCTGATAAAATCTCTCTGTGCAATGGATCGAGGTAGCGAAAGAAAGGTGATCCCACCATGGACAGAAAGGTTTCGCCCCGCACAACACTCGCCAGCGGTGAAAGGCAGCCACTCACCACCAGGGGGCACTACACTAGTGGGAACAGACCATACCCCCACTAGCAAAACGCCGTCAGGCCCACGACAGCCGCAATGGGCCGGAGGACCTTCGCTTACTGAGACCTTACCAGAGAAAGACAGTCTTCTTGCAAGAAGTAACCAGCTTTCGCCAGGAAAAGATTGTCCAAGAACTGCAGACGTCAGGATGTTCGGGAAAGACAGTCTGTCGCCTGCAAAGGTCAGTCCACTGCATCACAGAGACATTTCTTTGACTGGAACAGAAAAGTCTCCGTCAGGAAAAGATTTCGTCCTGGCAGGAAAAGACAGGCCATCAGTAGAAAAAGACAACTCAACGTCAGCAGACGACAATCCCTCGACACAAACAGGCACTCCTTCAACGGGAAAAGACAATATTTTCCCAGGGAAAAATAGCCCGTCGTCAGGACAGGACACAGAAATTAAGATGAATTCATCTCCAGTATGCCCATCTCCTTCAGGAAGAGACAATCTGTTGCCAGGAAAAGACAATAAGTCTCCGTCAGGAAAAGACAAACCCCAGCAGACGGTGGTTCCGGTCCGCCAGGGCGTGGAGTTGTCGTTCCTGAAGGACCTGAAAATGAAGCACAAATTTTCTCTGGCTTTCGACCATCAGAATCAAGTGGCTGCCACTGGTATGTACATGTGTTTTATATGATTAGACAAAATGTATTTAAGAAACCCAGCTCCCCCCCCCCGCCCCAACACACACACACCTCCCCCCCCCCTTACGATCCCAACCCCCCGCCCCCGACCCCCCCCCCCCAAAAAAAAAAATAATTAAATAAATAAATAATTTTAAAAAATTTTTAAAAATTTAAAATGTGCCGTGCGTGTAAAATGCATTAAAAATATTCGAGCAAACAAGCAACAAAACAAAAACAAAAAATACGTCGTACTTGTTCTTTCTAATCTTGCTTTCTTTTTCTTTGCTCGCATTTTCCTAACGGTTGATTCAGTTTTTCAGCTTAACTTTTTTTCATCCTAATACAACCTATTCCTTGAAATAAATTCGACTATGAATCAATGAATCTTTATTTTACAACGGTGAAGATATTAACACAGTCAGTGACTATGGTAGTTCAAGGGTGGTACCACAACAAGGCGCTAAGCTATTCTGGCACCACCCTTGAACTTAAATGTTTGATCTATCTCCTGATCTGTAATGTAGCCTTCATAGGACAATGAGCAAATTTGAAAGAATTCAGCCTCAGGATGTAATGGGTTAATCCAGACCAAAAAAGGTGACTGCCAAGCGTGTATTATGACTGCCAAGCGTGTATTATGACTGCCAAGCGTGTATTGTGACTGCCAAGCGTGTATTATGACTGCCAAGCGTGTATTATGACTGCCAAGCGTGTATTATGACTGCCAAGCGTGTATTATGACTGCCAAGCGTGTATTATGCAGAGAGCAAGCCAACGAAGAAATGCGCTTCGAAATAACAGTTACAACACAATTTATTTAACTCATTGTGTCCCAGGTATCAAATCCCCAAATTGTGGAGCTGCACTCTGAGTACTGCATTACAATTCAGGAGAACGATCGACCATGATAGTTCAAGGGTGGTGCCAGAATAGCTTGGCGCCTATAAGCTATTCCGGCACCACCCTTGAACTATCATTGTAGAGCCATATCATTGTAGAGCCATTGTAGAGCCATGTCTGGCTGTGGTGTGTCGGGACTGAATGAGTTAATGGTCATGCAAGCAAGTACACCATCATATGTAGCTTCTCTATTCGTGATGAGAATACATAACTGAGGGTGTGATGCGAAACATTCCCTCAGTCTTTCACCTTTCTGCTTTCCATCTGCAATTGGACTACGTTCGCTGGGGGGGGGGGGGGGGGGGGGGGGGGGGGAGGGTTGGGGGGTTATGACAATATTTCTCTGCGTTGCACAGCAAGCAAAGGACAATCGTACCGACGTTAGTCTTATAGGTGGCCTGCTTAGCGTCTGTTGTCCACCATGAAGGTGATTTCAAAGACGGGGCACGGAATACGGTCTGAACAGATTTTAAAAACAGCAACGTTTTGGACGGGAGTCGAACGCTCTGTCACCTAGCTGCCAGGTGTGTGTGTGTGTGTGTGTGTGTGTGTGTGTGTGTGTGTGTGTGTGTGTGAGTGTGTGTGTGTGTGTGTGTGAGAGAGTGTGTGTGTGTGAGAGTGTGTGTGTGTGTGTGAGTGTGTGTGTGTGTGTGTGTGCGTGTGTGTGTGTGTGTGTGTGTGTGTGTGTGTGTGTGTGTGTGTGTGTGTGCGTGCGTGCGTGCGTGCTTCCGTCCTTCCGTCCGTCCGAGGTTTAGGATGAGTGAAAAGTATGTAAAGAGAGGAAGTGTGTGTGTGTGTGTGTGTGTGTGTGTGTGTGTGTGTGTGGGAGGGGGGGTGGAAGGGGGGGGGGGCAGTAGTTAGTAGGTCACAGTCTGTTGCCCATCCAGTTTTACTGATGGCATTACCATGGAAACCAAAAACCATTCCGTGTGACTACGGTTGACCTCTGGCTGGCTGTGTATACTTTTGAGTAGGGCCACGGATATACATAATATAAGTTGAACCTTCTATAGTCCATGCCGATCTAGAAGTTAGTACAACTCTGTGCTCATTACATGTTTTGTGTTTCGTTACAAACCCGTCCCTTGGGAAATCGGACAGAAAGGCTAATTACTGAACACCCACACGCGTCTACTGTGGATACAGTACGTGAAATACATGTAAATTAATTTCGTGTGTGTGTGTTTGCGTGCGTGCGTGCGTGCGCGCAAGCGAGCGTGTGTGCGTGCGTGTGTATGTGCGTGGGTTTGTGGGGCGGTCCGTGGCGCAGAGGTTAAGGCGCCCGCCACCAATGCTAAAAGTGCGAGGTTCGATACCGGGTTCCGGCGTCGGACTTTTCTCCTCTAGTAAGTGTCACCGTTAATTCGGGCGGATCGTCAGGGGTTTTTTCTCCGGGTACTCCGCCCAAAATAGAACTCAGTGGAGAGCACTGTCTGTTGCTGCTGCCTTTCAGTCCCCCCAACGCCCAGTTCGGGCAAGGGACTGATGATGATGATGATGACTCCGGCTTTTCCTCCCCCCCCCCCCCCCCCCCCTGTAGTACCGGTTCCAGGCCACATTATAAATTTCAAATACAAGCGATCAAAATTTCCGAAATCTCCTTAGCTGAGCTGACCCTTCGCACCGCATGAATGTCCTGCGTTTGCCTTGTACTGTGTTTGTCTTCAGAGTGATTGCGTGTGTGTCACGTGAGCGTGCGTGCTGGGTGCGGCAGTTCGCGGCGCTTTGAGCCGATTCGCAGAACTGGGAATAAGCGCGCGCGTGCGTGCGTGCAGCGTGCGGCGTGCGGCGTGTGAGTGTGTAGTGCGTGCGAGCGCGTGCGTGTGTGTGTGTGTGTGTGGTGGCGTGCGTGCGCGTGTGTGCGTGCGCGCGAGTGCGTGCGTGCGTGCGTGCGTGTGTGTGCGTGTGTGCGTGCGTGCGTGCGTGCGTGCGTGTGCGTGCGTGTGTGTGTGTGTGTGAGTGTGTGGTGCGTGCGTGCGTGCGTGCGCGTGTGTGTGTGTGTGTGTGTGTGTGTGTGTGTGTGCGTGTGTGTGTGTGTGTGTGTGTGTGTGTGTGTGTGTGTGTGTGTGTGTGTGCGTGTGTGTGTGAGATATTTATTGTTATATATAAAAGAAACTTCAAGTTCTTTAGACACCATCTCCTAATATTCAACCCTTTCAGTGCCAAAAAACTTGACCCCCCCCCCCCCCAGCTGCAAGAGGTGTAGATGCTCATGAGCCCCCGCAACAGCGGGGCTCATGAGAATCTATACCTCTTGCTGAGACCTCTTTAAATCCATGTTCCTGTGACAGCTTGATCTTTTGGGTGCTAAATAAACAAACACTTCAGACACACAGTCTGCGTCGCTTGGCACTGAACGGGTTAACCCTCATCATTCGGAATACACAGTGTGTGAAATAAGTCTGACTAAAAAATAGTTCAAGGGTGGTGCCAGAATAGCTTGGCGCCTCTAGGCGCCAAGCTGTTCTGGCACCACCCTTGAACTTAAGCCCGGCATTGGTCTATGTCCTTATCTGTAAGCATTATAGTGTAGCGTGCATGTGTGGGGCAGTGTACAAATTCGAAGCTTTTTAGCCTCAGTATGATATCGGTTACATATTTGACATGTATACATAATTATGCACGTGTTCAGCCGAACTGATTTGAAAGAAAAAGCGTTCACCAAATAACAGTCTCTGACTTTTTGTGGCTTCAGAACACTCAAATTTAGAAGTCCTATTCTGGACTGATTCAATTCGTGAACGAAGTGTTTATTCAGTACTTTCCCAGCAAATTAAACATTTCAACGCATTTGACAGTCATTGACTGCCCCCTTCCAGAGCTGAATTACCAACACTTGAGTGTGTGCTGGTCTGTGATTGTGGGCCTTACGGCGCTCAGCCATAGGGTCCAAAATTAGAGGCCAGCACAACTTTAACTGAAAATCGGCGGCCTAGCACCACGAACACGAATCTGACCTTGATGGCTGAGTAGGAGTGCTGTTGGGCTTTGCCGCCGCGCGCTCAGCAGCTAGCCAGCCACTACTTTGAGGTTTCACAGTCGATACATCTCGCTCCCTTGACGGTGGGAGTGCAAGAGACACGACGCCTACGTGTTTGCGTCAGCGCCGATTACCCACTTTTGAAAACGAGAGGGTCACGACTTAGCCGTCCATCGCGAGATTGGGAAAAGTAGGCGGGTTTGTAGCGGGGGGGAAGCCAAAGTGAGCCCATGTCGCACAAATTTAAGCGACAGCTGGAGGGACACAGGTGTAAATGATCGCCAGAAAGAGGCATAGACCCTCGTGAGCCCCAGCAGCAATGCTGCGGGGGCTCACGAGGCACTGTGCCTCTTGTGGATCATTGGGAGTGTTCGGCTGCTGACTGATCTTCGATCGAAACCGACGTGTCGTGGAGTTTGAAAGTTTTTCAGGGACAGTTATCAGTGTAGTCTCCTTCACATCTGCAAGAGACATAGCTTGCCATGAGCCCCTGCAAGGGCAGGGGCTCATGGCAAGCTATGTCTCTTGTGTGACGGGGATTGTAGCTCTATGTTAACGTACTTTTCTGCTCTTCCGACGGAATAGCAATTCCAAGCAGTTCACGCGTGTGATTGGAGAGGTGCAAGTGGGGTAGACATTTCTTTTTGTTGAATTGATCGCTAGCCTCTGGATTTGTGTGTTTGTGGGGGCTGTGTAGGTGGGGGGTGCGGGGGGTGGGGGGTATTTGGGGAGGGAGGAGGTGTGGTGGAGATGGGGAGCTAAGAGAAAAAGTTGTCTAGTTGTCCAACCAACCACGCACGCACACACGCACGCACACACACACACACACACACACACACACACACACACACACACACACCACAACACACATACCACACCACACATCAACTCTCTCTCTCTCTCTCTCTCTCTCTCTCTCTCTCTCTCTCTCTCTCTCTCTCTCTCTGACTGTTAATATCTTCACTGTTGTAAAATAAAGATTCATTGATTCTCTCTCTCTCTCTCTCTCTCTCTCTCTCTCTCTCTCTCTCTCTCTCTCTCTCTCTCTCTCTCTCTCTCTCTCTCTCTCTCTCTCTCTCTCTCTCTCTCTCTCTCTCTCTTACTGTTTTTCATTCCATGACGCACATAAGATCGATTTATCCTTGGCTCTTAAAAGGATTCTGTCAGTTTTGGGGGGAACCAGTCTCGCGGACACCACCATCCATCTGCAAGACGCATAGATCCTCATGAGCCCCTTGCGACCGCAGGGGCTTATGAGGATCTATACGTCTTGCTAGCAGAGGCCATGCTCATTTACATTCACTGATTGAAGGATTATTGCAGGTTAAATCCACAAATGGAAATGTCGAAAAGATTTTTTTTTTTTTTAACGGATGCTATGAGCGGGACCTTGTTTTCCTATAAAGCGGACAGGCCACGAGAATCCACAGAATACAAGCAAAACCTTTTTTGAGCGACCGTTGTCATGAAACGTCACCTATCATTAAAGACCAGCATTAAGGTGGTTAATGGTGGTCTTTAATGACAGGTGCCACAGTTTGCCCTTGAAGACTTCTCTTGAGAGAACACCTGTCTGTTACGACCACTGTTTCTGTTTTGTAAAATGGTCGTTCGAAACAGGTTCCACTGACGCCATTTGAGAACTTGGGTTGACATGTTGTAAATGAGAGGGCTGGTGAGAGTTTGTGTACGCAGGCCTACCCCCACCCTCTCCCTCCCCCACCTAGCCATCCCCCTCCCCACCCCCCACACCCCCCGCCATCCCCCCTCCTCCACCCCAACCCACCCCCACCCCTCCACCACACCCCACCCTTCACCCCACCCCACACCACCCCTTCCTCATTCATCCACCTCTATATATCGCATTTTGGGGGGCAAATATGTACACTCGCTCACGTCTACTCTTCGTTAACTCTTTCTACCCCAGACACACCACAGGAAGATATACATCGACCATGAAAGTTCAAGGGTGATGCCAGAATAGCTTGGCGCCTATGGGCGCCAAGCTATTCTGGCATCACCCTTGAACTATCATGGTCGATCTGTGTCCTGCACTGCAATGCAGTCTTCAGAGGACAACTGCAAAATTTAAGGATTTCGGTCTTGGGGTACAATGAGTTAAGATTCAAGCTGAACACGCACGCAGCATGTAACCCCTTCACCTCTGAAAGAAAATGCGAACACCACCCGACTGAAACAGGCAAAGAGCCTCATGAGCCCCCGCAGATGCTGGGGCTCGTGCGGTTCTTCGCCTCCTGCTGACCCCATTTATATCTGTGTTCATTTTCTTGGATCGCTGGGGTTATCCCTTCTTCATCTCCTCCTTCATTCGGGCTTAACTCATTCAGCCCCGCGCACGTATTTCCCAAATTTCGGAGGCGTCATCTCACGACTACGCACCTGTTGCAGGAGATGGATCGACCAGGATAATTCAAGGGTAGTGCCAGATTAGCTTGGCGCCGACAGGCGCCAAGCTAATCTGGCACTACCCTTGAATTATCTTGTTCGACCCAGCTCCTGCTGTAGCGCGTCAGGGCTGAATGGGTTAATGTCCTACGGCACTAAAAGTGATCATGGGCTTAATAGAGTATTGTTTAATATAATTTGCTAGCATTATTGGCGCATGGGGAAAGGAAAAGGGGTGGGGGTTGCTTATACAAGCCTATTAGTAATTATCAGTTATTCTTCCATATTGTTATTCCTCGTTGAATTTGCTCCGCTTTGATAGACACGATTTCGCGACTAGCGACAGTAAAGGGGTTAATTAAGATATGTGGAAACACTGTCTAAATGTGTACGTACCAAGGGGCATCACCTAGTACTGGACAAACACTATGCAAGGAATTCAGTCCCTTTAGCCCTGTATAATGGCCCAAAGTGGCAAGCCGACGGCAAAGACAAGGTACCCCCCCCCCCCCCACATTCCCCCGACCCAAAATTGGTTAAAGTCAAGTCTGCCGGCTGAATGCTAAAAGAAAAAGAAAAAAACACTGTCAGTTTGTTACAAGCGAGATTTCATTGCAATGTAATGAAAATCGTGCTTTTCGGTTCACAAAAATGGATTAACGTGTCTTTTGCCTGGATATAAATGGCTGATGTGTGCTGTGTCTGTAAACAGTACTATGTCTATCAATGACTGGGGTCAGTTGCCTGCGCCAGCCTCTAGGCAAGGTGCTCCGCTATAAGCAAGTGGCTGGCTCAGGACTAAGCTCACTCATGCAACTGGTGGTCATGTTCATATTCAAATTGGGCAGTTCAGGCAGTGCAAGGACCAGTGTTTGGCTCAGGACTATGCTCACACATGCAACTGGTGGTCATGTTCATATTCAAATTGGGCAGTTAAGGCAGTGCAAGGACCGGTGTTTTTAAAAATAACTGTTTGCCTTGTTTGAAAATTCGTATTAGGGCTGAATGGTTGGAATTTGCTGGAAATTTCTGGTTAGACAAGAGGAGACATGTTTGGTGCGTTGACTGATTCATACCATCCTGAGCTTATCCAGTGGACAATTGTGGGCCTATGTTGAGTTGCCGTTGACGTAGTGATTTGAGGGGCACGCTGATTTCAGCAATGCTTGAGTGTGGGGTTGGTAAGGAATCAGGTTCATAGCCAAGATGAATAAGACAGTCAATGTGCTGGGTTTTTTTTTTGTTGTTGTTGTTGTTTGTTTGTTTGTTTTTGTATTTTGTGTATGGCAGATGTGCAGCTGGTAGGCGGTAGTGTTTTTTTTTTTTTAGGGGATTTAAATATTAGGGGATGACTGGGACTGTCTAAGGCTAAGAGGCTGGACAGTACGGAAACGACACTGTGTTCCGTGGCCTGGTCCCTGCTCCATATAACGGCGTGTAGTCGAGACTGCGACCGTGACCAAATCTGCAGCGGTCATGCTACTGACTGGAGCAGACAGGCTTATTGATCGTTAGCGGTACTAATGATGTCTCATCCCCATCAATCCCCCATCTACCCCCTCCCCCACCTCACCCATACCTCTACCCCTCCTGGGCCTCGGCTCTTCTACCTCGAGAGCCAATGTAAGCAGAGAATGTGAAGTGGCTTAGCTAATTGTTCACCCGTTTAGCCTCGAGTCTCTACAGCAGGAGATGGATTGACCATGATAATTCAAGGATAGTGCCAGATTAGCTTGGCGCCTTTCAACAGGCAACAACTCCAAAATTTGAGAAAAGCGACCTTGGGGCAAAAAGGGTTAATATTACTTTCTTCTGTCTCCTGTTTTGTTTCTTGTTTTTGTATAGGTACTCAGTATTCAAAGGCCATCATCGGGCCGAATCAGCCGCGCCCCGCCCAAAGCACGACTGTAGATTACAACAACACTGGCGACTGTGCGCGGGTCCAGTATGGCCGACATCGGCCCGAGAGCCTTTTGCAAGCTGGACATAATTATACTATCCAGTTTTCCGTATGTTGATCTATGTTAGACCTCCTGTGTTTCCGCCACTACTGGCTCAGTCTCAGTAACCCTGTAAATGCCGATAAAAAAAAGTAAACCTGCCCCCACTGAGCTGCCAGAGACATAGATCCTCATCAGCCCCCCCGCAGTAGCCTCTTTTTGACACTACTTTGCATCCATGATCCTTGGGTGACTGCGGGTCTTCGGTGCTGAATCGACAACAGCGACTGCCAGCTCTGTTTAACTCATTGCGCCCGAGGTACCAAATCCCTACATTTTGGAGTTGTCCTCTGAGGACTGCATTACAATTCAGGAGACAGATCGACCATGATAGTCCAAGGGTGGTGGCAGAATAGCGCGCCAAGCTATTCTGCCACCACACTTGAACTGTCATCGGTCAGCCACATAATTATCTTGCTGTGGTGTGTCGCGGGCAGAATGATTGAATGTGAATGAGAAAGCTGTACCCCCTCACGCTGCGTGCTCTAGATCCATCACTCATTGTAATACCCGATCCTGTGATACCAAGAATTTGACTGGGAACCCCTGGGTGGAGACAAACATCAGTCGTCTACCGCAGTATAATCAGACAGCTTTGTTAGCACAATTCTCAGTGTATGGGAGGAATTTTTTATGACTCAGTTCAGTTCACTTTACAGTCAGCTGAATCGGGCACTACCCTTGGTCTGTCCTATCCATCTGTCCGTCTCTCATAACTTCAGCGTCAGAGACACTTTACATACACCTCTGAAATGCGTACGCACAATTCTCAGTGTATGGGAGGATTTTTTTTCCGGACTCAATTCAGTTCACTTCACAGTCAGCTGAATCGGGCACTACCTTTGGTCTGTCCTACCCATCTGTCGGTCTACCATAACTTCAGCGTGACACTTTACATACACCTCTGAAATGCGTACCAGCTAGGGTCATTTGTTCAGACTCTATCCGGTGCCCTTCTTTGAAATCACCTTCGTGGTGGACAAAAGACGTTAAGCCCTATACTAAGCGTTTAAGGTTTTGTTTTGTTTTCTGAAATACGTATTATTTTGACGATACAGCAGAACGTGTCTAAAGCGACCATCCTTATGAGAGATAACCTGTCATTAAAGATCGTCATGTAGTTGGCTGTGGCCGGCTGTGACTGTGGCTGTAGCCACCTAAATGATGATCTTTAATGACAGGTGACACTTTGCCCTGCAAGACTTCCCTTGAGAGAGCACCTGTCTTGCAAACAGATGTGGTCCCTCAAAACAGGTTCTACTGGTACACTGATCACTGTAAGGTATATGCCAGTTGATGCTCATCGTTTACCTGCTGGCCTGCCTGTTTTGAGACCTTGTTGTTTTTACGTCGACTTTTTTTTTTTTTTTTTTTTCTCCGCTTTGGTACTTGGTCGAACTAATCTATTTGGGCGAAGTGGTAAATAGTGTACACGTTGTGTGCGTGTGTCCAAAACGTCTATCCTTGTGTCGTCCAAACCCCACCCCACTGTCGACCCAAGCCAACGTAGATTCACATGAGCGACTTGCATCCGCAGGAGCGCATGAGAATCTTCGTCTCTCTTGATGCTGACCGAGATTGGCTCCATCTGTGCGTGTAGATGAATCTGCTCTTCATGGCTGATAATATATAAGCGAGAGCTTTCTGTTTGTATCCACACCTCTCCTTTGAAGTCTCGGCCCTGGCCGCGCGCCATATTAACAACTGACGTTCAGTCAGAGCAAAAGGTCCACGGGCCGCCGTCGGCCGCAGTGGACCCGCGTACGGCCATGCGCGGGCCCACTGCGGCCGAGGGCCTTTTACTTACTGGCCTGCGTTGGCATCCTCGCTGTGTGGACAAGCTTTAAAGTCCCCCAGGTCCTGTTTAGAGCTGAGACCGTGTTTCTTTTTCATGACTGACGCGAGTTGGTTGGTTGGTTGGTTCGTTCGGGGTTTAACTTCCACGGCGTCCGAGTGATAAGGGACGGAACTAACGGGGGGACAGGGACAGCTGCTGCCTGTGGAGTAAGACCTGAGCACTAATCAGTTCAGGTGCACATCTATCTGTGCCACTTGATTTACCACTAGGACCTTTTAGCCAATATCATACGGAGACTAATAGCTTCAAATTTGTACACTACCATTTGCAAGCTACATTATAGTACTTACAGATAATGATATAGACCAATGGCTTTAGTTTAAGGGTGGTGTCAGAATAGCTTGGCGCCTAGAGGCGCCAAGCTATTCTGGCACTACCCTTGAACTATTTTAGTCAAACTTATTTCACACACCGGTGTATTCCGAATGATACAACTCTCTCCTTTCCGGCCTCCCCCACTCCACCACTTTCACTTTCCAACGTGTCCAGAACAATGCTGCCCGCCTCGTCCTCAGAAAGAAAAAATCCGACCACATCACTCCCCTGCTCAAACTCCTTCACTGGCTCCCCATCCAACAACGCATCCAATACAAAGATTCTGTCTCTCTGCTACAAATCCCTGAACAACTACGCTCCTGCCTATCTCTCCAACTTACTTCACCCCTACACTCCTTCCCGCTCCATCCGCTCCGCTTCCTCAACCCCCGCACCAAACTCAGCACTTTCGGCCTCCGCTCCTTCTCCCTCTACTCCCCCACCCGGGTCTGCCCTGGGGGACTTGGGTGGGGTTAGGTATTTTTTAGTTCCCAGGGTCACCCTGGTCAGCCCCACAGGGTGGGTTTTTCTCTCTATTCTGGGGCATGTGTTTCTGTCTACCCTTTGTCCATTCACCTGTATTTGCCTTTTTAAAACTCTCCCTACTGTCTGCACTGCCTGTAGCTCTTGAAATTGGATGTGTGTTGCTAAATGGTCTTAGCTTTATTTAGGCCCCATGTGTTAGGTTTATTTAACGTATTTGACCGGCTGGCGACATACATTCAATGTTCTTTCTTTTTTTTTTTTTTTTTTTTTTTTTTTTTTTTTTTTTTTTTTACAAGCAGTGCAGGCACGTCCTGAGAAAGCCTTGTTGCTGTCGGGACGTTAAGCTATGTACAATCAATCATACAATTCTCCCTCTACGGTCCAACACCCACCCGGGTCTGCCCTGGGGGACTTGGGTGGGGTTAGGTACTTTTTAGTTCCCAGGGTCACCCTGGTCAGCCCCACAGGGTGGGTTTTTCTCTCTATTCTGGGGCATGTGCTTCTGTCTACCCTTTGTCCATTCACCTGTATTTGCCTTTTTAACACTCTCCCTACTGTCTGCACTGCCTGTAGCTCTTGATATTGGATGTGTGTTGCTAAATGGTCTTGGCTTTATTTAGGCCCCATGTGTTAGGTTTATTTAATGTATTTGACCGGCTGGCGACATACATTCAATGTTCTGTTTAGTTGTTTTTTTTTCACAAGCAGTGCAGGCACGTCCTGAGAAAGCCTTGTTGCTGTCGGGACGTTAAGCAATGTACAATCAATCATCAATCCCTCTACGGTCCATCCACCTGGAACACTCTCCCACTCTCTCTTCGTAAGAAACACTCTCTCTCTCTCTCTCTCTCTCTCTCTCTCTCTCTCTCTCTCTCTCTCTCTCTCTCTCTCTCTCTCTCTCTCTCTCTCTCTCTCTCTCTCTCTCTCTCTCTCCTCCTTCCAGTCCGCCCTCAAAACTCGCCTTCTTCAACAGTTCTGGCACTAGTATAACATCACCACACTCCCCACCCCAAGCTGACTGTCGTAATGTATTTGTGGTACGTGAGTCATTGTCTAAAGCGTGCGCATGCATGCGCGAGTTGTGAGTGCGCGCTTAGAGTTATAATTATTACAAGATAAGCGCATTATTAATACCGTAATTATTATTATTATTATTATGATGATAAAGGTTAACTGACGTGCCGTCTGAACAAGGCCGACTTTTAGCCTGGACAGGCGACGCGAGATGTTGACTTGTTGGTCTGTTTACCAGCCGCTTCCAATCATTGTTGTCGGAGACATAGATTAGTCCGTTTAGAGCCCGTTAACGGAAACAGCAGCAGCAACATTCACATGAACGGCCAGAAGCTAGAAGAGGTCAATAGCTTCAAGTACTTGGGAGCTACCCTGTCCAAAGACGGTAGTTGCATAGCCAGAGATCTGTATCAGGATAGGTACAGCAACATCCGCAATGGCCAGGCTGGACAGGATATGGCGAAGTAACTCCATCAGCTTCACCATCAAGTACAGGCTTTACCAGTCCCTCGTAGTGTCTATTCTACTCTACGGCTGTGAGACTTGGACACTGCTTGCAGACTCAGA
Organism: Semisulcospira habei; assembly: GCA_036245525.1. Classification (NCBI taxonomy): domain Eukaryota; kingdom Metazoa; phylum Mollusca; class Gastropoda; family Semisulcospiridae; genus Semisulcospira; species Semisulcospira habei. Next base: position 249,332,487 of record BTPG01000001.1, read on the forward strand.
AAAGAAAATCCAGGCCTTTGAGAACAAGTGCCTGAGGAAGTTGCTCCGCATCTCGTACCGCGAGCACAAGACCAACGAATATGTACGGAGCATCGTCACTTCCGTGGTGGGCCCACATGAACCCCTTCTGGCAACCGTGAAACGGCGCAAGCTTGCTTGGTTTGGCCACGTGACCCGACACAACACCTTGTCCAAGACTATCCTCCAAGGCACTCTCGAAGGAAGTCGTCGGCGAGGTCGTCAGAGAAAGAGTTGGGTCGCAAACATAAAAGAATGGACCGAACTCGAGATGCCAGACTTGCTTGCCACCGCCCAAAATAGAACTCAGTGGAGAGCACTGTCTGTTGCTGCTGCCTTTCAGTCCCCCCAACGCCCAGTTCGGGCAAGGGACTGATGATGATGATGAACGGAAACGTTGCTTCTCTAGTCTTCGTCAGTTCAACATCACTGATCAACACGCCCTGGCTGCCCTAGGAACAAGGATTCAAAGTGGTGTCAGGAAGAGGCATAGATCCTCATGAGCCCCCGCAACTGCGGGGGCTCATGAGGATCTATGCTTCTTGCAGCTGGGTACGTTCAATTTGTCTCGGCTCTGAACAGGTTAATAATCTAGGCGTTCAGGCCTCGCTGTAGCCGCACAGACTTGCTAGAATCGTTTCGCTTCGCAACAATGCATGGCCTCCCTCCCTACATCCCCCCCCACCCCCCACCACCCACCACCCCCAATCCCGCCATCACCGATTACCTCCCCCATGATCCGCTATTTATGTCGAGTAGCGGATCGAGGGGGGAGATAACCAATGTGACAGTTTCCCTTTTACCCCCGTTGATTGTCGTGACAACATGAACACTGCGAACGTGACTGCAAGAGGCATAGATCCTCGTGACCCCCCGCAATTTCGAGGGCTCGTCAGGACCTAGGCCTCTCGCTGACGCCAGGTAATATCCGCGTGCCTTCGGACGGCTAGGCCGCCGGGTTTTTGACGTTGAGTTAACAAATAGTTCCGGCAACACTGCCCTGCGTCCACTGGCTGTTAAAGGCCCCGGTTAAGCAAATTACCTCAGTCGGTGTAGGCACACGCGGGGCTAACTCATTCTAACCCAGACACCCCACAGCAAGATAGGGATCGACCATGATGGTTCAAGGGTGATGCCAAAATAGCTTGGCGCCCTTAGGCGCCAAGCTATTTTGGCATCACCCTTGAACTATCATGGTCGAACTGTGTCCTGCACTGCGATGCAGTCTTCATGGTATGGTACGGTGTCTCCAAGGCGCACATTTAATTAAAGATGCTCAAGGCGCCGCCGTAGGCGGGGATGGAAGCTGGAGCTTTGAAAGCCTGCTGCTACTAAGCGCTACTTTATGTGCAAACCTCCACCCGGCTATGAACTTCGGTGCATGTGAAATATTTCTGTTTCCATTTCACAGGCCCTACCGGACCTTCTCTTTTCGATTAGTGGTAATGGGATTTTTAACGTGCGCACTTGATTGATTATGCGTGCTGTGCACACGAAGGCGAGGACAACGGCAAAATTTGGGGATTTCGGCCCTGGGGTACACTGAATGAGTTAACCCATTTAGTTCCAACGCACTACAGCAGATGGGTCGACCATGATAATTCAAGGTTAGTGCCAGATTAGCTTGGCACCCGTCAGGCATCTTCCTTGCAACTGGTACACAGTCGGTAAGCGACACCTCTAAAATCATGGAAGAGCGGTGATGTGGTTAAATGGGTTAAGCCTAATTAGATGTTTAACCTCTACGCCGTTACATTTCAGTGCGTGATGCTTTTGCAGTGTTCACCCCTTAAATGCGATTGGACGCGAAACTATGTCTTTGAAAGCAGGACAAGATTCAACACCGAATACATCCATCTCTTCACGAAAACCGGGCTATGAATTTTTGCTGTTGTTTGTTATCCAGACCAAATAGGTGACTGGTAGGCAAATGCAAAGAACATCCCAATCGAAGAAAGAAACACGCTTAGAAAACACAGTCACAACACAATTTATTAATATCTCGGGCTGAAACCCTTTGTTTTTCAAAATAGACAAACAGACAAGTACAGAAGTCGCAACTTATTTTTTCGTCATAGGAAGATGTAGCTGAAGGTATGACGTCACCTTTTTGTCATTGCACGATGTAGCTGAAGGTATGACGTCACCTTTTTGTCATTGCACGATGTAGCTGAAAGTATGACGTCACCAAAATATAAATAAATTGTGCTGCAACAGACTTTTCTAAGCGTGTCTCTTACCTCGTTGGGGACACTCTCGGTCTTTAAAACCAACCTGAAAACGTATCTTTTTAATCTGGCATATCAGTGTTAATTTCCTTTGCCTCCCATCGCGTGATTTTGGATGGCCGTGTTACTGTAAACAGAATGTGTTCGTTGTGTGAAAGACTGTGGTTAGTCTGCCTGAACTGTTTTTGTTGTTGTTGTGATTTATGGTTTATTGTGTGTGTTTATAATCATTTGTAAAGCGTTTCGAGCCTGCCTAAGTGGGGAGGGGCGCTATGGAAAAGCGCTGTATTATTATTATTATTATTATTATTATGTTCTCGGCTATAAATAAGGCCAGGAAGAGGCAAAGAACCTCATGAGCCCCCCCCCCCCCCCCCACACCGTCCCCCGCCCCGCATCTGCGGGGGGGGGGGGGGGGGGGGGCTCATGAGGTTCTGTGCCTCTTGCAGTTGGATGGTGTTCGAATCTTAGAAGGTGTTAAACTGAAACAGTACCTGGTAGTACCTGGCGTTTAGTCCCTGGTATTTAGCCTTTCACTGTAGCTTAGAACGACCTGTCAACAGGTGATTTCATTGTCAGTGCAACTAGCATTCGCTCACCTCGCTCACCTGGCTTAGCCGTTGCGTCATACAGGCAATGCTACCCCCATAACACCTTTGTTGTCAATCAAAATTGAGCCCAACCCAAACTGCAGGAGGTATAGATCCTCATGAGCCCCAGCAATTGCGGGGGCTCATGAGGATCTACACCTCCTGCGGACACCACTTTGATCGTATCCATTCTCCTTTGACGACTTGAGGATCTTTGTCGTTGAATTAACAAAGACTGCAACAACACCGTCTCGTCTCTGCGTCAACTAGCGGTCAAGGGGGTACTGATTATTATCAGGTTATTGCATGTCACTTGGAATCAGCAGGAAAGTACACGGATAAATAATGTAACCCTCTTTACGTAATTGAAACCTGTCAGTCTCGTTTCAGGTTGGTTGGTTGGTTGGTTAGTTCGAGTTTAACGTCCACGGCACCAAACTGATAATGGACGGCCCTGACGGGCGGGTTATAGGGGACAGGGAAATCGATTACCTATGGAGTACGACCTGAACACTGATCAACTCAGGCGCACTCCAACTGTGCCACTTTGATTTACCAGGACTTTGCAACGGACATGCTATTGAACAAGCCCGTCTTTTCCCCCTGGATTGCGAGTCCAGCTGCTGGGGCCGGGACGGGGATTCGAACCCACGACCCGGCGATTCCCTTCGCTCTCCTGCTCCGACGCTTAACCGCCTGAGCTATTTCGGACTCTTCTCGTTTCAGATTGATTAGTTCCGGGCACGGCACCGAAGTGATGATGGAGGACCTTTTTGCTGACTGGGCATCCCTAGCGGAAGCCACGCAGGGAGACCTGAGCGCGTTATATAAATCATACTCATTGAGCGAGTCTAATTGAGGCTTATTCACGCTATTGTTTATATAACTTGTTTTACCCCCCCCCCCCCTCCACCCCCCCCCCCACCCCCCTTCCCTATCCCAGCTACGTGATCCACCAGGATCTAGGGCCATCCATACAAATGGTCGCCGTACTCCATTGCTACCGGTTAGGTCGACGGTCACGCTAATCGCTGACACCTTGTGCTGGGTCCCTGTAATTCACTGATCGTCACCCCCCCCCCCCCCCCCTAATTGCCTGTGAATTATGACGTCGGCATTGAAGTGACCGGGGCGTACGGTTAGCGTTCACTCAGCCGTGCCGTGGTCACCCACTCGCGACGATCCGACCAGGCTACGGTGGGAGTTGGGGAGGGGTGTGGGGGGGAGGGGGGTGAAGTGGTCAGTTAGTGAAGCAAATGCTTGCGCAAATGCAAGAGGTGTGGACAGGTCCTTGTGTTCTCGTGAACCCCTGCAAATAGGGATGTACATAATTATATCGATATCGATAGGGGATTGTCAGTGCAACTAACGTCTTCAAAAGGTATAGATCCTGAGAGTTGCCGCCACTCTGGTTGTCTCCGCTTGATTCGCTACCGCTGTAGCGGTAGCGAATCAAGCGGAGACAACCAGTGGGAGTTGTCTGTAGGCGCCAAGCTGATCTCGTGCTAACCTTGAACTATCACGGACAGTCCATCTCCCACAGCTATTAATAACAGTTTTTTTGTTGTTGTTTGTTTGTTTGTTGTTGTTTGGGGGGGGGGGGTTGGGTTTTTTTTAATCCTTTATCCCCCCTATCGGGATACAAAGAAAAGACATACCAGTTACAAGTTTGATACATCGTCTCTGAGACACGTACGTGCATATTTATTTTACACCACTCGCACGCCCTTTTCTGATGTGGATGACCGATTGTTCGATCTGCCTAGCAACCTTCGATTTACCTAGAAACAAAAAATGGACCGACCACCGAACATCGGCACATGCTAAAGTTAAAGTGTGACGTAAGAAGACTTAAAATGACGCATGTATGGAGTAGGCATCGAAGTGGGTCGTTTCAATTTTAAAATGAGTTTGGCGTCATGTGTAGGGGCCTATGTTTTTTTTTTTGTTGTTTTTTTTTTTTTTTTTTTTTTTTGTTGGGGGGGGGGGGGGGGGGGGGGCGGGGGGCACTAGTATTAGTAATAGAAAGCACCAAGTGGGCGGCTACTTGCGAAAGCACAGGAGTTTTGTGTGATTTGAAGGAAATTCGTGGTAGAAATAGGTTAGAGGATGGTTTTTTGTTTGTTTGTTTGTTTTTCCGCTGAATTATCGGATTGAGGGATAATTATCAGGTTTGCTGGCATCTGAAGCACATTTGTACTTTTTTGAGACGTCAGACGTAAACACGCCGCGGAGTGAGGCCACTTTGAAGGCTGATTCGGGCTCATTTCAGCGTCACCCCCCCCCCCCCCCCCCCCGGCCGCAACCCCCTCCCTCCCCGCCCGCCTCCCCCCCCCCACCTCCCCCCCCCAAAAAAAGAGTAAATAAATAATAAAATAATAATAATATAATAAAATAATAATAATAAATAAAAATAATTTAAAAATACAGAATGATTAAAAAAAATATTAATAAATAAAATCACAAATAAAAAAAAAAGGAGGTGTAGTATTAACTGCTTAGGCAATAGGGTTCTCATTGCGCCTCGCACTCTGGGCTTCACCAGATAACATACTCGGTGAGCAATATTTTCGATAACCCACTCGAACCCTCCCCAGTAGCAAACGTCTTTGGGCGCACGACGGCCGCAGTGGGCCCCAAGACGTTTTGCTTACTGGGCTATTGTCTGCGCACAGCGTAATACACTGAAGAATTCGCGTTTCAAAAATACGGTCTTTCTGTCTTTTGCCCTCGCAGGTCGAGTTTTTATACGGTACAGTTGAGCTGTTGCCCAGTGCTCAAAGCCGCCATCGGGTCGACGTCATTGCAAAGACCCTTGTTAGTGACAAACAAGCTGATAAACAGTGGCATGTCTGTGGCGTACCGGCACCACAGGCACACACTGATACAGTAGTATAAACAGTGGCATGTCTTTGGCGTACCGGCACACAGGCACACACTGATACAGTAGTATGCGTGTGCACGAGACACGCACTCGTACGTACACACATATATGATAGACACCAGCGTGTGTGCATGTGTGTGTGTGTACGTGTGTGTGTGTGTGCGTGCGTGTGTGTGCGTGTGTGTGTTCGTGTGTTCGTGTCATAATGTGTGTGTGTGTTTATGACAAACTTATCTTGGGTGTGACTGAGTGAGATAGAGGTGAAAGGTGTGTGCATGAATGCATGTAACTAATGGGCCTTAATTAATGTCACGTTCTCTAGAGTAGCCGGTGTGTGTGTGTGTGTGTGTGTGTGTGTGTGTGTGTGTGTGTGTGTGTGTGTGTGTGTGTGTTGTGTGTGTGTGCGCATGTGAAAAACATTTTGGGTGTGTCTGTAAGTGAGGTTGACACGGAGAAAAGGTGTGTGCATGAATGAATGTACTTTACTTATGTCACGTTATTTAGAGAGGCGTGTCTGTGTGTGTGTGTGTGTGTGTGTGTGTGTGTGTGTGTGTGTGTGTGTGTGTGTGTGTGTGTGTGTGTGTGTGGCATATCTTGGGTGTGTCATTTAGTGAGATAAAAGGCGAAAGGCGTGTGTGTGAATGTATGTGCCTTAATTATGTGACGTTATGTTGAGCACTCTCTCTGTGTGTGTGTGTGTGTGTGTGTGTGTGTGTGTGTGTGTGTGTGTGTGTGTGTGTGTGTGTGTGTGTGTGTGTGTGTGTGGGGAGAGAGAGAGAGAGAGAGAGAGAGATAGAGAGAGAGAGAGAGAAAATGAAATGAAATGAAATTGTATTTTCCAAGGATAAACGAATAGGTGCGCAGACCTTTTTTCATTTTTGTCCTTGCTACAAACTATATGAAAACACACACGCCGGCACACACACACACACACACACACACACACACACACACACACACACACACACACACACACACACACACACACACACACCGGCCGCACACACACACACACGCACACACGCACACGCGCTTGCAAACACTCACACACACACCCACACACGCGCGCACGCACACACACGGAAGTACGTAAATCAGAGTTAGGTCAGACCCCGCTACGGCTCAAACATTGGATTAAAGGCCCGGACAAACGTGGTATCGTGATGTATGTCCGGGGCCTTCAACCAACGCCCGCGTCAGACGAAGCACAGTCCCGACCCACGTCTGGCTAATATGCATTACACACGGTACATGAAATACAACTACATAATAAACACACATATAGTATGCATTGCACACTGATAAGACTACATTCGGTACATTGAAAGCAAAAACTGTAAGCATAAACGTCAAGATTATCTAGACGTTTTACTTCCTCCTGACTAACCCAACACGCACATACATGCACGCAAGATGCACGCACACACATACATACACAAACACACACACACACACACACATGCACGCACACACCAGCATAAACAAATATGCACAAACACACTGTTCCGCACACATGTACGCACAGAGAGAGAGAGAGAGAAAGAGAGAGTCTGTCTGTTGTTTAACACGCACTATTGCTGACGGGGAAGTGGCGCAGTGGTTAAGGCGTCTGCCTCCAATGCCAAAGGTCCGAGGTTCGATACCGGGTTCCGGCGTTGGATTTTTCTCCTCTGGTGTCACCGTCTGGGCAGTGGGCAGATGTTCACATCTGCACGGGACATAGACGACCCCGGCCCCCACGAGTCCCCTGCTGCCTTGCAGGCCTGGCCGCTTGGCTGCGGAAAGGCTAAGGGAGGAAACCCCTGACATCAAAGCCCCCGTGTCTCCGGGGAAGGCTTTTGAGCCAGAGACTAAGACAAGGACAGTCTGATATAAAACCTACGACCCGAGGACCTCGATGCCACCGTCCCAGCTTGCTAGGCCATGGCAAACGAACCAAGGGTTTAAAGGGTGGGGCCAGTACTGCGCACACTGCACTCCACCAAAAAGCTCCACCGCGCAGGCTTTAGGAAACGCCCACGGACTATGACACTAAACTTTCCAAGTCCTGTAGCGATGGGCAAGGGGCAAAACGGCAGGTGAAAGATGTCACTGGAAGCCGCAGTCTCAAACCTGCATGCAGGCGGTTCAGGATATTGGTCGCCTGATGTTGACCTGGGGATGACAACGTCACTCGGCACACCCTGAACGACCAAGCAGCCTTCTCTAGGGACAGCACTGCTTGCTCCACACGGAGAGGGGCCTAGAAAAGGTGGCCTAACCAAAGCTCATCCCCTCGTAACCCCAGTTGGCTAGCCGCGGTCAACGGGCATCTTCTCATGCGGTCAGAAAACAAGAAAAAACAATGGATCCACTTTCCTGACGACCACGACCGGGCTCAACGTAGCATGCTGGAACATCCGAACCATGCTCGACACAGCAGACAGCGGACGCCCTGAACGTCGCTCCGCCCTCATTGCCCATGAATTGCGGAGGTTAAACATCGACATCGCCGCGCTCAGCGAAGTACGCCTCCCGGAGGAAGGCAGCCTCCAAGAACTTGGCGCTGGCTACACCCTCTACTGGTCAGGCAGGCCTGCATCAGAAAGACGGCTCTCAGGCGTGGGCTTCATGGTGAAGACCCCCATTGCGACTAAGTTGGAAAACCTACCAACGGGTCACTCCGACCGCATCATGTCCATGCGCCTCCCACTGAGACACCAGCAACATGTCACCCTTCTCAGTGTGTACTCCCCAACCCTCCTGGCAGAGCCTGCAGAAAAAGACAAGTTCTACTCTGACCTGCGCAGCCTCCTGCAGAGCACCCCTGCAGACGACAAAGTCATCATCCTTGGCGACTTCAACGCCAGAGTGGGCCAAGACTCTGAAGCCTGGAAAGGAGTCCTCGGCAAGCATGGCGTTGGGAACTGCAATGACAATGGTCGCCTACTGTTGGAGCTCTGTGCAGAGCAGCAACTTGTCATCACCAACACCACTTTCCAGCAAAAGGACAGTCGAAAGACCACCTGGATGCATCCTCGCTCCAAGCACTGGCACCTTATCGACTATGTCCTAGTGCGTCAGAGGGACCGCAGTGACGTCCTCCTCACCAGAGTGATGCCCAGCGCAGAGTGCCACACTGACCACCGCCTTGTTCGCTGCAAACTCAGGCTCCGCCTCAAGCTGAAACCCAAGAAAGGCGGCCCTCCCAAGAAAAAGCTTGATGTTGCCAGCCTTCAGCGTGACGACAAGAAAGCTGCCCTTCAGGCCAATTTACAGCGCATGCTCAAAGACACAGTTGATCCAGCAGACTCCTCTCCTGAAACACTTTGGGAACAACTGAAAACTGCTATTGTAAAATCCTCTGTGGAAGTCTTGGGCTTTGCTAGAAAGAGGAACAAAGACTGGTTTGACGAAAACGACGTAGAGATCCAGGAACTTCTAGCAAAAAAAAGAGCCGCCCACCAGGCCCACCTAGCCCAGCCTTCCTGCCCTGTGAAGAAGTCTGCCTTCCGCCTCATCTGCAGCAGTCTCCAGCTCAAGCTTAGAGAGCTCCAGAACGAGTGGTGGTCCAGACTCGCACAGAGGACCCAGCTCTGCGCTGACAACGGTGACTACAGGGGCTTCTACGAAGCACTGAAAGCAGTGTATGGCCCTAGGCACCTGGTACAAAGTCCCCTGCGAAGCGCTGATGGACAGGCACTCCTCACAGATAATACCTCCATCTTGAACCGCTGGTCGGAATACTTTCAGGACCTCTTCGGCGCTGAACGCACTGTTCAAGAAACAGTCATCCTCCAAATCCCACACCTTCCACTAAAGGTTGAATTGGACGAACCGCCCACCGCCGAAGAGACCCTCACAGCCATCCACCAGCTCAAGAGTGGCAAAGCAGCAGGCATTGACGGAATCCCGCCAGAGATCTGGAAACATGGAGGCCCAGCACTACACAACAAGCTCCACGACCTCTTTCTCTGCTGCTGGGAAAAAGGAACACTACCAAAGGATCTCCGTGATGCAGTCATCATCACCCTGTACAAGAACAAAGGAGAGAAGTCTGCCTGCTCTAATTATCGTGGAATTACCCTGCTGTCCATTGCCGGAAAAATTCTCGCAAGGTTGCTCCTGAATCGGCTGGTACCTGCCATCGCTGAAGACCACCTCCCAGAGGGTCAGTGTGGCTTCAGAGCCAACAGGAGTACCACCGACATGGTCTTTGTGCTGAGACAGCTTCAGGAGAAGTGCCGCGAGCAGAACAAAGGGCTGTACGTCACGTTTGTCGACCTAACAAAAGCGTTTGACACTGTGAGCAGGCAAGGTATGTGGCAGATCCTGGAGCGACTAGGTTGTCCCCCAAAGTTCCTCAACATGATCGTCCAGCTCCACGAGGACCAGCAAGGCCAGGTCAGACTAAACAGTGACCTCTCAGAACCATTCCCCATTCGCAACGGCGTGAAGCAAGGCTGTGTGCTGGCACCGACCCTCTTCACCATCTTCTTCAGCATGATGTTGAAGCAGGCCACAGTGGACCTCGACGATGACGACGCAGTGTACATCAGGTATCGTCTCGATGGCAGCCTGTTCAACCTCAGACGACTGCAGGCCCACACGAAAACCCTAGACCAACTGATTCGTGAGCTGCTCTTCGCTGATGACGCTGCCCTCGTTGCACACACAGAGAGAGCCTTGCAGCGCATTACGTCCTGCTTCGCAGATGCTGCCCAGCTCTTTGGACTTGAGGTCAGTCTGAAAAAGACAGAGGTCCTTCATCAGCCGGCACCCAAGGAAGAGCATCGCCCTCCCCACATCACCATCGGCGAGTCCGAACTGAAGTCTGTACACCAGTTTACCTACCTTGGCTGCATCATCACGTCAGACGCCAAGCTGGACAAGGAGCTGGACAACAGGCTGGCAAAAGCGAACAGTGCTTTCGGGCGACTATTCAAGCGGGTGTGGCACAATCAACAGCTGAAAAAAGGCACCAAGATCAGCGTGTATAGAGCTGTCGTCCTCACCACCCTGCTGTACGGTTCCGAGTCCTGGGCCCTCTACCGCAGCCAACTACGACTCCTCGAACGCTTTCACCAGCGCTGCCTGCGTACCATCCTCAGCATTCACTGGAGTGACTATGTCACCAACGTCGAGGTCCTTGAACAGGCGGAAACTGTGAGCATCGAGGCTTTGCTGCTGCGGACACAGCTTCGCTGGGCGGGGCACGTCTCCAGGATGGAGGATCATCGCCTACCCAAGATCACTCTGTTCGGCGAGCTCGCCACTGGACACCGAGACAGAGGGGCACCAAAGAAGAGATACAAAGACGGTCTCAAGAAGTCGCTTAGTGCCTGCCAAATCGACCACCGCCAGTGGTCTTCGCTTGCTGCGGACCGTGACACCTGGCGCTCCACCATTCACAAGGCAGCCGTCTCCTTTGAGGACTCTCGCAGAGCTAACCTTAAGGACAAGCGGCTTAGAAGAAAAAACAGAGTTGTCGTAACTCAGAACCCTGACCAGACCTTCCCCTGCAGCCACTGCGGTCGAACCTGCCTGTCCCGGATTGGCCTCCGCAGCCACGAAAATGCCTGCAGACGACGTGGGCAAGCCCTATAGAATCTTCGTTCGCGAAGTCAAGCCAAGAGATTGCTGTAACTGAGGAGGACCTCGTTCGTCGAGCAGCCCACAAAGCCCTGACATGATAAGATAGGGTGTGGATCGACCATGATAGTTCAAGGGTGGTGTCAGAATGGCTTGGCGCTTGTAGGGGCCAAGCCATTCTGACAACACCCTTGAACTATCATGGTCGATCCGTGCCCAAAACTGCGATGTTACTAAAAGGATGTCCATTGAAATAATAATAATAATGATAATAATAATAATAATAATAATATATCCATATAAAAATAAAAATTGTATCCTCAGGAAGTATTACGAGTTAGAAAAGGAGTCAGGAGTGTTACAGCAGGGAAGTTAATTAATTTTATTGTGAGATACTCTTCCCTGGTTACATGCGGTCATCGCAAAAGTGTAGGTGTTGTGTGGACGGTATAACCGACCACAGTTAGCGAGGGGTGGGGGATACATAGCAACATTGAATACCGGAGTCAACGGTCCGTGACACCATCACACCGTTGGGTCACGCCTCTTGGTTTTCCCTCCTCTTAAATGACGGGAGTCCCAGGTGAGCAAAAGTCCTCCGGTCGCAGCTGGCTCTGCGCGCGGGCCAGCTGCAGCCGGCTGGGGCTCGGGGATCTTTCGCTTGCCGGGCACCGCCTTTCAATTTGCGATGAAGTAAGTGCGTAGGTGGGTGTGAGGCAGAGTATCATAACCGGCGTGCACTTCCACCACGGAAGGCTGACAGTAAGGAAGCTGACAGGCGGTGTAAGGTAGGCACACGTAGCTGTGTTGTACACACACGGCATCTACGTATACGCTAGTCTACTTCGAGCTTCGCTTGTTAGTAATACGGTTGTATTTAACTCATTCAGCCCGACGCACGTATTTCCTAAATTTTGGAGGCGTCATCTAACGACTATGCACCGGTTGCAGGAGAGTGGATCGACCATGATAATGCAAGGGCAGTGCCAGATTGGCGGCTTGGCGCCGACAGGTCGATCCATCTCCTGCTGTAGTGCGTCAGGGCTGAATGAGTTAAGAACCCTTTTTATTCAGAGGCCGTGCCAATAACTCTATTTCTATGTAAATTACTTCGCTTATATTGACGAACTTCGGATACAGCACGAACAATTGGGCGAGTCCAGCACGAACAATTGGGCGAGTCCAGCACGAACAATTAGGCGAGTTGTTATTATGTCCGAAGTTTGCCTCCGCAAGTAGTTCAGATAAATCTAACCGAAGTGTCTCCCAGCCTGTGAGTGTCCTACTAACTCGTCAAGGCGCCCCTGCACCAATAGCTGCGGAAGTGTCGTATGGCTATACCACACTTTTGCCGCCATTGATGCGAGGCGCCTTGAATGCAATCATGTGCACTTGTTTAGTATTTTGACTGCAAGATTTCGATAGACTTACTCAGTCGTTCAGACACAGCACTGATGTTCACACGTTTGGGATTTGTGGAGAGAGAGAGAGAGAGAGAGAGAGAGAGAGAGAGAGAGAGAGAGAGAGAGAGAGAGGTCAGTGGTGACGATAGTTCAAGGGTAGTGCCAGATTCAGAGTTCAGTGCTGCAGACTTTCAAAACACGAAAACTGGAAGGGATATATTTTTTTTTAAATTGCATATGTTTTGTGAATTGTTGTGTATATGACAACTAATTGCAATTCCGTTTTGTAGGTTATGCGCAATTATCACTATCGTTATCGCCTGGGCACCCACATTTTCTTATCGTTATATATATCCAAAGTATATATCCAAAGTTAGCGAAATAAATGTGTGGTCGGGACCTCTAAAAAAGCGTTGTCATGTCCGACTTTTGTAATATCCGATCTTGTAATAAATGAAGTCGATTGTATTATTAGTATCACGACCATCTTCATCATCACAATCATCATCATCATCATCTTCACCATTGCACTATTATTTCCACTGTCAAACCCTTCGTTGTCACCCCCACCCGGGTCTGCCTTGGGGGACTTGGGTGGGGTTAACTACGTTTTAGTTCCCAGGGTCACCCTGGTCAGCCCCACAGGGTGGGTTTTCCCCTCTATTCTGGGGCATGTATTTCTGTCAACCCTTGGTCCATTCACCTGTATTTGCCTTTTTTAAACTCTCCCTACTGTTTGCGCTGCCTGTAGCTCTTGATATTGGATGTGTGTTGCTAAATGGTCTCAGCTGTATTAATTTTAGCGTATTAGACCGGCTGGCGACATACATTCAATATTCTGTTTAGTTTTTTTTTGTGTTTTTTTTTTCACAAGCAGTGGAGGCACGTCCTGAGAAAGTCTTGTTGCGGTCGGGTCGTTAAGCAATGTACAACCAAACCATCCCTTCGTTGTCAGTGATCACCAATTTCGCGTTTAAAACCACTGTACACTGACAGACCTTCGCGTCACAAAAACACGAGACCAAAAACAGACATATATATAAACAATCCAGACCAAAAAGGTGACTGCCAAGCGTGTGAAATGCAAAGAAGTACCCAACGGAAAGAACACGCTTAGAAAAAACGTACAACAATTGTTGTACCGGTTTTTCTAAGTGTTGTACAAGCGTGTTTCTTTCTCCGTTGGGTACTTCTTTATATATATAAACAGACATAAAAAGCAGGACTAACAAGAGACATAAATCCTCATGAGCTCATGAAGATTTATGTCGCTTGCAGATGGGTCGCGTTTGCCTCGCCGAGTCTGTTAAAGGGGTTAACGGTCAATCTTATTTACCGCTAACTGACTTGACGTTAAGAAAAGGACGGTTACGGTAGAAACTTGAATGACCACCTTCGACGCGTGAAAACCAGCGTCACTATATCCCAGTGTACCTCATGCACTCTCGCATTGTCCCGGAGGAGTGGCAAAAAAAGTTGAGATGAGTGCACATTATGTACGACAATAATTATTTCTCTCGTCTTGACAACGGATGTATGGAAAGAAATGACCGCCTTTCGCCCAAGGGCCGCAGACCTACACGAAACCAGCGGTAAGAGGCAGTGATCCTCATGAGCCCCCGCAATTGCGGGGGCTCTTGAGGATCACTGGACCCTTGCAGGTCGCGTTTTGACCACCACGGAAGTGCGTAGATAAGACGGGAGCGTTCACCGTATCCGATCATACTTCCGTAAATGTGCTGACGCTGACTGGTATACTTATCACGTGTGTGTGTGTGTCTGTGTCAGTTCAGAGGACAGTAGTGTTCGGTACGTTGCTGGCTGCAGGTTCTGTCTGTGTCCTTTGCTGTTTGTTTTTCGTTAATGATGTTTGCTGTTGAGGGCAGAATCCAAACAGGTGTGGTGTTGAAGTAAAGGACGTTGCGCTAACATTAGTGGTTTTTTTTTTTTTTTTTTTTTTTTTTGGTATTTGTGTGTGTGTGTTCATTCGTTCGTTCGTGTGTTCTTTCCTTCGTAGTTCCCAGGGTCACCCTGGTCAGCCCCACAGAGTGGGTAGTTTTCTCTCTATTCTGGGGCATGCGTTTCTGTCTACCCGTGGTCCATTCACCTGTATTTTCCTATTTTAAACTCTCCCTACTGTCTGCGCTGCCTGTCACTCTTGATATTGGATGTGTGTTGCTAAATGGTCTTAGTTTTATTTAGGCCCCATGTCGTAGGTTTATTTAACGTATAGGACCGGCTGGCGACATACATTCAATGTTCTGTTTAGTTGGGGTTTTTTCACAAGCAGTGCAGGCACGTCCTGAGAAAGCCTTGTTGCTGTCGGGACGTTAAGCAATGTACAATCAATCGTTCGTTCGTTTGCTTGCTTGTTTGTTTGTTTGCTTGCTCGTTCGTTCGTCCGTCCGTTCGTTCGTGTTTGTTTGTTTGTTTATTCTTCGTTTGTGCATGCTTGTTTGTTTGTTCGTTCGTTCGCTCGCTCGTTTGTTCGTTTGAGGGCAGATCCAAAACAGGTGTGGTATTGAAGTAGAGACGTTGCACTAACATTTGTTTGTTTGTTTGTTTGCTTGTTTGTTTGTTTGTTTGTTTGTTTTGGTTTGGCTGGCTGGTTGGTTCGTTCGTTCGCTCGTTCTTTCGTTGCTCGTTCGTTCGTCGGTTAGTTCGTGTTTGTTTGTTTGTTCTTTGTTCGTGCATGTTTGTTTGTTCGTTGGCTCGCTCGCTCGCTCGTTTGTTCGTTTGTTCTTGTTGTCAGTTGGGTGTTTGTTTGTTTTTTGTGTGTTTGTTGTTGTTGTTTGTGTGTGTGTGTGTGTGTGTGTGTGTGTGTGTGTGTGTGTGTGTGTGTGTGTGTGTGTGTGTGTGTGTGTGTGTGTGTGTGTGTGTGTGTGTAGAATGTGTACTTATTCACGTGACTGCAGAGTAGTTTCACTGATGAAGGCTCAGTTAGATACAGGCTGATTGTCTGTCTCAGGTCTCCCTGTCTCCCTGTCCTTTGCCTTTTGTCATTGAGACAGTTACACATAAACTGTTGGCCAACTAAGGGCAAAGTCGGTCAAGGCCTTTAATTAAACTTTACCGATGTGTGTGTGTGGTACTGTATGACTGTGTACGTGCATAAAGTGGCATACTGATGTATTGTCGAATTTTAACTTGTTCAACCCCGCGCCCGTATTTCCCCAATTTTGGAGGCGTCATCTAACGACTATGCACCAGATGCAGGAGATGGATCGACCATGATAATTCAAGGACAGTGCCAGATTAGCTTGAATTATCATGGTCGATCCATCTCCTGCTGGCCAGGGCTGAATGGGTTAATCCGTGATGGTGGCGGTGAGTTATGTAATATTATTTATACACGTTCATTTCTGATGTCGATGAAGCTCCTCATTCTCATAATCATCAGCGTCATCGTCATTTAAAAAAAAAAAAAAAAAAATATGACTAACAGTTAATCGCAAGAGGCACAGAACTTTATTAGCCCCCCGCGGATGCGGGGGGCTCATGAAGTTCTTTGCCTCTTGCAGTTGGTTTTAATCATGTTTAGCCACATTTCGATCATTCCTTCATTTTCCCTTTTGTCTCTGTGTGTGTGTGTGTGTGCAGCCATCAAGTCGCTGGACTCGCTCAACGACCAGATCGTGCAGTACATTTTCGGACAGTCCCTCAGCGCCGGCGCCGATCACCATGCCGACGCCAGCGCCGACCTTGACCTCGACCCGCCTTCCCAAGGTCGCGAGGGCTGCGTCGTCGTCACCCCGGGCAGCAACAGCAACGTCATCTCAGCAGCCAACAACAACAACGGGAGTGGCGGCGGAGGCCTCGGCAGCGCGTCTCCGGACAACCTGCACTCTTCCATGGTGTTGATCCGCAAGCTGCTGCAAGACGCCCAGAGCAAGTTCCGGAAGATGGTGGAAGAGAACAAGCAGCTGGCGGTCAAGATCGACGGATCCATCCAGTCCGCCAACCACGAGGTCAACGCGCTGAGGGCGGAACTGGCCGACACCAACAAACGCCTCTCGCAAATCAGTACGTGGTCCGCCGTGGAGGCTGAAAGTCGCTGTTTTGCCCGTTAAATGTGGCGGAGAGGTGTCTAGCCCACGCTGGTTGCCTCCCTGGACCCCGCTACGCACGTTGTGCGTAGCGGGTCCAGGGAGGCGACCAGTGTTTGGTCATCCATCCTCGAGACGGAGACTTGCTCTTCACCGTCTAGTGTAGCACATTACACTCTGAGGATAAAAGTGTCCATTTTTTTTTCTTCAGCTGTTCTTTGAGGTGAACAATACAGTACAGACGACAGATTGGCCGTGATAGTTCAAGGGTGGTGTCGGAATAGCTTGGCGCCTGTAGGCGCCAAGCTGTTTCCGCACCTCCCTTGAACTATCAAGGTCGTAGCATGTCCTGGCGTAGTGGCCCAGTGCATTTTCACCCAACTTATTTGTACCGAGAAATGGGGCATGGACAGGAATCAGCACCCGGACTTGGGGCAGGGGTTGGGGGTCTCGCAAGTGTTAGAATACCAAGATGTGTTGTGACGCAACACACGCATGGCTGCTCAAACCGCTCACTGCCGAGCAAATGTGAACACCACCCAAATGCAAGAGGTATAGATCCTCAGTTGCGGGGGCTCATGGGGATCTATACCTCTTGCTGACGTCACTTTGAATTCATCGAATTCACAGTCCTCAGGCTTTACGGGGTTTTTGTTGTTGAATTAACGAAGATTGAAAAAAAACAAAAAAACAATCTCAGTGACGGTGAGCTGGCCCTGAACGAGTTAACTCCTTCTACCCCAGACACACCACAGCAGGATAAGGATCCACCATGATAGTTCAAGGGTGATGCCAGAATAGCTTGGCGCCTGCGGGCGCCAAGCTATTCTGGCATCACGGCTTGAACTCAGGCTGTCATGGTCGATCTGTGTCCTGCACTGCAATGCGCGACGAAGGGCAAAATTTAAGGATTTTGGTGTTGGGGGCAGAATGAGTTAAATAAAGAAGATCAAGTTGTCGCACAAGATCATTGTTTAATCGCACAAGATGGGTGAAAAATGTATTACCAGTTCGGCCTGGGCGCCAAAAATACCGGAAGTGGCTTGGTTGGTACAAATACGATGGGTGAAAACGCAGTGGGTGCATTTTTGTAGTGAAACCACCGAACTCTACACCATCAGAGAAAGGCTGATCCACACTGCCTCCCAGAAGGGAGGCAGCCAGTGCTTGTAGCAGCGGGTAGAAGGGAAGCAACCGTTGTGGAATTTCGATAGACGATTTCCGGAACATGATCAGAAGGAGGTCAACAGTGCACGTGTTTCCACGAAAACAGGGATGATGTTTGTCACCGTTTTTGTCGAAACACGTGCACTTTTTGGGACTTTTCTTTTTTGTCAGGCATTTAACATGTAGCACACCGTTTTTGTCTACCGTATTTAAAAAATACGGTAGACTTTGAAATGGGGCTGGGTCGGAGCGCATTCCGGAGCGTGCACATGAGGTTTTTGGCGTGCCGCGGCGCAGAAATTTTGGCAAAGAAGTAACACGATAAAAATAACGTCACGTCTAGCTACGCAAATCTTGCTAGAGAACGTCAATTTGGCGCCAAGCGCCGCGCGTGTGTGTGTGTGCGCGCGCGGATGTGACAGCGACTAGAGCCCGCGTTTGAGGAGGGACAAGCTTGAAATTTTAGGATAGTGTCCCTAAATGAAATCTCCGGACCTTTTTTTCGATTTTTTTTTTTTAAGATGCTCATTGGCGAAAAGAAAAGTTGATCCACACTAAAGTCCGTATTTTTTCTTATTTTTACTAGATATTTTGCGCATAGTTAGATAAAAGGGAGATTTTGAATGAGTTTGTTAACCAGCATTGTACCTCTAGAACATTTTGAGTGATAATTTAAAAAAAGAAAATTAAATATATTTTTACGTTTTTGGAAAATCAGACAATGTTCTGCACCACTTTTTAGGAGTCATTTGTAAAACAGCTAACATAACTTCAATTTTTCTTTGACGAAAAAAGTATCTTCTCATTAATACTCGCATGATTTTTCATAAAAAGTGTTTCCATAGCATAAGCCTGCTGTTTGTCCCGGCCCGGGGGTAGAATTAGGTCAAATTGTGACGTGTAACTCCTAGGTGTGAAAATTAGCAAGAAAATTGCAAAGTTGATTTTCTGATACTTCAAATGTTAGTACTGCGATGAGTGACGTATAACATCGAGTCGTCACTATGAACACAGCGTCGTGGGACTAATGATGCCATGACGTGAAGCTTGAAGTGACGTCATTTCGCTGCTCGTGCTATTATTTTTCTTCAGAATAGCTAAGCTACGCCAGACTACGGAGCTTACGAATGGCGGGATTCGCCGTGTGTCCGTCTTTATTTCTGTGTGCCAGTGTGTGTGGATCAGAGGGTGGGTTAGAGTAGAAGATGGATTCCTGTCGCTAGACGAGCCCACAGAGCGTACTAATGGCGAGAAGCGCCATGTTTCCGGCCGTCTTTATTTGTGTGCGCCGACGTGTGTGTTGATCAGGGGTTGGCTTAGAGAGGAGGGAAAAGGATCAGCATAATAAGCCTATAAATATGAACAACCCTGAATGTTCCTTAAAGATAAACGCATGTGAGCTCCAAACAATACGGTAGTCTCTTTGGGATGAAATCCGCATCTTGTTTTCTCCTAGCGAACTGTTAACTGCCTTTTATTCTGATTCTGGATCTTTTGTGACAGGGAAGTGGATGTAAGGTGTTGGGAAGGGATGGGGTGGGTTACAGTAGTGTATACATGTGCGTGTGTCTGAGAGAGAGAGTGTGTGTGTACTGTTGTACATGCGCAGTGAGTCCAGTGTTTTCCAGGAGAACAGCGCCGCTATACAAGAGCAATTTATTATTATTATTTTATATATTTACCTTGTTCTGATTTCCGAAAATCGTCTATTCACCTACTAGTGTGTGTGTGTGTGTGGGGGGGGGGGGGGGGGGGGGGCTCATTTTCGTCTGCTTGTAGTGCAAGCACAGACGGTCTTAGTATTTTGATGGCGCTGTGAGCAGGACTGACACGTGTTAAAGTGTACCTACACACGAGTGACCACTATTACTAAGTTCACCGGTATATTCCGAAATCGGATATACTGAATCGAAACCAGACACCTCTCTGGCTCTATAGTGGAAGCCCAATGAGCAAAAAGTCCGCGGACCGACGTCAGCTCCGTTGACTCGCGCGCACACGTGCGCGCGAGTCAACGAAGGCTGACGGCGGACCGAGACCATTTTGCTTACTGTGCAATCTGTGTTTTTCTACCTCCCAAGCCTATGAAAATTCTTCGCCACATTGACTCATCAATGCGCCCCGCATCAACAACTGCGGAAGTGTATACGACACTTCCGCAGCTATTGATGCGTGGCGCCTCGAACGAGCTAAAACGCGAACGCGAATGAGTTGCCGTGGTCTAATTTTTATGTCACCCTGGCGTCACGCCGTACGCGCCAAGTCTGATCTGTACCCGCCCTGTCGATCTAGCTCCTGCCCCTACTTCTCCTGTTTTTTCACGCTGCAGATACTCCTCCTCCTTCTCCTGGTGCTGCTGCCTCTACTCCTACGCCTACTGCTGCTTCTCCTGGCGTTACTGCTTCTCACGGTGTGGGGATCGGCAATGGTGGTGGTGCTTGTGTGAAAACTAACGCGCGTGGCGCGGACACTGACAAAGCCGCAGTGAAAGCGAACGGTGGCGGTGCGGCTTCTACGGGTATAGACCCCTCAAAACCGAGTTCAGACTCGGCTGGTGCTCCCGTGGACGCTGCTGGCATAAAAGCGGGCATCGACGGTGCTAAGCCGGGTGGCGGTAGTATTATTAGTAACGGTGGTGGTGGTGACATTTGTGGTGTGATGAAAAACGGAGAAGAGAAAATGGACTCGAACAAGGAGGAAGCGGACTACTGTCAGTCCCAGCGGACCGAGACTGCGGACTGCAAAGCCAGGTCCGCGCGGACTGAATCTGCGGACTCCAAGTCTGTGCGGACTGACGTCGATTCTGTGGACTGCAAGTCCAGAAAAGAGTCGAAGTCCATACACATTGAGACGGACATTGACGCTGTGTGCAACAAAGCTCACGTCCAGAACTGTGAAAACGAAATCTCAGGTTTGTGGTGATGGGCATTATCGTGTTGTGTTTACCCGGTAAGCAAAAGGTCCTCAGGCCGACATCGGCCACAGTGGGTCCGCGCACGGCTGTTTTGCGGGCCCGCGCACGGCTGTTTTGCGGGCCCGCGCACGGCTGTTTTGCGGGCCCGCGCACGGCTGTGTGCGGGCCCACTGCGGCCGATGTCGGCCCCAGGGTCTTTTGCTTAATGGTAGAAGGCTTTTGTTTGCTTTTTATTTATTTGTGTTAGCGTGTTTGAGTTAGTGTGTGTTGTGGTGTGTGTGTGTGTGTGTCTGTGTGTGTGTTCATGTTCGTATGTTTTTTTTATATTTTTTCTTCTGTTTTTTTTTTTTTTTTGTTTTTGGGGTTTTTTTGGTGGTTGTTGTTGCAAGTTTGAGCATGGTTAACGTTGAATTCATGTCCGCTTGTGGTGGTGGGGTGGTGGTAGTTAATTAATCTGCTTTATACTGTTGTAACCTCAGCATTGTTCATCAAGCTACATGACCACTCGACTGATTTTGTGGGTAGTAATCGATTCGCACAAAACCTTACCTTTACAACCGTTGTATCACACTTGCTGAATTTGTCAAAACAAGACAGCAAAATGAAAAAAAACCTTTGAGGTGAAAAAAATTAGACACGGAGGACTGAAGGAAGACTATAACACCAACAAAAATGATAAAGCCAGAAATGATGAACACAGTCCAACTGCAAGAGACATAGTTCCTCATGAGCCCTCGCAGTTGGGAGGCTTATGAGGATCTGTGCCTCTTGCTGACCCCACTTTGTATCCATGTGATGTTCCTTGGACGTTTAGGGCTCTGTGACGCTGACTGAAGAAAGATTTCAGAAACAAATTCTGCATCAACTGGCAGTTCGAAGAGATTGATAAGAAAAGATTTTTGTTCCTCGTCTTTCCCCCCTCCCCCCCCCTCCCCATCCTCCTTTATTGAATAGTAGATGTACTAAGTCGGTCACTTGAGTCGATGCCTGGACTCTGACTGGCTGCTGTAGTACATGCACTATTGACATAGCACAGTTTATATTTATTTACTTCTTATATATATGGCCAACGATACTCCTTTGCTTGCAGCGTGTCGTCAGTCACAAGACGAACTGCCCCACGAGTCCAAGGAGATGCTGGTCAGCCGTCTGCGCGAGGAGAAAGCTCAGCTGGAGGCGAGGGTGCGCTCTCTCACGCGTGAGGTGGAGGAGCTGAGGTGTGGTCACCTGGCGGGCGGGGACCACACGGGCTTTGGGGAGATGAAGTTGGAACTCATACAAGCCCGACAGGAGTTGAACAGAGCCAAAGAGGCTTTGCAAGGTACGTATTGCAGCGCTGACTCCGTCGAGACGTTATGCGTTTATCTACGCTACGTCATCCGTTTGCGGGATTGACGTCACCAATGAGTGATTTCTTTCACCGTGGTAGTGTTAATACTTTAACTGTCGAGAGAATATGTAAGCAGGATCCAACTGCAAGAGGCATAGATCCTCATGAGCCCCCGCAACGGCGGGGGCTCATGAGGATCTATGCCTCTTGCTGGGACGGATTTATTTCCACGTTCCTTGGAAGGCCGTGGCTTTTGGTCGCTGTGAGATGGCCTTAGTCGCCTGCTCGGCGTCAAACCCTGATAACTAACTTACCCTTCACTGAGGGCTATTGGCCGTGGAGCATTTCACAATCAGAAGTAGGTCAGACATTGCACGGACTTCAAGCATTCCGAGGAGTCATGCAACCCGCTCAATAATTTACAAGAAGCATTCTCTACATTACACAGCCGGCGGCAGGGCCTCGTAAGACTATAAAGCCTCTTGCTCGCAGTGAGTTGCCTGGACTCGCATCCACAGTAAAGAGAAATTTTATTACGAATCACGAGAACCCAAAACAAAAACGCCCAAAACACGCATCACCATCTAGGGGCATGCCCCCCCTCCCCACACACACACACACAGCCTGGACTCTTTGAAGGTTTTGTTCCTGTACAAAATCTTCAGTTTCCTGAGAGAGTGCAATAGTTTCAGCAAGATTTGGGTATATGTAGGCTATGTGAATTGTGTCGTTTTGACCTTTTCAAGAGTCTTTAGACATGTCCCTGAAAGACTTATACGACATTTTAGCCAGAAATATTTTTTTTAAAATATATGTACATCTTGTCTTTAAATGTTTCTTTTAGTTTGGCTGGCCAGATTTGTTACTCTTCCCTCCGTGAGATAGCCTTAAGTCGCCCAAATAACTAAGCAACCCCTACTTCTTAACTCATTCTGCCCGCGACACACCACAGCAAGATATGACTCGACCATGATAGTTCAAGGATGGTGGCAGAATAGCTTGGCGCCTATAGGCGCCAAGCTATTCTGCCACCACACTTGAACTATCATGGTCGATCTGTCTTGTGAATTGTAATGCAGTCCTCGGAGGATAACTCCAAGATGTGGGTATTTCGTGCTTTGGGCGCAATGAGTTATAAGCGAAGCAGACTGCAAGTGTTTGTCTCTGTGTCATCGTGCAGCCATGAAGAGCGACCGCAAGCGCCTGAAGACGGAGAAGGTTGAGCTTCTGCACCAGATGAAGCAGCTGTACGTCACGCTGGAGGACAAGGAGTCGGAGCTGAGAGACTTCATCCGCAACTACGAGCAGAGGGTGCAGGAGAGCGACGAGAGCATCAAACAGGTCAGTTGTTTCCAGCTTTAAAAAATGCTGCCCTGACCCTGTGGAATATGACCCTGTCAGTGAAATAACCTACCTGACGCTCTCCGCAATGCACAATGCAGACAATAGCCAGTGCTTTGGTCGTCAGAGTGAAAAGCCATCTTGCTGACTTCTGCATGTGACTTGCCAAGTTTGCTGACACCCCTCCCCTCTCTCTCTCTCTCTCTCTCTCTCTCTCTCTCTCTCTCTCTCCCTCCCTCCCTCCCTCCCTCCCTCCCTCCCTCCCTCCCTCCCTGTTCATGATCTAGCCTGTCTTATTCAGGTGCTCTTTTATGGAATTCGCTTCCTCCCACTATTCAACAAACCACGTCCCTCTCTCAGTTTAAAAGTAGAGTACATGATTACCTTTCAAAGACATCGTCCTTTCTTCTTCTTTGTTTTTCGACATAATACGCTTCATGTTTTTAAATTTTTGCTTCCCCCCCCCCCCCCCCATCTAGCCTCCAAATTGTTTCCGGTTCAGTTTTCTAACTTGTTTTTGATAGTAATAATAATAATAATGAGTATTTATATAGCGCTTAATCTTACTCAAAAGCTCTAAGCGCTTTACAATCTGTACACAAAAATAAAAATACAATGACATATGCACATAACAAACAAAGCACAATGCCCGAACACACCACTTTTACAATAAACTAAACAACAATACATACATAATAATTTATATTCTAATTAACATTCAGTATAAACAAGGAGGATTGCAGAACTACAACTAAGGCATCAAACACTGGCAGTTATTCAAAGTAAAGCTTGAAGAGGTGAGTTTTCAACGACCTCTTGAAGTCAGAGACAGACTCACTGTTTCTGACCTCAAGAGGAAGTGTATTCCATAACACTGGGGCTTGATAAACAAAAGTGCGCTGACCAAATGTTTTAGTTTGGACAGAAGGTACACACAACTTCCGTTTATCAGAAGAGGAGCGGAGCTCACGAGAGGGTGTATACACATGCAGCAAAGAGGACAAGTATTCTGGGCTGGTGCCTGAAAGGCAGTTAAAACAGATTGACATAACTTTATATTGGCAAATACGTGAGGACACAGGTAGCCAGTGAAGGGACTTCAAGATGGGTGTGACATGCTCAGTCTTACGGACTCTCACAACAAGCCGGGCTGCATTGTTCTGAATTTTTTGGAGGCGATCAATGAGATACTGAGGGCAGCCACAAAGCAAAGAGTTACAATAATCTAGCTTGGACAGCACAAATGCACAAACTAGTGTTTTAGTGGCTTCCACGGTCAGCAGGTGACGAACTGAACTAATACGACGAAGTTCCAGATAAGCGGATCTACACACTGCACTGACATGCTGTGACATAGATAACTCGCTGTCAAGTGTAACACCCAGGTTTCTCACACTCGCAGAGAAGCCAATGAGTGTTCCATCCACAGACAATGATGACGGTAAAGGCAGGGACGAAGATAATCTTGGATTAGCTACCAACATTGCTTCAGTTTTGCCATCATTTAACATCAGTTTGTTGGTGGTCATCCATGATTTGACATGGTCAATGCACTGGCTTATACTTTGGACGGCATTCACAGCTCGCTCGACAGTATCACTTTTGTACATCTGCGTATCATCTGCAAATGCATGATGGGAAATGGAGCGACTACAGATCAGGTCGGACAGGGGCTGAACATACAGTAAGAACAATACAGGTCCTAGGACCGAGCCCTGGGGTACACCAAACCGAAGAGGTGATGGCTCAGAACGACAGCCGTCGACAGAAACAATCTGGGATCGTTCAGTCAGGTATGAACTAAACCATGCCAAGACTGTGCCTTCAATGCCAAATACAGATTGAAGACGGCACAGCAAAATTTCATGGTCAATAGTGTCGAACGCACTGGACAGGTCCAGCAAAGCAAGGACTGTGATCTTACGCTCGTCCAAAGCACAAAGCAGGTCATTGAATATCTTCAGCAAAGCTGTTTCAGTGCTACGATGGGGACGATATGCAGACTGGAATACACTGAACAGACTATTAGAGTTGACATGCTTTAAAGTTTGAACAAGGACAATTTTCTCAAGAATCTTTGATAGAAATGTAAGATTGGAAACTGGGCGATAGTTTTTCAGTACATTTGGGTCTAAAGATGGTTTCTTCAATAGGGGTTTCACAAGTGCAGTCTTGAAGCTTTCAGGAAAAATACCAGTGGAGAGAGAGTTGTTGATAACTTGTGTAATGGCAGGCAACACTTCATCCAGGCACTCGTACAACAAGGGAGTGGGTATGGGGTCTAACTCACAAGTTTTGGGGGCAGTGTTTGTGATCACTTTTCTGACCTCATCCTCTAGCACAGGTTCGAAGGCTGAGAGAGGTTCTCCACTAAAGCGTTTTTCGGTGAACAAAACTGAAGTGGGCATGAGATCCAGAGAATCACGAATTTCGCGGACCTTATCAACGAAGTAATCTGCAAAAAGCTGAGGCAGCTGGCACGGGGGAAATGTAGTGGGAAGAGGTGATGGAGTCTTCTTCACCATAAGCTTATTGGTCACATTATACAACTCTTTGCTTGTTGTGCACTCACTGATCTTCCTGTTGTAAAACGAAGATTTTGCTCCATGAACAATCTCATTTACATGCTTCTTAGAACATGTGTATATCTGCTTGTGAACAGTCAACCTAGTTGAGCACCACATTCTCTCAGCTTGGCGCCGCATCTGCTTAGCCGAACGCAGCTCTTTGCTCACAAACCTATACCACGGGCTGATTCTATGAGCTGACTTTTTACGCTTTGAAGATGGTGCATGATTGTCTAAGACAGTGCGTAAACATGAATCAAACTCCTCGGCACTAGGACTAGGATGGTGAGACAGTGACTGAACGAGGTCAGCCTTGAAGGCTAGTCTGTCAATGGCACGAACATTGCGCACTATGGTAAGCATAGGCACTGGAGGTGGGACTATGGCCCTCAAATGACTGATCACACAGTAATGGTCTGAACATATTGCATCAGAAACCTGTGCTGAGCACAAGATATCATCGTCACATCTATGAAGGATCCAGTCAATAGTATGCCCTTGTCTATGAGTTGGTTTGTCGACAACTTGTGAGAGACTGAACATGTGTAAAATGTCCATGAGTGCAGAGGTGGTGTGGTGCTTCTGATTGTCAAAGTGGATGTTAAAGTCACCAAGGACTATCAGACTGCCAACAAGAGAATTACAGTGATCGAGAAGATCATGAAATTGATCAACAAACATTGAATCAGTTAATTTGTTCTTGCGGTTTGGCGGGGGTCTGTAGAGGCACAGAAAATGAACAGTTTTCTGAGTTAAAGCTAGAGTAAACTGTACAAGCTCAAAAGACTCATGGGAGAAACTAAAAGACGTTGAGAATGATGCAAAAGGCTGCAGTGCTTCATGGAGGACGACTGCAATACCACCCCCACGAGAATCGCGGGGGAAGGATTTCACAGAGTATCCAGATGGGGCAAGATCAGCACATTTGGCCTCATCACCTGAGGCACGAAGCCAGGTCTCTGTTAAGAACAGAATGTCAACATGATGGTCGGTAACAAACTCGCACACTTCAGAGCGCTTCTTGGCACAACCAACTGAGCGCACGTTAAACAGTGCCAAGCATAGCTGACCTGGTACTTTGGTAGTGTCTTGAAGATGAACCTGAATAAGGTTAGATACATTACCAGTCTGGTGAGTATGGCTTGTGATTCTCTTGGAGCTGATGTAGACTGAGACGGGTTGTAATGTTTCTTGGGACAGGTGTGGTCGTTCAAGAAGTTGTGATGGTGATGATGACGGAGAGGTTTGAGGGGGTGGTGATGTAGGCCACTTGGCTGAAAAAGAGTGAGGCGACTGAAGCACTGAAAACATGTGCTGAGGTACAGATGAAAACACCGAGTACCCCTGGGGTGGACAGCAGGGCACCGAGTACCCCTGGGGTGGACAGCAGGGCACAGACAACAGGCGCTGGGTTGAAGATGACAATCCCGAGTACCCCTGAGTACACAAAATATCATACCTACTTATATGTTAGATAATTATTTGCGCACGTACGTGTGTATGTGTATGTACAAAAGTGCGCATGTGCACGAGTACATGTATATGTGTGTCTGTGTGCGTGTGTGTGACGTTTATTATTAGTTAGTTTTTGTTGTTTGGTTGGTGTTCCTTAAGTAGCTTAGCAAGGACAGATTGTAAGAAAGGCCTGCGCGCCTAATATCTCAATCCTTGGAAAATAAAGTTTCGTTCGTTCGTTCGTTCGTTCTCCTTTAAAAAAAAAAATACCACTCTGCTCTCCAAAAGCGCCACGAGTATATTATCTATCTATGGATGTTGCTGCGCTATATAAATGGACATGGACAGGAATTGCGGCCCCCCCCCCCCCCCCCCCCCCGACCACCACCACCCTACCCCACCCTGGATATATTGTTGATACTAATATTAATATTAAGTAAATAAATAAATAAACGAGTGTTTTTTCTTGAATAATTTGCGTGGGTGACGGTGCGAACAATTGAAATGACTGAAAACGGTATATGCACGAACTATGCCCAACAATCCATGGCCAGCAAGAGACACAAATGCAGGGGCTCGTGAGAATTTATGCCTCTTGCAGATGGAACAAGCTGGATGAAGGGCTGTGTCTGAATCAAAAATCTGAAATTCAGCTCTCTTTAAGATTTTGAAAAAGCTGAATCAGCCTCCAGGACTGAAGGCTGTCACCCATGAGCTCGTATCCCAGTGCAGCTGAATCAGCCTCCAGGACTGAAGGCTGTCACCCATGAGCTCGTATCCCAGTGCAGCTGAATCAGCCTCCAGGACTGAAGGCTGTCACCCATGAGCTCGTATCCGAGTGCAGCTCATCTGGGATGAGTTAAATCCTGTCGCTAACCCCTTCGCTGCCGAGAAAAAAAAGTGAACACTATCCAACTGCAAGAGACATAGATCCTCATGAGCCCCCGCGACTGCGGGGGCCCATGAGGATCTATGCCTCTTGCTCAGACTAATTTGTATCCAGCTTTCTTGTACGGGTTGTGGCTTTTGGTCGTTGAATGAACATAGACTTCAGAAACAAAAATTGACGTTCAGTGGCAGGCAAGGGGTTAATGGGCAATTAGAGAAGAATGAGTCTGAAAAGGAGAAGTTAATATGGCACTACTCCTGAACTTTCATGACCGATCCGGCCATCGCGCTGCGTAGTGTCTCAACGTTGAATGTGTTAATCCTGTTGCAGCTGGCCATGGAGAAGGAGGAATCCGAAAGGGAGAAGTGGGAGATTATCAAGAAAGCGCGAGAGTCGGCAGAACGGGCGGTAGTGCTGAGGACACAACTCGACGCCAAGGCCCTGACCATCGCAGAGCTGCAGGACGAGATTGCCAAGGTGTGTCAGTCATGTACTAGCTCTGTGGCCGGGATAATTGTGTCTGTCCTGCGAAAGCAAAAAGACTGAAAGGCCATTTTTGGGGAAAGAAGGGAACATTTCCATTGTAGTACAGTACAGTGAAAATATCGATCGTGACAAAAATGGACTTTGCACGTTTTACTTTTGACTTCCTAGGGCAGTTGTATTGAGTGAGCTTAGTCCTGCGCCAGCTACTAAGCAAGGTGCTCCACTATAGCGGAGCACCTTGCTTAGTAGCTGGCCCAGGACTAGGCTGTCTCAGTCATGCGACTAGCCCCCGAAGTGCAAAAGTGTGAGTGTGCGTCTCGGTCTGGCTGTTGCGCTGAGGGAGGGGGGGGGGGGGGGGGGGGGGCAATTTAACGATATTAGAGTACTTCACGGTTCCCATAGTCAATAACACGTGATGGGGCCAATGCGGAACGTAGCTGGCCCATGCGCAGGGTGGTTGTGGCCAACGTCACACTGAAGCCAACGTCACACTGAAGACATGTTGCTTAATGTGACGATGACTTGATTTCTATGAGTTGACTTGGAAAAAAAAAGTAATACAACTGTACACCCCACCCCCCACCCCACCCCACACCCCATCCCTCAGCCCTCCCCCCACACACACCACACACACACGCACCTAGCCATCTCTTTATCATTATTCATTTGATATAGTTGTAGTTAATCAAGAACATGTTTTTTTTTTAAAAAAAAGGTCAGCGTATCTTTTTTTAGCCTTGTAAAAAAAAGTTTCATTTCATTTCAACCCCCCCCCCCCCTCTGCATCCCCCCTCCCTCCCATCTCCACCCCTACCGATCCTTTCTACCCTGATCTCATATCACCTCTCAGTGATTCCAGTTTGTATCACTTTGAACACATTTTTCTTTGGGGAAAGGGAGGGGGTGGCGGCGAAATAGTTCGCTTATAAAATGATAAGAGCTGTATGCAGTAGAATCTGCTTTGACAACCAGCTTGTTGTGCAAAAAAAAAAGTGGTCTTCAAAGACGGGTAATCTCTCAAGAGAAGTCTTGAAGGACAAAAATTGTCACCTGTCACTAAAGACCATCATTTAGGTGGCCACAGTCACAGCTACAGCCACAGTCACAGCTACAGCCACAGTCACAGCTACAGCCACCTAAATGATGGTCTTTAATGACAGGTGATCGCTAATAAGGGGTGCATGGTCGCTTAGAACAGGTTTTAAAAAATTGCTGTACTGCTACTTTAAATCGTTCCCGTTGATTTCTCATGCAGCTGAAAGAGCAGCTGGAGAACAGTCACTTGGACGAATCACGTGACTCCAACAACCCCACGCCGACACCAGCCGACAACGACAACGGCCACGACATTGAGAATACATCTGCGACCACCACCACCGCCGCCGCGACAGCCAACACCTCTGCTGATGGAGCCACAGGGTCCGAGACGGAGTCCTGTCACACGCCAGAGAGTAACTTGTCCAAGGATGACAGTTTTTCAGGTGCGTACGTCTGGTTTTCAGCGCCAGGTGAGCCGCCGACTTGTATGTGCTGGTCTGTGACTTTGGCCCTTACGGCTTGCATCTGTAAGGCCCAAAATCACAGACCAGCGCAGGGGATTTGTTAGACCAGCACGCACACTTTGTATAGCTCTAGTGTAGTGTCGTATTATGTGCATGTACAATGGAAATAGCCCTGCTCGAAATGCCAGAGTCAAAATGATGAGAAACGTGTTTCTCCCGCCTTTTACCCTTTTAGTCCCAAGATCCCATTTCTCAAATGTTGGAGGTGTTGCCTAACGACTATGTACCAGTTGCAGGAGATGGCTTGACCATGATAATTCAAGGGTAGTGCCAGATTAGCTTGGCGCCGACAGGCGCCAAGCTAATCTGGCACTACCATTGAATTATCATGGTCAAGCCACCTCCTGTGTAGTCACCCGGGGCTAAAACGGTTAACTTAGGTGACTGCACTAGTAAAGTAGGGTTCGCATGTTCCAATGTAACCCCTTCACTGCCAGCAGACACAAATTAGGTTTCGCCCAATCATGGCTCGTTCCAAGTCTGCCGTCAGATGAGCCCACCTATCCAACAGTGAACTTAACACTTTGGTTCCCGGCAGCGTTTTTTTGTTGTTGTTGTTGTTGTTGTCAAGATGCGGATTCCGGCAGGAACCATCGTGACGAAACCCGCTACCGACAGGCCAAAGGGTTAACTGCCAGCTGCAAGAGACGCGGAGCATCATGGGCGCTATCATTAGCTGGGTCTCGCGAGGTCCTTTGCCTCTTGCGTTCGGATAGCGTCACCTTAACCCCTTTCTCTGCCATTGATCGTACACTGTGCGTCTGAAATCCGCGTCAGTTCGCAGCGAAAGAGCTCCAGCCGTCCCATGAGCAATAGACACAAAAAGTGGTGTCGGCAAGAGGCATAGATCCTCATGAGCCCCCACAACTGCGGGGGCTCATGAGGATCTATAGCTCCTGCAGTAGTGTGGTGTCCATTTTTTTTCTCGATGGTGAAGGGGTTGTTAACAGCTGAAAATACCGTAGGCTTCATTTTGAAAAAAAATATTGTGGAAATAGTAAATGCAAAATCTGCATGGTTTTAATAGGAGTGGCCCCAAACACCCCCTGCCCTTGAGCAATGGATACAATGTGATTTCAGCAAGAGGCACAGATCCTCATTAGCCCCCGCAACTGCTGGGGCTCATGAGGATCTAAACCTATTGCCCTAATTTGGTGTACATTTTTTCTCTGCAGCTGAAGTATGCATCATTTTGTATATATTATGGAAATAGTAAATACAAATCTGCATGGTTTTTATAGGTGTGACCCCAAGCACACCTGCCAGTGACCACGTCAACGATTCTTTGTCATCGCTGATGAAGTGGATGGCTAGCAGCAGTGAAATGGTTGACGGGGATCCCACCAAGAGCATGAAGAAAAAGAGGAAGAGCTTTGGGTCACTGTCGCGAGTCTTCAACAGAGGCCGATCACGAAGGTCTATAGCACTGCCACACAATGAAAATTTGTTGGAGGGTGAGTAAAGTTGGGCTTTAAGATTCTTCTTTGTTTTGTGCTTTTATTTGTGAAAAATTGCTTATGCTAAAGAGGGCTTATTGTCAGGGAAGACTCACAAACCAGATAGGCGAGGCTACCGCTGGTAGAACAGTACACATACCAAGGGGAATTACTCAGCACTGGACATACATAGTTATTACCCTTCCTCTTCCTAATCGCCAGCCCACAGAAAAATACCCAGGTAAAGAACAAGACAATCATATACATCCCTTGGCACTGTCATGGAAGAGAATGTGTATGCTTTGAACAAAGTAGATCTATAACCAAAGTAAGTCAATAATGCACAATTCTCTCCCCTGACAATGCTTTTTTATACTTGGTAGTTTCTTCTAAATTACAAGCACTGGCAGTCAACCCTTTTGGTCTCGTTTCTTACAGAGGGTTTAGCTTTCTGCAAAGTCATCTGTTACACACCAGTTTCCACATGCCAGCAGACCAATACCCAGCCCAGTCGCTATCTACAAACTATCTCCACTCGCCACCCCTACCCATCCCCATCATCACCGCTTTGTTACCAGAAGACAGGCACATCAGCACACAACACCCCCTTGTACAAGATGGTGTTGTGTGGTGAGGTGCATGTCTTCAGGTAACAAAAATCACAACAGTGTAAATATTCACAACTTGATGTTGTTGTTTTTTCTCAAGATTTGTCTGTCCCAGTGCCTTCAATTTTTAAAATTTTTTTTCCCCTGTCAAATCCGGATAATTTTTCATTAACGGAAAGCCTGTTAATCAGTGACTACTATTGACGATACTGTTCAGCAGAAAAGACGCATCAGTAGTTACATGTCTTTTCCGACGAATGGTATCGTCAGTAGCATGCAAGGGATTAACCCGTTATATCCTGGGGCCCCATTTTTTTTTTACAAATTTGATATTGTCCTGTGAAGTCTACATTACAGATTGGGAGGCAGATCAACCACTTTAGTTCAAGGGTGGTGCCAGAATAGCTTGGCGCCACAGGCGCCAAGCTGTTCTGGCACCACCCCTGAACTCTCATAGTCACATTTATTTCTCGCAGAGGCGTATCAGGATGAAAAAGAGTTAACCGTAGCATCGATTTATTTTCCTCCAGATGGCAGCGGCATGAAGCTGAGCCTGCTGACCCCAGACAACTACCAGGAGAAGCTGCAGACAATCCAAGGTATGCGCGGCGTCCACATGTGTCAGTGGCGGGCGGGGCAGGTGCTGGCCTGGCTGGAGATCACCCTCGGCATGCCCATGTACGGCCGCAACTGCGCCCTGAACATCAAGAGCGGAAAGGTACGAAACACCCAACACCATATTGGTAGGTTGTTGGCATTAACCCTCTTAACCCTACGGCCCCATTTCCAAACTTTTGGAGGCGTTGTCTAATGACTATGTACCAGTTGTAGGAGATGGTGTGATCATGATAAATCAAGGGTAGTGCCAGATGAGCTTGGCGCCTGACGGCGCCAAGCTCATCTGACACTACCCTTGAATTATCATGATCAATCCATCTCCTGCTGCAGGGTCCCGGGGCTAAAAGGGTTAATGGCAATTTTACCATGTAATTTGGCCAAACGGGAAAGGTAGGTTGTTTTTATTTTAGGCTGATGCAGTACTAGATGGTTGGTTGGTTGATTGTGTTCACTGTCTTATGAAGGAACCAGCCAGTGTTAAACTCAGACATGGGACTTTTTGGAAATCCGAATTTTTTCCCTGCATTTTGGTTATTTTTGAGAGCAGGGCAAATTCGTTGAGAAAATGTGTTGAATTATGGTGCATGTTTACATGTTGAATTTTACGTTTTTCTTGAACTCATTGCTTACATATAAGATGAATGTAGGTGTTTTGTGAAGTTCCCCCACATGGAAATATACTGATTGCGAGTTGCGAGTCCTGGACTCTTTGCTTTCCTAGAATTTGATCTCAGCCTGGTCTCATGTGTGTAAACTATACACGATGTACACTGTCCTGAGTTCATTTATATCAAGTCTCGAGTGTGGACCTAGATGTTAACTTTCTGCACAACCGGCCGGTTTGTGGCACGTTGAGCAGGCACTCTTGTATAAAGCAAACGACACTTGAAAAGCGTGATATAAATTAACACAGGACATTGTATATCATGTACACTTTTTTGAGCCCACGACACGGCTGTGGAGATGTGTAAACTGTGAACCCACGTAAACTTGTTGCAACTGTGCGTGTAGTATGCGGACATTTAACGAGACAGTGTACCCCATGTGCAGTTGAACACAGGATAGCGCACCTGGGGGTACTGTGTCCTAAAACGTATACGACATTAATGGCTTCGATACGATACCTCTTTAACCCTCTTAACCCCAAGGCCCAATTTCCCAGATTTTGGAGTTGTCACCTGACACCTGTGTACCAGTTGCAGGAGATGGATGGACCATGATAATTCAAGGGTAGCGCCAGATTAGCTTGGCGCCTGAAGGCGCCAAGCTAATCTGGCGCTACCCTTGAATTATCACGGTGAAGGCGCCAAGCTAATCTGGCGCTACGCTTGAATTATCACAGTCCATCCATCTCCTGCGGTAGGGTCTTGGGGCTGATTGGGTTAAGTTAAAGACGCATATAACCAAGCATCTGTTCCTCTGCACAATATCATCAGTAGCAGTCAAAGGGGTTAATTTGTAATTTTGGAGGGACCGTACAATCTAGTATGTGCTGGTCTGTGATTTGGGACCTTACGGCTATTAGCCCTAAGGTCCAAAATCACAGACTAGCACACATTGATTCTGTGGGATAATTATGTGAGCGTTTCATGTTATGTCTGCACAGGTGCTGCTGGGGCTGAGTGATTCAGAGTTGGGAACGGCCCTCGGGATCAGCAACCACATCCATCGACGGAAACTGAGGCTGGCCATCGAGGAATACCGTGACCCATCTATAATGTAAGTACTGGCACCTCAAAACCTGTTTTCAGAGACCACTCTTTTCACCAGTCATTAAAGACTATCAGTTAAGTAGCTGTAGCCACCTAAATGATGGTCTTTAATGACAGGTGACACTTTTTGCCATTCAAGACCTCTCTTGACAGAGCGCCTGACTTTTAAAGACCAAATTGTTCTTGCAAGAAAAATATGGCTGCTTAAAATAATAATAATAATAATGATTAATTCTTATTTTTAGCGCTGTTCTCCAGGAAAACACTGGACTCACTGCGCATGCACAACAGCACACCCTCTCTCAGACACACGCACAATTATACACTACTTTATACCACCCCATCCCTTCCCATCACCTTTCATCCACTTCCCTCTAGACACAGAATAAAAGGCAGTCAGTCAACAGTTAGCTAAAGGTGAGCTAAATGTTAAATGCCCAACAGAAAAGAAAAGTCTTCAGTGAGCTTTGAACTGTGACAACGTGGGCAGATTCCGCACTTCAATTGGCAGTTTCTACTGTGCTCATGCATGTATGCTATTAATTTTGTTTAAAAAAAATTTTAAAAAAAAAATATAGTGCAGATGTTTAGTTGTTGCAATGACAGGTGTGAAGAATGGAATTGTCACTGTCTGTGTTGACACTTTCAACATTGTGAACTGTGCCTAAAATCACTTTGTATGACCAGTGGCGATTTCTAACCTGTTCAGTGCTGAGTAGATTTGAACACCACCCAACTGCAAGAGGTATAGATCCTCATGAGCCCCTCAGTTGTGGGGGCGCATGAGGACCTATGCCTCTTGCTAACAACGCTTTGAGTCTCTGTTCCCGAGGACTTCTATGGTTTTGGGTGTTGACCCTTATCATTCGGAATACACCAGTGTGTGAAATAAGTTTGACTAAAATAGTTAAAGGGTAGTGCCAGAATAGCTTGATGCCTCTCGGCGCCAAGCTATTCTGGCACCACCCTTGAACTAGAGCCATTGGTCTATATCTTTATCTGTAAGTACTGTACTGTAGCTTGCATATGGCAGTGTACAAATTTGAAGCTTTTAGCCTCAGTATGATATGGATTAACGAAGACAGAAACACAGTCTGCATCCACTGACACTGAAAGGGCTAACCCCTTACATCCGGAGGCTGAACTTGTTTTAATGTGCTTATTGTCCTGTGAACGCTACATTGCACAGTAGGAGATAGATCAACCATTTTAGTTCAAGGGTGGTGCCAGAGGCGCCAAGCTATTCTGGCATCACCCTTGAACTATCATAGTGCAATTTATTTCTTGCAATAATGTATCAGGAGGAGAAGGGTTATGTTTGATGTTTTTCAGGCTGGAAGACTTTTTCCCCCATATTCTGTGTGTAGTTTTTGTAAGTTGGACTGTCTACCCCCCGCCCCCGCCCCCCCCCCCCCCCCACCCCCAAACCCACCCCCTCACCCCCACCCCCACCTCCCCACCCCCAAGTTGTTTTGATATTTTGGAGGCTGGATAGTAACAGACAGTAACGTGTCAGGCATGCTGTCCCCCTCCTCCTCCCTCCCCACACCCACCCCCCTCCCCAATGCCGAAAGAATATCTTTTTGAATCACTGGTATCCATGTTCCTTTAACTTTGAATTTACTTGATTTTAAAAACACAATCTGCATCCACCAGCAATGAAAGGTTTAATTTATGTTAATTCGTGTTCAACAGTTCTAGCACTATAACATTACCACACTCCCCACCCCAAGCTGTCTGTCGTAATGTATTTGTGGTACGTGAGTCATTGTCTAAAGCGTGCGCATGCATGCGCGAGTTGTGAGTGTGCGCTTAGAGTTATAATTATTATAAGATATGCACACTATAAATACCGTAATTATTATTTCTTCTTTGCAGCAAATATGCACTGGCACCCAGCCTTGACGTCACCTGGGTGGCCCACAAGCTGTTGCCAGACATCGGATTACCGCAGTACAGCCATGTGTTTGAGCGCCACCTGGTGGACGGCCGCATCCTGCACTCGCTGTCGCGCCGAGACCTGGAGAAACACTTTGACATCCACCGCAAGTTCCACCAAGCCAGCATCCTGCACGCAGTGGAGCTGCTGCAGAGACTGGACTTTGACAGAGAGGTGGGCCCATTTTAACCCATTACATCCTTAGGCTGATTTTTTTAAATTTTGCGTATTGCCGCATGAAGGCTACATTACAGAATAGGTGATGGATCAACCATTATAGTTCAAGGGTGGTGCCAGAATAGCTTTGGCGCCTCAGGTGCCAAGCTATTCTGGCACCACCCTTGAACTATCATAGTCTATTGATATAGTTGAAGCCTACAGTAAACACATTTCACATCATAGCCGGCTGTAGATATCAATAAAGCTTATAGTAAACTCATTTTACATCATAGCCGGCTGTAGACATAGATGAAACCTACAGTAAACTCATTTTCCATCATAGCCGGCTGTAGACATAGATGAAACCTACAGCAAACTCATTTTCCATCATAGCCGGCTGTAGATATCAATAAAGTTTACAGTATACTCATTTTCCATCATAGCCAGCTGTAGACATAGATGAAACCTATAGTAAACTCATTTTCCATCATAGCCAGCTGTAGACATAGATGAAACCTATAGTAAACTCATTTTCCATCATAGCCGGCTGTAGACATAGATGAGACATATAGTAAACTCATTTCACAGCATAGCCGGTTGTAGATATAGATGAAACCTATAGTAAACTCATTTCACAGCATAGCCGGTTGTAGATATAGATGAAACATATAGTAAACTCATTTCACAGCATAGCCAGCTGTAGATATATATAAAACCTATGGTAAACTCAGTTTCAAATCACATCTGTTCCATCTTCCTCTGCCTCCACTTTTTCCAGAAACTGAGTGAGCGTCGCGGCCAGTGCGAGGACTCGGACAGCGACCTTCTGGTGTGGACGTGTGGCCGCGTCATTAAGTGGACCAAGTCCATAGACTTAGGGGTACGTTCAGCCGTAATCAGTTCAAACATTTTATTGGGTAGCTGTGACAATTAGCCCCGGGGTCTTGCAGCAGGAGATGGACTGATCATGATAATTCAAGGGTAGTGCCAGATGAGCTTGGCACCTTCAGGCATCAAGTTCATCTGGCACTACCCTTGGAATTATCATGATCAATGATATTCGCCATGCACCATCTTTGGCCATTTTCAGGGCTAGATTGAAAACATATTTTTTCAATTTGGCCTTTGAAAGGGATTGATAAACCCTACGTTTTCCCATCAACATGTATATAACTGATCAGGCTCTTGAAATGTTATGTTTATTATTTTAGTATTGTGTCAGTGTGCATTTGGACCTATGAATGATTGCGTTTTTGTATGTTCTCGGTACCTTAGTTAATTTCAATTAGTTAGATTATCTAGATGTAAAGCGCTCTGAGCCTTTCTTTGTGGGGATATTGCGCTATAGAAGAGTTATATATTATTATCATGATCAGTCCATCTCCTACAACTGGTACATAGTCGTTAGACAACGCCTCCAAAAGTTTGGAAATGCGGCCGTAGAGTTAA
Organism: Semisulcospira habei; assembly: GCA_036245525.1. Taxonomy (NCBI): domain Eukaryota; kingdom Metazoa; phylum Mollusca; class Gastropoda; family Semisulcospiridae; genus Semisulcospira; species Semisulcospira habei. The sequence continues at coordinate 249,370,859 of BTPG01000001.1, forward strand.
GAGGGTTAAAGCGATCTTCTCTATGGTGTGGGCTATGCTGATACAGCAGTTTCTAAATATTGTCTTGCCTCGACTACTGACAGCCAAAAGGTTAATGAGGGATGATCTCTCCAAAGGTCGGTCACTCAAAACAGGTTGCGTATTGTGACTCGCCCACTTGAATTTTGTGGCAGGAGTTTGCTGACAACCTGCGGGACAGTGGCGTTCACGGTGCTCTGATGGTGTTGGAGCCGTCGTTCACGTCGGATACTCTCGCCACCGCCCTTGCCATACCTCCGTCCAAGTCCTACATCCGCAGGCACCTGGCCACAGAGCTAGATACACTTCTCCGACCAGCCAGGTAACAGTTGTATGCTTAACCTGAAACAACCTCTCATGAGGCTTGTGTCTCAAAACAGGTTCTGCTGTATATACTGACGAGCAAAAGAAATGCAATATTTTTGAAATCATCAGAAACACTGAAGTATTTCCAATGATTTCAAAATATTGCATTTCTTTTGCTCATCAGTATATGATTATCCTTATCTGTGCATAAAACTTTATAAGAAAATAAACTCTGCTATCAGGGAAGCATTTCATTGCCTTGAATCTTGATGTGTGTGTGAGACTTATAACTCGGCCAACATGTCACTAAATTTTTTTTAATTAACCCATTCAGCCCTGACACACTACAGCAGGAGATGGTTCAACCATGATAATTCAAGGGTAGTGCCAGATTAGCTTGGCGCCTGTGGCGCCAAGCTAATCTGGCGCTACCCTTGAATTATCATGGTCGACCCATCTCCTGCAACAGGTGCATAGTCGTTAGATGACGCCTCCAAAATTTGGGAAATACGTGCGTCGGGCTGAATGAGTTAACATTAACAAGCATGTAGATCTAACAGTATTTATGAGTTCACCCTTTGGCCGTCAGTAGTGGTTTTTGTCGTGATGATTCCTGCAGGAATCGTCACGACAAAAAGCGTTACTGACGGGCAAAGGGTTAACCCTTGACCACTACTGGCGACACCGCTTAGCGTAAAGGCACTTGACTACACATCGCTTTCACTGAACAGTATCGTCGCTAGCAGTCAAGGGGTTCAAATGATGTAGGAATTGCATGTTTTAGTACACATATATTCATTCATATATATTGCTAACAGTGAAGTTACACATACGTGCATGTACACCTGTGACGTGTAATTACGCACATTCTTTGTGTGCGGTATATATATTTGACATGTGATTTTTTTTTAAAGAAAATTAACACTACTACTAGTACATTTGACATTTTTAGTAGAGGAAAAACTTACTGCATTTCAGGTCTTACCAAACAGGACTAAAAATACTGAGGTATACAGCTGTACTCGGATACAGGACTTTGGTGTTTTTCCAACAAATGTTCTATTATGATTTTTACCTGTCAAGCGTAGTTGTGTACTACCTTTTTATTTGTTAGTTGCATACATGTTGTACACGTATAAATGTATGTGCATGTACTGTACCTGTTTAATTTTTCCCCCATTCTGTTTTCACCTCACGTATCCCCCCCCCCCCCCCCCACCTCCTTATTTATTTGTATGTTCTATTGTCTCACGGTATATAAATATATTTATTTTTTTTAAACCAGTTGTAGACAGTTTTGTTGTTTTTAGTTTGCATTGAGCTTGGTTGTTGTGTTATGTAGATTTTGTTTTTTATTATAGATTTTTGTGTCAAATTCAAACTGTTTGATACATGGAGCAGCAGAATATAGCATCAGAGACCTTATTGCTTTTCTTTTTTCTTTTTTTACTTTTTTTTTAAATCTGCCAACTGCTTCTGTAACTATGTTGTTAACACATTCTACCCCACAAACGAAATCCCCAACTTTTGAAGTTAATAATAATATAATAATGAGTATTTATATAGCGCTTAATCTTACTCAAAAGCTCTAAGCGCTTTACAATCTGTACACAAAAATAAAAATACAATGACATATGCACATAACAAACAAAACACAATGCCCGAACACACCACTTTTACAATAAACTAAACAACAATACATACATAATAATTTATATTCTAATTAACATTCAGTCTCAGTTGCCCTCTGATGGACTGTATTACAATTCTAGAGACAAATCGAGCATGATAGTTCAAGGGTGGTGCCAGAATAGATTGGCGCCTATGGGCACCAAGCTATTCTGGCACCACCCTTGAACTATCATGCTTGATAGATGTCTTGCTGTGGTGTGTCGGGGCTGAATGAGTTAAGCATTATTCATCATAACAAATGTAACAGATTTAATACATTATGTAAACATGTTGTCCTGTACATTTTTTTTTTTCACACTCCTGCATGCACATATGTATGAAATATACATCAAATTTAATCTGCAGGTGCACTGACAAAAGTATCATCCTCGCAAAAGTAGAAATGAACCCTTTGGCTGCTGGCAGTGGTTATTCTCGTGATGATTCCGGCAGGAATCGTTGCGACCAAAACCGCTAATACCGCCAGCCAGAGTGTGAATCACATTAAATATTAGTTTCTGTACTTACCATTACTTACCATTACCATTTGCTTGTCAGCACATGTACCACTGATATAGATGGGCACTGTTGTCCCAATATGGAAGAGGTACTCGGAGCAGCATCGTGTGTGGGCCAACGGCGGCAGTCATAAGCCCGATGGCCTTTTGCGCATTGGAATTTCCCGTTTTTAATCCCTTCCCCGCCACTGTACAGACATTTTTGTTTCTGAAATCTGTATTTATTCAAAACTGTCCATGAAACATGGATACAAAGTGGTCTCAGCAAGAGACATAGATCATCATGAGTCCCCGCAGTTGCGGGGGCTCATGAAGGTGTGTCTCGTGCAGGTGGATTGTTGTTCAGTTTTTCTTGGCAGTGAGGGGGTTAAAGGGGACAAGGTGGGCTGGGGGGGGGGGGGGCTAGCTGCATGATCCTCACTTGGTGATTTAAAAAAAAAAAAATGTTAGCATGTTTTTTTTTAGATATTTTTTAAAATTTTCATTTATGTATTTTTTAATGGTGTTGTGACGTGTATTTGTCTTACAGAGCAGCGCTAGACACCCCTAACAACAACAGTAAGCACCTCGACTCTAGTAGCAAAGGTCACACGTTCACGCGCTCTTACCGAGGTCAACACTCTGATGACAGCTCCAAGGGTCGACTCAGTTTCAGGGTGAGATGTAGCGATAGTACATTGTATAGTTATCATTATTTTTTGCCTTACAAAAACATATCTGCTTGTATCATAATTGGAAGGTTAGCCCTTTTGGCCCCATGGTCCCATTTCTCAAATTTTGGAGGTGTTACCTAACAACTATGAACCAGTTGCAGGAATCCCTGGCAACGGTACCAGTGGCTGCCCGCACAAGGGGTTAACCCTATTTGTCATCGCCGTTGTCCTTGTTTCCAGGGCTCACTGGGGAGAGCTTTCGGGAAGAAGATTCGGGACGACCTCAAGCTGGCTTTCGACAGTGGGGACTCTCCCAAGTGGAAAATCTCCGCCCCGATTCCCATTCAACACACATCCCTTGACAATGTCGTGGAGATACCCGGAGACTCCACAGCCGTTTGACAATGCTGCTGAAAAAAAATGAACGCTGCCCGTCATGTGAGAGGCGAAGATGCTCACGAGCCCTGGCTGTGGTGACTCACCCAAACGGAACACCTCAGGCCCTGTCTCGGCGTACGTTTCTCAACAACACTGTTAAAATTCCTGCAGATTCCATGTGCGTTTGACAATGACACTGACAAAGTTCTAACACCACCCATCCGCCAGAGGTGACACTGACAAAGTTCTAACACCACCCATCCGCCAGAGGTGACACTGACAAAGTTCTAACACCACCCATCCGCCAGAGGTGACACTGACAAAGTTCTAACACCACCCATCCGCCAGAGGTGACACTGACAAAGTTCTAACACCACCCATCCGCCAGAGGTGTATCTTTAAGCCTCTAGCAGCAGACTCCACAATCACTCATCTCCAACGGGCAAAGATCCTCATGAGCGTCCATTAAACGCAGGGGGTCGTGGAAATTTGTGCCTCTGGCTGGAACCAATTTTGCCTCTGTGTTCCTCATGTGGAGGAGACCCAGCAGGGAGCTCTTGAGGCTCTGTGACTGTTTGCCCAGATGCCAATTTAGTTCTGGATTCATCATGTGGAGGAGAATGTCAAGTGTTTGAAGCTGCTGTCATTTTTTTTTTTAGTTACTTGTTACTTCAGAAAAGTAATGGCTATTAGATGTCTCCATGTTCGCTATCACACTTAAATGAGGATGAAATTATCCATTTTTGTAGATATCTTTTGAGGTCTGCATCACAGTTATGAGACAGATCGACCATGATGGTTGAAGGGTGGTGTCAGAATAGCTTGGCGCCTACTGGCAGTGCTATCTCTCAGTCTACAGGCGGTCCTCTCGGCCTACAGGTGGTCCTGTCTCTCAGCCTACAGGCGCCAAGCTATTCTGACACCACCCTTCAACAATCATGGTCTATCCACATCCTGTCTTAGCACGTCATGGCTTTATGGGCTGACATTTGAGATGTGCTGCATGTATGGATATGTGACCAAAAACGCCAAGGAAGAAAGCTGGCTCTCGCCACCTGCAGGGGGCAATGATTTTCATGAGCACCCGTGGCCACAGGGGTTCATGAGAATCTGTTCCTCTTAATGAAAGCCTTATTTGCTTGGCTTTTCTCCAGTATTCACATATAGTACATCACGATTGAGTTAAGCCAAGTGATAGTTCAAGGGGGTGCCGGAATAGCTTTGCGGCAGCTGAAGGCCTTACAGATACCTACCATATTCACTTGAGGGCGTCAAGCTATTCTGGCACCACCTTTGAACTCGTGCTCAACCTGTCTCCTTCCACAGGACATCTCGCAGAAACGGGAGGACCCAGGGCCTAGGGGTCAAATGCATGAGTGAACTTATACTTAAATCCTGCACAATCCACTAAGCAAGTAGCGGAGCACCTTGCTTAGTGGCTTGTGCAGAGTTTAACTCTTAAACCCCCCAGAACTAAATGACTTCTATTCTATAGAATGGAAGTCATTTAGTTATGGGAGTTTAAGAGTTAAGCTCCACTGTTGTGGAGCACCTTGCTTGGTGGCCCACCTGTGCATTATTTAAGCTCACTCAAGTAGCTGGCCCCAGTCTGTTAACCCCTTTGTGCGCACAGCCACCAACATTGAAACAGTACAAGTGGCTGCAAGCACAAGAGGGTACTAAGCAGTTTGATCACAAAATACCAGCAGTACAAATTTCTAGTATGTGGACGTGCCAGTGTGAAAGTCGTCATCAACACTAAGCAGTTTGATCACAAAATAACAGCAGTACAAATTTCTAGTATGTGGACGTGCCAGTGTGAAAGTCGTCATCAACACTGCCAAGAAGAGACAATCGCAAAGATGTTTCATGTCACCACAGTTTGTTATTCAATGCTGCAAACGGAAACAGTGCAATCTTCATTTAACCCTGTGCGTGTCGGTAGCGGTTTTAGTCGCGATAATTCCTGCAGGAATCATTGCGACTAAAACCGCTACCAACACGCACAGGGTTAACAATTGTACATATAAATTTGTGTTTTATATGCTGTACTTATCATTATATTTTATATTTTTATCATCAGTTTGTCACATCGGTCATTTTAAAGCTAGAGATTTTTTTAAATTAATGTTAATGTCTACACTAGAGAATGTCACTTGCAGTTGATTCTTTTAACCTCCGTTCCACTGTCCTTATTTTATTCCTGTGTCCTAAAAAAGGCTCTCAGCTTAATTTTCTATTTTTCGTTTAAGCTTTGACTTTGCAGGAAAGAGAGAATGTTAACCCCCTTGTGCATGCACACAACACTGGTGCTGTAAACAGTACTGGTAGCTGCATGAACAAGGGGGGGTTAATGGTACATTTAATACGCCACACTGGCTGCAGCGGCAGCATAACCAGGGAGACATCCAGTGTTTTTATGAGCATTTCATATTGAATCACCCCAAGACTTCCATTTACCATTGTAATATACACAAACCAGATAGGTGAGGCTAGCGCTGATAGAACAGTACACATGCCAAGGGGAATTACTCAGCGCTGGACATACAAACAGATCCCAGGGGATCTAACTGTTTGTATGTCCAGCGCTGAGTAGTTCCTCTTGGTATGTGCACTGCAATATCGGATATTCAGTACCTCAGAGACTGTTTTTGAGGGACACTCTTATTGAGAGAACACCTGTCATTAAAGACCTCATTTTTTATGTGGCTGCAGCCACTGATCCATCTCCCACAACTGGTGTGCAGTCCTTACAGATGCTTAACATATTTGCAAAGTCATTACTATAAGGTCTGAATGCTGAGTAGGGTAATGTTCTGCTGTTACAACCATATGGTGCTAAATGATTGTAACTATAGATCTGTGTGTATATTTCCACATACCGCAGTACCTGTTTTGAGTGACCGCACGTATGAGAGGTCACCTGTCATTAAAGGCCATTATTTTGGTGCCTGTATATCCACCTGAATTATAGTTTTTGACTGCTGAGAAAAAGTTAACACGATCCAACTGCAAGAGACATAGATCCTCATGAGCCCTGCGACAGCGGGGGCTCATGATGATCTATGCCTCTTGCTGAGACCAATATGTATCCATGTTTCTTGGACGGTTTTGGCTTTCAGCCTCTGAATAAACCAAGATTTCAGACACAAAAATGTACGTACAGCGGCAGGGAAGGGATGAAAGTCCATGATTTCGGTGGCGTAAACCAACTTGAATAAAGGTCTTTAATGACACGTGACATTTTTGCACAATTAAGACTGATCTTGAAAGAACGCCTGACCTTAAAGATCGTTTTATTATTGCGGTTAAAAGGTGGTTGCCCAAGAAAGGGTCTACAGAAAGGGTCTACCGTACTTTCAAATACAACTACTGCTGAAAGATCACACAAAGAAATCACGTCGTCTTTATTAGATCAGGGAAAAAAAACTGACTCTCGTATCATTTGTCAATTCAAATGCAGGATTAGTGATATTTTTTTAACCCTTTGGTTGTCAGCAGCGGTTTATGTCACGGTGATTCCTGCAGGAATCACCGCAACATAAACCGCTGCTGAACCAAAGGTGTTAATGGTGTTTGTTGCAAACATCTCCTGTCGTATTTGTTTGTCATCACCCTGCAGGAATCATCGCTGCAAAAACCGCTACCGACAGCCAAAGGGTTAATGGTGTTGTCGTAAACATCTCTGTTTTAATATTTGTTTGGCTGCGTCGGTTTTAACCCCAGCAATAGCCGAGGAGAAGTGTGCAACACCACCTCTAACTGCAAGAGACAAGGATCTTCATGAGCCCCCTCCACAGGCTTGCCGAGGGATCCATGTTCCTCGGATGATGGGGTTCTGTGGATGATGCGTTAAATTAACAAAGATTTCAGAAACACAATCTGCGTCCACTGGCAGTGAAGGGGTTAACCCTTTCAGCCCAGTGCACGTATCTCCCAAATTTTGGAGGCGTCATCTAACGACTATGCACTGGTTGCAGGAGATGGATCGACCATGATAATTCAAGGGTAGCGCCAGATTAGCTTGGCGCCGACAGGCGCCAAGCTAATCTGGCACTGCCCTTGAATTATCATGGTCGACCCATCTCCTGCTGTAGTGCGTCAGGGCTGAATGGGTTAAGAGACGCTTGTTTTTATCACCGACACACATGAATCACATTTTATATTGTTTAGTAAGATTTTCTAATTTTATGTGACTCCTATAATATACATGCTACTCGTGTGTGTCTGTGTGCTTGTTTGTACGCACATGTGTGTGTGAGAGAGAGCCAGAGTGAGACAGGTAAAGTGAGGATAGGTGTGAAAGCTTAATTGCTTATCAGATAAATATATTGCTATCCGATACACAGTTAAGTGTTTACAGTTAGTACATCACTTCACATTTATGCTGTTTATAGCCATCCACATGAGCATAGCTAGATCATTTTTAATTGTTCCCAGGTACAATTTTTGTTAACCCTTTTAGCCCCAACACCCTACAGCAGGAGATTGATTGACCATGATAATTCAAGGGTAGTGCCAGATCAGCTCGGCGCCTTCAGGCGCCAAGCTGATCTGGCACTACCCTTGAATTATCATGGTCAATCCACCTCCTGCAACTGGTACATAGTCGTTAAGTAACACTTCCAAAATTTGGGAAATGCACCTGTGGGGCTATAAGGGTTGGTCAACCTTTTTTTGGTTGTTTTAGATCTTGATGTGAACATAATACAGTTTGGGAAACATCTGAAACAAACAAAACCAAAAATGAACTAAGGCAGGAACTATAGCAATGGATTTAATTATGTGCTGGTCTGTGATTTTGGATCCGACGGCTGGAAGCTATGAGGTCCTAAATCACAGACCCGCGCATGGAAATAAATGTCATTGTCTCTTTCATCTGGCATAATTTAAGACATTTTCACGTGACCTTTATAACCTCTGTAAGAATTAATGTACATGTACACTTCTGCATGCAAGATCACGATTATGTATATCTATGTCATTTTTATATCGGTCACAACAGATCTGACTGTGTGTCCCCGGTGGTACTATATCAGTCGGCCTTCTCTTCAGTTATCACCAATGTTTTCCTGTATTTGCACCAGAGCAGGATGATGTAACTCTGTCCCTAAATATCAGAAGTAATAATCATACTCATATGGAGGACTATATAATTCTGGTGATTAATTTGTTTGTTTGTTTGTGATGGCTACAGCCAGAAGCTCCAAAATCACAGATAAACACAGTTATTATCTTAAAGGCACCAATGTCCTATGTAAATAGTGCCTGCAGCCTAGCGTGACATTTACTGCGTGGCTGTCAGCTCGTAAGCCACCACTGTCCAATACTACACAGCACCGCGTCGCTGCCGAGAAAAAAATAGACACCACACTACTGCAAGAGGTATAGATCCTCATGAGCCCCCGCAGTTGCGGGGGCTCATGAGGATCTATGCCTCTTACTGAAACCACTTTGTGTCCATTGTTCATGGAGCTTTTTCGCGTCAGAATTGACACAGAATTCAGACGTACAATGTACATTCAGTGGCAGTGAAGGGGTTAATGCCTGTTTGTCAGCGTGTAAGGCACCACTTGCCTATACAAACTGCACACCAGCATAGCAAGGCATTTAATACCTGACTGTCAGCATGTAAGGCATGCCTGTTATATAAAAGGAGCGGCAGACTAGCACAGCATTTAATGCTTGTTTGTGAGCGTGTAAGGCACCACTGTTATAATAATACAAACAGCATGCCAGCCTAGCACAGCATTCAGTGCCCGCCTGTCAGTTAGTGAGGCACCACTGGCCCATACACTGAAACAGTATGCCAGCATAGCATGACATTTCATGCCTGTCTCTCAGCCTGGAAGGCATCACTGGCATGTATAAATTGTGCGCCAGCCTAACATGGCATTTAGTGCCTGGCTGTCAGCTTAAGCACCAGTGGTGTACATATAAACATCGCACCCGCCTAAGAGGCATTTATTAATGCTTGGCTGTCGGCTTGTAAGGTTCCACTGGTGTATATAAACATCGGGCCAGCATTTAAAGCCTGTAAGCATGGCGCTTGTAGTGCTGTGTATGTTTACCTGACAGTTGACAGTTGGTTGTTGCACCTTTAAATTCTTGTGTGTATTGGATATACTCATTTGACTGTATCTCGGCGTTTAATCTTATACACACCGTTTGTCCAGTCCTAGGCCGAAGCGCCGTGAGATGGCCTTAGTTGCCGGCTTGGTATTAAACCCAAATAACAAACTCCTATGCAGCAGCATTCTATGCTTACAATACTTTCTTGATTGTAAAACTTTAACCCTTTTAGCCCCAAGGTCCTATTTCTCAAATTTGGGAGGTCAACTTAACGACTATGTACCAGTTGCAGGAGATGTATTGGCCATGATAGTTCAAGGGTAGTGTCAGATTAGCTTGGTGCCTGAAGGTGCCAAGCTAATCTGGCACTACCCTTGAATTATCATGGTCAATTCATCTCCTGCTGTAAGGATTCGGGTCTAAAAGGGTTGATGGTGATGTCACAGGCAGTTACAGTTTTATTTTGAATAAGAAAGTTTTGCATTATTTTAGTCTTAAAATTTTTAAGCAACTAAAACCCCTAATTTTATCATATCCTATTGCTGTTTTCATTTTCAGTTGATAGAAAAACAAGTTTTGCCTATTTGCAATAAGCAAAGATGCTGAAGTGTTGTACAAATTAGGTTCGGTTGATAACTGTCAAATAATTTATGAAAATTGTGACGACATTTTATTTTTGGTGTGGATTAAATTTTATGGTTGGTTTTATCATTTTATATAATGAAGCGTTCAATGTTTCTGCAAATAACGGATTTTGTTGTTCATACATGTGTGTGTTAATTGCAACAGCCACTATAATTATTATGTATGTGTTAACCCCCCCTTGTGCCTGCACCCACTGGTAAAGCAAACAGCACTGGTAGCTGCAGGCACGTGTGCAGTGTGGACTGAAGTTTAACCCCTTTGCTGCAGAGAAAAGTGAACACCAACCAGCTGCAAGAGGCATAGATCCTCATGAGCCCCCGCATTCGCGGGGGCTCATGAGGATCTATGCCTCTTGCTGACACCACTTGATATACGCGTTCCTTGGACGGCCGAGGCTCTTTGGAGTTGAATTATGACAAAGATTTGAAAGAAACGCAGTCTGTGAGCAGAGGCAGCGAAGGCGTTAATTGTGCAGGGAGCCACCCACTGGGGCACTGCTAACCCCTTGTGTATGCAGCCGCCTGTGTTTAAGCCGTCCTGCTGGCTGCAGGCACAAAGGGGTTAAAGATAGCAGCGTGGACTACGTTTAACCCATTCAGCCCTGACGCACTACAGCAGGGGATGGCTCCACCATGATAAGTCAAGGGTGGTGCCAGATCAGCTTGGCGCCTACGGTGCAAAGCTAACCTGGCACTACCCTTGGAATTACCATGTTCGACACCTGTTGCTCCAAAGCAATCTGGAATCATGGTCGATCCATCTCCTGTGTGTGGTGCACAGTGGTTGGGTGACCCTTCCAAAATTTGGTAAATGCAGCTGCAGGGTTAACACTTTTGAGACGTGTCGCATCCGGATTCACGGCTTTACGCCGTGAATTGGGTTGCGACACGTCTCGAAAGAGTTAAACGAGTGAAGTATGCAGCAAAGTGCAATTGCGGATCATATATCTATTTGCTGAAAGAAAAGAAAAATACCGTACAGTATTGTGACTGTCCTCATGTGTTGTTAGATGTATCCCTAGTAGCAAAATGTCTTTGGGCCCACTGCGGCCGTCTTGGGCCCGAGGTCCTTTGCTAACTGAGATGTCATATTGTTTCAGTACATGTATCTAGTCGGACACAGAAAGTGTAAACAATTCCAAGGATGTCTATACACGTACGCAAGCAATGGTCTTTGTTTTCTTGTTTGTTGTCATGCGGAGATGTGGTTTGTATTTTTAGTTCAGGAAACACAAGCTGTCCCCTAGAGCCACAGGCTCCCTGGTGAAGTCAAAGAACACTTAAAAGTCCCTTTTTGTGATAAGCAAAATTGCATTTTGTTGCGTACGTAATATACTAACGAGCAAAAGAAATGCAACATTTTTGGAATCATTCCGATGATTCAAAAAAATGTCGCATTTCTTTTGCTCGTCAGTATACAATGAAATTTTGTTTTTCATAAATATGGACTTACTGTCTTTTGAGTTCACAGGGCAAGTCAGCCCGAGAAAGCAGGGCTCAAAATGTGTGTACTTCTTGTTGTTTTTGAGGATGGGTTTTTTCCTTGATTGTTGGTTCGTTTATTGTTCGTTTGTGTCTGTGATTGTAATGGAGTATGTGTCGATGATAGGTTTCAGTCTCTGTGTGTGTGTGTGGTATTCTACATCATGCACGAACCACAACTCCAGAACAATTTCAGATTTTTATTCTTTTAAAACTTTTATCGTAAATTATATATTTTTCTTTTTAAATCGTCAGTAAGCAAAACAGCTATATAGAGCCCAGATCTGGATATTCTGTATACTGAAGTCAAACTTAACAAAACTCCAACAAATTCAGATTAAATTCATCACATTTCACAAAACCCCGAGTACATCTTAAATCAAACTCGGCACGTTCAGAATTTTGCAATTGTTGGTGTAACAGCCAGAATATGAAAGAGATTTTTTTTTTTTTAAACCACAGAACAGAGAATCTTCATGTACATTGATGTACTGCACTTCCTACATTTAACATCCAACCCATGTCAACGTTTGTATAAATAAAATGTTTGCGTGTTGCCATAACATTAACCCTCTTAACCCCATGGCCACACTTCCAAACTTTAGGAGTCATCGTCTAACGACCATGTACCAGTTGTAGGAGATGGATTGATCATGATAATTCAAGGGTAGTGCCAGATGAGCTCGGCGCCTGAAGGTGGGAAGCTCATCTGGCACTACCCTTGAATTATGATCAATCCATCTCCTGCTGCAAGGTCCTGGGGCTAAAAGGGTTAACACTTGTGAACCCCAACATGCCATGTTTCTGACACGTGGGGAGTCCCTTCGGATAATCCGTACATACAAAACATCACCACACTTTAGACAAATACCTCCACTACTTCTAACACACTACCCACTGAAATGTATTGAACACAGCGGACGTGCCACAAACACATTTGGTATGACAAAACAGCGAAGTACATTTTGGAATATCGCAAACAAGCACAACACAGACCTAAGTACCTGCAGCTGTATCCCATTGACACGCAACGTTGACTCTTTTCATCCTTGATACACTAGTGCTTCAAATAAATTTGACTATGATAGTTCAAGGGTGGTGCCAGAATAGCTTGGCGCCTGAGGCGCCAAGCTATTCTGGCACCACCCTTGAACTAAAATGGTTGATCAGTCTCCTAATCTGTACTGCAGCATTTATAGGACAATAATCACATTTTGTAAAAGTCAGCCTGAGGATGAAATGGGTTGGTTACATTTTCTTTAACTTGGAGAGAACAAATTTTGTAACTTAACAAAATAAAATCAACATACAATGGTTGCATCAATAAACTTTTTGCTCGAGGGACTTGATGAGTGCAGTGTGGTCTGAAGTTAAACCCCTTCACTGCAGAGAAAAAGTGAACCAAATTTACCTATATGAGACATAGATCTTCATGAGCCCTGCAGTTGCGGGGGCTCATGAGGATCTATGCCCCTTGCTGACAATTTGACTGACAAACTGTTAAACTGTAAAAAAATGTTTATTCTGAAAATCTGATTGTGTATTAAACTAGCAAATAATTTGAAGTGTAAATTAAACCAAAACTTAAAACTTTACACAAATATAGAGAGTTGTTTAATAAAGTTGGTGACTAGCTACGATGAACACCGTAAGAACACTGAAAGAACACAGATACTCTAAAAATAACACCATGGCTGCTCCAGTTACTAACAACGCTGGTCTGTGATTTAAGATCTCACGGCCTGTAGCTGCAAGGTCCCAAATCACAGAACAACACACATAGCTCTGTGCCTCTTAAACCTGTCTAAAATCATGACATTCAATAAACAGCGTGGTGAATTTAATTCTCAACACCAAGGATATGTATATAAAGGGACGGCATCACAAACGTACAACAATTTTTTCAAAGTATTTATCCAACATAAGGGTTTGCATCTGAATGGTTCATGTAGGATATAGATAATTTCATGGATTTCACTCAATTTCCTACAACTGCTGAAAAAAAACCCAGCAGTGCGGAGTGTAATCAAAACTTGGAATGTACTGAAACCTGTTAAAAAATGTTTTGTCCTGCACTGAATTACCTGCACATAATTTTAACCCTCTTGTGCCCGCAGACACCAGTACTGACCACAGCACCTAGTAGTTGCTAGCACAAGGGGGTTCAACAATACACAAATAAAATCTGTTCTACACAAGCCATCACGTCTACACAAACACGCAAATCCAAAACCTAAACATATGAAGACAGTAAATTGATACAATCACTGTATTTATCAGCATAAATTAACATCTAATGATATGCTTGAAGTAAAAGTTGAAGTACACTCACTGAAAACACCAGCCATCTGCAACAGGCATAGATTATCATGAGCCCCTGCGGATGCAGGGGCTCATGATAATCTATGCCTCTTGCTGACAAGATCATCTCTAACTGTATCTCAGATTAAGTACACAATAGCACAAGTACGCTGCTCGAAATACCAAAAAGGCTGCAAAAAATATGGACGGTAATTGAAACAGAATATAGCGACGATAAAGAAACACGCGGACGGTTGGATTTTCAAGACTGACGTGATACAAACAGTCAAGAAATAAATCAAATAGAAAGTACGGCATATGTACTCACGAACAAGTATATTTACTGGCATTTACCAAAGAAGTCGGCCTATGTTTTATCTGATATTAATCTGTACGAAGGGCATCACAGAGTGTGGCGTGACTTGCACAGCTACTGATGCGAATATAAACATTTCAGCTGGCACTGAAGATAAACTTCGTCATACCCCTTGGGTGACTAAACACCCTGAGAGGTGTTTTTTGTGTACATATCTCCATCATTTGTCGACAAATTGAAACAAAATTTCATGGCTTTGTCAAACGAATGGTAATGGGTGCTTCTGATCTAAACACCCTGTTGGGGGGGTTTCTGTCACAAGTGACCCACATCAGTGACTATGTGACCCATTAATCCCTGACGCGCTACAACAGGATGTGGATCGACCGTGATAGTTCAAGGGTGGTGTCGGAATAGCTTGGCGCCTACAGGTGCCAAGCTATTCCGACACCACCCTTGAACTGTCACGGTCGATCTGTCTCCATAACTGTGATGCATACCTCAAAGGATATCTACAAAACCTGATAATTTCGTCCTCCGGATTTAAAGAAAGGATGTGCTCATGCCTACGACATACAGCACATCAGTTATGGGTGAGTTCACGCCCAGGAAGTATGAGTGTGAGTTATGGGTGAGTTCACGCCCAGGAAGTATGAGTTTGACTAAAGTTACATTAACTCATTCAACTCCGACACGTCACGCCAAGACATGGATTGAGCGTGATAGTTCAAGGGTTGTGCCAGAATAGCTTGGCGCCCGTAGGCGCCAAGCTATTCTGGCACAACCCTTGAACTATCACGCTTGATCTGTTTCCAGAAGTGTAGTACACTCTTCAGGGGGCAACTTCAAAATTCTGTTCTGGAACAGAATGTGTTAAAAGTATGGGTTATCAGGCACCACCGCGATAACACTTGTATATCTTTCAGTTGTGGGGGGAAGGGGGGAGAGGGGGTGAAGTACGGCGAAGGTTATGGCATGCCATCAGTTTTCAACGTAACAAATATGCGTATCTCTAACAAACGTTCAAAATCACCTTAATGATCTATGGGTGTGCAATGCCGTAAGGAATTCATAAACAACATAGCTTTAACCCTGTGGCTGTCAGTAGCAGTATTTGTCGCCATGATTCCTTCATGAATCATCGCAACAACAACAAATGCTACCGACACCCACAGGGTTAATGACCGGTATACCGACGGCCACAAGGTTAATGATTGGTAAGCTAAAAAGTATCACAGACCGACCGATGTTCAGTGCAGAAAACCCTGTCATGAATGAATCTTCATCCATCTAATCGAGAAAGAGGTAGGACTGCATGAAAGTCGAACAAGTACCCAAACGGCAATAAATCATTGGGCTGACATCAACCTAGGGCTAGCGCTAACATCAACCTCAGCTGGCCCACGCACGGTAGTGCGTGGACCAGCGGAGGCTGACGTTAGCCCTAGGACTTTTATGCTCCCTGGACAGTGGCCGTTGTCTCATGGCAAGTCTGAAAAACCATGGGTCATTTACAACAAAGTCTCGAAGTCGTATGGAGCTTTCGGCGGAGAGAAGAGCAAAAATAAACCCGCCACTGACAAAGTGCAGACATACATCCAGTCCAAAGGACGTTGCATGGGAGAAAGTCATTCATGACAGATTTCACTGAACTATACTGACAAGGGATGTGGCATTTGTAACATTCTGATACAGTGTACATGTTTATCAGAGTTAACTTTGACAACAGATGTAGATCAGTACTCAAACCGTTTTCGTCAACAGACATTGAGACAATGTTTTTCTGTCGCAGAAATTAACTTCTGTTAATTCATTCAATTCAACCTGCATCAATAGCTGCGAAAGTGTCATACAGCGTTGCCGCTGGCAACGCTGTACGACACTTCCGCAGCCATTGATTCGGGGCCAACTCAATAACTAATTATAATGCAGCCCTCTGCAAATAAACCTTACACTGACACAGTTATTAAGGCGCTAAAGCGATACACACAAATTACTTTGTCCAGCTTGACAGAATAAATGGAAGTTTCTTCTTACCTACGGCTGCAGGGGCTCATGAGAATCTATGTCAATCCCTAGAAACCTGGTTCGTGCACAGTGTAGGCGATTACCTCCCTTGGACAAGTGTTTTTACTGACGAACGCAAGCTAAACACCATTTCCTTGCAAGTACAAGCTTTCTCAATCCCTTTATTTTGGGACGCCTTAGAACTCCACGTCAGCAAACGCAAAAAGGTTTGCAGATATATATACAGACTTCGAAACGAACCCGAAACTGTACACAAGGGAGGTAATAATGCACAAGCCTAGTCAAAGCCAATGTGTTTGGTGATGAACCCAGTTCTCTCCCTTGACTCAGTCTTCGTCAGAAAAAGACACGAAGAGAGAGCTGGAGAGACTGCAGCTATGGTCATGCAGTCAAGCATTTAACCCTTTTCGTCCTGATACACCCAATGCTTGACATAAATTTGATCATGATAGTTCATGGGTGGTGCCAGAATAGCTTGGCGCCTGAGGCGTCAAGCTATTCTGGCACCACCCTTGAACTAATCTGTAATGCAGCCTTCATACGGCAATAAGCAATTTAAAAAAAAAATCAGCATCAGATTGTAATGGGTTAATCACACTGGTCGTCTCCCATGGTGGCTGCGTTGACCAGCACTGCCATCAAGGGAGGCGACCAGTGCAATATTCAACATCTGACAGCCTGTACTGGGCGCTGAGCTATTCTGACACCACCCTTGAACTAGTCGATCTGTTTCCAGAACTGTGATTTAGACCTTGAAGGATATCTAAGAAATGGATAATTTCATCCTCAGAATGTAATGAGTTAACACATTCGAGACGCGTCGCATCCGGATTCGCAGCTTTATGCCGCGAATCCGGTTGCGGCACGTCTCGAAATAGTTAATGGTCAAAGCAAAGAAGAATGGCAGAGTACATATTAAAAGATGAAACATTGACTTAATTCGATGAGACATAATGTCCACAAAAAAAGGACAAAAACACTAACCAAGCAACAAAGAAACAAAAATCATAGACAATTAATGCATAACGTGAATTCACATAGATGTTACTGTACCAACATATTTTGATTCTAAACCCGTACAGCCAAGAACTCTTTAACTCGTGCAAGTTACCCGACATCAACAGCTGCGGAAGTGTCGTATAGCGTTGCCAGCGGCAACACTATACGACACTTTCGCAGCTGTTGATGCAGGGCGCCTCTAATGAGTCAACCCTTGTGTGCATGCTGTATACACTGAGGGGGATAAGCACAGACACATCTAGGGAAAGTTCTCATCTCAAAACAACACAACAGATCTAGCTGGAAAACGTGACACCATAACCCTATAAAAAATATCACAGTCTGTAGGTTATGGGCATCAGAAACAAAATCGCACACACACAGGATGGTACTTTTGAAGAGCTAACAACAATATTGTTTAACCCTTTGGCAGACTGTGGGGGACCATGAGAATCAGAGTCTGCTCACGCCCCAGTAAGCTGAAAGGTATTGAAGCCTACTTAAATCTTTGCAGGCCCCGGAACAGCTGGGGTCGGCTGCATGAATGAGCATAGTCCTGCGCCAGCCACTAAGCAAGGTGCACCTATTCCAGCGCAAGCCATTAAGCAAGGTGCTCCCCTACAGTGGAGCACCTTGCTTAGTGGCTGGCGCAGGACTAAGCTCCCTCATGCAGTGGACCCTTGTCCATGGGCCATTTAAGGCCGACACTGGCCTGAGGCTCTTTGCACGCTGGAACACACATGTCTGGCCTTGATACGCTGCACACAACTGAAAGCCCAAATCTGAAGACAAGTTTTTGTAGCTCTGCAAAAAATACCATCCACAATAACCACGAAAGTTACGGCTATTCAAAAAATAACCCTAGACAACAACACACGTTAACCCATTAAGCTCTAAGTTGGAAATTTCCCAAATTGGAAAGGTGTACTCTAAAGACTACCAACCAGTTCAGAAGACAGATTGACCATGATAGTCAAAGGCGCCGAGCTGTTCTTTCACCACCCTTTCACTATCATGGTCGACCCATCTCCCTGTATAATATAACAGGGCTTAATGGGTTAACCCCATTGTGCACGCATGTGTGGGCTGAGGTGCCAGACACAACAACTATACATATAAACCACAAAAAAAGGGTAAACCATGGACTAAAATTCACCACATTGGACGGCAATCGATTATGATCAGGATAAGTAAACGTTGGACACCAAACACAAATCAGCTTCAGCCCAAGGGTAAACAGTTATAAACAAGCAGCTTGTGCATAAATAGAAAGTGGTATGTACAATGGTGATTTGAGATGTGGTCCGCTGTTTTTTTAAAGTGTATTGATCCCTTTCTGTTGATGAGTCGTGCCAGTGGCTGCATTCAACGATACAAACGGCTGCATTCAACAGTAAACGGTGGCTGCATTCAACAGTATAATTATGTGCCTGCACCAGTACTGGTAAGCACGTTGATGTTGCGGACAAAAAAAGACCCCGAAACACTGTTAACACATTTGAGACGTGCTGGATTCAGATATGTGGCTTTATGCAGCACATATCAAATAAGTTAAGGTGCGAAAACCAAAAAGGTTGAGTTCTAATGGCACAACAAAACACAACAGCCTGCGAGAAGCAAAAATATAGAGCGATGCAGGTTTTACCAAATTTCTCCATCTTGTTAGTAAACTACATGGAAACATCTGTGATGCAAAGACATTCGTGTCTCAGTATTAACCTCATTGTGAGTACAGTCATCAGTACTGTTTACCGTACCAGTGGTAGCATGCACAAGGGCGTTCAGTGCCGAGAAAATTTGAACACCATACAACTGCAAGAGGTATAGATCCTCATAAGCCCCCGCAGTTGCGGGGGCACATGAGGATCTATGCCTCTTGCTGACACCACTCTGAATCCATGTTCCCAGGAAATCCAGGGTTTTGGGGTCTTGAATTAACAAAGACTGTAAAAAAACACAGTCAGTCAGGTTAAATAACATTTATGTCCGCAGCCAGTAAAACTAATACTTTGTTATGTACCTGTACAAACTGATTAATCCATGGACTATATAGATGAGATTTGAACCTCCATCAAGTCAGGACTTTGGAAATACAAGTGTCGTAACCTGGTCTACAGGCTATTGTACACCAGAAACTCTTTGTGTGACCACTTTATGAGAGATTACCTGTCATTAAAGACCATCACTTAGGTGGCTACAGCCACAGCTACTGCTACAGCCACCTAAATGATGGTCTTTAATGGCAGGTGACACTTTCTGAGAGAGTACCTGTCTATTAAAGATCACTTGTTTCTGCAGAGAAGGTGGTTACTGACTCAAAATACTGTACTGTACTTAGCAAATCACAGCCTAAAACAGCCCATTATTTACAAATTTTGTACATGGATGGATCCATAATCAGGTATAGCATGAGGTATGAAACACAGCAAAGACCGTTTACTGTGCATGAATGATTAGCAAGTTCATTTCAGTATTTATGACCTGAGGGTCGTATAGTCGTGTTTTGTATGCATGACCCAGAGGTCATGCAGTCATGTTTCGTATGCATGACCCAGAGGTCAAGCAGTCGCAGTCAAGTGTTATTCCGACTTCATGTCGAGCACTTGCTGACGTATATAGACCAGTATATGCAGAATCTGCTAACCCCTGCATTGCCATGAAACATGAACATGATCTGACTGCAAGAGGTATGGATCCTCGTGAGCCCCCCGCAGTTGCCGGGGCTCATGAGGATCTATGCATCTCTTGCTGACGCCTCTTCGTATCCATGTTCGTTGAAAACTGGGGCTCTTTGGTGTAGAATTCACAGAGACTTCACAGAGGAAAACAAACTGCTACCACTGGCATTACAGAGGTTAACTGATTGCAAAAGTGTTCAGTTCCATCCATGAGGTGAATGCTTGTGCTAGCAATTAACCCTTTCTGTATACATGCAAGGGCAGAGTCAGGAATCAGTGTCTCGTCTTGGTACGCCGATTTCATGAATTCACATCAAGATTAGCATAACCAAAGATCAGCCACACTTGACAACAGCATGCATAGTCAACAGGAGCCAGCTCCATGAGGGAGCTTAGTCCTGCACCAGCCACTAAGCAAGGTGCTCCGCTGAAGCGGAGCACCTAACTTAGTGGCTGGTGCAGGACTAAGCTCCCTCATGCAACTGGCTCCAGGTCGGTCAATCTTGATACATATGAGCCAAAGGTCGCTCAGGCTTGAACCAACGGTCACTGACGACACGCAAGAACCGAAAATCTGTCAAGGAGCATGAAGATCTATGCTGTGGCCTTGACTTCGTGTGATACTCCAATTCGTGGAGGGCTCATTCCTCAGTATCGACTATGAATGCCATTAAGGTACCATCAAGTAATGTCCATAATAGAAAAATAGACCCGCTTCAAATGTGCATGACAAGTTCGGACAGCATCTGGGGGTAGTTCTGTTCGATGGTCAACGACGGCAGAGTGACGGATTTATCTCCCGTGCCGAACGTTAAAAGCTGTAGGGATGTGTTCCCTGAGTGTCGCGAGGTCTCGATGGACAGCTGCGGGAAAAGGCTGTCGGCCATGGCGTCCACGAGGTACGGGTCGTTGCCGGAGAGGAGGCCCTTCATGTTTGTCTTGACCATGGCTCGTTTAAACGGCCTGCACATACAGAGACGAATCGACATTAGATTCACTCTACGACGCACGGAGAGACCGCTACCAGTGGATGCAAAATCAATCCTTTCCTGCCACTGTACTGATTTTGTTCCAGAAATCTGATATCATTCAGCGATTGAAAACCACAACCGTCCAAGAAAAATGAATACAAATTGGTCTCAGCAAGAGGCATAGATCCTCATGAGCCCCCGCAACTGCGGGGGCTCATGAGGATATATGTCTCTAGCAGCTGGTCGTGTTCTGTTTATCTCAGCAATCAAGGGGTCAAAAGGACTTAAATACATGGGGAAAAAAATTATTTAATTTTTTTTTTAAATTAACTAGAAACAGAGAATAAATTACAGGGGTGATCTGCTCTGCTAGATCACAATGACTTGCCTGCCCTTCTTGATGTGCAACGTGGCCGTTTTCTTCTCGTCCCCGATGTTTTCAAACAGTTTGAACAGCAGGTCCGTGTTGGCCACTGTGATCTTTCTCTCAGGGGGCGGCCGTTTCTCATGCTCGTCATCTTGGGGTGGGGTCACGGGCCGAACCTCTGAAAGGTGGCAAGAGAAAATTAGATGAATCTTTGACAATCACGTGCTGAGCTGAGATGTTAGGTAAGTAATACAGGGCACTTTGCTTATGATAAGGTCGGACATAACTCAATTTGGACATAACAAGTTTTAACCCTTATCATTCGGAATACACCAGTGTGTGAAATAAGTTTGACTAAAATAGTTCAAGGGTAGTGCCAGAATAGCTTAGGGCCTCTAGGCGCCAAGCTATTCTGGCACCACCCTTGAACTAAAGCCATTGGTCTGTATCCTTATCTGTAAGTTCTATAATGTATGTGCTAATGTATGGCTAATGTACAGACTTGAAGCTTTTCGCCTCCGTATGATATGAGTTAAACAAAGACAGAAACATGCTTACAAAGGATAAGTACATTCACGAGCAAAAGAAATGCTACATTTGTGGAATCATCGGAACACTTTAGTGTTCCGATGATTCCAAAAAAAAGTGAAAAATGTAGCAATTCTTTTGCTCACGAGATATAATACCGCTGAGTTGTACTTGCCCTTTCTAAGCCCGTTTGTTTCCTGGTTGCGAATCTTGTTGCGTTTTACATGCTTGCCAGTCAATTTTTTTGTCACGCTTCACTTTTCCCATATAAATATACTGACGAGCAACAACAAAAAAGGGGAGATCTGTGGAATCATCTGATTCCAAAAATGTCACATTTATTACATGCTTGAGCCAACTGGCGTTTTGTTATAAACTTTGGACACTACTCTTGAGCAAGCATGGCTGAAGTATCCACCCAAGCGTCGGACATTTGGCTCTAGACGTGAAAGGCCGCCAAGGTACCGCTAAAACAGGTGAGTTGACAGAGGCCATGAATGATTGAACGGTCCTATTCACCTAGGCTGTCGAGGTGATCGCCTATACAACACCTGTTGACCGGAACTCCTTCACTGTCGGAGGTCAGTACTGAATTGCGTATCTTAACCCCTTCACTGCAAGTGGTCGCAAACTGTGATCCTGCTTTTTTTTTCTTTCTTTAAACCCTTTTCATCCACATCCTAATACACCTTTGCTTGAAATAAACAATGATAGTTCAAGGGTGGTGCCAGAATAGCTTGGCGCTTGAGGCGCCAAGCTTTTCTGGCACCATCCTTGAACTGTAATGGTAAATCTGTCTTGTGATCGGTACTGTAGCCTTCAGATATCAGCTTTTTTTCTCTATAAATTAAGCCCAAGGATGTAATGGGTTAATTTCAACAACTAAGTCTTCCAAAGAACATGGATGCCAAGTGATGTCGACAAGAGAAATAGATCCTCATGCGCCCCAGCAACTACAGGGGGGCTCAGTCACGAGGATCCAGGCCTCTTGGGATGCCAAGTGATGTCGACAAGAGAAATAGATCCTCATGCGCCCCCAGCAACTACAGGGGGCTCAGTCACGAGGATCCAGACCTCTTGGGATGCCAAGTGATGTCGACAAGAGAAATAGATCCTCATGCGCCCCAGCAACTACAGGGGGGCTCAGTCACGAGGATCCAGGACCTCTTGGGATGCCAAGTGATGTCGACAAGAGAAATAGATCCTCATGCGCCCCAGCAACTACAGGGGGCTCAGTCACGAGGATCCAGGCCTCTTGCAGTTCCTGAACGTGTAAATCACTTTTCTCGGCAGTGAAGGGGTTAACCCCTCTCACCGCTGTCAGGGGCTAGCAATGCATCAACGTCTCGCTGCATGCTGACACTGGTCTGCCTGGAGTATACGCTCTCCATGTGAAAATGGCCGATGTGCCAACATCTATATAAAAAAAAAAGAATGACTTTTGACACTGTCTGCCTGGGGCTCTCACATAATATGAGCAAGACTACCAAGAGGCGTAGATCCTCATGAGCCCCCGCGACTGCGGGGGCTCATGAGGATCTATGCCTCTTGCATTCGGGTTGCGTTTGTGGCGTTCGGGCAGTGACAGAGTTAATAATATTGGATTAATGGTCCACTCAGCAAACTCTTGAGGTGGCCTTAGTTGCCTGCTCGGCGTTAAAACCCAAATAACTAAACTAAACTCCAACTGATCCAGTAAGCCCAGGCACAGCATCCCCCTTGCGAGGAACTGCAGAAGCCGATCTTGGTCAGCAGAAGGCATAGATGCTCACGCGCACCTGCAGCTCAGTGATGGGGCGCACGAGACTGCTTCTCTTGCAGATCAACAGGGTTGCCTGCGTTGTATCAGTAACAGCATTGCTGGGATCTGAGTACCAGCAAATCTGCATAGTTAGCAAGGGGCAGATTTAGCAAGAGATGCAGATTTGCATGCGCCACCTCGGCTGCAGGGGCTCCTCTTGCAGATAAGCTGGGCTGGAGGCCGAGCGGCCTGTCTACAACACCTCAGTACAACCAAACAGTATCGCCATACACTGTGAATCGTTGGACTGTGCGGTTCCTGACCCAACAGCCGTTCTTTGGCAAAAGCCAAAAGTCCATTTTTGAAAAGAAAAAAAAAAAGCGACGTTTTCATTGTGTAACAATGAAAAGCTCGCTTTTCTCAAAATGGACATTTGGCGTTTTGCCAAAGAACGGTTGGTTGGTTAGTTCGGGTTTAACGTCCACAGCACCGAGGTGATCATGGACGGCCCTGACGGGCGGGTTATGGGGGACAGGGAAATCTATTGCCTATGGAGTACGCCCTGAACACTGATCAACTCAGGTGCACTCCAACTGTGCCACTTTGATTTACCAGGACCTTTCAACGGACATGCAATTGAACAAATCCGTTTTTTCCCCTGGATTGTGAGTCCAGCTACCGGGGCCGGGACGGGATTCGAACCCACGACCCGGCGATTCCCTTCGCTCTCCTGCTCCGACTTTTAACCGCATGAGCTATTTCGGACTCTTGCCAAAGAACGATAGAACAGGCACATATTTTAATGGGCCCCTGATGCCCCAAGGTCTTATGGGAATCTATGTCTGTGACAGACAAACTGGGCTGGCAGGGGGGGAGCGACTGTTTACAACACCTATAATAGGCATTGATCTGAATAGTAAATCATACAACGCCGGTTCCCTCACCACTGACATTCACTGGCGGCTAAGGAATTCATTGGGTCGCGCTACGCAGGAGTCAAAATAACCCTTTCACCTCTTCAAGCAAAACTTGAGCCGACAATCCTAGAACTATTCGCTCGCCAGCATTGCCGGATTAACCCGTTCAGAGCCAGCTGACGCCGGCACACTGCACTCTTCGTTCATTCAAAAACAAAACAAACGAACATAGTTGTCCCATCAACACGGATTCAAAGTGGTGTCAGCAAGAGGCATAGATACTCTTGAGCCCCCGCAACTGCGGGGGCTCATGAGGATCTGTACCTTTTGCAGTCGGGTGGTGTTTAAATTCAGTTCTCGGCATTGAGCGCGAGCTAGTAATTTTTGGCATCATGTGATCACTGAGACGAACTGAATAGCACTTGAAAGTAATTTTCTCTTAAAAACCCCAAACTAAAGGAAGAAAGGTTTGTACAGAACGTGTCAGAACTGTCCGAGTCAAGCACACTGCCTATGTATGTTGGAAGAGAGTCCACTCAGTATACATGCCAGGGACAGCTCCAGTACAGTGCTTGATTTGCTCGCCCCCGAGCTAATTAGACCGGCAGTGCCAGCGAGCCTATCGTGGTTGACTTGACCATTTTTTGCAGCTCGCACTAAAAGTGAAATTGTCCCCACTACGCAAAAGGCTATCGGGCCAAAATCGGCCGCAACTGAAGCGGTCGACTTCAGCCGGATGGCCTCTGCGTACTGGGTAGTTCTTTTCTCTTGACAGTAAACATGTTGATCGGCTGTGGCTGACTGGAGACCGGTCTCATTATCTTCATGAATAATTCCCAATGGGCCTTACGCCTTGTACCGCACGAATGTAAAAGTATAGCGTTCCATGGCAGGCCGTGCCACTTGTAACTGACCAATTCATCCTAGGACTAAATAATTTATTCTAGGACAAATTCGATTTAATCCTAGGACAATTCGATTTTATCCTGGGACAAATTCGATTTAATCCCGGGACAAATTTTATTTAATCTGAGGACAAATTGCTGATTACAACCAGTCAGCCATAATGCCTCCATAGAAATCGTCCAATGAGTGAACATATTTCCACCAACGTCTATGACTGGCTGTTTCATTAAGAGTTAATCAAAGGAAGAATTATATTTTGGCCTAGTAAGAATTACATTTTGTCCTCAGAGTAAATACATTTTGTCTTCGGAATAAACAAAATTTCCCCTAGGATAAAATACTCTATACTAGGGAAAAAATGTGACGCGGGAACGATTCCTGCTCTCTGATTGGTTGGAATTAGTCGTAGAAATAATTATTTATTCCTAGGTTTAAATGGAATTTGTTATAGGATAAATTATTTAGTGATTGCATTACATATTTTATCCCAGGATGAATTAATCAGTTATAAGTGGAACGGCCTGCCATACTCTTGCGGCTTAAGGGCCACACTGGTTGTCACTTGTTGAGACAGCCAGTGTGAGTCGGCCTATAAGACCTGTACAAGACCTCTCTACACGAGAAGTGCGCGAGCGACATCTTGAGGAGCATTAAAATTGCATATGTTGCATGTGGCAGGCAATCAATAAGAAATAAACAAATATAGACAGAACAAGAGCACAGCGTGATCATTTTTAGCACTGCACTTCTAGAGTAATAAAAAAAACACATTTGAAAGACCATCGCTGTTCCGATTCTTGGGACAAAGGATGAATGAAAGGGGGTGTGGTGAGGGGGGCGGGGCGGTGAAGGGGGTGTGGGTGGGGGGTGGGGGGGGTGGGGGGGGGGGAGGTAAAGACTCTCGTGTTCGTCACAGTTTCCGATGATGAAATATGACAGTGTAATGCGTCTGAATTTAACCCTGTGGGTTTCGGTAGCGGTTTTTGTCGCGATGATTCCTGCAGGAATAACAACATCCTGACATCCTGCAGGAATAACAACATCCTGACATCATGCAGGAATCATCGCGACAAAAACACCGCTACCGACAGCCAAAGGGTTAACTCATTCAGCCAGACGGCCGTATTTCCAAAATTTTGGAGGCGTCATCTAATGACTATGCACCAGTTGCAGGAGATGGGTCGACCATGATAATTAAGGGCAGTGCCAGATTAGCTTGGCGCCGACAGGCGCCAAGCTAATCTGGCACTGCCCTTGAATTATCATGGTCGACCCATCTTCTGCTGTAGTGCGTCAGGGCTGAATGGGTTAAGCTCATAATTCATATTCTAAAACTGATGATAGCATCGTCTTTTATGATTCGTGATTTCGCAAGTTGCGATAAATTCATGGCTCGTGACAGCGAAGCCCTTGGGACGATGCTTTGTGTTGAAAATACTGCATCATACGGCTATAAAGGGAAACGTGAGATACTAAAGTCACCGAACCCTCTCTCTCTCTCTCTCTCTCTCTCTCTCTCTCTCTCTCTCTCTCTCTCTCTCTCTCTCACACACACACACACACACACACACACACACACACACACACACACACACACACACACGCACACACACACACGAAGACGGCAGAGAGAAAGAACTGAACTGAGCTGATGTTTTCCACGTCAGTCTGCCCCTGAGTCCCTTCACTGCCGAGACTGAAAAAAGTGAACACGATCCAACTGCAAAAGACATAGATTGTCATGTGGCCCCCGCGACTGCCGGGGCTCATGAGGATCTACGCCTCTTCCTGAGACCAATTGGTACCCATGTTTCTTGGACGGTGTCGGCTCTTGGTCGTTGCATGAACCGCGATGTCAAAAATAAAAATGTGCGTATACAGCGTCCGTACAGTGGCAGGGAAAGGGTTAACCCATTCAGCTCTGACGCACTACAGCAGGAGATGGGTCGACCATGGTAATTTAAGGGTAGTGCCAGATTAGCTTGGCGCCTATCGGCGCCAAGCTAATCTGGCACTACCCTTAAATTACCATGGTCGACCCATCTCCCTGCAACAGGTGCATAGTCGTTAGATGACGCCTCCAAAATTTTGGGAAATACGTGCGTCGGGCTGAATGAGTTAATAACATTTTGAAAAATACAACTATAGGGGAGTGTAAGGGGGGGGGGGGGGAGATGATGATGATGACTGCGTCATCTTGACACTGAACCCCCCCCCCCCTCCCAACTGGACACCTACCTCACTCAGCAAGAGGTATAGATGCTCATGAACCCCTGCGACTGCAGGGGCTGATGAGCATCCATGCCTGTTGCAGATGGTGACGGGTTTGAAACAGACACTGATCTCCCTCATCCTTCATCCGCCGTAGAATGCAGCAGAGCGGATTGCATTGTCTGATTTGATGGTCTCGGCAACCGTTGACAAGATTTTAGTGCCAAGTCCCCCCAATTCACCCCCCCCCCCCTTCCAGCAGCGACAGTCACAGATGCTCATGACCCTCCTGCAGCCTGCAGGGGGCACACAGGAATCAACCCCTCTCTCAGAGCCCAGATCGACTCCAGCGGTGCCTCGTATCACGGTGTGATTCGGGCAAAGCGTACGATGATATCAGCCAGAAACCGCTGCAAGCTTCGATCGATGGACTCCGCGCAGCGATGAGCGGAGCGCGTGGAATGAAAGATTGCCAGCAATAGCAACAACACTGAAGAGGTTGCGACACGGACTATTTCATCAGCATTTATTTTGGTCGTTTTCAAACACCAAGTATTTCGTGTTAACCCATTAAACCCCAAGACAAAAGATGGAGAGAGAAAAAACACAAACACCCATAAGGACTGGCCTTCTTCTCTAGTCAAACAATACAATATTTTAGAGGTGCCATGAACCAGTTCCCGGAGAGGGCTCGACCATGATAATTCAAGGGTAGCGCCAGATAAGCTTGGCGCCTGACGGCGCCAAGCTAATCTGGCGCTAGCCTTAAATTATCATGGTCGATCCATCTCACTGCTGTAGTGCGTCGGGGCTGAAATGGGTTAAGCACGGTATCATTTTTGCTTGAACGTCCGGACATTTTATAAAATCCAGACCCAAAAAAAGGTGCAATGCGAAGAAATAACGAAAATCAACAA
This sequence comes from Semisulcospira habei, assembly GCA_036245525.1. Lineage (NCBI taxonomy): Eukaryota > Metazoa > Mollusca > Gastropoda > Semisulcospiridae > Semisulcospira > Semisulcospira habei. Next base: position 249,399,481 of record BTPG01000001.1, read on the forward strand.
CAAAAACTCGCTTATCGACACGTTCAGTGCCGAGTGCAAGAGGTATAGATCCTCATGAGCCCCCGCAGTTGCGGGGGCTCATGAGGATCTATGCCTCTTGCTGACACCACTTTGAATCCATGTTTCTGGGTCAGCTAGGGCCTTCTGGAGTGGAATCAACGAAGATTGCAAAAAGACTCAATCTGCGGTCAGCTGACACTGGACGGGTTACAGAAACTGAGGTACAACACAATTTCTCTCTTTGTGTGCTGTACTTGTCTTTTCTATAATTATGTCTCTTTTTTTGTTGAACATTTTTTTTCCTGACATTTTCAAGAAAACGGGTTCACCATCACGGCGCAAGCGATGGAACAGACGTTGACAAATAAATCGGTGGCGTGCTGTTACTTGCATTAGTGGGTCACTTTGATAAAGTACATCGGCAAAATTACACGAATAATGGTTGTAGTTGAAACACTATCCTGCATATTAACATCGTCCATCCCCACACTTATTCTACACCGAATAATAGTTAAGACATTCATGAGCCTACCTAGCATATAGTTAACTCTTTTCAACCTGATACACCCATTGCTAGAAATAATTATTATTATTAATAATAATAATACTGTTATTATATAGGCGCTTTTTCTCAATTTTGGGGAAATCGACTCAAAGCGCCGCGCCTGAAACCCTCACGAAACAGACACGGATTTTACGCCATTTAAGACAAACACAGTACAAGACAAACGAAGGGCCAGTCAGCTACTGAAGTTACAGAGATTTTTGATCGCTTGTATTTGAAATTTGTAAAGTGGCCTGAGACCGGTACCAAAGTGTGGGGGGTGGGGGGGGGGTGGAAGAACCGGAGTACCCGGAGAAAGAACCCCCGACGTTGACCATGATAGTTCAAGGGTGGTGCCAGAATAGCTTGGCGCCTAAGGCGCCAAGCTATTCTGGCACCACCTTTGAACTAAAATGGTTGATCGCTCTTGTAGCCTTCATAGGACAATAAACACATTTTAAAATAGCAGCCTCAGGAAGTAAGGGGTTAATCCAGGTTTTGCCCCGGACGATACAAAAAAACAATCATGTGTACACTTGAACTGCGTAGCTGCCGATCGCGCAATTCGCACAAATATGTAATCTGCGAAAATCCATACCCCATAATGCATACCGCAAACCGTAACAGTACCGTTCCCATAATCTACCCAATCGATTCCACGGTATACTGAAGTTCAGACTCCGATAACGGCCCTGCCCATCTAGTGAACACGAGTATTAAACTGGTCAGGCAAGAGGTATAGATCCTCATGAGCCCGCGCGACAGCGACAGCGGGGGCTCATGAGGATCTATGCCTCTTGCTGCCGTGGAAGATATTGTCTGTATTAGGAGTGAGCTGTGGCCGGCTGACAAGAGATTTTGATACAAGCCAACCACATAATAAACTGACATTACCATACGATTGCTAAATTAAGCCGGGAATTTTCACATCCACTACTACAGGCCGATATCGGCCGCAGTGGGCCCGCGCACCGCCAGTGGGCGCCGGGCCTACTGCGGCCGACGCCGGCCCGAGGCTCTATTGCTTAGTCGAGGTCAGTCGTTCCCGCAATAATGATGGGGGTTCAACGCACTTCCAACTACCACAACACTCGGCTGTCGGATTTGAACTTTGCTGATCCTAGCAACTTGCTGTTCTTTAAAAGCCACTTACATATAGGCCTACCGGTGCATTTGTGGATAATATAGTTGCTGCATAGATCATAGCTAAGTGCCGTACTGAGTTTGCGTAATTGCACATTGTTACACCTACTTTGTTGTGCATGCACACGTGCGTGCGTTACTGGTGTGCGTGTGCGCTTACGGATGGTAATGTCAGTTAACACGCTTAGAACGCTTGTAACTGTTCTTTCTAAGCGTGTTTCTTTCTTCGTTTGGTTAATTCCCTTTTCAGACATATACAGACGAGCAAAAGAAACGCTACATTTTGAGAATCATCGATTCCTAAAATGTCGCATTTCTTTTGCTCGTCAGTATTTAATAAATTTGTCTGAATCTGAATGTGATTGCGGAAGGTGCCAGGGTAATCAGACACTGCCCTTGAACTGTCACAGTTTTATTCCATGTTTTGCTGATAGACTACCTAACCTGAATCAGTGAAATAACAAGCAAAAACTCCAGACTAAAAAGGTGGATGTCAAGTGTGTAAAACACACAGAAGTACCAAATGGAAAAAGAAACACGCTTAGAAAAGCCATTAACAACGCAATTTATTATGTTTTAACTTTCTTTTCTGAGCGTGTTTCTTGCTCCGTTGGGCTATTACCTGAAGAAACAAAAAAGCGTGCGGGCGCCAGTACAGTGTGACGCAACTGCCAAGAATGTGTAGATTTTTTAACCCCTTTGAGCACGCAGCACCTGACCGGCCGCTTCTCTATTAACACAGTACCAGAGCTTGCATGCACAAAAGAGTTACAGTCTGTCCCAGTACGTGAATATATACTTGTTGACACGCATTCCCTGGCAAATGAACACACAAACCTTCTACGCAGTACCGACCGCACAAAAGTTCACATGCCAAGCTTAGGAATCCATGAATCGACCGTGATAGTTCGGGGGCGGTGCCAGAATAGCTTGGCGCCTCCAGGCGCCAAGTTATTCTGGCACCACCCTTGAACTATTATGGTCGTCAAACTATTCTGACATCGACCGTTAACTAGAATGATCGCCAAACTATTCCGGCACCACATTTGAACTATCATGGTCCTAAACTATTCTGGCATCACCCTTCCAATCTCATGGTCGCCACACTATTCTTGTACCACCTACGAACTATCATGGTTGAAAAACCTATTCTGGCATGGCACCACCCTTGAACTATCATGGTCGGAAAACAAATATTCTGGTTGCATCCTGCAACTATCATGGACGATCACGGCTTTACACTATCATGTAAACTTCTGTGGGAAAATCCTAAATGTTTACCAAGAGCTGTGAAATGTTTGCATTTTAACCAAATGGCTGCTGACAGCGGTTTTTGTCGCGATGAGTCCTGCATGAAAGGGTCAAAATAAATTATTCCATCCAACTCTTCTTGTAGTGAGATTACAAAGTAAAGTAGGTAAAAGCACTGTCAGGGAGCCGGGAGAATAGGGCATTATCGACCAATGATCACAGATCTAGTTTGCCGATAAAAGCACAAAAAAAGATAGGAAAGAAGTAAGTGACTGGAAGCAATGAATATGGAAGCCCGCCCGAAGGGTGGCGTATCACATATTCACTGGATTTCAAGCCTCTTGATGCATAGAAATTTAGATCTAGGTCCCCCCCCCCCCCCCCTCTTTGGGTCTTGGTGACCTCGTCAGCACACCATTCGGCATACTGGTGGAAAGGCAGGAACTTCTGCCTACCTGCAAAGACAACCACATTTTACCGCTGTGGTGTCTGCAGGGGCATACATTCCATGCATAGGGGCCTGACGATGGTGACTAAATGAAAATCCGCTGCGCCACCGCGAGTGCGCACCACCCACTCGCGGTGGCGCAGAGGATTTGCATTTAGTCACCATCGTCAGGTCCCTATGATTCCATGCCCCCACCTGGCAGTCTCCCTTTTTCTTTTCATTTATTTCTTCTTGTAGTGCGTTAGGGCGGTGAAGTAAAAAAAAGCGAGTGGTGAATCCGTGATGACCGTGCGCAAGTTATCCGCCTAGAACTAACTTTAAATCATGGTTGATCCATCTCCCACAGTTAGTACACAGTCTTCATAGACGTGTACTGATTAACCCACTCAGCCCTGATGACGTAATGTTCAGAGATCCTCTGATTTCCTACGGCACAGTTTTGGAAGCAGATCGACCATGACAGTTCAAGGGTGGTGTCGGAATAGCTTGGCGCCTGTAAACTACCCTTGAACTATCATGGTCGATCCACATCCAGGGCTTTATGGATTAACCCATATCATACTGAGGCTAAAAGCTTCAAGTGTGCACACTGCCATATGCAAGCTACAGCATAGTACTTACAGATAAGGATATCGACCAATGGCTTTAGTTCAAGGGTGGTGCCAGAATAGCTTGGCGCCTAGAGGCGCCAAGCTATTCTGGCACCACCCTTGAACTATTTTAGTCAAACTTATTTCACACACTGGCGTATTCCGAATGATAAGGGTTAAGTCGCAAAAGTTATCGTAGGATACAAATGAGTGGAAGCACGGCCTGAAAACACTGGGGCGGGACGGGTCGAACGTGTCCACTAATATAAAGACACGGCCCGATTGAACCATTTCATCTTCATACACTACTGCTTGAAATAAATTTGACTGTGATAGATCAAGGGTGGTGCCAGAATAGCTTGGCGCCTCAGGCGCCAAGCTGTTCTGGTACCACCCTTGAACTAAAATGGTTGATCTATCTCCTAATCTGTAATGCAGCCTTCATAGGACAATAAGCAAATTTTAAAAAATTCAGCCTCAGGATGCAATGGGTTAACCTCTGTACTTCTCGTAGGTTTTAACACGGATGTTCAAGCTCCATTCATCAAGCTCACGGGATATTGATATTACACTTCAGGCTTTACTTGTAGCGGTACATCTAACTCGTTCCTAGTTGGCGCTGGAGGTGAAAGAGGCTAGGGATTTAAAAGGGACAGGGCTGATAATAAAGTTCCTCTTGGCAAATTATGTTCCTTCAAAGCAATGTTTGCCTGTGTGGTTTCATATGAATTGATGGCGTATTTTTTAAGCTCACAGGCTATAGCCCACGAGCTTTAAAAATACTTTATCTTAACCCATTACACACTGAGACTGACTTTTTTTTTTAAATTGTTTATTGTTCTATGAAAACTACATTACAGATTAGGAGATAAATCAACCATTTTAGTTCAAGGCTGGTGCCAGAACAGCTTGGCGCCTCAGGCACCAAGCTATTCTGGCACCACCCTTGATCGAACTATCAGTCAAATTTATTTCAAGCACTAGTGTATCAGGATGTAAAGGGTTAAGCAGCAGAGAATGTCAGCGTGATGGGGTAGGCAAGTAAACCGCGATGATCTGAAGGGTCAGTAAAATTAATGTGAGTAGCTCAAGGGTAGTACTTGGCTGGCTCGGCTCACCCCCCGGCCGTCAAGCTAATCAATAACTACCCTTGAACTTGTGTGCACGGTGCCATGTTCTGTGACTGACGAGTGAATCGTGATGATCTATGTCTTTTGCGGCGACCAATTTGTGTCCATGTTCCTAGAAAGGTCGCGGCTTTTTTTTTTTTTTTTTTTTTTTTTTTTTTTGTCGTTGAATGAACGAAGATTTCGGAAACAAAATATGCGTCCGGCGGCAGTGGCACAACCTTTATCACCTCAGCTATCATAACGGACCTACGACGTTCTTCCATGACTGGAAAATACGTGCACATTGCGTGATTTTAACCCCTTCACTGCCAGTGGACGTGTTTCTGACATCTCTGTTAACCCACAGCATACTGAGGCTAAAAGCTACAAATCTGTACACTGCCATATTATAGTACTTACAGATAAGGATATAGACCAATGGCTTTAGTTCAAGGGTGGTGCCAGAATAGCTTGGCGCCTAGAGGCGCCAAGCTATTCTGGCACTACCCTTGAAATATTTTAGTCAAACTTATTTCACACACGGGTGTATTCCGAATGATAAGGGTTAATTAAATGAACGTCACAGAGCCCCAAGTTGCCCAAGGAATGGCGTCAGCAAGAGACATAGATCCTCATGAGCGCCAGCAACTGCGGGGGCTCATGAGGATCTATGTCTCTTGCAGCTGGACCATGTTCACATTTTCCTGAAGGGGGGCTCATGAGGATCAATGCCTCTTGCAGCGGGATCACGTACACTTTTTCTCCGTAGCACTGAAGGGGTCAAGCCAGGGGAGACCGCATTCTTCGATCGCTGATGATAGCTCAAGTCGCGCGATTCTAAACATGTAAGTCATGCTTGGCGAGACTTCAAAAAGACTAACGGGCCGTTTACTGTGCTTACGCGGCAGTCATTTGCCTATCGCGTGCACAGTGTTTGAATGCATCTATGAGCAACAAGCAAAATAATATTGATAAGCGTGGCCCAAAGGCAAACTATGTGGGGTCTGATCCCATCGGATTAGGATAGTCGGCTGGCTGTGATCTCATGTCAACGCGGTGGTCTTTATAAAGCGATCGGCCTCAGGGCGGGTTCTGCGTGCTAAAATTGGCCTGTTCAACGGGTTCTCAATATTGTCTTGCCTCAACTAAAACTCTTCTTCCCTTCTTTCTTTCACAATATATGTGAGTAGGCGCATTTGCAAGCAACCGAGAGGTTTTCTAGTTGCCTTGGTAAGTGTTGGTTGAACTCTCTGAGATACACAGGAGAAATAGAGCAGTAAGTTATTTCATTTACCTCTGCATTCTTACTGAGAGAACAAATCCGGGATAGTTCTACCAGTACACGCACATGCCAGCTAGGACTGACTAAGCACAAGGGGGATTTGCAGAGACCATATTAATAGGTTAGAGACCGACGTTTTAACCCTTTGGCTGTCGGCAACGGCTTTCGTCGCGATGATTCCTGCAGGAATCACTCGCAACGAAAGCCGCTGCCGACACTGAGCCAAAGAGTTAACACCACCCACCACGTTCCAGCCAGTGCTTCCTTAAGGGGGGGGGGGGGGGGCTATAAAGAACAGGCCAGGAATTAACCCTTTCACATCCTGCACCAACGGCTGTGGGTATGGGCTCGACAGTTTGCAAAAGGCGCCATCCAGTCATTTTCTGGAGTGTCCACGTGTGCCTGTGTCAAAGCAGGTGTACGTACAGCCCTTTACCTACCGCCGGGTCTATACAAAACAATTACTGCTGTGTCATAGTGAGAACACGCACCACCACTAACAGGTGATCAAACACAGTTTAACCCATTTAAGCCCTGACACACTACAGCAGAAGAGTGGTCAACAATGATAGTTCAAGGGTGGTGCCAGAACAGCCTGGCACTTGAAGGTGCCAAGAAAGTTCTAACACTGACCACACTCGAACTATCGTGGTCGATTTAGTCTCCAACTTTCAAGATCTAATCGACCATGAGAGTTCAAGGGTGGCGCCAGAATAGCTTGGCACCTGTAGGCGCCAAGCTATTTTGGCACCACCATGGAACTATCACGATCTGTGTTTCCCATGAGTGAAACTTGAGCAACTCCGAAATGTTGTGAGTGTGTCGTCCTCACTGCTTAGTGTGTTAACCTTTTAGCCCCGGATCCCTACAGCAGGAGATGGCTTGCCCATGATAATTCAAGGGTAGTGCCAGATTAGCTTGGCGCCTAGCTAATCTGGCACTACCCTTGAATTATCATGGTCACGCCATCTCCTGCGACTGGACATAGTCGTTAGGCAACACCTCCAAAATGTGAGAAATGGGACCTAGGGGCTAAAAGGGTTAATGGTTGTACACCCCGCCGATGTATAACGGGCCATATTATCGATTGCAAATTGGTGATTGCACTATATGTACATCAAGTATCACATTGCAGATCTGGCACAGCGGAGCGTGACCATTACCACCTCAATCAACCAACTGCCCCCACCCCCCCCCCACACACACACACACCACCCACCACCTCCACCCCACCCCAATTCAGTTAACTAATTTATCCTCGAAACACTACACCAAGAGATGGAGCGACGACGATAATTCAAGGGTAGTGCCAGATTAGCTTGGCGCCTGACGGCGACAAGCTAATCTGGCACTACCCTTGAATTATCGTCGTCGCTCCGTTTCCTGCAACTGGTGACACCTCCAAAACGCGGCCTTGGGGGCTAAATTGATTAACACGGTAGAAACTAAATACGCTGCCATGAAATCAGCTCTATATTTGTAACAGCGCTTGAACAGTTTTAAAATAAGGTCTACTAATATTCAATCGATCAGTAAGGGGGGCAACAAACTGAAAAGACTGGTATGCATAGCATATTCATGAACACAGTTCTATATTTGGGTTACAAACTTGATAAGGTCTTTGTAACTCCCAGTAACAACTAACTGACTGAGTGCCCACTTCAAAGCCGCATGCCGTACTGATAAGCATACATGTACACTGAAGAGCAAAAGAAATGCAACATTTTTGGAATCATCGGAAACACTTACGAGCAAAAGAAATGCAACATTTATTGGAATAATCGGAAACACTATCGTGTTTCCGATGATTCCAAAAATATCGCGTTAGTTTTGCTCGTCAGTATATGTAGACAACAGAAGCCTAATTAATTCGAAATTATTTTGACTCTCAAAAGCAATTTGCCCCATGCAATGAAGGCGGGGTGAACAGTTCGCAATATCTCCTTTACAAATGTTTTAGTATGTCATACAATTTTGCTGCACGAAAGAACTAACGTATGAAGTTTGTGGGTCCCAATCTAGGCGTCGACCCAACCTCGGCCAGAGTGACATATACTGCTGACAAATAGTAAGGTATATTAACTTTTCAGCTTGAATTATCAAAAGACCTCAAATTCGGTATAATCCCGGGTATATCAGTGATCAGTGGCCTACAATTTCACAACATTGGTGTGACATATAGTGCTCACATAAAGTAAAGGATGTATTACTTTTAGCTTCAATTATTCAAATGTCCCAAAAAGCATAAACATTAATCAGACCAAAATGGTGACCGCAGTTTGCAGATGTAAGGTTTTTTCCTTCTTCTTCTTCTTCTTTTTCTCGAACGCCGTCACACTTGGAGTTTGACTCTCAAAATGAAATCTGTGGTCTTCTGTAGCGACTCCACAGGCCCGTACAGTTTCTCTTGTAGGGTGGCGGGCTTCGGCCATATATCCTCCCTCAGCAACTGGTGGTTCCTACAGTCCTGGAGGATGTGCTCTGTGGTCTGCTCTGCTTCTCCACAAGGACACAGGGGAGATGGCACGAGGTGGAAGCGTCTGTGCAGGTGGAAATTGAGTCGGTTGTGCCCGGTCCTCAGACGGAAGATGGTCACCTGCTCTTGTCTGGACAGCTGATGGTAACTGTCTAGGGGCAGGTTTTTTCCGACATTTTAGTAATTCAAGCTGAAATTATGACGCCCCTTACTTTTTGTGAGCGCTATATGTCACACCAATGTTGTGAAACTGTAGGCCAATGGGATGGCTAATGACTGATATAACCGTTATTATACCCATTCTGAGGACTTGTAGTAACTGATTCAAGGTGAAAAGTGAATGTACCTTACTACTGATTTTTTTAGCATTATGTCACTCTGGCCGAGGTTGGGTCGACACCGAGGCTGGGACTGACCCAACACATGTTTGAACGTCTTACAATGAAAGACTTCTCTGCTCTTCTTCTCCTTTGTACATAGGAGAGTTCCATCGATGCGCGATATGGGGCAGCAGAAAATCTCTGTTACCTGTGCTGTACTCACATGGTTTGTGAGCAGACTGAAGAGCGGGTGAGCGAAGCCAACATTGAGAACACTGTTCTGTCGGTCGAATTTCGAGCAATCAACGTCCGCTCTGGAGCGGGTCGCTTTAAGCCCTTCGGCCTACCGAAGGCCGGGAAACAGCAACCAACAACCAACTGCATGAGGCACAGATCCTCATGAGCCCCCGCTGCTGCGGGAGCTGCCTCAGTCTAGGTTAACCTGCGCTTATTGCTGAACGAACGGTTATCTGGTTTTCAGTCTGGAGGTGGGTTTAACCCTTTGAGCTCCAATGTCCCATTTCTCAAATGTTGGAGGTGTCGCCTAATGACTATGTACCAGTTGCAGCAGGAGATGGATTGACCATGATAATTCAAGGGTAGTGCCAGATAGCTTGGCTCCTGGGCCGGACTCGGGGTTGAATGGTTAAGAAAGTTTATTAATAACCAATGACTATGAAGGGTTTAACCCCTTCACCGCCGCGGAAAAAATAAAGTGAGCCCGATCCAACTGCAAGAGACGTAGCTGCGGGGGCTCATGAGGATATCTACGTAGCTGCGGGGGCTCATGAGGATATCTACGTAGCTGCGGGGGGTTCATGAGGATATCTACGTAGCTGCGGGGGCTCATGAGGATATCTACGTAGCTGCGGGGGCTCATGAGGATATCTACGTAGCTGCGGGGGCTCATGAGGATATCTACGTAGCTGCGGGGGCTCATGAGGATATCTACGTAGCTGCGGGGCTCATGAGGATATCTACGTAGCTGCGGGGGCTCATGAGGATATCTACGTAGCTGCGGGGGCTCATGAGGATATCTACGTAGCTGCGGGGGCTCATGAGGATATCTACGTAGCTGCGGGGGCTCATGAGGATATCTACGTAGCTGCGGGGGCTCATGAGGATATCTACGTAGCTGCGGGGGCTCATGAGGATATCTACGTAGCTGCGGGGGGCTCATGAGGATATCTACGTAGCTGCGGGGGCTCATGAGGATATCTACGTAGCTGCGGGGGCTCATGAGGATATCTACGTAGCTGCGGGGGCTCATGAGGATATCTACGTAGCTGCGGGGGGCTCATGAGGATATCTACGTAGCTGCGGGGGCTCATGAGGATATCTACGTAGCTGCGGGGGCTCATGAGGATATCTACGTAGCTGCGGGGGCTCATGAGGATATCTACGTAGCTGCGGGGGCTCATGAGGATATCTACGTAGCTGCGGGGGGCTCATGAGGATATCTACGTAGCTGCGGGGGCTCATGAGGATATCTACGTAGCTGCGGGGGGCTCATGAGGATATCTACGTAGCTGCGGGGGCTCATGAGGATATCTACGTAGCTGCGGGGGGCTCATGAGGATATCTACGTAGCTGCGGGGGGCTCATGAGGATATCTACGTAGCTGCGGGGGGCTCATGAGGATATCTACGTAGCTGCGGGGGCTCATGAGGATATCTACGTAGCTGCGGGGGGCTCATGAGGATATCTACGTAGCTGCGGGGGGCTCATGAGGATATCTACGTAGCTGCGGGGGGCTCATGAGGATATCTACGTAGCTGCGGGGGCTCATGAGGATATCTACGTAGCTGCGGGGGCTCATGAGGATATCTACGTAGCTGCGGGGGCTCATGAGGATATCTACGTAGCTGCGGGGGCTCATGAGGATATCTACGTAGCTGCGGGGGCTCATGAGGATATCTACGTAGCTGCGGGGGGCTCATGAGGATATCTACGTAGCTGCGGGGGGCTCATGAGGATATCTACGTAGCTGCGGGGGGCTCATGAGGATATCTACGTAGCTGCGGGGGGCTCATGAGGATATCTACGTAGCTGCGGGGGCTCATGAGGATATCTACGTAGCTGCGGGGGGCTCATGAGGATATCTACGTAGCTGCGGGGGGCTCATGAGGATATCTACGTAGCTGCGGGGGGCTCATGAGGATATCTACGTAGCTGCGGAGGGCTCATGAGGATATCTACGTAGCTGCGGGGGGCTCATGAGGATATCTACGTAGCTGCGGGGGCTCATGAGGATATCTACGTAGCTGCGGGGGGCTCATGAGGATATCTACGTAGCTGCGGGGGGCTCATGAGGATATCTACGTAGCTGCGGGGGGCTCATGAGGATATCTACGTAGCTGCGGGGGGCTCATGAGGATATCTACGTAGCTGCGGGGGGCTCATGAGGATATCTACGTAGCTGCGGGGGGCTCATGAGGATATCTACGTAGCTGCGGGGGGCTCATGAGGATATCTACGTAGCTGCGGGGGGCTCATGAGGATATCTACGTAGCTGCGGGGGGCTCATGAGGATATCTACGAACGTCTCTTGCTGACGCCACCACTTTGTATCCACGCGGCTCGCTCGTTGGGCGGCTGGGGGCTCTAGTGCTGAATTCACGCGGCAGCGACCGATTTCAACCTTGCGGAAACACTATGGTAAGCTGCGTCCACTTCGGACAGTTGAATGGGTTAACAGCTGTGCATGCTTTTGCAAGGCTAATGCGAAAAGTGACTTTTTCCACATAACCCTTTTTCGGCGCCAGTGGTCACGAATTTCGGCATCCACTGAAACGATTACCGCGCACCGACCGACCCGGCCTTCGCGATAAGGATACCGTCCTTCAGACGAAAGTGGGACACAATTAGACGTCAAGAAAATAGGCCTAACAAGAGACATAGACACTCACGAGCCCCCGCGAATAGACCTAACAAGATACATAGACACTCATGAGCCCCCGCGAATAGGCCTAACAAGAGACATAGACACTCACGAGCCCCCGCGAATAGGCCTAACAAGAGACATAGACACTCATGAGCCCCCGCGAATCATAACAAGAGACATAGACACTCCTGAGCCCCCGCGAATAGGCCTAACAAGAGACATAGACACTCACGAGCCCCCGCGAATAGGCCTAACAAGAGACATAGACACTCATGAGCCCCCGCGAATAGGCCTAACAAGAGACATAGACACTCACGAGCCCCCGCGAATAGGCCTAACAAGAGACATAGACACTCACGAGCCCCCGCGAATAGGCCTAACAAGATACATAGACACTCACGAGCCCCCGCGAATAGGCCTGACAAGAGACATAGACACTCACGAGCCCCCGCGAATAGGCCTAACAAGAGACATAGACACTCCTGAGCCCCGCGAATAGGCCTAACAAGAGACATAGACACTCATGAGCCCCCGCGAATAGGCCTAACAAGAGACATAGACACTCCTGAGCCCCCGCGAATAGGCCTAACAAGAGACATAGACACTCATGAGCCCCCGCGAATAGGCCTAACAAGAGACATAGACACTCATGAGCCCCCGCGAATAGGCCTAACAAGAGACATAGACACTCCTGAGCCCCCGCGAATAGGCCTGACAAGAGACATAGACACTCCTGAGCCCCCGCGAATAGGCCTGACAAGAGACATAGACACTCACGAGCCCCCGCGAATAGGCCTAACAAGAGACATAGACACTCATGAGCCCCCGCGAATAGGCCTAACAAGAGACATAGACACTCATGAGCCCCCGCGAATAGGCCTAACAAGAGACATAGACACTCATGAGCCCCCGCGAATAGGCCTAACAAGAGACATAGACACTCATGAGCCCCCGCGAATAGGCCTAACAAGAGACATAGACACTCATGAGCCCCCGCGAATAGGCCTAACAAGAGACATAGACACTCATGAGCCCCCGCGAATAGGCCTAACAAGAGACATAGACACTCATGAGCCCCCGCGAATAGGCCTAACAAGAGACATAGACACTCACGAGCCCCCGCGAATAGGCCTGACAAGAGACATAGACACTCACGAGCCCCCGCGAATAGGCCTAACAAGAGACATAGACACTCATGAGCCCCCGCGAATAGGCCTAACAAGAGACATAGACACTCATGAGCCCCCGCGAATAGGCCTAACAAGAGACATAGACACTCACGAGCTCCCGCCGGGGCCGCGGGGGCGGCTCATGAGGGTGTCTGTCTCTTGCAGATGGGTACCGGCGTCAGTCAGCCTTGCCGGTCCCGACAGCCCACGTTTCAATTGGTTAATGAGTATAAATGACACCGGCCGGAACACTGGTTGGTTGGTTAGTTCGGGTTTAACGTCCACAGCACCGAGGTGATCATGGATGGCCCTGACGAGCGGGTTATGGGGGACAGGGAAATCTATTGCCTATGGAGTACGACCTGAACACTGATCAACTCAGGCGCACCCCGGCTCCAACTGTGCCATTTTGATTTACCAGGACCTTTCAACGGCCAACATGCTATTGAACAAATCCGTTTTTTCCCCCCTGGATTGTGAGTCCAGCTACCGGGGCCGGGACGGGATTCGAACCCACGACCCGGCGATTCCCTTCGCTCTCCTGCTCCGACGTTTAATCGCCCCTGAGCTATTTCGGACTCTTAGCCGGAACACTGACCTCGCGGACTCTTAAAAGCTGGCTGGTAACCAGACCCCACACAGTGCTAAAACACCCCACCGTACGTGCAAAGATTTCACATGTATTCAAGGCACACACTCAAAATCAGACGGCCTGCAAATCTTCCTGAGTATCAGACTAAAACCCCCTTCCAAGGAAAAATCAACAGAAACGACGTGTTTTATCACACAGCCGTTAGTGAATCAGCGGAAAGTCACGCCTAGATCAGCGTCTTATTCAGAGAGCCGTACAGACAACCGCCAAGCTAATCAGGCACGGGGTGGCCGGCGTGAAAGCGATAGCTCGGTGAGCCCCATCCTTGGTTGGTTAGGTCGGGGTTTAACCCTTATCATTCGGAATACACCAGTGTGTGAAATAAGTTTGACTAAAATAGGTCAAGGGTAGTGCCAGAATAGCTTGGCGCCTCTAGGCGCCAAGCTAAGAAACTGGTCTATATCTTTATCTGTAAGTACTATAATGTAGCTTGCATAATTATGGCAGTGTACAAATTTGAAGCTTTTAGGGTTAAAAGCCCTTGACGTTCGAGAAAACCGGCTGAAGTGAACACGACCTTAAGCGTGGCAAGAGACATAGATCCTCATGAGCCCTCACAGTTGCGGGGGCTCATGAGGATCTATGCCTCTTGCTGGCATCACTTTTAATCCACGTTACTGGATGGTTTGGGGCTCTTTGGCGTTGAATTAACCAAGATTCGGAAACTTATGCAGTCTGCGTGAAGGGGTTAAATTAACTTCCACGGCGACGAAGTGATATATAATGGACGGCCCTAACGGGCGGGTTATGGGAGGGGGACAGGGACAGCCGTTGCCTATAGAGTACGACCACCGATCAATTCAGGCGCGCGACAACTGTGCCACTTTGATCTACCATGACCTTTCAAAGGGCATGCTGTTAACAAGCCCTTTTTTTTTTTTCACCGGGATGTCGATCCCATCTCCACAACTGTTTTACCAGCCACTCAAGACTAAACTGGTAACCTGACCCCTTACCTGTCATGTCCTCCTCTGTATCCTTGTTGCACAGCGGCGGGAGGACCCGGAAGTTGGTGGCCGGGGACACTTGCTGCGGAACGTTGGGCTGTTGCCAGAAAGACTGGGGCAGCGCCCGAAGTTTCATCGGCAATGGTTCTGGACCAGACAACCAAGACACAAAGGTAATACTGATGGGCAGGGGCAAACAGAAACCCAATGCGCAAAAGGCCATCGGGCCGACATCGGTCCGATGGCCTTTTGCGCATTGGGAAGATGCACCGTTTGAATGAAACTGATTGCAAAATGGTGTCACTAGGACGAATCAGTGGAAACAAAATCAAGGTTTGCCTAAAGTCTCTGGTCAGTATGGTTTCCAAAATCTTACCTGTACCTTATCTAGCCTACTTAGTTCGCTTAGAAATAACTGTGCCATTTCTCCGCTTACTAAACGACAAATGACGGTGGTGGAAATTAACCTTTCAAATGACCAGTCAATCCACAATCTGTTGTTGTTGTTGTTGTTGTTTCAGCTTTAATATAACCTTTTTCATACGCTATTTATAGTCAACGTCTGGAACATAGTAATTACAGTAGCAATGAACCTTATCATATGAAACAACTAAAAAGTTTGTAATGAGGCCGGTAACCTTTGACCTGATGTAGCCTACTTTGTTTGCTTCGAAACAACCGTGCCATTTCTCCGCTTAATCTGAGAAATGTCATCTTTCGAAGCGAACAAATTAGGCTAGAAAACCCTCTAGCATTCTGGCCAATCACTGGAGTCACGTGTTTCGAAGTTTTACAGACCTAGCCCTTGGACAGGTCTGCTGGGATAGTATACTTCATTTGCCGCGCATGCGCGTATGCAATACGCCAAAAATGAGCAATGGGCCTACGCCAAACTAAAGAACACGCCAGGCCGGTATAAAAAGGTGACTTCTAAGCCGCGTGTAAATGCAGAGAACAACCCAAGGAAGAAAGAAACACGCTTTAAAAGACTGTTACAACATAATAAATTGCGTTGTAACTGGCATTTCTAAGCGTGATTCGTTCTTCCTCGGGTTCCTCTCAGGTCAGTACATACACTTCCTCCCACTAAAATGGAAATACGGTGTAGGTAATTTCATCCACGGAACAGAATTCGTCTGGAAATTTAGAAGCTTTGACGCTAAGTCACCCGATTGCCAAGCATATAATTATAGAAGTATCTACAGATGTATGAAATGTCGGACACTTTAACCCCTTCACTGCAGAGAGAAAAATTAGAACGCTATTCAACTGCAAGAGCCATAGATCCTCAAGAGCCCCCGCGACTGCGGCGGCTCTTGATGATCTATGCCTCTTGTTAAGACCGCCGTGAGATGGCCTAAGTCGCCTGCTCGGCGTTAAACCGAACTAACTAACTAACTAACTCTTGCTAAGACTTTGTACCTTCGTGCGGATGTGACTTTTGGTCGTCGTCGACTGAACAAAGATTCTTGAAACAAAATGTACGTCCAGTGGCGGTGAAGGGGTTAAAACTTCTAGTGAAAGTGACAGGCGCATACAAAGGTGTGCGGCGGAGTATCAAATGGTGCCAACGTATGGTACACGATAACAAATGTATACAAAATAAAATCAATAAACATAAAACTATGTGCGGCCATACAGTGATGAAATGATCCCAAGACGGACACAATGGCCGGTGTTGTTAACGTATCATTAATGATTAACCCATTTAGCTCCGAGTCCCTGCAGCAGGAGATGGACTGACATTGATAATTCAAGGGTAGTGCCAGATTAGCTTGGCGCCTTTAGGCGCCAAGCTAATCTGGCACTACCCTTGAATTATCGTGGTCAATCCATCTGCAACTGGTACATAGTCGTTAGGCAACACCTCCAAATTTTGAGAAATGGGACCTTGGGGCTAAAAGGGTTAACGAGTGTGCGGATTGCATGAAATATGTGTGCCATTTCAGTATAATAGCAATATGATCTGTAAGCTGTCACTGCGTTATTTTTATGTGTGGATATAGGCTGTTTATATGTGTGGATATATGCTGCTTATATGTGTGGATATATGCTGTTTATATGTGTGGATATATGCTGTTTATATGTGTGGATATAAGCTGTTTATATGTGTGGATATATGCTGTTTATATGTGTGGATATATGCTGTTCAGTTATATGTTAATTTGTTTAATTATTTTCCCACCGTGACACGATGATGGAACTTCTCATTTATGGGATTAATAAATTATTTAAACCTTGAATCTTGAAATAATACAAAGACAGGCGCACACGGATGTACGAAACGATGCCAGAGTGCAGAAATATCGACCACCACCACCACCTCCCCACCCCCGCCTCCACCCCTCCCCCACCCCCACCCTTACACACCACCCAAAAAAAAAAAAAAAAAAAAAAAAAAAAAAAAGGTTATACAGCAGAGGCTGGGATGGATAAAATACCATATACGCACTGCCCGACTTCACAAATCAATAAAAGAATAACGAACAACTGGTGCGTTTCAATCGTGGCCAGACAAAAATCAATAAGCAGAATCAGTAAAGCCGATCACAGCCAATTTCTACTGCCGACGGAATGTCGGTATGATCGACGGGACGAGACCCCCGCTTTAACCCTTTTGATCCCGATACATTACTGCTTGAAATTATTTTGATTTTGACAGTTCAAGAGGTGGTGCCAGAATAGATTGTCGCCTCAGGCACCAAGCTATTCTGGCACCACCCTTGAACTAAAAATGGTTGAGCTGTCTCCTATGATCTGTAATGTAGCCTTCATAGGACAATAAGCTTTTTAAAAAAAAAAATCCGCCTCAGGATGTAATGGGTTAACATCCCGTTTTGAAGAGATCTTCTCCAATTACGGGTTAACTCTTTCTCTCCCAGTGTACGGTAGATCGTGTTTTTTAAAAGATTTGCAACTGAATTTAGTCAGTCTCAAAGATCCCCAGCTCGGAAAGAAAAGTAGATACGATCGATTTGCTTTTCAGCAAGAGGCATAGACCCTCATGAGCCCCCGCAGTTGCGAGGGCTCATGAGGATCTATACCTCTTGCAGTTGGGCGGTGTTCAGTTTCTCTCATTTCAAATTCAGCGTCAACTCGGTCCCCAGGGACCGGCGTGAAAGGAAAGGTGGATACAACGTGGTGTTTAGCACTGCAGAGGTATAGATCCTCATGAGCCCCCGCAACTGCGGGAGCTCATGAGGATCTATATCTCTTGCAGTTGGGTGGTGTAAGTTCAGTTTGTCTCGGCAGTGAAGGGGTTATTAGTTCGTTCGCGTTCGATACTTCGGTTTAAAGTCTTTTGGCACTTAGTCACGTGATCGCAAAGACTAACTACAAAGACATAATATTTTAACAATAGCTCCTTTATAAATGTTCTTCAAGTTATGTCTTTAAATAATGCGACACAACAGGCTGGGAAGGCAGGGGCGGATCAGTTACCTCGACGGGGGGGTGGGGGGAGGTGGGGTGGGGGGTTCCAACTTTTTGTTTGGGTGGGACCTTCAACCTGACACAAAAGGCCTCCCCGACGCTAGACTTTCTTCCAGTGGCCGAATTTGCAATCAACGGAAGAGGAGGGGGGGGGGGGGGTAGAGGTAGAGGGAGAAGGCGTGTGTGTCAAGACTCTCACCACTCGCCAAAATATCAAACGGCATGGGGGAGGGGGGTGTTAGCGCGTGTCCTTGTTAAACAGGGGGAGGGGGTGGTGGTGGGGGTCCAGATACCCCAAAAAGATACTTTGTTACAGCATTTTAAAGAATTTTGTGTCGGGGAGGGGGGCGGATTGGGTGTCCGGAACCCCTGGAACCCCGGCCCACCATCCGCCCCTGAAGGGGTTAATATCACGACTGTGCGCGGCAGGCCCACAGCGCTGCCGACTTCGGTCGCCAAGGATCTTTGCTTACTGATGAATGCGTCAGTTTTTCCCCCTCAGTGACAGCCTGGAGTGTGCAGACGACCGTCGTCTGATCTGCGAGCGGCGAGTGCTCCTGTGTAGGCCAAGAAACCGGCCAATAAATACTACTGACATGAAGAGCTTTCGCTGTGACGCTATAAATATACCTGCCATCATAAATACTGCCAGGCAGGGCAGTACAAGATAACAAACGCTTCGCTAAGCAACAGGCGTATGCCGCTCACTGATTACACAAACATTTACAGTGGCTTGAAGGCTGCTAAATCTACATAGCGCTGTAAGACCGGGACTTGAGTAGCCTGGCCGCGGCCAACTTGACCTATCAGACTGACGCTGGGTTCTCGCTGGGCCGTTTAACCGACTCAGACGGTCGGTGGTGGTACCGTAGACCGGCCAGCCAGTCTGTGATGTGAGTATGACTTGTGTCAGCGAGATTAACCCCTTGACTGCCGCCGAGAAAAAGTCAACACGATCCGGCAAGTTCTGCAAGAGGCATAGATCCTCATGAGTCCCCGCACTTGCCGGCGGTGACCGGCTCAGTCATGCCTTTTGCTGATATACCACTTTGAATCCATGTTCTTAGGACAGCTGTGGCCTCTTTGGTGCCGGAGACCTGAGGAAGAGGCCGTTCTCGGTGGCGGTTTTGCCAGCAGGAAAGGACTGACCCCGTTCTCACCCCAGCCGGCTATCATTCAAGTTATTCTTTTCCAGGTCCAGCGCCGGCTTGGCAGTGCCAAAATGTGTATTATTTGCAGCGTTTGATAATGCTTGTGTCAACGGTCTAGTAGTGTAAGGCGCCTCAGTACTAGTGTTCAGTCTTACAGAGGCACTTTTCACACAAGGGGGACTGAAATAGTATTTGGCAAAGACTGACTGACCCTGGCTTCAGTGATGATTGTGGGACTGCACCGCTGAGATCAGTGTCAATATAATAAACACCTTCACTGCCGATAAAAAACTGAACATGATTCAACTGCAAGAGGTGTAGATCCTCATAAGTCCCCGCAGTTGCATGACGTCGGTTCTGGGCTGAAATCGGCCGCAGTGGACCCGCGAACGTGCCCACTGCCCCGCTGACCGTTCGGCCCGATAGCCTTTTGCCGAGGCTGTATTCCGTCTTCATGACTGACTGAGAATCCGGCTGTGTCTGGCATGCTAAACTTTGCTGGATCTTTGCTACTGAAGACTGACGACGTTCGAAAGACTGTTCAGTCTACTGATGATGCCACATCTTTCCTGCCGAGCAGTATATCAGTGATTCAGTCAAAGCGCTATCACGTAATGTCTGCAAGTCTGTTAACTAGCCATATGATGACACATTAAACAAAGCTATGTCCTCCCCGTTCGCCGAGATCTGCCGTTTATCACGGTCATGCTGAACAAGCACATATGACAGTTCTCCGGTTCAGTCACAGGCTTCAGTCACCCCCAACTTTCAACGTTCGAGAAACACAGGCTGCAACTTGAGCTAAAGTCGGCTGACCGCATACATTCAAACCAAGAAGAGGTGTCGATTCTCATGAGACCCTACGAATACGCCTCTTGCAGACGAAAAGCAAATTGCCAGAGTTCCGCTGCAATTACAATTTCGATTGCTGCCGGAGGCCGTGTGCGCGAAGACAGAGTGAAATCTTATGCGGCCGCGATGCTGATCAGACTGACGATTCGACCTACAGTTCTCATTTCTGTACCAAGTCCCAGAATTAGCATCGTAGGCTCGTACCGCCGAACACCCGATTACATCAATCTACCAGCTGAACACAGATGTAAATGAAGCCAACACTAAACGGCATTGATCCCTACAAGGAAGCTGCAGAGTCACATCAGTGAATATTATTCTATTCCGGCCTCTGGTTGCAGAGAGCTCGGTGCACAGGGTTTTTGTGTGCGGATGTAGCTATCTATTGCTGACCAAATGCTAGTCCCTCTGTGAGCACCTTCACTCTCAGAGTCAGCAGTCCTTATGAGATCTCTGCAGGGGCCGCTGCACGAGTATATGTTATGCCTGCCATCAAACCGATCCGCATCAATTTACTTCAATTTTTTTAATGGAGGAGGTCACCGGGTTTCACTGAGACATCAGCTGCGTTCGAGGCTTTTCAGCCGTGCAAAAAAAAAGTCATGTCAGTCCACAGTGACTGAAATGAATTTGCCAGTCTTCTTCCAACCCGCACTTAGTGCCGTGGGAGTTCCAATAACCATGACGAAGCTAATCAGGCAACATCCTTGAACTGTCACAGTCAATCTATCCACTTCAGTCCTTCATATGTGACGGTGGCCGGTACTGCAAACGATCTCCCAATCAAACAAAAAGCATCGTGTGGTGAACCCGCGCACAGCCTAACTCATTCAAGGAGCGCCGCATCAACAGCTGCGGAAGTGTTGTTTAGCTTTGCCGCCGGCAACGCTATACGATGCCTACGCAGCTATTGATGTGGGCCCTTGAATGACCCGGCTAAGCCAGTGCCGTGCGGACGAAAAGCGACCGACCGACGTGGGACCAACAGCCTTCTGCTTACAGTGTTGTCTCCGCCGTATCTCATGTATCTGTGGTGAGCTGACCCGCAATATTACTACTGGCCGGAAATCGATAAAGAAAGCTTTTCGTGAATTGGGTTTCCGACGTCTTGCTGCTGAGAACACCCGCCATCTGCAAGAAGCATAGATCCCCATGAACCCCCGCATCCTGCGGGGGTTCATGGGGATCTATGCTTCTTGCGAGGCGTCAGGTTTATCTGCGGTAAGCATCTCAGTCAGGCCATCTCAATGCAGATAAGGGGAGTCGCACTGAGATGCTAATCGGTAATTGATGTTTTGTCCTTAGAGTTAGTTGCTGAAGTTTCTCGTGAGAACCCACGAACACTTCTGGCCACATTTATGACACTGCCGCTCCTCAGTCGGAGAGGGACATCGGGTGTTCAGTCTATATATGCAAAGATGCTAATGAAGATGTCACACAAATTCAAGTTTTGTTCCTAGTGCAGCATCTCACCAGCCAAGGACGTACGTGTCAGTGCGGCCGCCACAGTGGAGCGGCGGGTTTTACTGTATACGTATTTCTATGTTCCGTGGTTGGGGGCGGGAGTTCGACACTCAACTGACGGCATGACGGTTGCGCATTTATATCTGAGCTCATCTACAACACCTCGGCAGGAGGCGGGCCACTGAAGTTCAAGTATATATTTCCTTATTTACATATGGACTCATTAGTAGACGTAAACCCGGCCCAGCATCTGTTTTCAGAGTTTGTAGTAATGCAATATCACGTACGGCTCCGCTGTGAAAATCAGTGCTAATTATTACTGAAAATGTTTTGTTCGATGTGCTGATTATAATCTGGCAGACGTTGACTCAAAGTTCGAGTCGCTTGCTGAGGCAGATCACTTCTCGTGATGTAGTTATCAGTGCCTCTTGCACTGTGACACCCTACTGTGTTACTCCGTTGGTGGAGATCACCGATCGTTCAACTTGTGACTGAGAATGCTGCTTAGGGAGATGTTTTGTTTCTAGGCAGCGCGAATGCCGTGTCAGTTCTTCTGTACAGTCTGCGGGCAGCGGGTAAAGTATTTCACTTCTCTTCTCTGTGACCGGATATGCTCAAACTATATAGTGCGATACATGTAGCAGACTCAGTGATTTACATCCGCAAGAAGCACATATTCTCATGAGCCCCTGCATCTGCAGGGGCTCATGAGAATCTATGCTTTTTGCAATTAGATGCAGGGGCTCATGAGAATATGATTGTCTTGCAAAAGGTCTGGATGTTTGATAATTTGATAATTTCTCGTCTGCAGGTCGGCCTAGATTTCTGAGGGGTACATAACCGACACCCTGTTATTGGTGCACATGCACTTGAACATATCCCTCTTCCACAGCGCGCGATCTACGGCGCGTAGAGAAGCAGCTATACTGCTGTGTGGGAGGCAAAGGAGGGCAAGAAAAAATTATGCGCTACGCGGCTCTCTGGGCAAGTTACTATCTGTATCTGGGACATGAAACATCACTCAGGGCAAAAGATGGACCGAGAGCGTTCAGCTCGTTGTGTGCTCAGTTATACAGACTGCACTGATCCAGTGCAACTGCCTGACAAGACATGCTTTCAGCTGCAATGTTTTGCGCATGCACTTGTTCATTGAGTTGGTCAGTTCAGTGATTCAGTGTCAGTACGTGCTCTTACTCCCTCAGAATAGCAATACTGTACATGTCGGGAAGGCTGGACTGATCATCTCTGCCTGGATCAAAGTGGGTGTTGACTGTTCAGTTTAACATGTACATGTATACGCGTTATTCTCTATACTCTGTTACGGTGGAAATAAGGTACACATTACAAATTTGCCTTATCTGTGAAGAGATGTGAATTATGCTGTAAGGTGGGCTTCTAAAGATTCTTTGCATTAACCTACTATATCCTGAGGCTGATTTATTAAAAAAAAAAAATTAATGTCCTGTGAAGACATTACTACAGATTAAGAGATAGCTCACCTTTTTAGTTCAAGGATGGTGCCAGAATAGCTTTGCACCTGAGGCGGCACCAAGCTGTTCTGGCATGACTCCTAAACAATTATTATTTGTTGCAATAGTGTACTCAGTATGAAAAGGGTTAAAATCGGCAGGACCAATTGTTTTTGTGTAAAATGGAGTTTACAGAATTTCAATCATACTGTCACGCCGTCAGCTTAGTGTCTGACTGACTGGCGACGAACCAATAAAATCTTGAGAGAAAAACTTGTATATATTTTATCCCTCTCTTTGATCTTTACGTCTTTCTACGTGGCACATAATAACTGACCTGAGAACAATATGAGCCGCCTGTGTGTCGGATGGTGACATCAAAAGTTCTTCTGTTATGTGATCGTGTCCGGTGACTGTTCATTTCCAGGTTTTTGTGCATCAACTTTTGGACGATTTTTCAGTCACACATTTTAATGAGGCACACACACCACAAGAGTCAAATTGTAATGTATCTGCTTCTGATATATATATTGTGGGAATCATTCTGATGAAAGAATTTACACTAGCTCAAATTATGTGACTATAGCGAGATCAAAACGAGTGTCACCCGCCAAAAAGTCACCAACAGTGCAGAGTTACTTAAAAACTCTCAGATAATCCCATGACAGGCACACAAGGCCGTCAATGTCTTCCTTAGATGTATACATTGTATCAGCTGTTACGTGTACACTCGGTGAGTCAGTGCGCTAACGGCAGTGTCACTCTATTTCTAGTGCAGGGGTACTACTGCAGTACAACTGTACACTGATGCGACAAGCGGCAGGGCAGACGTGGTATGTGTACCAGAACTAACTGATCCCGTCAATCACAGGTGACAGTTATTGCACTTGCCACATGAAAATTGAGGTTTCCGGTTATGGCCACCTCTTACAGTTACAGTAGATCCTGTCTTAACCCTTTCAGCACCAAGGTCGCGTTTCTCCAATTTTGGAGGTGTTGCCTAATGACTATGTACCGGTTGCTGGAGATGGATTGACCATGATAATTCAACGGTAGTGCCAGATTAGATTGGCACCTGAAGGTACCAAGCGGAAATGGATTGACCATCTGCCAAGGCTAATCTGACACTACCCTTGAATTATCATGGTCAATCCATCTCCTGCTGTAGGGACTCGGGGCTAAAAACACACTTTTTTGCTCTCAAGAGGTGCCACCTGTCATTAAAGATCATCATTTAGGTGGCTACAGCCACAGTCACAGCTACAGCCACCTAAATGATGGTCATTGCTAGGTAATCTCTTATTAGGGTGGTCTCTGAAAACAAGCTTTGCTGTATCATTTCAGCGGATAATGTGGAGCATACTGCAGCCAGTCAAGTATTAATGTGGGTCACAGTGTTTCTAAAGATGTTTTTTTTTATATATAAATCTGCAATAAAAACAGAGCTTTTCCAACTCCATTACCACACCGATTAACACTGACTGTGGAGGATTTTGTTCTAGAATTGCTGTGGTGCCTGGTACGTGTGTGTGTTTAGTACTATATACAGTTTTTGTAATGTAATTTTTTTAATATTTACAATTTATAGAGCTCTGTCTGAGGTTCCGCGACACATAAATCACCATTATTATTATTATTATTAAAAGCACAACCTTTCTGTGATGACTGTCATATGCTTGTGTGCTATTATGGCACCACCCTTGAACTATCACAGTCAAAATTAATTTCAAGCAGAAGTGTATCAGATCAGAATGAAAAGGGTTAAGAAGTACATCTAATGTAACTAATGGCACAGATGTACTTTGTCACCAATTTACATGTAAATCCACTGGATGATTGTCAGAAAATCAACTTATTTATTCAAAAGGTTTTCAAATGTTTTATTCGTCATTATTAACATTGTTTTGTTTGCATGCAGAATTCCTAAATGTAAAAGAAAATGTATACCGGTAGATTCATATAAAATTGATGAATGAATAATTCAAGTGTGCCCACTACATGAACCTAATCCCAGATGAATGAATAATTCAAGTGTGCCCACTACATGAACCTAATCCCAGATGAATGAATAATTCAAGTGTGCCCACTACATGTACATGAACCTAATCCCAGATGAATGAATAATTCAAGTGTGCCCACTACATGAACCTAATCCCAATTAAACACATCCAGTATATTTATTAATCAGAAACCGTTTATAGCCACAAACAGAAATAAATCCACTTTCAGTTGGTCTTCAAGACAGATCAAGTGTAACAGTTCAAGGGTGGTGCCAGAATAGCTTGGCAGTTGGGTGCGAGAATATTCTATTCTATTCTAGCACCACCCTTGAATTATCATGCTAGATCCACGTCTTGCTGTGGTGTGTCAGGGCTGAATGAGTTAAATACACTGGATACTGTATGTCTCTACAAAACACATGCAGTGTACAGTGTGCCCTACAACCATACAACCAAGTTAGCAGCATTTAACACTCTGGTAGTTGGTAGCATTTTTCCTAGAGGTGATTCCCGTAGGAATTACCCCAACAAAAAGTGTCACCAACAGCCCAAGTGCTACTAAATTTCAAGTCTGTCAAATCTTTACAGTTTCTTTACAAGATTTTCAGTCAACTTTGAAAATAACAAGATTCCATGGGACGCAAACTTCTTTGTTAGAATATCTCCAAAGTTTGTTGTATGTTAGAATATCTCCAAAGTTTGTTGTAAGTAAAATAAATAGTGTTGTCAGGACCTCTGAAAAAGTGTTATCTCTTTTCAGAAAAATGTGAACAACACTCAGCTGCAAGAGGCAAAAAACCTCATCTGCGGGGGCTCATAAGGTTCTTTGCCTCTAGCAGGCTTTTGTTCATATCCATCTTCCTTGGATTAGCGGGATTACGCAGTAATAAATCTGACCTGATTACAAAGACATAATGTTACATGCACTGTGAAGGGGGCAAATAGTTGGAAGTTGTAATAAAGCGAAGTTTGCTGAATTTGTTTGACTCATTCAGCCTGACGCACATATTTCCCAAATTTTGGAGGCGTCATCTAACGACTATGCACCTGTTGCAGGAGATGGATCGGCCATAATAATTCAAGGGTAGTGCCAGATTAGCTTGGCGCCGAGCTAATCTGGCACTACCCTTGAATTATCATGGTTAACCCATCTCCTGCTGTAGTGCGTCAGAGCTAAATGGGTTATTATGTTTTTTCCAGAGTGAGAGAGCCTAGCTGACCAGACCGACCATGCCACTTGTGAGGTTGCCAGACGGAGGGGGCCACAGCCTCCTTGTCATGCAGTACGGTGACGAGGGTTTGTACGGTCCAGCGGAGCTCACTGAGGATGTGTTGGACAGCGTACACAAAACGACTCTGCGTGATGACGACGTAATCCTCCTCTCCTACCCTAAATCCGGCTGCCACTGGCTGTGGGAGATGGCACGAATGTTACGTGCAGGGTCAGCCAATGTGGACATTGTCGAAAAAGAGAAATACATGATGGAATACACGCCGCTACAGGAGATGGACAAGCTGCCTTCGCCGCGAATCTTCAACACGCATTACTTCGCACGCCAGCTGCCTCCCGCTATATTCTCTGGAAAGGTTAAGCTCCTCTTCATCTACCGTAATCCCAAAGATGTAGCGGTGTCTTTCTACAACCACCACTACAAGTTCCCCGAGTACGAATACAAGGGAAAGTGGAGCGACTACCTGACAGGGCTGTTTCTGACAGGGAAGCTGGACTTCTCGGGTTACTTTGACTACATGAAGGACTGGGAGCGAGTGATGGAGACCCACCCAGACCTGCCCATCTTCACCCTCAGCTACGAGGAGCTTCACGCGGACACCTTCACCAAAGCCAAAGAGGTACGCACACAGAGCAGTCGTACATATGCTTAATCCCTTCACTGCCGAAAAAAGTGAACATGATCCAGCTGCAAGAGACATTGATCCTCATGAGCCCCCACAACTGCAGGGGCTCATGAAGATCTATGCCTCGTGCTGAGACCAACTTGTATCCATGTTTTTTGTTTTGGCTGCTTTTGGTTGTTGAATGAACAAAGATTCAGGAAAAAAGTATGCAGGGAAGGGTTAAACTAAAGCCTGCCATATACTGTGGAACATGCCATTGTAGTTACACAGTAAATGCTAAGCTTTAACCCCCTTGACCTTGTGCACAATCAAAATTCACAAATCTGAAGATTTTATTTCCGAATAAACTGTGCGCACAAGGTCATGGAGTCAACATCGGCCGCAGCTGGCCTGCGCACAGCTGTGGCCGACTGTGACTAGCGTTGGCCTGATGGCATTGTGCTTACTTGGATAACAGTTCAGATGGTGGGTGGAGTCATCAGGACTCAAACATTCTTCGTTTCAATTATTATTCATTCTGATGTATGTAAAATTGAAACCTGGGTGTTACACTTGACAGCGAGTTATCTATGTCACAGCATGTCAGTGCAGTGTGTAGATCCGCTTATCTGGAACTTCGTCGTATTAGTTCAGTTCGTCACTTGCTGACCGTGGATGCCACTAAAACACTAGTTTGTGCATTTGTGCTGTCCAAGCTAGATTATTGTAACTCTTTGCTTTGTGGCTGCCCTCAGTATCTCATTGATCGCCTCCAAAAAATTCAGAACAATGCAGCCCGGCTTGTTGTGAGAGTCCGTAAGACTGAGCATGTCACACCCATCTTGAAGTCCCTTCACTGGCTACCTGTGTCCTCACGTATTCAATATAAAGTTATGTCAATCTGTTTTAACTGCCTTTCAGGCACCAGCCCAGAATACTTGTCCTCTTTGCTGCATGTGTATACACCCTCTCGTGAGCTCCGCTCCTCTTCTGATAAACGGAAGTTGTGTGTACCTTCTGTCCAAACTAAAACATTTGGTCAGCGCACTTTTGTTTATCAAGCCCCAGTGTTATGGAATACACTTCCTCTTGAGGTCAGAAACAGTGAGTCTGTCTCTGACTTCAAGAGGTCGTTGAAAACTCACCTCTTCAAGCTTTACTTTGAATAACTGCCAGTGTTTGATGCCTTAGTTGTAGTTCTGCAATCCTCCTTGTTTAGACTGAATGTTAATTAGAATATAAATTATTATGCATGTATTGTTGTTTAGTTTATTGTAAAAGTGGTGTGTTCAGGCATTGTGCTTTGTTTGTTATGTGCATATGTCATTGTATTTTTATTTTTGTGTACAGATTGTAAAGCGCTTAGAGCTTTTGAGTAAGATTAAGCGCTATATAAATACTCATTATTATTATTATTATTATAATATGAACTGTGGCTGCACAGCATATTTTCTTATATTTGAGGTGTCCGTTTCTTTTTTGTGCATGTAAACTGTGATACACAGTAAGTAGCAATACGCAGAATTAAGTCAAATATTTTCTACTCTATTCGTTAAGGTGATGTGGTAAATAGCAATTAATTCATTAAGTCTCAGGGGATGAGTTCACTCAAATGCTGCATATTTTTCTCCAGGTGGCAAAGTTCCTGGGAACATTGGTTGATGATGACACTCTCCGCGACATCGTGGCCAAGTGCAGCTTCGACAGTATGAAAGAACGCAAAGGGGAGGAGTGGGTGAAGGCTTACGGGGAAGCCGTGATGTACCGCAAGGGCAAAGTCGGAGACTGGAAATCGTGGTTCACGGTGGCGCAGAATGAAATGTTTGACGCTGTCTGTGAGAAGGAAATGAAAGGGTCCAGATTTAAATTTCTGTACACTCTTTAACCCTTTTCATCCTGATACACCCATTGCATGAAATAAATTTGACCACAATAGTTCAAGGGTGGTGCCTGAAGCTTGGCGCCTAAGGCGCCAAGCTATTCTGGCACCGCCCTTGAACTAAAATGGTTAAGCTAGCTCCTAATCTGTAATGTAGCATTCTTAGGACAATTAGCAATTTTTTTAAAGAAATCGGCCTCAGGATGAAATGGGTTAACACCTTGAGCATTAAAGACAAAACTTCCGAATACTGGAGCTGTCCGTCGAAGACTGCATTACCGATCAGGAGACAGATCGACTATGATGGTTCCATGTTGGTGCCAGAACAGCTTGGTGCCTGTCATGTTCAATCCATGTCTTGCTGTTATGTCAGGGATGAATGTGTTAACCCCTTCACTGGAAAAAGGGACCATCTCCCAACATCGTTAGCCCCACAGTTACAGGAACTCATGAGGTACTCTACACCTCACCGGGTCCTATCTGTCTCAGCAGATGGGGTTAAAGTACTTTGTTATTAGTCCAGACACACTTCATGTAGTGATTATCTTGATTATTAACCCTCTGGCGGTAGGAAGCACTTTTTGTTGCAACAGTGGAATGGAAACAAAAATCTATTACATGCACTGAAGTTAACCCTTTTCATTCGAAATACACCAGTGTGTGAAATGAGTGTGACCAAAATAGTTCAAGGGTAGTGCCAGAATAGATTGGTGCCTCTACGCACCAAGCTATTCTGGCACCACCCTTGAACTAAAGCCATTGGTCTATTTCCTTATCTGTAGGTACTATAATGAAGCTTGCATATATGGCAGTGTACAAATTTGAAGCTTTTAGCCTCAGTATGATATGGGTTAATAGCGGCAGGGGGAGGGGGGGGGGGGTGTTTGCACATAAAGTAGCCTACAGTGGCAAGAGGCTTTCAAAGCACCAGCTTCTAACGCTGCGGCCCTTGCGCACCTTGAAATAGACCAGAGACACCTTATGTCATGTCAAGTTTCCAGCAGGAATCCAGGTGAGAAAACACTGCCAACATCCAAAGCGTTAA
This sequence comes from Semisulcospira habei, assembly GCA_036245525.1. Taxonomy (NCBI): domain Eukaryota; kingdom Metazoa; phylum Mollusca; class Gastropoda; family Semisulcospiridae; genus Semisulcospira; species Semisulcospira habei. The sequence continues at coordinate 249,429,424 of BTPG01000001.1, forward strand.
CCCCCCTTCTGCATGCAGGCATCAGTACTGTTTACAGTACCTGCAACTGCATGCATAAGGAGGTTAGGATCACACTGCCAGACCTGTCCACTGTAAAACCCTGACTATAGTACAAAGATGGTCTCAAGAAGTCACTTAGTGCCTGCCAAATCGACCACCGCCAGTGGTCTTCGCTTGCTGCGGACTGTGACACCTGGCGCTCCACCATTCACACGGCAGCCGTCTCCTTTGAGGACTCTCGCAGAGCTAACCTCAAGGACAAGCGGCTCAGGAGAAAAAACAGAGTTGTCGTAACTCAGAACCCTGACCAGACCTTCCCCTGCAGCCACTGCGGTCGAACCTGCCTGTCTCGGATTGGCCTCCGCAGTCACGAAAATGCCTGCAGACGACGTGGGCAAGCCCTATAGAATCTTCGTTCACGAAGTCAAGCCAAGATAGAACATGTACATGTAATATGTATGGACAAAGTTTTAAACTTAATGATAAGGTAGGTGTTAATTTATATTCTGAACATGACAGTAATTTATAAATAACGCCTTTCTGGCATGCAAAACACAAATTTTGCATCATAATTTCTTTGAAATGTACTCCTGAACTATAGCAATTTTATAAATTACCAGGCCTTTTTTTCACGTTTTAATCAGCTTATCGTATTAAATAATAATCTGAACTCAACATTAGCTGCATGCAACAAGTAGACCACAGCATTAACCCTTTTAGCCCCAGATCTCTACAGCAGGAGATGGCTTGACCATAATTCAAAGGTAGTGCCAAATTAGCTTGGTGCCTTGAGGCACCAAGCTAATCTGGCACTACCCTTGAATTATCATGGTCAAGCCATCTCCTGCAGCTGGTACATAGTCATTAGGCAACACCTCCAAAATTTGAAAAATGGGACCTTGGGGCTAAAAAGGTTTTTAAAAAAAGTGGTACGTGTATGCATTAGGCACAAAGGGGTTGATTTTTAAAATATTCTGCAAGAGATTTTGTATGTATTGTGTGTTTACATTTCTGATGTGACCAATTTTCATGTTTTCTAATGTCAAGTGTCATTTTGTGATGTTTCTGTTTGCACTGCATGTATGCGTACATCATATAATTTGAGATCTATGGGTGTCCATTTTTTAACCAAAGCCAAATAAACTTTTTACATAGAGCTAATTCGAATCATGGTTCTGATTGTTCGAGTTAAACAGATAAAGCCACATAGGTGGCATGACAGTCTGATAGAGAATAACCCAAAGAAGGAAAGAAGCATTCGCTGGGTTATTCTCTGCATTTTACATGCTTAGCAGTCACCTTTTTGGTCTGGATAACAATCTGATAGTCTTGTCAATCTCAATCGTGACAGGAGCTGCAATCAAAGCCAAGTGTTGCAGTCAGATCTGTGTAAGGCAATCACCCAAGGGATCATCAAAAGTGGTCACCTGAGACAGGCAGTCTCCTTACGCAAGATCACCTAAGTAACAGGAGAAAGGCCATATTACCAAACATGGGTGGTCTGCTGGAACAGGTGCTCGCCTACACATCAGGCTGACATCAGCTACAGCTGGCCTGTACACATCTTAGTTCAAGGGTGGTGCCAGAATTGCTTGGTGCCAGATGCACCAAGCAATTTTGGCACCACCCTTGAACTTTAATATTCAATTTAATTTCAAGCAGTTTGACTGTAACACATTTGCACCCCTGGTCACACGTGCACAGTATGGGAGCTGACTTCTGAAGACTACAAATTAACAGTTCAGGAGATGGATCGACCATGATAGTTCAAGGGTGCTGGTGAATAGCCTGGCGCTAGGAAGGCACCAAGCTATTCTGGCTCCACCCTTAAACTATCACTACCGATGAGTCTCCTGTTGTAACATGTCAGGGCTGATTCGGTCAGTAACTACACATATTACATAATTATATTGGCTATTATTTAAGCGCTTCACCGATTCTATGAATCAGCGTCAAAGGTCAGTAACTGAACCCAACACACTCATAACTGATGAGAACAATTAAGATTTACCACACATGCAGGACTTTTGACAGCCAGCAGTCACGGAAACTGTTAATTACCTATATTGATTCTGAATTCGGACTTTCTTTGGATTTTCCTAAGAATGTGAACTACCCCTGTGTGCATAGTACCATCAGGCTGACGGCTACAGCTGGCCGATATACATCTTAGTTTAATGGTGGAGCCAGAATAGCTTGGCGCCAGAGGCACCAAGCAATTCTGGCACGACCCTTGAACTTTAATATTAAATTTAATTTCAAGCAGTGGTGTATCAGAATGAAAAGTGCACTGTGTGCACAAGGACACTGGGCTGACTTTGGTCTGCGCGGGCCAATGGCAGCCCGATGGCCTTGTGCAGGTACCTCAGAGTTCAATACTGGTATGTAATCATACATGCTAAAGGCTATGGCTATATGCCAAAGTCAACAGAAGCCAATAAAATACATCATCCATTTAACTCAGCAGGGGGTACAAAATCTAGGGGGTCCAGAACATAATATGGTCTTTAAATGTAATGGTCCACACCATAAGCTCTAAACAATACTTATCCTGCATGTTTACAACCATACACCTAGTGTATGGCAAATTAATTACTACATTACTGTACACTCTCTGGTTATAATTTACTCTACATTTGATCTGACTCATAAATAGCATGTGAGACATAATTATGTATATATATATATATATATATATATATATATATATATATATATATATATATATATATATATATATATATATATATATATATATACTGACCAGCAAAAAAATGTGACATCGTTCAGTGTTTCCAATGACTCGAACAGTGTAGCATTTATTTTGCATGTCAGTATATAATATACAACCCACAACAGAAACTTGACTAGAGCAGTAGCTACCCTACAGCCTTTCTGTGTGAAGATTATCAACCTCTGTCAATGCTTGCCAAAGTGAACACTGAACAAGAAACAAAATCAGGAACAGTGCAACTGCACTGCCATAAGCACTTAGGACCCTGATCTACTTAACCCTTTTAGCCTCAACACCTTGCACCAGGAGACTGATTCACCATGATAATTCAAGGGTAGTGCCAGATTAGCTTAGCACCTTCAAGTGCCAAGCTAATCTGGCACTACCCTTGAATTATCATGGTCAATCCACCTCCTGCAACTGGTACAACTTGGGAAATGCACCCATGGGGCTAAAAGGATTAACATACAATTCATAAGCATGCATGGTATTCTTCTGACAACTGATCATAAATGTATGTTTAAAACACCTGTAATGTTCCAAATTACACTCCGTGGATGAAGTTCAAGGTATACTATGCTAATTCCAAGCAATGTAACTACTATCTTATGAAGAGAAGCTGTGTAAAACCACATAAAATTACTGAACAACCCTCACTTTAAGTTTAACCCCTTTGTGCAGCCACTGGTACTGTGATTCAATGATGTATAAGTGTGTTTGTGTGATTGTGTGTGTGGGGGGGGGGGGGGGGGGTCTAATTTACCCATAAATGATGCTTCTAGATTACCTTGATACCTGACAACTGAGTGTACTAGTGTGGGACAGGGTATTGTACACATAGGGGCCTGACGAGTGGTGCTTTGACTAAATGCAAAGCCGCTGCGCCACCGGGTGCGCGCCACCGCGTCCACTAGCTCAATTCAGACTGTTGAATTGAGCTAGTGGACGCGGTGGCGCAGCGGATTTGCATTTAGTCAAAGCACCACTCATCTGGCCCCTATGTTCTGAATTGAGCTAGTGGACGCGGTGGCGCACACCCGGTGGCGCAGCAACTTTGCATTTAGTCAAAGCAGCACTCGTCAAGCCCCTATGATTTTACAATACCATGAGAATTAGGCCTACACTGACTTTCACTACCTTGAGGATGGTTTTACACTAAACTAAAACAATGTAACAGTCTCATTACTTTTAGTAGAATAGGTGGCATGAGGGTCACCCCCTGAAGGCACAATAATCAAAATCGTTAACCCTTTTTCCCTGGATCCCTACAGCAAGATATGGCTTGACCATGATAATTCAAGGGTAGTGCCAGATTAGCTTGGCGCCTCAAGGCGCCAAGCTAATCCGGCACTACCCATGAATTATCATGGTCAAGCCATCTCCTGCAACTGGTACACAGTCGTTAGGCAACACCTCAAAAATGTGAGAAATGGGACCTTGGGGCTAAAAGGGTTAACTTCATTGTGATGCTATCTCCTGATCAGACCTCGCTTGACTTACTGACATGGCCTGTAGGCAGGTGTAGATAGATATATACTACAGCCACAATACTCTACAGGTCACTTCACCTTTAACAGTATAAAGTCACTATGACTCACCCGAGACATAAACCTAGATAAGGACAGGTAGGTAACCCTTTTAGCCCCGGGACCCTGCAGCAGGAGATGGACTGATCATGATAATTCAAGGGTAGTGCCAGATGAGCTTGGCGCCTTCAGGCGCCAAGCTCATCTGACACTACCCTTGAATTATCATGATCAATTCATCTCCCCCACAAATTGGTACATAGTCGTTAGGCAACACCTCCAAAATTTGAGAAACGGGACCTTGGGACTAAAAAGGCTAGACAGTGCACTATAGGAACTAAACAAGTCATTGCCTGTGAATCCATAGAATGATTATGAAATTTCTTGAAGAACGAAGTACAAAAATTAACCTCTTGTGTGTCGGCAGTAGTTTTCATCAGAATGATTCCTACAGGAATCATCATGATGAAAACCGCTACCAACAAGCAACAGGTTAACCCATCTGAAGTACATGCTAATTAAACCCATTGACACAATTCATCCAATATTAAAGTACCTACATAGTGTGCATTCATTCAAACAAATCTATCATGCAAAACCTGTAATAAACTAAGAAGTACCCAACGGAGAAAGAAACACGTTTAAAAAAGACAGTTACAACACAATTTATTAATATTATTATTAAGGTCACATCCTTCAGTTGCCACATTACTTCTGCGATAAATGGAGATAAGTAGCGACTGATCTCTCTATTTGTTTATTTTGAAATATTAATGAATTGTGTTGTAATTGTCTTTTCTAAGTGTGTTTCTTTCTCTGTTGGGTACTTCTTTGCATTTTACACGCTTGGCAGTCACCTTTTTGGTCTGGATTGCAAATATTTTTTTAATAAACTAGCATTACATGCAAAATTGAAGACCCTTTGCAAAATAGCAGACAATGAACTCATTTTAGATGTGAAGAATCAACATATCTGGCACAAAGCCTTGTGTGTATCTGGATGTGGCAAGTCTTCAATGTGCTAACTTTCAAGTTACTGGTTGCTGCTGTTGTCATTGACCACATACTAATAAACTATATCACCACTGGGTGCTCTTTTCTACTCAACATCCCTCTCTGCATAGAAGTATCTTTACAATGCACTGCATGTATATCTGCAGTGCATTAGCATAGTTGCATTAACCCTTTTAGCCCAAGGTCCCATTTCTCAAATTTTGAAGGTGTTGCCTAATGACTATATACCACTTGCAGGAGATGGATTAACCATGATAATTCAAGGGTAGTCCCATGTTAGCTTGGCGCCTGAAGGCATCATGCCAATCTGGCACTACCCTTCAATTATCATGGCCAATCAATCTCCTGCTGTAGGGACTTGGGGCTAAATCCAAGACCATCTGATCACCCCAGTATTTTCCAACCGCAAGCTAATCAAGGTACATGTATTTGTCTGAGAAAATATTTCAGCAGTAAAAATGCCCTTAACCCATTACAACCTGAGGCTGACTTTTTAAACTCTGCTTATCGTCGAATGAAGGTGCTACATTACAGATTAGGATATAGCTCAAGCACAAGCTATCCTGGCACCACCCCTGAACTATCATAGTTAAATTTATTTTAAGCAATAGTGTATTAGGATGAAAAGGGTTAAAGCAAGGTCGAATAAAACAAAAGTTGAACATATATAGATATCACAACTTTGACTTAGAGGTCTCAAGCACAGACAGTAAGAAAAGCAAACTTTGGATATTAAAAAAACCAAAAAAACAACAACAAAAAAACCGCTAGGAAATTCAAATCTGTTGCATGTATCTGAAGATTTTTACAAGCAAAGTAAATCACACGGAGAAAATGTCATCAGGAACTCAGAAAAATCATCAAATATATCCGACTTTTCTTATTTATATATGCCATGTTTTTTTATAAGCAGCGCTTACTGTAAATTACATTGCTCATAACAAACAACAGAATATATAACAGCAAGTGATTTGATCATATAGATTTTACTGTATATAAGGTACAGTTAGCATCACACAGCTATAAGTCATTGATCTCCTGTCCATAACCTTCCATCTGAAAGAGACATACATTCTCATGAGCCCCTGCAGATGCTGGGGCTCGTGAGAATCTGCGTCTCTTGCCGGCAGAAATATGTCCTATTTACAGTGTCGTACCTGATTAGTTTCTGCCCAGGTGATGAATTGACAATGAGGTTGTGTGTCACACACGCAAACATGGTGCTTCGGTCTGGCAATATATTGATCAAGGTCTGTGCACACACATGAACATGGAACGGAGGCAGGAAATGTTCTGACTGCGTGATCCTACACAGTATGGGACTACCTGATGCCTTTTCTGTGATGATTAGGAGGTAGCATTGCATGCATGTCATCAATATACATGTGCTGATCTGTGACTTTGGACCTTAACCCTTTTAGCCCCAAGGTCCCATTTCTCAAATGTTGGAGGTTCTAACGACTAGGTACCAGCTGCAGGAGATGGCTTGACCATAATTCAAGGGTAGTGCCAGATTAGCTTGGCGCCTAAAGGCGCCAATCTAATCTGGCACTACCCTTGAATTATCATGGTCAAGCCATATCAAGCTGTAGGGATCCATGGCTAAAAGGGTTAAGGAATTGGACCGTAAGGTCCAAAATCACAAACCAACACAAAGTATAATAATCGTAATGGATAACTGTGACACTACACTATGCATGTAATTCCAGCTACCATCATGGATTGCAGATACAGTATGAGTACACAGCAACCTCGCAGCTTGATGTTTATTTTTATCAAGGAAATCCCGTTTTTTCTTCCTCAACCTCTAGTTCTACCAAAGACTGAGAGTGTATCACAATATACAGATCTCTTTTTAACCCATTACATCCTGAGGCTGATTTTTTTTTAAATCTGCTTATTGTCCTGTGAAGGCTACATTACAGATCAGGAGACAGACCAACCATTTAAGTTCATGAGGTGGTGCCAGAATAGCCTGGCGCCTGAGGCGCCCAGCTATTCTGGCACCACACTTAAACTATCAGTCAGATTAATGCAGAATTGAGTAGGTACTCTACATGTACTTTCATTATGATTGTGTGTCAGAATGTATTTGTACAGATTGCCAACTACACTCCAACTTCAGTGACATGTTCTTCAAAATTGGGTTTATTGCATTTGCCTGTCATTTATGACTTTCTTCACAGAACTTCTATTTGCAAAGATCAGGGCGAACAGTGTGTACAGAGCACATCTAATATAGTCAATCCAGACCAAAAAGGTGACTGCCCAGCTATATTGTTGTGTACCGTGCTAAATGCTGGGTTTTTTTTCCCCGGGGTCCTCCCGTTTTTCCCCGAGGTAGTCCTCAACTTGAAGGTGATATAAAGTTTGCCTTCGGGTTGGTGTTTAGCAGGCTTTGTGTATTAGACACTCCGCCTACTTCGTGCCCAAGGGTACTCCCCATTCGTTTTCCTTCTCTTTCTCTCTCTCCATCTCTCTCTCTCTCTCTGGCCTCATCTACACGCCTTTTCTTTCACTCGCTCCTGCACGTGCTTGCACACACTCTTGTCTCTCGTGTTCAGGTTCTTTCCGAGTCTCTCTCTTACGATTTTTCGTTGACGTCATTTTTACTTTTTCCGCACTTTTGTTCTTCCTTTTCTTTCTTTTACGTCACCTCCTTCAGTTGCCACATTCTTTCTGCCAATGAAGATAAGTAGCGGCTAATCTCTCTGTTTGTTTGTTTGTCTATTTTGACAAAGGGTATTTACCCAAAATATTAATAAATTGTGTTGTACCCGTCTTTTCTAAGCGTGTTTCTTTCTCCGTTGGGTACTTCTTCTTCTCTTAATATAGTCAAACCTGTCTAAATGGCTCTCAACTGTAAGAAAGCAAATTGTGCACGGTTTGACTTGATTATGCAGCCATAAAGTCATATTTCCACACATTCATATCTATATACCTTTCATAATTATAACTGCCAGACTCAAACAATATGGGTATGTCTTAACTCATTCAGCCCCGACACACCACAGCAAGACATGGATCGAGCATGATAGTTCAAGGGCGGTGCTAGAGGCAATTCTGGCACCACCCTTAAACTAGCATGCTCGATCTGTCTGGGGATTTCAGTCCTGGGGTAGAAAAAGTTCAGAATGTTTAGCAAGAACCCTTACAACTTCAGATGAATTGTTAATGCATGATCCGATGAATGACATTAAAGTGACCTACTTCAGGCTGCAAAGGGCTGACAGCTCGCAACAGTTCCTTTATAAATATTATTAGAATGTCTTACATTAATGCTGGACAAAATTTTTAATGGGCTACCTTAAATTATGAAGTTCGAATGTTGCAAAATAAAAGTCTTGTCTACTCATCTTCTCCTTTGTAGGAAAGTTCTTTCTGTTACACTCAAATGGCAGTGGAAAACCTTTGGTACATGTGCCTAATCGCATGGATTGTGAAAAGGAGAATAGAAGTCTTAGATGAGGCAAGACAAAATTGATTTATAACCCATTGTACTGGTGATTTTAGCCATCAAAGCCTGCGATGGAGCAGATCGCTTTGATCAATGAATGACAACATACCGCTTTTTGGCAAAAATAGTAAGTTTAAAGTTTACATATTGATGTATGATGAAACCCAATGTGAACTGAACTTGAAATCATTGTTGTTTAGCATTTGAACTTACCTCTGCGAGGTTTTGCTTTGGGTGGTGTCTGCTCACGTCGCTTAAATCCATCTCTTAACGATATCACAGCTGCTGGTCGACTCTTCTTTCTGACAATTTTACTTTTTACACTCTCCACCTCCTGTGCATGGTGCGTGAAACCAGGCGGTCGCACATAGATAGGTCCACTGGCTGTACTACTGCATGGAGATGCAACATTGTCATAATCGTGATCATGTTCATGTGCAAAGCGGGATGGTGACGGACTTAACAACGGTGGGCTGGTCACTGGTGGATTTGTCACAGGGAGTCTGGGACTGCTTGGCAATGATGGAGTTGTTTCCCCATCAGAATCTGCATCAGCACCATGATCAACAGTTTCTGTAGTGGTCACAACAGGGACAGTGTCTCTCCTTGGGCTACGGGGAGTGGGAAGAACTTTACCTCCCACTATTTTACCGCGAGGGCTGGATACGCTGGTTACTGTCAACAACTTTTCAAATCTTGGTCCCGGAAGAGTTTGAAGCAACTGCGTGGGTTTGCTCTGCAGTGGCTGGGGCACACATTCACTGGTGTCACTGTCTTCATCTTCACTGGATGAAGGAACTGTCAAAGGACCTGAGGGTCCACGTTTACCCCCTGTCATGCGAGGGATTGGTGGGGGTTGAGGCTGAAACTGGTACTGAAATGTTGATGCCATGTTGTTGTTGTTGTTTTAAATACACTTCCTGCTGATTACACACGCGCTGATCTGCACATGGTTCTGACCAACAGGAAAACCAAGCTTCGTGACAAATCCCACTCACAAAAGGATGTTTATATCTCCTGACTGATATTTTGCAGTGCCACCGTAGATCGTACAGTCACTAAATATAACATAACATGTGTACACCTTGCAGATGTAGGTGTAAACGTGCTGTGTTAGAAAACGTGAGACGCAGATGCAAAACACTGTCAATTTGTTTTGGTTCTGCAGTGAACTGTAGAATAACTGCACCTTGCGACTATTTCAAAGAAAACATAACTGTTCTGGAAGAAAACTCAGATCAGCTGTACACTTCAATCGCCACACAAGCCTTCCTGGATGGCCCGGCTTACGGCTTTCGCTAGAGAAAGCGTGACGGAACGTGTGTCAACATGAAGCAGACGACCGATTTGACGTGCGAAACATTTTCAATACATGCTTTGCATGGAACCTTTGCCAACGTTCGCCAAATAGAATCGAGGTCCTACCACCCACCCGAGACCGACTGTGCCTGGGTGGTTTTTAATTCGTTCAGGAAAAAGTCGCATAGGTAAGATCGCAGTGCCCAAAGCAGTATTGTTATTGTAAGCGTAGCGACAACAGCGGTCTCCATGCAGCGAGCCGAAGCGGTGTAGTACGACACGTTTCATTGGCCAATTTGGGATATGACGTAAACCCGCGCGCAAGTACCTGCGCGAATGGCCCGTCTCGGCAAAAGTCCCACACCAACCTCATTCACATAGATTTTCATGTGCTCCTGCGATAGCAGGAGCTCATGAGAATTTATACCTATTGCTTACCATGTTTCTCAGTGTTATTACACTGCGGGCAGCTAAAACGTGACGAAAGACCCCACTATCTCAGTCAGTCACGGACTCGTAGATGTCTCAGTCATAAAAGATCGTCAGCTCTCAGGCTGTCGACCGTGGAAAGCTTTCATAATATTGTCACCAACATTCCTGGGCAGATTTGACGTAATAAATCTAGCCCGGCGCGACCTGTGACAAAACAGATTCACCGGTCTCATTGTGAACTGACCCTACCTTGCCGAGGCGTGGCCGCTGTAGAGCACAATACTAGCACATGGCCAATAGACAAAGAAAAGAAAATCCGCCGCACATACGAACATTCACTAAAGGTTTGCACCTGAAATCGCTCATCCCCCCCCCCCCCCCCCTTCCCAAACCGGGCCCTGACTAGAGAATATTCTGTGTTTACTGTGTGCCCAATCCGCATAAGGCCATCGGCCCGAATTCGGCCGCCACTAGCCTGCGCACGGCCGTGCGCGGGCCAATGTATGGGTGGCCGCTGACAACAGCCTAATGGCCTTTGCGGCGCACTGGGTGTTTTGTCAAGTTGTGTTGGTTGGTTAGTTCGGGGTTTAACGTCCACGGCACCAAGTGATAATGGACGGGCGGGTTTATGGGGGTTAGAGAAATCTATTTCTTATGGAGTACGACCTGAACACTGAGTTGTGTTTCATATGTGATCTTAATTTATATGTCAGCAAAAATCTAGATGGGTCTGAATCATCACAAATAGTTGCTTGTAATAATATAAGATTAAATGACTTTTCACACTAAATATGTTGGTTGAAATTTAAGAAATGAAATTCCATGTTTCAATCAGCTTTGTGATTAATCTGCATGTATATGCAAACTCATTTACAAAAAAACGTAAAAGAATACAAACATGATATTTTTAAAAAGAGTAATTTTTAACATTTTAGGCTCTTTATTATAATACCACAATGCGTAAAAATGAACATGCGAGCACAGCAGAAGCACAGCACTATATACAAATAAAATTAATTAAAGTTTTCAGGTATTTAAAAAATATATAAAATCAACAACAAAATCGATTTATGATTCATGTACCATGTGATGTGTGTGAAAATCACAACAAAAGATGCTCAGGGCGGATCAGTTACCTCAGGAAAGAGAGGGGGGTAAAGGGGGGGGAGGGATCCAACTTTTTGTTTGGGATCGTCAACCTGACCAAAAAAGGCCTCCCAACGCTAGACCTTGCGTCCATTGGCCAAAAAAATCAAATTAATGGGGGGTGGGGAGGGGGGAGTTTGAGCTGAGCCAGCCCTCTGTAACATCCTCCTCCACCTTCTCGCCACTAACTAAATTATCGACTACGGGCATGGGTGGATGGGTCTCAATCTGCCAAACAAGGACTGCTATAGCATTTCAAAGAATTTTTGGCCTGTGGGGAGGGGGTGTCCGGAACCACCATCACCCCCTCCAGATCCACCCCTGATGCTGATCTACATGTACCTCCAACATCACAAAATGAAGCAGCGCTAAGCCATCCATACCCAGGGCGGATCAGTTACCTCAAATGGTGATGAAGTGGGGGTTTCCAACTTTTTGTTTGGGACCCTCAACCTGACAAAAAAAAAAGGCATCGCCCGGTTGCCAAAAAATTAAAAGGGTGGGGGGGGGGGGGGGTGTGTACTCGACAGTTGCAAAAAAATCTAAGAACAGGAGGAGGGGTTCGGGGGTGGGGGGAGAGGGGGGCAAGGGGTGTGAGGCGACAGTTATACAGTGTTAATAATATCAAACATCAAACAAGAAATGTGATTTTTTTAAAAACCAGGAACCTTCTGGGACGGGGGCAGAGCAGAGGTGAGGGCGGGGGGACGATACTCTACCCCTCCCCGCGTCCAGTTTCTACTACGACAGTATGACAGTTACGTCAACTAGTGTCAGTGGCAAACCGTTCCCTTTTCTGTGAAACAGACCCCCAAACAAGCAATCAACACAAGAAACAACTACGACAAAGTCAAATAAGTCTACTGACTAAACACAATAACAGATCTAGTCTACAATCAAAAACAAGGGAGAGAAACTGTAAAATGGACTTCTACGCAGTTGTCCAAAAGCACATTGATAGTTTCCCTTGCATTTGTTGCGAGGTAGGGACAGTGTGGTGCAAAGGCCACTTCTAAGTAGACACCAAGTGGAGGGAAAAACACACCATAGCTCCTATAGCTCTGTAGCCAAGTTAACCCTTTTAGCCCCAGATCCCTACAGCAGGAGATGGCTTGACCATGATAATTCAAGGGTAGTGCCAGATTAGCTAATCTGGCACTACCCTTGAATTATCATGGTCAAGCCATCTCCTGCAACTGTGCATAGTCAATAGGCAACACCTCCAAAATTTGAGAAATGGGACCTTCGGGGTAAAAGGGTTAATTTGAGATGATCTTTGTACTAAACCTTAACCCATTTAACCCCTTGGCCACATTTCCTACATTTCTGAGCTGTGATCTAATAATAATAATAATAATAATAATAATGAGTACTTGTATGGCGCCTAACCTCAGATTAGAGCTCTAGGCGCTTAACAAAAATTAATGTACAAAAATAACTAATTACAAAAATGCAATTTACAAAAAGTACAAAAAACAAAATACAACACATACTGTAAACAAGCTATAAAGTCACCATTCAAAAGTGCTACGCTTATGGACTCATACTGGCATTCACACACACACTCACACACACACTACTTTTAACATAGATAGAGATGACATTAACATGACAGGTGTGTGACAAAGTCATTTGTAGCTGACAGAAAAAATATGGGTCTTTAGGGCTCGCTTGAATGCCTCTCTCGAATCCACGTATCTCAGTTCGCGTGGGAGGTCATTCCAAACAACTGGGCTTTGGTATCTGAATGACCTCTCACCAAACGACTTTGTTTTGACAAGAGGGATACGTAAAACTCGAGAGTCGGCAGCAGAGCGCAAATTCTGTCTTGAGGGCGTATACAGCTGGAGAAGAGAGGCAAGGTAGTGTGGGCAGGAACAGGTAATACAACTGTGAGTCATGCATGAAATTTTGTACTGAATCCTAGCTGTTACAGGTGACCAGTGAAGAGCAGACAGACGGGGTGTGATATGATCTGATCTAGGGACTCTAAGAATCAACCTAGCAGCTGAGTTTTGAATTTTCTGGAGTTCGCCAATCAGACACTGGGAACAGCCAGCCAAAAGAGCATTGCAGTAGTCTAATTTAGACAAAACAAAAGCGCAGACAAGTACTTTAGTTGCTTCAGGTGTCAGATAGTGGCGGACTGAAGCAATACGTCGCAGTTCAGTATAGGCGGATCTGCAAACGTTGTTCACATGAAGGCGCATGGACAGGTTACTATCAAATGTGACACCCAGATTTTTTACATGGGGGGAGAAGGGGACAGTGGCACCACAGATTTGTAATGACTGGGGGAGTGTCAGCGTCTTCGTCAACCTCGGGGAAGCAATGATCATGGCCTCAGTTTTTCCGTCATTCAACTGTAATTTGTTTGAAGTCATCCACATCTTAGTATCCAAGACACACTCCTGAAGGCTCTCGATTGTGTCCATGATCTGATCAGGTGAACATGAGTCATGGAGTTGAGTATCATCTGAAAATGCATGATGTGATATAGAGAAACGGTTAAAGACACTGGCCAGTGGCTGGACATACAGGGTAAAGAGGACTGGTCCAAGAACTGAACCTTGTGGGACGCCAAAGCGCACGGTGGATGGGCTGGATAGTTTATCATTAACAACTATGCACTGAGTTCTGTCTGTCAGATATGATCTAAACCACGATAAAGCAGTTTCATGAATGCCATACACAGAATAGAGACGTTGTAGCAAAATGTCATGGTCAATCGTATCAAAGGCAGCAGATAGGTCTAACAGTGCGAGAACAGATATTTTGCCATCATCAAGAGCCTCAAGGAGGTCATTCAGAATTTTTGCAAGCGCAGTTTCAGTGGAATGACCTGCACGGTACGCAGACTGATTGGGACTAAGAAGATGATTAATGACTATGTTCCAGTTGCAGGAGATGGATCGACCTATCAGGCGCCAAGCTAGTCTGGCACTACCCTTGAATTATCATGGTCGATCCATCTTCTGCAGGGTGTTGGGTGAAATGACTTAAGGTTTTGCATTGGAATGTCCCAAATCACAGAGCAGTACACAGGGGAGTTGTCCAACAATGATAGATTAGCAAGGCAGCCAGCTAATCTGGCGCTACGCTTGTGCAGTAATCATGGTTGAGATACGCAGTCAAAGCTGAAAATAGCTAGATATCAGTTGTGCCCCATAAAGGCAAAAATCCCAAGTCTATTTTGGTGAAAAGCAAGATTTTAAATGTTTTACACTGAATACTGCATTACTCTGAAATCTTGATCTACACAAAAACGGACTTACTGTCTTCTGCACAGGACAGAGTTGACCCATTCAGCCTTGACGCACTACAGCAGGAGACGGATCGACCATGATTATTCAAGGGTAGTGCCAGATCAGCTTGGCGCCTGAAGGCGCCAAGCTCACCTGGCACTCCCCTTGAATTATCATGGTCGATCTATATCCTGATCCATCGACTGGTATGTCGTCATCAGGTGACACCTCCACAATTTGGGGAAAGGGGCTGCGGGGTTAAATGGGTTAAACTTTTGATGCAAACAGTTTCATCCTACACACTGTCTTTTTTCGTTGATCATATGCACACGATGTATAGATGTGTAGAGGTAACAAGACTGCAGTTCATTTTATTTCATGTTTTTGTGGCCATCAGTAATAATGATGAGCTGAAAAAATCCTAGTTAATACGTAGGAATACTAGTTTATAATGAAATATGACATCACACTACTGAATAAAAGCCCTTCTCATAAAACTGGACCCCGACGTTCTAACGCTTCTGATGTTCTGTAACGTCCAGAACTCCTAAGTGTGCTTTCCACTCAGTTTATGGAAATGAAGAAAAGGGAAATGGATCACAAGAAATATTTGTCCATTGAATGAATACCACTATCACAGAACTGTCTTTTAATGCTCATGAAAGCACAACCGCCAATGTAACGATGATCCCAACGAACATGAGAAAAGGCACCCATGTCTTCAGTGCAGCACACACACTGTAACATACAAGACACAATACCCATATTAATCCATCCACTGCCAACAAAAAGTGAACACAATCCAACTGCAAGAGACACAGATCCTCATGAGCCCCCGCAGTTGTGGGGGCTCATGAGAGTCTTTGCCTCTTGCTGATGGTCACACCATTCTGTGTCCATAATACTTGGATGGATGGGGATTCAGAGCTTTAACCCATACCATACAGAGGCTAAAAGCTTCAAATGTGTCCACTGCCACATGCAAGCTACATTATAGTACTTACAGATAAGGACATAGACCAATGGCTTTAGATCAAGGGTAGTGCCAGAATAGCTTGGCGCCTAGAGGCATCAAGCTATTCTGGCACTACCCTTGAACTATTTTAGTCAAACTTATTTCACACACTGGTGTATTCCGAATGATAAGGGTTAACCCCTCCACTGCCAAGAAAAAGTGAACACAATCCAACTACAAGAGGCATAGATCCTCATGAGCCCCTGCAGTTGCGGGGACTCATGAGGATCTTTGCTTCTTGCGGACAGTGACACCATTCTGTATCCATAATACTTGAACGGATGGGGGAAACAGCACGTTAATCTAGCAAAGATTTTAGAAACACAATCTGTGTCCGCTAGCACTGAAGGGGTTAATGTAATCAAAGGATTCCAGGTGCGCAAAAGGCCTTCAACTTGACGCCAGCCCAAAGAAGGACCTTTTCATCATTTAAGTGCTTTTTGTCTACTGTATCGAAAATACGGTAGATTTTGAAATGGGGCTTGGTCGGAGTGCATTCCGGAGCATGCACAAGATGAAATTCTGGCAAACAAGTAACACGATAAAAATGACGTCACGTCTAGTTATGCAAACCTTGCTAGAGAACGTCTTTTTGGCGCCAAGCACTGTATGTGTGTGTGTGTGTGTGTGTGTATGTGACAAGAACTAGAGCCCGCGTTTGAGGACGGACAAACTTGAAATTTTAGGATACTGACCCTAAAAGAATTATCTTGGGACTTTTCTTTTGAATTTTGTATTAAGATGCTCATTGGCGAGAAAATGGCCGTTTCACAAAAAAACAGTTGATCCACACTGGAGTTCGTAATTTTTCTTATTTTTACTAGGTATTTTGCATATAGCTAGCTAAAAGAGACGAATGAGTTCGTTAACCAGCATTGTACCTCTAGAACTTTTTAAGTGATAATTAAATATTTTTTAATTTTTTTTTTTTTACGTTTTGGGATTAATTTCATGAATTATATGGGTTAATCTTAAAACAATTCAATCTTTTTTACCCAAAAAAATCTTCTCATTAATAATCGCATGTTTTTTGGGGTATACGGTATTTACATAAGCCTACAGTTTGTCTCGGCTGTCGGGTACGATTAGGTCAATTGTGACCTGTATGCCCTAGGTGTCAAAATCAGACAATGTTCTGCACCACTTTTTAGGAGTCGTTTGTAAAACAGCGACCATAACTTTAATTTTTCTTTTACAAAAAAAACAAACTATCTTCTCATTAATACCCATGTGATTTTTCATAAACAGTGTTTGCATTAGTCCGGCTCTGGGTTTGGATGAGGTCAAATTGTGACCTGTAAGACCTAGGCATGAAAATCAGCAAGAAAATTGCAAAGTTGATTCTTTGATATGTCAAATGTTAGTACTGCGATGAGTGACGTATAACATCGAGTCGTCACTATGAACGCAGCGTCGTGGGACTAATGATGACATGACATGAAGCTTAAAGTGACATCATATCGCTGCTCGTGCTATTATTTTTCTTCAGAGTAGCTATGCTACACCAGACCACAGAGTTTATGAATGGTGGGAATCGTCATGTGTCCACCTTTATTTCTGTGTGCCAATGTGTGTGGATCAGAGGGTGGGTTAGAGTACAAGGAGATGGATTCCTGTTGCTACACGAGCCCACAGAGTGTACTAATGGCGGGAAGCACCGTGTGTCCATCTTTATTTGAGTGCGCCGACGTGTGTGTTGATCAGGGGTTGGCATAGAGAGGAGGGAAATGGATCAGCATAATAAGCCTAAAAATATGAACAGCCCTGAATGTTCTTAAAAGATAAATGCATCTGAGCTGCAAACAATACGGCAGACTTTGGGATGAAATCCTCATCTTGTTTTCTCCATGGACTAGTGGATGTAAGATGACCTTGTTATCAGTGTGGTTGATTATTTCACTTTATTTCAAAATGACTTCAAAAGGATTGCAAAGCTTGCTGCTACAGGGTAACTGTAAGGATCAAAAGTTTGATTTCTGAACCGTTACATCAAGTTGCAATACTCCCAAAAAGCACCAATGTTTCTTGGTACTCTTAGTATTTCAAAATACAGTAAACAGGAGATGGGTCGACCATGATAATTCAAGGGTAGTGCCAGATTAGCTTGGCGCCTGTCAGCGCCAAGCTAATCTGGCACTGCCCTTGAATTATCATGGTCAATCTATCTCCTGCAACTGGTGCATATTCATTAGATGACGCCTCCAAAATTTGGGAAATACGGCCGTCGGGCTAAATGAGTTAAGGCAAAAGGAAAGGGGATAAAATGAGGGTGCCACTGGACCTGTGGTAGGAAAGAAATCCCAAGGAAGAAAGAAGTACGCTTAGAAAAGGCACTTGTGTTTGAGGAAGAACAAGAAAGGGCACTTAAGGTGTATTGTAATTTCTAAACATGTTTCTTTCTTTCTTGGGATTTTTTTTCACATTTTACACGCTTGGCACGCACCTGTGTGGTTTCAGTGTTAGGAAGATATGTACATGTATGTCAATGAAAAAAGAAGCCACTACTGAATCTGTGGAGAAAGTAGACATGAACATCTGCATCTTCCACTGCCAGGTCAAGTTGTGCCTCGCTTTTGCAGTTTACTCACTTGATGCAACAGCAGTCTCCATTTGTTCAGTTGTCATGAGACAGAATTTATTGCTTGCTTGACGCATAATCCCAGTATCTCTGTTTTTTCAAAACGTAGATGAATTTTTGTTGTTTGTTGAACATATTGCTTTTTTTTTTAAAATTGGAAATATTGATGATACTGTTCTGTTGGTCAAAGGTTGTAAACTGGATATCTTTGCTTAGAACAATTAATGTTATGACAAAATTTTGTCAGTGAATGACTTTTTTGCGGGTCCTGACTACATCTTTTCTATGTACATGTGTACATTACTTCACTTCTAACAAACCTCACATATAAAATCAAACATGGTAGATCTGAAGCTGTAGTACGTCAGGGCTGAATGGGTTAACCCATTTAGCCCCATGGCCACATGTCCCAAATTATGGAGAAATTATCAAACTCCTATGTACCAGTTGCAGGAGACAGATTGACCATGATAATTCGAGGGCAGTGCCAGATTGGCTTGGCGCCAGAAGGGGACAAGCTAATCTGGCAATACCCTTGAATTATCATGGTCAATCCATCACCTGCTGCAGGGCGTTGTGACTAAATGGGTTAACTGACTGACCTGACGTACTTGCTGGTTTTATCTGTACTCTAAACCCTTTGCGTGTCCGTAGCAGTTTTTGTCACAATGATTCCTGAAGGAATCTCGTGACAAAAATGGCTACCGACACACACAGGGTTAATTGACTGACCTGACATATCTGCTGTGTATGAGCATGAGGAAGCAGAGCTTGACCATGTTCCAGTGTCTGCTGTCGTTGTAACGCATCAGGTTGAGGGCCAGAGCAACGTGAGAGTGGCAGTTGTCACAGCACAGGTTATGCTGCAAATAAATACAGTCAACTGCACATACAAACGTCAGATATAACAAAAAGGGGGTATTATTAGCATATAAGTTAAGCTTTGCCATTGGTTCTTGTCCCCTCTTATGTTCAATCAGGGAGTTTATTGTGAAGATAAAAGTTTTGGGCTAAAGCCCAAGACTTCTATCTTCAAAATAAAGTCCATGATCAAACCCGAGAGGCGACAAGAACCACTGGCAATGCCTAACTCGTAATTCGTATGATTTCGTCTTCGACTGTAAAATTATAAATGCACAGAGGGTTCCCCTGAAAGAACCCCTGCTAAGTACTTTCAGTACTCAGGGGCTGCAACTTTCAATGTCAGTGAATAACATCCATTACTGGTGCAACGTGTCTTTCGCTTCATGTCGAAATTTCGGTCAACGGTATTGTCTGACTCATCACAATTTGAGTTGTTTTGTTTTTTTTAAATAAAATATGAACCTTAAGTAACACATGCATATAACTTTTTATTTCCTGTCCGTTTTTATACATCTGGATTTTTGTTTATGCAACACCTCCTGGCCGCCCGCTCCGGCAGAAATGGTCGCCACCGGCAGTATTCAAGCAGACATTGTATCTTCGTTTGATATACGATGTCAGACCCTGCAATGCTGTATCACGACCGGTATTTCTTTTTGATGACTTTTGGTAATTTGATGTGCTGTGACTGTTAATTGGATTTTATATTTTTCTCCGTCCACTGTGCCCCTATGCTGGGAGTTGATACACGCTGATTCTTGTTGTACCAACTTAGCGGATATCAAAAGAACAGCGCGCACTATGCTGTGGCAATACAACCAACGTGCTTTCCTCCCCTTTCATCATCTCATATCAGGAGTGGCTATTCCGGCACGCCACGCTCAACATCACTGCCTGCGCTAGTGCACTCAACGAAGGCCCCACATTCCAGCCGAATCAGATTTAATGACAGACAACTCCCAGACGCAGTAACTGTGTTTCTTACTGAACAGGCGCGTGTGTACTCTTTAGAAACCTTTAATTTTGGACAGCTTTCACATTATTGATGAAGTTCTACTACTTTTGCTTTTAAAATGACTATGAAGTTATATACTAGTTAAGTTCAGTATAATTAAGGTGGCGACTGTTTATGCCGCAGCGACTGTCTAAACACCGGCGCTGTACTATGGCGGCGACGGGCCCCCAGGTGCTGTTTTGACTGTTGTTTTATGTTGCCTAGATCGGAGATCATTTCCTTCTCGACGGTATCTCATGTTGTTAACTTGTTTTTTCATGTACTAGCTTTAGTCAAGTAGGAACTTAATAAAGAACATATAATAGTGTGTTCAGGAGACATAGGGCTGTCTTAGTATTCTATTTTTATCAGGGAGGTTCGGGTCGGAATGAGACCACTGGTGCTGGCCATTGAGATGCCTTGGCGATGGGCTTCACCCATCCCGAGTCATTGTCCATTTCAGTTGTAGCTCTGTTATTGTAATTTGTGGAATGAGCGAGTGAGTGAATGTGAACAGCACCTCTGGTGGCAAAACTGTGATTGCCCCTTGAGGGATAAATAAAGTTGTTTTGAATTTGAATTTGAATTTTGACTACAGTTATGTATAACCTACGCAGTGCCTTCACTTGGACTTTTCTGTTGTTGATAATCACTTACCCATTCTTGGAGTTTTGTTTTTTTATGAAACTGGTACCAACGATATCACATTACACTTGCATACAGTTCTTTTTGTCTAAATTGTTTATCAGCGTTTTTGTGCTAAGAGAACTGACTAAATGAAGATGTCTGTACTGTGATTAGCCAAAGATGTATTTGGGGGAAAATGTTTTGCTCAGTGAGTACATTGTCATCTAACATGTGATAAGTAGAGTCTGCTTATCACGTTACCTTGGTAGCGTGATAAGTAGAGCTAGGCCAATGGGAAAAAGTGTAAAGAGTCTGAAAGAAGACAAAAATATATATTTATGACTTGTATTGTAAGTTGCAAATGACGTCTTTCATAACTCAATTCAAATCTTATGGCTGAATAAATCAGCGTGTGAAAAAAATGACCAACAAGGAAAAAATACTGCTTCTGAAAAACAGTACGCTGCTTATTTCCATAGCATCTTCCAACAATGTAGCAAATGTTTACCATGTGTCCTTTGTATTCCTCAGAGGCATCGGTGACTGCTCTGTCCCACATGTCTTTTCCACCCTTCAGTTGAGACAGGTCCATCTGCCAGTACCTGGAACACACACACTCACATAAATATAAACAACAGTCATAAAATCAACTCATTCATCTGCATGAGGCATAGATTCTCATAAGCCCCTGCAAGCTGAAGGGACTCATGATAACTTATGCCTCTTGCTCGTACTACTACACTGTAATCCCATTACCAACCTGAGAATCAGGCCTGAAGTCATCTGGATGAAGAACAACGGAAGTGTGGGCAACATATTAAACAAATTAACAAAAAAAATTAACCACAAAAGACAGCAGTCTTTGTTTCTTTTGTTGTTTATTCACATTTTGTTCTAAATATTGGATAATGAAGGAGGAGGGGGAGGGGGGGTGGAAGGGGGGGATATAATTAGCAGTGTTGTACTAGAATTAGAAACATGATTGTGTCAAATTATTGAAAATATTTATTTTAAAAATCTTACTTTGTGGGTTGTCCAAATGCCATGTCATCTTCCTGGAATTAAGCACAAATTAATTTGTAAGTATCATGAAACATATGACAGGAAGTGATTAAGAAACAAAAGACATACTTGTATACAAACTGTATGCTGTCTGTTTATTATGACCAAGATAATATTCAGTTCCCACAAAATTAGATGGCTGTTTTCTCGTACATGAGGCAAAATAAAAAATAAAATTTAAAACAAGGAGTATATAACATTCCAGGCTTGCTTTATGCAAGCAAGCAGGGAATGTGGCAAAAAATTAAATACATTTAAACCTGTGTAATGCAAATATAGCTATACCCAAGGGATTACCCAAAAGTGGTCTCCTTATCAATGGTCTAAGAGTAAGAAGACTATCGGAACAAAAGTGGGTGATCTGCAACGACAGATAGTCACCTAAGCCTTTTCATTCTGATACATGTAAATCCATTGCTTTAAATAAATTTGACTATGATAGTTCAAGGGTGGTGCCAGAATAGCTTGGCGCCTAAGGCGCCAAGCTATTCTGGCACCACTCTTGAACTAACACGGTTGATCTATCTCCTAATCTGTAATGTAACTTTTATAGGACAATAAACACATCTTTACAAAATCAGCCTCAGGATGTACTGGGCAAATACATGTGGTTGAATTGGCAGGTTTGGAAATTGGGCCCATCAGTGAGCTTAGTCCTGCGCCAGCCACTACATAAGGTTCTATGCTATGGCGGCTTAGTGGCTGGCACAGCTCTAAGCTCACTCACACAACTGACCCCAAGGGCTAGTTGCATGAGTGAGCTTAGTCCTGTGCATGCCAATAAGCAAGGTGCTCTGCTACAGCAGTTTAGTGGCTGCTGCAGTACTACGCTCATTTACGCAACTGACCCAAAGAGCCAGTTGCATTTGTGATCCAAGTCCTGCACCTGCCACAAAGCAAGGTGCTCCGCTACAGCGGAGCACATTGCTTAGTTAGGGCAGGTGCAGACTAAGCTCTCTCATGTAACCAACCTCAGGGCATTTGCCCCAAGTATATATACACTCAGAGTCGTATCTATAGTTTGTGCATGAATCACTCTTACTTACAGACACATAGTATGGTCCTGCAAAGTCCCGGATGACCCCAGAAGTCAAGGCAATTCCCATGTGACCAATTATGGGAAACAGCCAACTGTTGATTAAAAAAATCAGATAAATCTGATCATGTTAATACATTCTAGTATGCTTATAGACTAACCTCCTTATGCAAATATATGCAAAAATGTTACTGCTTACTCATATAGTACCAATAAGCCATTGTAAGCTAAGATCACAATTAGGTGTTGTCCTCTAAAGACTATATTATGGATTAGGAGACAGATCGACCATAACGGTTCAAGGGTGATGTAAGATTCTATAAGCCAAGCTATTCCCGCACCACCCTTTAACTCATTCTACCCCAGACACACCACAGCAAGATAAGGATCGACCATGATAGTTCAAGGGTGATGCCAGAATAGCGTGGCGCCTATGGGCGCCAAGCTATTATAATTCTGGCATCACCCTTAAACTATCATGGTCGATCTGTGTCCTGCACTGTAATGCAGTCTTCAGAGGACAACGGCAAAATTTGGGGATTTCAGTGTTGGGGTAGAATGAGTTAACTATCATGGTCAATCCATGTACTGCTGTAGTGTTTCACAGCTGAAACTATTGAAACTGAAAGGACTAAGCAATTGTACGGTATTGTGTGTGCATGTTTAACCCTTATCATGCGGAATACACCAGTGTGTGAAATAAGTTTGACTAAAATAGTTCAAGGGTAGTGCATTCTGGCACCACCCTTGAACTAAAGCCATTGGTCTATATCCTTATCCGTAAGTACTAGAATGTAGCTTGAGTATCATCATCATCATCATCAGTCCCTTGCCCGAACTGGGCGTTGGGGGGACTGAAAGGCAGCAGCAACAGACAGTGCTCTCCACTGAGTTCTATTTTGGGCGGTGGCAAGCAAGTCTGGCATCTCGAGTTCGGTCCATTCTTTTATGTTTGCGACCCAACTCTTTCTCTGACGACCTCGCCGACGACTTCCTTCTAGAGTGCCTTGGAGGATAGTCTTGGACAAGGTGTTGTGTCGGGTAACGTGGCCAAACCAAGCAAGCTTGCGCCGTTTCACGGTTGCCAGAAGGGGTTCATGTGGGCCCACCAGGGAAGTGACGATGCTCCGTACATATTCGTTGGTCTTGTGCTCGCGGTACGAGATGCGGAGCAACTTCCTCAGGCACTTGTTCTCAAAGGCCTGGATTTTCTTTTCTGAGTCTGCAAGCAGTGTCCAAGTTTCACAGCCGTAGAGTAGAATAGACACTACGAGGGACTTGTAAAGCCTGTACTTGATGGTGAAGCTGATGGAGTTACTTCGCCATATCCTGTCCAGCCTGGCCATTGCGGATGTTGCTGTACCTATCATGATACGGATCTCTGCTATGCAACTACCGTCTTTGGACAGGGTGGCTCCCAAGTACTTGAAGCTATTGACCTCTTCTAGCTTCTGGCCGTTCATGTGTGGCAGTGTACAAATTTGAAGCTTTTAGCCTCAGTATATGGATTTATCTCAAACGTGCAGCAGTGAGGTAACCTCTTTTTTTGTTGTTGTTCAAAGCATCAAAGAGCTAAAAGCTGGAGCTTGAAATTGAAAATATATATTTTAGATCTAATGTTTACGCACTAGGTACTGCATGCACAGGCGGCCTTGGTAAGTACTACAGCTGTCGTTTTTCATACGTACAAAACTAATGATGCAAACCTCCACCCAAGTTGCTATTCCGCTGCTCCACCCTGCTGTCGCAGTGAAATTGACGAAGTTATGATACTGTAAAATGGCACATAGCGGGTATCATGACGGTAGTCCGTCATAAATATACACAACCCTAGCTCTGATTGAAAAGAAACGGAATGTCCTTGTTTTGCGGATTTTGATTATCAAAGCTTTCGCTTACGTAAGACAAGGTATTGGAGTCCACACGATGCAGTGCGGAAATCGACTCTTGCTGGGGTCGATGCGCCCACCATCAAAAAGCGGCAGAGGACTACCCATACCCACTGATGATCTCTCTTCTTTCTCCAAGCCGTTTCTGTTGTCCATTCGGTAGCCGAATTTGTCTTGGTCAACACAGAGAAAACGGCAGATTTGCTCCCCCCTGGCGGAAGTTGGTGAGACCACAGAGCGCATGGGTATTGAAAGCGAAAGGAGCAGCTATTACGTTGTGACTCATTTCTCCTGTACTTGCACATCATTAATTTATATGTAGTGGCTGTGCACACGAAAGCGCCTCCTTTCATGAGTATCCCGTAGTTTCACAATAAAGCGCGGGCCCACTACGACCGAGGACCTGTGTTTGCTGAAACGCCGTCTTGGGATCATGGATTTTGCTCAGCAATGTCGCCGAGTTGCCCAGTGCCTAGGTGACATGCACCAGCGGCGCCATTGTTGTTATTTTCGCACCTGACCGGTCGCTCGGACCGGTCCTGTGCACCAGAGCGGTTAAGAGCGTGGGCTTTCTGCACTTGAAATGAGCAGTCTCGGAAAACTGGAATCACGTGACGTTTGATTGGTGCAAATTAAGATGAATAAAGAATAAACCCTTTCTCATATGCAATCGGGCAATAATGCATCCTTATGCTGGCACCACAAAACATTATACGGTGATTAGCCGATTTGAAAAATAGGTTTTTTTCCTCAATGGTGGTGATTTTGCGACATCTGCATCACTTTGCAGCAGAAAGAACCATCGCAGCTGTAGTATGAGAGACGAATGCACTACAATGGACTTGATTCAGGAACACACAAGTTCTGACGAGAATGAACTGCCCCCGGATTCCTATCTTTTTCTGCATCAGGGACGTACACTTGAACATTTTATGCTCAAGGGGGGGTAACGCTAAAACCCGAAACGAACCTTTTTGGGACTGTGATCACAATCTTCCGTGGGAATGCACGAGACCACACGACAAGTGCAGAAGCCTACCTGCGCGTGCAGTTCTGCTGCACAGGACCAGTCTGAGCGACTGGACAGATGCGAAAATCACAGTAATGGCGACACTGGTGTGTTTAACCTAGGTATACCAACTCGACAGCTGCAATGTCACACTTTAAAATTAATAGGGAGCTAGGAAGATCCAGGCAAGAGGACTTATTCTGTTGCGCTGACGAGAGGCCGGCCTCACAGTGCCTGAGCATCCAAATGTGTCCTTGGGTACCACACGTTTGAACCAGACTGATTCCGTATGAAAAGTGAAAGAAGAGAACAGCCAGGCTGGTCTCTCAGTTCTTGTTAGCTTTGCCCCAATTCTGTGCACAGGGTCATTGGGACGACGTTGCTCTGCCGTTGGCCCGTGCGCAGGCCAATGGTGGCCGACATCAGTCCGATGACCTTGTGCACGGTGCTATGAGAATCATCTAAGTTTCACATTAAACGTGAAGAAGAAACTAAACGCCCAAAACAGGCACCGGCTGTCCTCTGGACTAAATTAGCAGATGCTAGAAAGGAAGTATTGCGCCTGTTTAAATTTAGTCAAGCTTAAGAAAATTAACCCAGCGGCCGCATTTTTCAAATTTTGGAGGTGTTACGTAATGGGTATGTCTCCGAGGTGACCCCAAAAACTGGGCAGCACTAGCCCCCAGGCTAAACACGGCGGATGTAGAGGAGAGAACCTCGAAAATAAATCATTGTCCTGCTGCCTTGCAGGCTTGGCTGCGGAAAGGCTAAGGGAGGAAAACCCTGACATCAAAGCCCCCGTGTCTCCAGGGAAGGCTTTTGAGCCAGAGACTAGGACAAGGACAGTCTGATATAAAACCTACGACCCGAGGACCTCGATGCCACCGTCCCAGCTTGCTAGGCCATGGCAGACGAACCAATGGTTTAAAGGGTGGGGCCAGTACTGCGCACACTGCACTCCACCAAAAAGCTCCACCGCGCAGGCTTTAGGAAACGTCCACGGACCATGACACTGACCATTCCAAGTCCTGTAGCGATGGGCAAGGGGCGAAACGGCAGGTGAAAGATGTCACTGGAAGCCGCAGTCCCAAACCTGCATGCAGGCGGTTCAGATATTGGTCGCCTGATGTTGACCTGGGGATGACGTCACTCGGCACACCCTGAATGACCAAGCAGCCTTCTCTAGGGACAGCACTGCTTGCTCCACACGGAGAGGGGCCTAGAAAAGGTGCCCTAACCAAAGCTCATCCACTCGCAACCCCAGTTGGCTAGCCGCGGTCAACGGGCATCTTCTCCTGTGAGACAACAAGAAAAAACAACGGATCCACTCTCACGACGACCACGACCGGACTCAACGTAGCATGCTGGAACATCCGAACCATGCTCGACACAGCAGACAGCGGACACCCTGAACGTCTCTCCGCCCTCATTGCCCATGAATTGTGTAGGTTAAACATCGACATCGCCGCGCTCAGCGAATTACGCCTCCTGGACGAAGGCAGCCTCCAAGAAGAACTTGGCGCTGGATACACCGTCTACTGGTCAGGCAGGCCTGCATCAGAAAGACGGCTCTCAGACATGGGCTTCATGGTCAAGACCTCCATTGCGACTAAGCTGGAAAACTACCAACGGGTCACTCTGACCGCTTCATGTCCATGCGCCTCCCATTGAAACACCAGCAATACGTCACCCTTCTCAGTGTGTACTTCCCAACCCTCCTGGCAGAGCCTGCAGAAAAAGACAAGTTCTACACTGACCTGCGCAGCCTCCTACAGAGCATCCCTGCAGATGACAAAGTCATCATCCTTGGCGACTTCAATGCCAGAGTGGGCCAGGACTCTGAAGCCTGGAAAGGAGTCCTCGGCAAGCATGGTGTTGGGAACTGCAATGACTGTTGGAGTTCTGTGCAGAGCAGCAACTTGTCATCACCAACACTACTTAACAGCAAAAGGACAGTCGAAAGACCACCTGGATGCATCCTCGCTCCAAGCACTGGCACCTGTCGACTATGTCCTAGTGTGTCAGAGGGATCGCAGTGATGTCCTCCTCACCAGAGTGATGCCCAGTGCAGAGTGCCACACTGACCACCGCCTTGTCCACTGCAAACTCACGCTCTGCCTCAAGCTGAAACCCAAGAAAGGGGGCCTCCCAAGAAAAAGCTTGATGTTGCCAGCCTTCAGCGTGATGACGTGAAAGCTGCCTTTCAGACAGATTTGCAGCGCATGCTCAAAGACCCTGACTATAGTACAAAGACGGTCTCAAGAAGTCACTTAGTGCCTGCCAAATCAACCACCGCCAGTGGTCTTCGCTTGCTGCGGACCATGACACCTGGCGCTCCACCATTCACAAGGCAGCCGTCTCCTTTGAGGACCCTCGCAGAGCTAACCTCAAGGACAAGCGGCTCAGGAGAAAAAACAGAGTTGTCGTAACTCAGAACCCTGACCAGACCTTCCCCTGCAGCCACTGCGGTCGAACCTGCCTGTCCCGGATTGGCCTCCACAGGCACGAACATGCCTGCAGATGTCGTGGACAACCCTTATAAAATCTTTGTTCGTGAAGTCAAGCCAAGAAGATGTACCAGGTACAGGAGAACGATTGACCATGATAATTCAAGGGTAGTGCCAAATTAGCTTGGCGCTTGAAGATGAATTATCATGGTCAATCCATCGCCTGCTGTAGGGCGTTGGGGCTAAATGGGTTAATTGGTCTTAAAGCAAACCTCCGTGCGTACACACACTCACAGATCAACTCATTATCTCCACAATCCTCCGTGCGTGCACACACACATTCACAGATCAACTCATTATCTCCATAGCTAATGAAGAGTTTATTTTGTGCTCAAATGTGTCCCCCAAAATGAAAACCATGTTCAAACATTCAGGGCATACGGATATAATCCATTCAACCAAGATGCATGACAGAAAAAGATACAACAACCATGATAGCTCGCAGGTGGTGCCACAGTAGCTTGTCACCTGTAGGCACCAAGTTATATTCAGTCGGACACCACCAAAGAACTATCACGGTCATTCATTTCATGAATTTTTGTTTTCATTGGGCTAGATTTCCAATTTTGATAATTTCATCCTCAGGATTTAGTGAGATAATTATAAGCACCGAGCTCGTCATGTGCCTATGTGTTCAGCCCCTAGCTCTGAATACCGTAGACTCTGTTCAGGCCCTAGCTCCAAGTACAGTAGACTGTGTTGTGCGTCCACCTTTTTTGCAAGAAGAAAGTGGCCTGAAAAGACAGTTGCTGAAGATAAGACTTGGAAGGGCGAAAAGTGTCACCTGTCCTTAAAATGACCTGCTCCAGGCAACAAAGGGTTAACAGTGAACAATATCTCCTTTGTGAATATTCTCAGCATATCAATTGCTGCACAAAAGGGCTAATTTATAATCCAGTGACATGAACCAGGGGCTGCAGAAAACCCATTACTTGTACCTATTTACGTGGATTTTGAAGAAAAATTAAGTGCCATGGAGACCTAATCAACATAAAATGCCAGATGATTTGTGCCATGGAAACCTGATCAACATAAAGTCAGATGATGTGTGCCATGGATACCTGATCAACGTAATGTGTCAGATGATTTGTGCCATGGAAACCTGATCAACATAAAGTCAGATGATGTGTGCCATGGAAACCTGATCAACGTAATGTGTCAGATGATTTGTGCCATGAAAACCTGATCAACATAACATGTCAGATGATTTGATAACACTTTATTCACAGCAATTGGCCAGTGGTTTCAAGAGTCAGAAAACATAGTATTATTGACATAGATCGACCATGATAGTTCCAGGGTGGTGTCAGAATAGCTTCGCGCCTCTAGGCGCGAAGCTATTCTGACACCACCCTGGAACTATCATGGTCCCTCGGTCTCCAGAACTGTGACGCGCACATGAGGAAAAAAAGAAGATAATTTCATCCGCAGGATATAATAGGATAGTTATCATTAATGAGCTTGTCAGGTTCCAATGTGTTCAGTCCCTAGCTCATCAGTACAGTAGACTATAATAGAGTAGGCAGCATAATTAGATTGTCTTTTCTTCCTTTCTTCCCTTCTTCAGTATAAATTGAGTGGAGGACTCATTGCAAAAAGATAAAAGCAACAAAGAATAAACTTTTCAACAGATTCTTAAACAATATTTACATGTTTTTAAAAAATCACATTCATGTAAAAGAATAAATGATTTTAACCCCTTCCCTGCCAGTGGACACAATTTGTGTATCTGAAATCTGTTACCCCATATCATACCGAGGCTAAAAGCTTCCAATTTGTACACTGCCATATGCAAGCTATATTATAGTACTTACAGATAAGGATATAGACCAAAGGCTTTAGTTCAAGGGTGGTGTCAGAATAGCTTGGCGCCTAGAGGCGCCAAGCTATTCTGGCACTACCCTTGAACTATTTTGGTCAAACTTATTTCACACAATAGTATATTCCGAATGATAAATAATAATAATAATAATACCGGTTATTATATAGGCGCTTTTTCCCAATTTGGCGAATTGGCTCAAAGCGCCGCGAACAGAACCCAACACGCACGCTCACGTGACACACGCATTCATTCTGAAGACACAGTGCAAGACAGACACAGGTCATTCACGTGGTATGAAGGGTCAATTCAGCTACTGAGATTTCGGAAATTTTGATCGCTTGTATTTGAAATTTATAAAGTGGCCTGAAACCGGTACCAAAGTGGAGGGGGTGGAAGAACCGGAGTACCCGGAGAAAGAACCCCCCGACGGGTTAATTCAATGCTGAAAGACTCTGGTAGTCCAAGAAACATGAATTCAAGATAGTGTCAGCAAGATGGATAGATCCTCATGAGCCCCTGTAAATGTGGGGGTTCAAGATGATCTGTCTCTTGCAACTGGATTGTGTTCACTTTTTCTCAGCAGTGAAGGGGTTAACTTTTAATTTCTTGTGAATGTTCTAAATGTTTGGAATGTACCGACAGAAAAAATAAACAAATCATGTTCAGCTTAATTAATATACAGTCAGCTTAGCTTAAAACCTCAGGCACAAACACATTAGACATGACAACACCTTTTCAGGGGTCCTGACCCTGCATTTTTGAAGCAAATTACCCACTTATGAAAACTTCTCAGAGGTACCAGTAACAACATAGAAAAGTGGGTCCCCTGCCCATCCGTTTACATGTATGTTAAAAAGCAAAGGAAAATGAACAAGTTTTGGTATCATCAGAAACAAAGCAAAAGAAATGCGACATTTTTGGAATTCTCGAAAACACGGTGTTTCTGATGATTTCCAAAATGTTGCATTTCCTTTGCTCATCAGTATATATATATATATATATATATATATATATATATATATATATATATATATATATATATATAATGCGATGTTCACCGTACATTGTGAATTGAGGCTGTCTCTACATAAAAAGAAGATGAGACAATTCCATGGAAATCAATCAATCTGTGCATTTATCCAGCCCACTCCAATCTGTAAGATGCCATATTTTCATGAGCCGCAGGGATTCATGATACCATATACACACCTCTTGCTCACAAGGGGTTGCCTCACGGACATCCTCAGCTCGAGTTAATACTAATCTGGTGTGACTGTTACAAGGACACATACGGCAGTGATTGGTGAGATCCAGCAAAATGGTCCCTTTATTACAGCGTGGATGTTTGTACTGTACAGGGGCATAACCTACTGTCATAACCTGATTTGGATTTGGGAATATTTGGGTCAAATGCAATGATTGGATGTGACAGCTGTTTATGTACACTTTCTGAGTAAAACAGTTTAGCCAAGATAGCTCAAAGTAGCTCAGAGCAGTATCTGATTTCTTTGGCGCCTTAGGCGCCAAAGGAATCAGGTACTGCTCTGAGCTACCATGGTCAATACGCCCCATATGATTTATGCATAGTACACAGCAGACAATGCCAAAGTGCAAGTCATTTAGCTTGGGGAAAAACAAAGGAAAAGGGCTGACATGATCACAATAAATCTTGAACAGCAAAAATAAAGTCATCAAAAACTTTGCATTACAACGGAATTCACACGTGAGCACATGAGACAAGTTGATATGAAAGTTGATATTTTATGTGAAAGTTGATATTTTATGTGAAAGGCTCTTGTACGCTATAAATATCACAAAGCTCTGATAATAAAGCACTTCAAGCACTGCTGAAAGTAAACACATGTACATTAGGCGTGGACTCTGCGATAAATTTTGGGCAGCTGGCCCACAATTCCTTCTTCAATGTTTTCTTACATGTCACATGGCATACAGACTTGAAGTGGACTGCATTTAATTTTAGGTGCCTGGCCCACAATTCCTTCTTTAATGTTTTCTGCACTTGTCACATGGGCATAAGGACTATTTATATTTGGGAAAAAACGTGCGCTCTGGCCCACAATTCCTTCTTTAATGTTTCCTGCACGTCACATAGGCATAAGAACTATTCATAAGATATTTGGGAAAAACATGCGCTCTGATGTCAAAAAGCCTATAGCTGCTCCCTTACTCTACATATATGTATAGCAGATGTGACTGTCTGTACACGCAGAAGGGAACATTTTTACCACACATGGCGTATAAGTAAGTTTGTGGGGGGACAATCACTGGTATACTGACGAGCAAAAGAAATGCGACATTTTTGGATTCCAAAAATGTCGCATTTCTTTCGCTCGTCAGTATAATATATGCTATATATGGTATGTGCTGTAGTCACTGAAAAAAGATCCAGCTGATCTGTGGCCTTCAAAGTCCAGGAGAGCACTTTTAGTCCTCTGGCTGACGGTCATGCTGAATCCCCTTGACAAAAAGCACTACCAACAGCCAGAGGGTTAATTTTCCTCAAATATATTTATGCATTCTCCAATGTATCCTTCCAGACTCACATCACATAAAGATACTGAAATGCTAAAATCACCCCTTATTTGCGTGACAACTGTCTCCTTTATTTATGATCTACAAATGGATTATGACTGTGTGAAAGCGTACATTAACTCATTCTACCCCAGACACACCACAGGAAGTTAAGGATCGACCATGATAGTTCAAGGGTGATGCCAGAATAGCTTGGCGCCTATGGGCGCCAAGCCATTCTGGCATCACCCTTGAACTGTCATGGTCGATCTGTGTCCCGCACTGCAATGCAGTCTTCAGAGGACAACGGCAAAATTTAAGGATTTCGGTGTTGGGGTAGAATGAGTTAAAAACACCAAAAGCCCATCAAAAGCTAAAGAAGAGACATAGAACTATCACACACACACACACACACACACACACACACACACACACACACACACACACGCACGCACGCACGCACGCCCACACACAACAGAGGTACACACTAACAAACACAAGCAGACAGTTAAGTACATCACCAAAACCCACCTCCTACAGGTAAAAAAATTGTAAATCTAGATTAAGAGGCATTAAAATCATTCACAATATAAAGCAAAGCTTATTTACAAACATTTTCTTGTAACTTGGATTCAGATAGTACCGGGATGGACATAATAAATACATAGGAAAATCAGTATGAAAAAATTGCATTGTAAATAGACAGCTGTGTTGAGACAACAATATTTTGTACACGTAGCATAATGTACACACAATAAGCAGCATCTATCAATGACTGACTGTAGCACTTTTTGCGGAGGTGATTCCTGCAGGAATCATCTCCACAAAAGCGCTAGCGACAGCCGAACAGAATTTGTAAAATAAATTTTTCAAAACCTGTCAAAGTGACCCCTTGAAAAAAACAAATCTATATGACTTGGCCCTTTGGCTGTTGGTAGTGCTGTTGGTCAAGGTGATTCCTACAGGAATCACCTCGACCAACAGCACTACCAACAGCCAAAGGACTAGCACGCAAAAGTTTGTTTTTAGCGCTGCAGCTGCTGCTGCTGCTGTACGTAGTCCACCTAAATTTCCTTTCTTGTACAAATGTCACCCCATAGACTGAGGTTTGTTTCAACAAAAAGTCAGAAACGCTGTGAACAGATCTTTCAGTTACATGTTTTCAGTGCAAATACTTCAAATGCATAACTGATTTAGAGCAAACATGGTGTGTGGAGACTACTTTGTATTTTGTTTTTTAAAAATGTAAAAAATAACATCACGACAAAAACAAAACATTTTTTTTTACAACAAAAACAATATCTTAAAATGGAAGAACTCAGAATAAAAAGAAAATGGAGGGGGGGGGGGGGGGGGGGGGGGGGGACGTTCCCAAACTAAGTACAAGAGTTATTAAGGGTCCCTAACAAGTAAGACTATTAACCCATTACATCTTGAGACTGATTTTTATAAATTTGCTTTTTGTCTTATGAAGGCTACATTACATATTACGAGATAGATCTACCATTTTAGTTCAAGGGTTTTAGTTCAGAATAGCTTGGGGCCTAAAGTGCCATGTTATTCTGGCACCACCCTTGAACTATCATAGTCAAATTAATTTCATGCAGCAGTGTATCAGGATGAAAAGGGTTAAAACAAAATCTACAGATCTACCTTCAAAACAAAATGCAAGATATATGTATATAAAAATTACTTTTCAAATGCACAAATTTTGATAATTTCTGGAAGCCTTGACAACTCTCAAACAGACCAACGTCACACATCTACGGGTGGCAAGATCTTCATAGGATCCTGCATGCTACATGGTTAATGATGACGTTTGCCTTTTGATAAATTCATCTTTATCTCTTTTCAGAGAAAAAAAACATCTGGTGCAGTCATGAACATTGACATTAAAATGGCTCAGACCTTGACCGATTTAGCTCTAACACCTTACGGCAGAAGATGGACTGACCATGATAATTCAAGGGTAGTGCTAGATTAGCTTGGCGCCTTCAGGCGCCAAGCTAATCTGGCACTACCCTTGAATTATCATGATCGATCCATCTCCTGCACCTGGTACATGCTCGTTAGGCAAGACCTCCAAAATTTGAGAAATGCGGCTGTGGGGTTAAATGGGTGAACTGCAGGTACTGTTGAATTTTTTTGTGAAAGAAGGGAAGTTATTTCTTTCCAATGCATGCTTGAAAGACAACAACCAGTAAGCAAAAGACCACAAGGCTGATGTGGGAGTTGGCAGTGGTCCGCACACACTTGTCTGCAGGACAGCCTGAAGACCTTCAGCTTACTAAAGCCGACGCTCCTAGCGATAGTTCTGAAATGACGACAACGCACCCATGTGTGGATCCAATCAGGCCAAAATTTCAGCATCATCATGGCCTCCTTGGCCCTCCCCACCCATGGCATTGTCAGGTGGCAGTTGCATAAGTTCATCATCGCCTTCAGGACCCTCATCTCCGGGCATCCGACCTCCTAAAAGCAAGGGAAATACAGGTCAGTCTAAGAATTATCTGACAATCGCAAGAAAGAATTAACCCATATACTGAGACTAAACGCTTCAAATTTGTACACTGCCATGTGCAAGCTACATAATAGTACTTACAGATAAGGATATAGACCAACGGCTTTAGTTCAAGGGTGGTGCCAGAATAGCTTGGCGCCAGATGCGCAAAGCTATTCTGACACTACCCTTGGACTATTTTGGTCATACCTTATTTCACACACTGGTGTATTCCAAATAGAAAGGACATGCAAAACACAAATTGTGTTAAAAAGTTTGTCTTTTCATGCATGTAAATTGCCGCCGTGAGATGGCCTTAGTTGCCTGCTCAGCGTTTAAACCCAAATAACTAACTAACATGTACAATTGTGCTGCACTTGCCCTATCTATGCATGTTTCATTCTTTCTTCAAATTCTCTGTACATTTTACACACTTGGCAATTACCTTTCTTGTCTGGATTCCAGCTTCGTGAAACTGAATATAATGTGTCTCAGGTTCCAAAGTTCCCAGTTAAAACACAAAAAAGGGTCCTCACGCCAATGTCAGCTTCAGTATATCGCAAATGGATAAATTAACACTACCGGCAAGCAGCCACAACACATTGTCATGATTATCATTATCGTCACCAGTCTGATTATGATTTTATTTTTAATAAAGTCTAAAATGTTTTGAGCAAGCACATGAGAAAGGGGACTTAACCCATGACATCCTAAGGCTGACATTTTTTTAATCTGCTTATGGTCCTATGAAAGCTACATTATAGTTTAGGATATCAATCAACCATTTTAGTTCAAGGGTGGTGCCAGAATAGCTTGGCGCCTCAGGCGCCAAGCTATTCTGGCACCACCCTTGAACTATCATAGTCAAATTTATTTCAAGCACTCGTGTATCAGGATGGAAAGGGTTAAGAACAGACAGTCTTGAAGGTGTTACATGTTGCAAAAGAAAGTTGTTCTATATGGCTATACACGGCTACCTAAATAATGCTTTTTAATGACAGGATGGTCGCTCAAAGCACGTTCTGCTCTAGTACGAGCAACCTTGGTCTAACATCAGAGAGTTTCACTCACCATCCATATTAATGGCCTCCTCAGGCAGTGGCCCTTGCACGGGGCGAGGCACCTCGGGGGGCAGGCAGGCTTTCGGCAGAGGCATGATATCATTGTACACCAGCATCCCGATCGGCACCATGATATAGCCAATGATTTGGGGCCAGAAGTACTTCTGCCACCCAAGGCCCAGGGAGATGCCCCAGATGATGAGGTCGTGGTGGACATCAATGGTGATACGCATGCACGAGTCGTGGCGGTTTTTGACCAGTTTGGTGCCGGCGTAGAAGTAGATCACCTTGCTGAAAACAGCGCCTGTGAAAACCAAAGGGTGCAATGTTCTAAAACCACTACTGACACCCAAAGGGTTAATGCAGTCAATATAAGCCATACATCATGGGTGTGAGCTCAACCATACCTTTAAACTGTCAGTTATGTAGGTCACTTTAACCTACTTAACCCCAAGACTACATTTCTCAAATTGGAGGACTATGTACCTGCTGAAGAGATGGATTGACCACGATAATTCAAGGGTAGTGCCAGATGAGCTTGGCACCGTCAGGCGCCAAGCTCATCTGGTGCTACCCTTGAATTATCATGGTCAATCCATCTCCTTCAACAGGGCGTTGGGGCTAAACGGGTTAATAAAAACATTATAAATTTTTTTTTAAATGGTCCACAATATTCTAATATCAGTGTCTGTACTACAGTACCATTGACAATGTCCAACTTTCGTTTGATTTGGACAAATGATTGAGATATGGAACAAAATTTCACCGGTCAGATTTAGTATTACACGCGCCAGTGCACTGCACCGCAATCATTTACAACGCGGACAGGTCTGTGACGCCCATATGGAATACACCTGTCGAGAAAAAGGTCCTCGGGCTAACATCAGCTTTAGCCTGAGCACATCCATGCATGGGCCAACTAAGGCTGACATCAGCCTGAAGACACATAGCATACTTTTTTTTTTTTTTGTCCTCACAAAACTATACCAATTTCAGCATCCCCATAACACGAATGTGTCTGACACAGGCTCATGCTATGGTTCAAAGGTATCATGATATACTGCTGCTAACCTCATGCATGGGTGACATTGCCAAAAATTGAAATGAATGAAAACGGTGCAAGGACTATGTCCCATAACCCATGACCTGCAAGAGGCATAAATTATGAGCCCGTGCATCTTGCAAGAGACATAAATTATCATGAGCCCGTGCATCCTGCAAGAGACATAAATTATCATGAGCCCGTGCATCCTGCAAGAGACATAAATTATCATGAGCCCGTGCATCCTGCAAGAGGCATAAATTCTCATGAGCCCCTGCGAAGGCCAGGGCTCATGAGAATTTGAGCCTCTTACATATGAAACAAGATGGCTGCATGAAGAGCTGTTCTGTCTGAACATAAAGTCTGAAAATTCAGCTTTCTGTGATCTTGAAAAAGCTGAATCAGCTTCCAGGACTGAAGACTGTCACCCATGCCTGTGTCATTTTTTTTTCATCTACACTCACCCACAACACAAACGGCAACGACAGGACTGGAGCGCATCTGCAGAAAGGCGTCCTTGAGGTCCACAATATGACTATCTGGAAGAGTACTGAAGGGGCCAGATGGGACATATGTGAACACGATGATCAGGATCAATGATCCCAGCGATGCATAACATCCTGCACACACAAAGTATTTTCTTCATTTACAGTATGTGCAGGTAGTTTGTGAAAAGTTTTGTGTAGATAGCTTAGGTTGCATGCGCAGGTGACGCATACAGCTCACTCGTTCTTAAAGACGAGCACAGTATATCTCCCATACACATGCATCACCGGTACTGGTGCCTGCATGCATCTGTTTATTTATTTTGTTTATTTATCCATTCATTTATTTATTTACTTATTATTCTACTGTTGGTGAGGTTTCCTTTGATCTTCAAATGTCTTTTTGTCCTCTCTGTGGTTAACCCTTATCATTCGGAATACACCAGTATGTAAATAAGTGTGACTAGAATAGTTCAAGGGTGGTGCCAGAATAGCTTGGCACCTCTAGGCGCCAAGCTATTCTGGCACCACCCTTGAACTAAAGCCATCAAAAAAATGTATTTTCTGCATGGTAATCACCTTAGTGCAATTTGTGTCGCCTGTTTGTCATATGACGTCAAAAGTTCTTTATCGTGTGAACATGTAGCCTATATTTAGACCAGGAATACATTGGATATAAATTCTGAAACAGAATTCAGCAGAACGCAATAAAGAATTTTTGACGTCGCAGCTGGGCAACTTAATAATAATAATAATAAATAATAATAATAATAATTACGGTATTTATAATGCGCTTAACTTATAATAATTATAACTCTAAGCGCGCACTCACAACTTGCGCACGCATGCGCACGCTTTAGACAACGACTCACAAACCACAAATAGTGAAATACATTACGACAGTCTGCTTAGGGTGGGGAGTGTGGTGGTATAGTGCTAGAACTGTTGAAAGAGGTGAGTTTTGAGGGCAGACTGGAAGGAGGAGAGAGAGTGTTTCTGATGGAGAGAGAGTGGGAGAGTGTTCCAGATGGATGGACTGTATACTGAGAAGGAGCGGGGGCCGAAAGTGCTGAGTTTGGTGCGGGGGATGTGGAGGCGGAGAGGGTCGGAGGCGGAGCGGAGGGAGCGGGGAGGAGTGTAGGGGTGAAGTAAGTTTGAGAGATAGGCGGGAGCGCAGTTGTTCAGGGATTTGTAGCAGAGAGACAGAATCTTGTATTGGATGCGTTGGGGGATGGGAAGCCAGTGAAGGAGTTTGAGCAGGGGAGTGATGTGGTCAGATTTTTTCTTTCTGAAGACGAGGCGGGCAGCATTGTTCTGGACGCGCTTGAGAGTGAAAGTGGTGGAGTGAGGGAGGCCGGAAAGGAGAGAGTTGCAGTAGTTGATGCGGGATAGGATGAGAGAGACAGCAAGTTTGGTGGCAGCTTCGGTTATGAGGTATTTTCTGATCTGACCAATGCGGCGGAGGTGGAAGTAGCATGCCTGGGCCGTGGCGGAAACAAAGCTGGGCATGGAAAGAGAGGAATCGAGGATAACGCCAAGGTTTTTGGCCGAGTCAGAGAGGGAGATGGGGGTGCTGTCGAGTTGAAGGTGGAGGGAGGGAGGGAGCTGTGAAAGTTTCTGGCGAGTGCCTACCAGCATGGCTTCCGTTTTGTCGTCATTCAATTTAAGCTTGTTTGCCGTCATCCAGTTTTTCACGTCTTCGTAGCAGTCAGCCGTGCGAGTCAGTAGTGACTGAGCGTTGTCGAGTTTGTCTTTGTCAAGTAGTTGTGAGTCGTCAGTGTAGAGGTGGTGGTGTATGTGGTGAGACTGGATGATGTTGGATAGGGGAGACGTGTAGAGTGTGAAAAGGACCGGGCCCAGGACGGACCCCTGTGGAACTCCGCAGGAGAGCGTGACTGGGTTGGAGGAGACGCCGTCGATGGTGACGGACTGCTGTCTGTCGGAGAGGTAGGAGAGAAACCAGGAGTGAGCAGAGTCAGTGATGCCAAAGGAATGGTGAAGGCGGTGGAGGAGGATAGAGTGGTCTATAGTGTCGAAGGCGGCAGAGAGGTCGAGTAGCGTAAGAAGGGAGATGTTGCCCGAGTCGGTGGAGAGAAGCAGGTCGTTTAAGATATGTAGAAGGGCTGTTTCAGTGCTGTGATGTTTGCGACAGGCAGACTGGAAGGGACTGAGGAGGTTGTTGTCGGCGAGGTGGAGGTTGAGCTGGTTGAGAACGACCTTCTCAAGAAGCTTGGACAGGAAAGATAGATTGGAGACTGGGCGATATTTTTTTTAGTTCGTTTGGGTCGAGGTTGTGTTTTTTGAGGAGAGGACGGACGATGGCAGACTTGAAGATATCAGGGACGGAGCCATTCTCTATAGATGTGTTGATGATGTCGGTAATGAATGGCAGAAGTTTTGGAAGGCCGTCCCGGTAGAGAGAAGCTGGGAGAGGGTCTAGTTCGCAGGTTTTGAGAGGCATGGACTTTATGGTCTTGAGGACTTCATCCTGAGAGACGGGCTGGAAAGACGAGAGGGGGGTGCCGGAAAAGGGGGTGTCGGGAGGGCAAGGCGGAGAAGGCAGAGTGTCGAGTGTGTTGCGCAGAGTTTGGATTTTGTCGGAAAAATAGGTGGAAAAAGCGGACGGGAGTTCTTCTTTGCTGTGTGTGTTGGGGAAAGGAGAGTCTTTAGAAATGCCTAGGAGTGAGTTCATGGTAGCGTAGAGGGTTTTGGAAGAAGTGGATTCCAGGATTTTGTTTTTCATGTTAGGGAAGCCTCTTCAGGGTTATTATTAGAAAAATCAATGTAAGCAAAATGCTTGTGTAGGCTCTATCGAGTCAACCCAACTGTCAAACTGGCATGACATGAAACTGATGAAAGAGATCAGATGACTATGGATGGCGATGACTTACAAGCCTTGACTTGCTTTTGACACACAGTTCTCCCACTGCGCAAAAGATCATCAGGCCTACGTTGGTTGCTGTTGGCCCAATGGCCTATTACGTATTGGGTCATGGCCACTATGATTAATCAGGTGACAAATATATTAATGGCTCTTGTGCGAGCATGCATGAAGCCACCGGTACACAGCGCTGGTGGCTGCATGCACAAGCAGTTAAAGGTGACTGCTACAGAATGTTTGACTATATTACCTTCCATGCCCACAACTTTGAGGGGATCAATTGAGTGCTTGTCCATGAACTTCTCCTCAAACACGAACTGCATGGCAATCATGATCTGGGACATGGCAATCAGCAAATCACCTGTACAATAAAATAAAAGAAAATTTTTTTTTTTTCATTTACGGACTGCAGTGTTTAACCATTTGGGTGTCTGTAGCTGTCTTAGTCATGATGATTCCTGCAGGAATCATCGTGACTAAAACCGCTACCAACACCCAAAGGGTTAATAGTGCTGAGTTGGTATACCTCACCCTGTACCTAAGTTAAACGCACCAGCGGCGCCATTATTGCAATTTTCGTATCTGTCCAGTCACTCAGACTGGTCCTGTGCATTAGAACTGCGTGCAAAGGTAGGCTTCTGCACTTGTAGTGTGGTCTCGTACGTTCCCGTGGAAGATTGTGATCGCAGCCGAAAAACGGTTTGTTTCTGGTTTTAGCATTACCTCCCCTTACATACTCGAGTTTCACTTTCCGCTGATAACCCTTTGAGCTGCACAGCCTCAGCTGCTTGTAGCCCTTGAGCATAAAATGTTTGAGGGCGTAGGTCCCTACTGAAACACATAGGTTTATGGGGGCAGTTCATTCTCATCAGAACTTGCATATTCCTGAATCGAGACCATTGTAGTGCACTCATCTCTCCCCGCACTACAGCTACGACAGTGCTTTCTGCCGCAAAGCGATGCAGATGTCGCAAAATCTCCACCATTGAGGAAAAAAGATATTTTTCAAATCTGCCAAATCGTGTAATGTTTCGTGGTGCTAAAATAAGGATGCATTATTGCCACGCCAGATTGTATATGGGAAAGGGCTTATTCTTTGTTCATATTAGTTTGCAGCAATCAAACATCACGTGATTCTGTCACCAAGATTGTTCAGTACAGGTGCAGACAGCACACGCTCTAAAAAGATCTGGTGCACAGGACCTGTCCGAGCGACCAGTCAGGTGCGAAAATAGCAATGATGGCGCCCCTGGTGCATGTCACCTATAGGCACAGGGTGAGGTATACCAAATCAACGTTAATAGTAATCTCCTTTGCACACACACACACATATGTGCATATGCACACTCAAAAGAATGCACACACATAAGGACGCACACACACACACACAAACTATTGGAATCATCAACAGGTTACCCGTAACTTCTAGTGGCCAGCTTTGCCATATGTAAATCCACCCAGGGGTGAATCCACACAGAACAGATTTATGCTGTCACTATTCCATCCAATTTTTCAATTGATGGATTCAAGCCTGGGTGGAGATACATGGGATAAATTTATGCTGGGTAGATACATTTAACTCATTCAGCCTGGCGCACATATTTCCCAAATTTTGGAGGCGTCATCTAAAGACTATGCACCTGTTGCAGGAGATGGATCGACCATGATAATTCAAGGGTAGTGCCAGAAGAGCTTGGCACCTGCAGGCACCAAGCTAATCTGGCACTACCCTTGAATTATCATGGTCGACTCATCTCTTGTTGTAGTGTGTCAGGGCTGAATGGGTTAAATATGTGTTGAATCACAGCACCACAAATCAACTTTGGATTAATTCATCCCTGCTGGGTGAATCCACACTGGAAAGATCTACACCTGTGCACATGTATGGAAAAGATGAATAAAAGATGAGAAAAGTGCCAGTAACCGCAAACCACAGATTACAAGGTGGTGACTTAACTCTTTTAGCCCCGAGTCCCTACAGCAGGAGATGGCTTGACCATGATAATTCAAAGGTAGTGCCAGATTAGCTTGGCGCCTGAAGGCTCCAAGCTAATCTGGCACTACCTTTGAATTTTCATGGTCAAGCCATCTCCTGCAACTGGTTCATAGTCGTTAGGCAACACCTCCAATGTTTGAGAAATGGGACCTTGGGGCCAAAAGGGTTAAATTAGACCACAACACATGCTGACACACACCTGCAGCAAGACCGTAGTCATCAAACCCAGGTGGGCGGTTGTGAACGTAGTCCGTCATGCCAATGAGACCCAGCCCAGCAACCACCATGCTGATGGAGACCCACATGTACTTGGCCATGTGTTTTGACAGGAATGCCACACGCAGAAGCACAGTGAAAATCACAGATGCGCCTGTAGAAAATAATTACAATGTGAACTCACTGATTAACCCTTATCATTCAAAATATGAATTTTTCTCTAAAATGTATTTTTTCGAAAAATACTTATCGATGCCATTACTACAATGGAACAACCTATAGCTTGCATAATTTTAGCCCAAAAACTTACGATGTGTACCTTTAGGGCCAGGGGAGGCCACCAGGGGTGCTGTGACCTGGTACCCGGGTAGCCTCCCTTCCCACCCCATACTAGTAACTGCCAGAGCAGCCAAGCCAAACCAGTTCTTTCGTTTAGCAGGCTAG
Source organism: Semisulcospira habei (assembly GCA_036245525.1). NCBI lineage: Eukaryota > Metazoa > Mollusca > Gastropoda > Semisulcospiridae > Semisulcospira > Semisulcospira habei. The sequence goes on from BTPG01000001.1 coordinate 249,472,837, forward strand.
CGGTGAGCGGGGCAGGTGGGAGGGCCGTCCGAGTAATGGCATCAGTAAGTATTTTTCGAAAAAATACATTTTAGAGAAAAAGGACCTCGCTGACCTTATGGCCCACTTTGGCATACAGCGGCCTGCCCTCTGCTCCCTGATCCCACGCTGAGACTTACCCTGGGTACTCACCTGGCTGAACTCTAAGCGTTTCGAGCCGCTTCCCCTAGCAAGCCTGGCCGACGTTACGCGAAAGACCTGCTTTCTGCTTGCCTTAGCCACAGCCTCCAGAGTGAGTGAGCTGCACGCGCTCTCCGCGCGCCCCGCCTGCCTGCAGTTCAGGTCGGATGGTTCCATGCAGCTACTAACGGACCCGGCCTTCTTGGCCAAGAACCAGTCCCCGTTGGCAGCCCCCCAGGTGAACACTGTACGATCGCTGAAGCTGATCGACCCCAACAAGGAAGTCAGACAACAGGACCCAGTGAGAGCCTTACGCGTGTACCTACGCCGAACCAAGCCGCTCCGCCGGGGACGCACCTGCCTCTTTCTCCCTCTGTCCCCAGGTAGACAAGACATCTCAGCCCAGATGATCTCTTCCTGGCTAAGATGGGCGATACGCTCCGCCTACCAAGACCTCTGCCCCGACGCTGCCAAGCGACTACACATCCGGGCCCACGAGGTCAGAGCCATGGCTGCTAGCGTCGCATTCGACCGCAACTGCGCTGTCCGAGACATTGCGGCTGCCGTAGGCTGGCGGACCGAGTCGACCTTCACCCGGTTCTACCTCCGAAACCTGGTTGGCCAGTGAGACAACCTGGCCCTGGTGGGGGACATTGCGGCGGTGCAACACTCCCTCCCGGCACCTTTGGTGCCGTAGGTAATCCTTTAGCTAAAATTAACGGGAGCTTGCACCGGGGAGGACGGGTCTCGCGAGCTCGGTCAGTCACTGGGTTATGCGGCACCCTCCCGCTCTTTGCTATTCTCCATTGTAGTAATGGCATCGGTAATGTTTTTGAGGAAACAAATGAATTACACTTGCCGGGGTCCGCGTGGCCCAGGTGCTGGTAAGTGTCAGCGATCATAGCGAGGTAGTCCCAGAAGGTGATCAGTGCCAAGTGCTGTTCGGCGAAGAGCCAGAGGAAGAACTCGGCCAGTTGTGGGAAGTCAGATCGGTAGGGGAGAGGCGACGGAGGTCGCACCAGGCTCCAAGTACTCTCCTCTTTCCCTCGTAGACACGCAGGGTCGAGGGTCTGCGACCTGAAGCGATAGCTGCCACTGCCTCACTCGAGAAACCTCTAGCGGCGAGGGCTTGCCGCACAATCTCCAAGCGTGTAGCAGAAGTTGCTCGGGGCACGGATGGTAGAGCGCCTGGCGCGGCTGCTTGAGCATCGTGCGAGGAGTGGGAAGCCGCAGCGGAGGACCCGTGGCGAGGTTCAGAAGGTCGGTGGTCCAAGATTTGGTCCAGCTGAACGGCGCCAGCAGCAACAGGATCGCGTTGCATCCCTTGAGCTTGAGAAGCACTGTGGGAACAAGGACTGAGGGAGGGTAAGCGTAAGCGCAGAGGCCGTCCCAGAGAATGAAGAGCGCATCAACCGCCCAGGCTAGGGGGTCTGGGACGGGCGAGACAAAGAGGGGGAGCTGGCAGTTCCACCTCGTCATGAAGAGATCGATAAGGGGGGTCTCCCACGTGGCGCAGATCATCCGGAAGATGTCCGGGCGAAGCGCCCACTCGGTGTGGAGAAGCTGACCGCACCGGGAGAGTGAGTCCGCGAGGATATTCAGGTGGCCGGGGATGCGTCTCGATCGGAGACAGATGCGGCGATCCTCGCACCAACGGAAGAGCCGGTAAAGGAGAATGCAGAGGGAAGGGGAGCGGGTCCCACCCTGCTTCTGTATGTAGGACACTACAGTGGAGTTGTCGGAAAGGGCGAGCAGCTCCTGGCGTCCGAGAGTCGGTTCCCAAGCGAGGAGAGCTTGCCACACCGCCTGTAGCTCCAACCAGTTGATATGCTTGACCGCAAAGTCCGGTGGCCAGCTGCCAGAAGCCGTGGCAAACGACAGCAGCAGGTGTGCGCCCCAGCCGTAGAGGCTGGCATCGACGCAAAGGGATAACTGGGGGGGGGGGGGGGGGGGGGAGGCGTAAGGAGAGGGACTCCGGTCGCGAGCCAGACAGGGTCTGCCCAGCGGAGGAGGTGTGGAATGAGCGAGAGAGGAACTGGAATGGGAGCCTCGATGTCGCCGGTCGAGGGACGCCAGTGAATGAGCAGATGAAGCTGAAGGGGGCGCGAGTAGAGCCGACCCAGGGGAAGGAGATGCGCCGCTGCGCTCATCAGGCCTAAGAGCTGCAACCAGACTCTGGCAGAGACCATCTCCTCTTGTGAAACTAGACGAGCCAGGTTCACCAACTTCTGGATCCGCGGTTCCGGGAGCCGCACCAGATTGAGGTCCGTAAGGAACTCCATTCCAAGGTGGACGAAGCGGCGGGACGGGGTGAGATCCGACTTGCCTAAGTTGACTATGAAGCTGAGGCTGTCGAGGGCCAGCAAGGCGTCTCGGTCCTTCTCCAGGGCGGGTGCTGACTGGTTGCCCAGGAGCAGATCGTCGAGGTAGCTCGAGGAGGGACTCGACGAAGTCCGCCTGGCCTGGCCACGACGCCGTCCATGAGACGGGTGAACACCCAGGGGCTGAGGTTGAGGCCGAAGGGAAGGGCGCGGAACTGGTAAACGATGCTGTCAAACGCGAAGCGCAGATAGCGTCTGGAAGCCGGATGCACGGGCACGTGTAGGTAAGCGTCCGCTAGATCCAGGCTGACGGCGAAGTCCATGGGTTGAATCGCGGCGCGTAGGGCACGGGCGGTCTCCATGCGGAAAGCCGGTGCTGCGATGAACACGTTCAGCGCTGAAAGGTTGATGATCGGACGCCACCTGTTGCCGGGCTTGGGGACGAGGAAGAGGCGACTGTAGAAGGCGGGCGAGTCATGACGCAACACCACCTCCGTGGCGTTCTTCCGCAGCAGGGTGGAGATCTCTTCTCTGAGCGCAGCAGCCTTGAGGCGATCCGAAGGGGTGGACGTCCAAACGGGGCTGCGCCGCAGGGGCGGGGGGGTCCGAAAGGAGAGCAGGAGGCCCTCTGAGACGGTGGACCGGACCCACGGGTCGTCCGGGAACAGCGACCGCCACATGGCGCTGCAGGTGGCAAGCCTCCCGCCGACTGCAGTCCTGGGAGCGGTCGGCGGGAGCGCAGGAGGGCAGGAGTCACCGGGCCTGGCCCCCGCGCCGGGCAACGGGCGGGCTTGGGCCAGGCGGGGGCGGAGGCGGGGTCGGGGGGGCAGGCGGGCGTGCGGCGTGGACACGCGGAGGAAGGTGGCGACGCCGGGAGGGCGGTTGCTGGGCGGGTCTGGCGCGACCCAGGGCCTTGCAGGCGGCTTGAAAGTGGGAGGAGGTGGCACGGGCAGGCCAAAGGTCCTTATTCGCGTCCTTCACCGACTGCCAGGTAGGACCGAAAAGGAGGGGATCGCCGAGCGGGGCCTCTCGCAGCTGTCTCGGTAGGTCCTGCGGGAGGTCGGGGCAGACGGCAAGCACAGCATCCCGTCGGAGCAGGTCGCAGTTCGCGGCAGCGGCCATCGTGTTGACAGAAGCATGGTATGCCGCTCGGTTGGCGGCCGTGGCCAGTGCGAGGAGGTCCCCTAACAGCGGTGAGATCGAGAAGTGCCAGTTCTGCTCCAGGAGGTTGACGACCGCTTGCGTGGCCAGGTCGAGGAAACCAGCACAGGCGAGGGCGATGCGGATGAGGATCGCCGTCCGCTCCAGGCCGGGAGGGATGCAATGGCGGGAAGCGCGAAGTCCACCAGCTTGCTGCTGAGTGGCAGGATCTACTGCTGGGAGGGCAGTAGCAAAGGTCTGTGAGTGTCCGGCATACCAGCTGTGCTGAAAGGCGATGTCCAAGTCCGCCGGCCAGTGGGCGTCTGAGAAGAAGAAGGCCGCGTCGGAACCTGAACTCTGCTGCAGGAGGGCGGAGAAGGCGTCACGAAGTCCTTGAAACCCAGGGGGCTGCGGCAGGGACTTAAACCTCTTGGAGGGGAGATCAGCGTCCACGAAGGCCGAAAGCTTCCTCTTGGGGGGCAGCGACAGGGGACAGGCGTCCGGGGGAAGCCACGAGGCAATCAGATGCGCGGCCTCGTCGAGCCAGGCAAGGGTCTCCGCCCTGGTCGTCCGCAACGTAGGCGACAAGGGAGCCGACGGCGAGAGAGCGCGAAAGGAGTTCGAACGGTTGAAGAGCGCTGAGGTAGAATCCTCTGGGGCGATGCTGAGGGAGTCCACATCGACGGGCGGCACAGGAGGCCGACGCACCAGGGGCTGGGGAGGCGGGCGCCCCTGTGAGGAGGAGCGAGACCGGGGCGAGCGGCTGCGACAGCGCGAGCGGGAGCGGCGAGACCGACTAGTGGAGCGTCTGCGCGAAGGAGATCGGTGAGCGCGTGGTCGACGGTGCGAAAGGGAGGGGGAGCGGGGAAGGCGGGGGTAGGGACGCTGGGGAGGGGGGGGGGGGGGGGGGGGAAGACAACGGTCGGGAACGAGGAGCAGCACGGACGACCGAAGAGGACACCAACCGGGAAGAGCGCCGACTGGAAGAAGGAACCTCCGAGGCCGAGGGGAAGACCGACGAGGAAGACGAGACATCCGCGAAGCTGAAGCGGCGGGAGAAGCCGGACATGAAGAGCGAGCAGAGACGGAAGAGTGCTTGCGGCGGGAGTCGCGGGCTGACGATGCAGGGCTGCGGGTCCGCGGGCGGGAAGCCGAAGTCTGAGGGGGCGTATGCAGGCGAGGGCTGCGGCACAAACGGGTCGCCGAGGGGCGAGAGGCTGGGTCCTGGCGGTCGCGAACCCGGGGCCGCACGTCGGGGGTCATACGCTGAAGCCGAGGGTCCGGTGTCGGGGAGAAGCAGCGTCCACTTCTGTCGGTGGTCTTGTGAGGCTTGGGTTCCGCAAGGCGGGGCGAGCTAGCTCGCTGTGGACCTGGCTCAAGCGAGCTGGTGCGCAAGGGGGGAGAAAGGCGTGCCCCAACGTCGAGAGTTGGGGCTTGTTTGTTTTCCCCAGAGTGGGGCGAGCGGACTTGCTGCGGACCTGACTCAAGAGAGTGGGTGCGCAAGGGGGGAGCCTTTGTATGCCGTCCCCCAATGGCAGCGTACGTGCGTCTTGTTGGTTCCGGGGCCGATGCATGCTCGTGGCTGCGGGTGGGGGGCGGTCCTCTGTCACGCCGATAAAAACTCCACAGCTGGGCCCATTGGTCCTCTACCCAGAGAGCGCAGACATCACAGGTGTGGCCTGAAGCACAACCAGCGCATGGAAGGCAGACTGCATGCTTGTCACTCGGACACTGGAAGTCGCCACATCGTTCGCAGGTGCGGACTTGACAACTGCAACATAGAGCGAAACTACAAGGCGACTGGTCGTAGCAGAAGGCCACGAGACGAGAACCGCGCACCACTCCTCACCGTTCCCCACTATCCTGCCGAGTAAAATCGAACAAGCAACGATAAAGCAAGGGACGCCGGTGCACGCTGCCAGAGGCGTGGGCGCTGGCAAACACTGAGACCTTACCTGGACATCTCGCAGGGGGCAGGGGAAGGTAGCACCTGTAGGCCAAGAAGAAGATGAAGAGGAAGAAGAAGTGGCGCCCAAGCGGCTGAGGCCCAGACGAAATGGGGGAGAAGGCTGGGTCCTCGACGAGGGTCCCGGCATTCCAACCGGCGAACTTAACCGGGGAGGCCGAAGCAGGAGCACACCGGACGTCAGGCGGAGCTCCGAGAGGCACCACACAAGCCGAAAAAGTCTCAATGCCGGAAAACCGATGCAGCACAGAGCCCCCACGTGGGGCGAAGGCCGGCTCCACGGCCCGAGAGACCGGGAACCGAAAGTCTTTCCGGCAACGAAGTCTCACAGAAGCACAAGTGACACTCCCTTCCTAGACAGGCACACAAGGGCAAGAAAGTTCCAAGGCAAGGCAAAAGCACAGGTCGGGAACGAAGTCAACTTCCGAAAAGTCCACAAGTGCTTGAACCATACACAGCCGTAGGCAGCACAGCAGAGGGCTAAGCTAACACGTCTATACGCTGCAAGCTAAAGGAAAGAACTGGTTTGCCTCGGCTGCTCTGGCAGTTACTAGTATGGGGTGGGAAGGGAGGCTACCCAGGTACCAGGTCACGGCACCCCTGGTGGCCTCCCCTGGCCCTAAAGGTACACATCGTAAGTTTTTGGGCTAAAATTACGCAAGCTATAGGTTGTTCCATTGTAGTAATGGCATCGGTAATGTTTTTGAGGAAACAAATACCAGTGTGTGAAATTGACTAAAATAGTTCAAGGGAAGTGCCAGAATAGCTTGGCACCTAGAGGTCTGTATCCTTATCTGTAAATACTATAATGTAGCTTGCATATGGCAGTGGACAAATTTGAAGCTTTTAGCCTCAGTATGATATGGACTAAAATAACCTATTACATCCCAAGACTGATTGTTTAACCCATTACACCCTGAGGCTGTGAAAGCAGACCTAGAGACAACAGTGGAGATGCTGTACCCACTGTTTGGAAAGATCTGGGAAGAGGAGGTGATGCCGGCTGACTGGAAGGAGGGGTACCTAATCAAGCTTCCCAAGAAAGGCGACCTCAGCAAGTGTTCCAACTACAGAGGAATCACCTTGCTGTCAGTACCAGGAAAGGTCTTCAACAGGATCATCCTGGAGAGAATGAAGAGCTCCATTGACCCCCAGCTGAGAGACCAGCAAGCAGGATTCAGGAAGAACCGATCATGTACAGACCAGATCGCCACTCTCCGCATCATCGTGGAACAGTCTCTGGAGTGGAGCTCCCCGCTGTACGTCAACTTTGTGGATTATGAGAAAGCATTTGACAGTGTGGACCGAGAGACTCTGTGGGAACTCCTACGACACTACGGTGTACCCACAAAGCTCGTCCGCCTGATCAAGAGCAGCTACGATGGCATGACATGTCGCGTGATCCACGAAGGGCAGTTCACCAGGGAGCTCCAGGTCAGAACCGGTGTCAGGTAGGGGTATCTGCTGTCTCCGTTCCTCTTCCTACTGGCCATAGACTGGGTCATGAAGATGACCACAGAGCACAGACGAAGTGGAATACAGTGGACACTGTGGACACAGCTTGACGACCTCGATTTTGCAGACTACTTGGCATTACTGTCCCACACTCATCAACAAATGCAGGACAAGACCACGAGGCTTGCTGACATCTCGTCCCAAGTGGGCCTCTTCATTCACAAACAGAAAACAAAGACAATGAGGCTGAACGCAACCAGGGAAGAACCAGTCTTGCTTGCTGGCACCCCGTTGGAGGAGGTGGAGTCCTTCACCTATCTCGGGAGCATCATAGACAAAAAAGGCGGCACTGATGCAGATGTCAGAGCATGAATCGGTAAAGCCAGAGCAGCCTTTCTCCAGTTGAAAAAAGTGTGGAGCTCCAGAGAGCTGTCAAAACACACCATAGTCCGGATTTTCAACTCCAATGTAAAAGCAGTTCTCTTATATGGAGCAGAGACTTGGAGATTGACAAAAACCACAGTCAACAGAGTACAGACCTTCATGAACAGTTGCCTTAGAAGAATTTTGAAAATCCACTGGCCAGAGAAAGATCAGCAACGTCAGACTCTGGGAGAGAACAGAACAGATAACAGCAGAGAATGAAATTGGGCGAAGAAGATGGGGATGGATCGGTCACAGTCTGAGAAAGCCAGCTTCCAGTATCACTAGGCAGGCATTGTCATGGAACCCCCAGGGAAAGAGGAAAAGAGGTAGGCCGAAAAACTCCTGGCGTCGAGACCTCCAAGCAGACAACAAGAGACTGGGAACCACCTGGAGTAGAATCGAAGGAGAAGCACAGGACAGGAGTTGCTGGAGGTCTCTCGTCGACGGCCTATACCCGGGTAGGGGTGACAGGCGTAAGTAAGTACCCTGAGGCTGATTTTTTTTTTTTAATTTGCTTATCGTCCTATGATGACTACATTACAGATTAGGATGTAGTTCAACCATTTTAGTTCAAGGGTGGTGCCAGAATAGCTTGGCGCCTCAGGTGCAATGCTATTCTGGCACCGCCCTTGAACAATCATGGTCAAATTTATGTCAAACAATAGGTGTATCAGGAAGAAAAGGGTTAATTTACTTATTCTCATGTTGAAAGTCATGTTTCAGAATATGTTGTAGGGCAGTCATGAGCTTTCAAAAGCTAGTGAAAGCCCTGCCACAGACGTACTCTGCTAGGTATTTTTTAATTCATAAATGGCAGGTACTGACAGAATCAGGAACCAATATCCATGTTGCCGAGCTTTAACTTACTTCTGATCATCATGAAGCTAGAATCATAGGTCAGCCGGATGGCGATATACAGCAGCCCATAGCGGCTGAGGTCAAACATGGCTGGAGCCAGGAAGAGAAAGGGGTTGAATATTGTCTGGTCCACAGGGCGCTCGTTCCATGCTGGGTTGTTAGGGATGATGGGTTCTCTTCGCGGTCGCACAGGCTGCGGCTCTTCTGGTTCACCTGCAAAAACAATAAAACAGATTTAGCTTTCTAACTTAACCCAGTTACATCGACAGTGCTGGTGACTGCACACACAAGCTGGTTAACCCATTCAGTGCTGACAAAAAATGAACACCAAACACCTGCAAGAGGTAAAGATCCTCATCAGCCCCCACAGCTGCGGGGGCTGATGAGGATCTATGCCTCTTGATGATATCCATGTTCCTGGGAAAGATAGGGTTTTTCGGTGCTGAATTGACAAAGACTGCGTCAACAGTTACTGAAGGTGCATAAGGTGGATAGGCATTATGCTAATCTGATACAGTATACTACCACTAGTATTCTTGAAATTAACCAGCATGTGCACACAGCCACCAGTACTGTGAACAAATGCCACATTATTATTCTTGATATTTTTAGTTGAGATTTTAGTGTATTTTTTATTGTAAATTAAATTAAGGTTTTACTTAATGTAATTAAATACAATACAATAATACTTTATTAATCCCTCATGGGATTAATAAAGTATTATTCATAGTATTATGAGTTCACAAATTAATAAAGTATTACTTTTATGTTTGTAAGCGAGTATGTGTGGCTGATATGTGATCGCTGTACAAATGTGGTGCAATATTTAATTTAATAACTTAATGGTTTATCTTATTTGTGTGATTCTGTAACTGTACTTACAATTTTACTAACCTTTGTGAGGTCCTGTTGTGATATTAGGTCTGCTTACTTTTATTTACAATCGGCAGGCAAAGACAAATATCCTTTTTATGGACAATACATTTCTTGAATCTTAAATCTTGAAATATGAGCTACTACAATGACAATAAGCATAAAAAGAAAAAGTTACCCACAGTAAGCAAAAGATCCTGGCTGACAGCTGCCGCTCTTGGTCTGTGCACAGCTATGTGTGAGCTAACTGGAGCCAACATCAGCCCAAGGACCTTCTTCTTACTGTTTTGTTTGTCTTAAGCACATTATGGAAAGAAGTGTTTTAACCCTTTGCATGTCGGTATCTGTATCCTGAAGGAATCATCGCGACAAAAAACACTACTGACATGCAAAGTATTAACAAAAAACAAGAAAATTCACCGTTTGCATTTATCAGAGGGTCATCACCATCACCACCTCGATCAGCAATATTATCTTGAATGTTGCCGACATTGGGGTTGGGAGGATTGCCATTTGCGATCATCACGTCATCATAGCGGACTGGATTGATAGGTGCCCCCAGTGGCTGATCGTTGTTCTGATTGTTCTGATTAGCTCGTTGTCCGCCAGTGACAAAGTACCACAGGGGAAGGCAACAGGCTTGTACCATGAACTGGAAGAGCATCTGAAGCGCGAGAAAAGAAAAGTAAAAAGTCTATTTATAAAATGCTTATTTTTTATAACAAAAAATGTAATAAGCTATGAGTGCTGTACAGAAATTAAGTAACCACAAGCATACATCAAAGAGGTAATACAGATTAACCCATTTAGCCCCAACGCCCTACAGCAGGAGATGGCTTGATCATGATAATTCAAGAGTAGTGCCAGATTTGCATGGTGCCTGAAAATCTGGCACTACCCTTGAATTATCATGGTCAAGCAATCTCCTGCAACAGGTATATAGTCATTAAGTAACACTTCCAAAATTTGGAAAATGCGCACGTGGGGTCAGATGTGTTAACAATACATGAAATAGCCAACAAAATTAATCATGTATATGGCTGGTACAAACATGTATATTCACAAAAAACATATGTACCATAAACATGAAAACATACATCACACAACATCCAGCGAGCAACCTGCACAGATTTATTTTTAGACTTCCTCTCTCCAATAAGTAAAAGATCACCAGGCCGATGTTGGCTGCATTTGGTCTGCGCACAGCTGTGCGCAGGCCAACTGCTGACGTCAGCCTGAGGACCTTCTGCATACTGCATCTGTACTATCGTACATCTAGAAAAGAAATTTGCACAGTGGAGAAAGATGCGGAAAGGGAGCGGGACGAAAAGCATATTCCAACCGACTTGAAATATATATCTATCGGACTTAAAATGTGGGGGTGGGGGAGTACATATAGACATCCTTCAGTGCTCTCAAGAGTGGTGGTGATCACGAAGGTAGCGAGGTGGTAGGACGGGAGTTTTTGGGGTGGTGGTGGTCTGACAAGTTAAAACCATAACAAAATGAAATTTGTGCCCGGAATTTATTAATACGGCAACACAACAAAAATCCAGACCAAAAGAGTGACCGCCAAGCGTAAGGAATGCGATAAAGAAAGAAGGAAACATGTGAATATACACACAATATTGGTCATTTCACATAACAACGTTCGAGAATGAGTGAACAAGATGTAACTTACAATCATAAATGGATGCTCGAAAGGGTGTTCAACAAATCCATATGTCCCAGTCACGTTTTGACGCTTCGCTATTCTGTAAAATAAAATAAAAATCTTCAGTCACAGGTTTAACTCATTACACCCTGAGGATAGAATTATCAATTTTTGTAGATCTAAGTGAGGTCTACATCACAGATCGACAATGATAGTCCAAGGGTGGTGTCAGAATAGCTTGGCACCCACAGGCAAGTAAATTAATTTACAACCAAGACATGCACAAAGATTTAAGTGGAGCACATTTTTAGCTGATAGCAGTTTGAAGCCATGTTCTAACTCGAAGCCATATTAAAATTGTAACCGTTTGAGACCTGACACACTATGGCAGGCGACTGTTTGACAATGATAGTTCAAGGGTGGTGCCAAAATAGCTTGGCACCTGTAGGTGCCAAGCTATTCTAGCACCACCCTTGAACTATTATGTTCGATTTGTCCCATGAATCCTATTGTTGTCAAGAGAGGACAAGTCCCAAATTTGTGAGTATAGTCTTCAGGGGTCAATGTGTACTGGTGAAAAGTAACTGCTGAAACTCATAAGAATCTTGCAACCTGTTTTTGTTTATAAATGTTACTTACTAACTACTTTACTACTAAAAAAACCTACCAAAAAGCAGTAGGAAAGATAAGATAAAGTAAAATAAAATACAATAGATTGAAATAAAGTAAAAATGTGGTAGCATAAATAAAATAATCAAATAAAATCAGATTACAGTAAAAGAATTGAAAATGAATAGGATTTGATGACACAGCAAAAAATGTAGCACAGCTTCATTACATGCAATTTTATAACAACCCAAATATATCTACAAAGGGAAATTTTTTAACATGATTTCGACTGCAAGACAAGGAAGTGACATGGAAAAACTTTCCTTGTCCATGATTAGTCAGATCATTTCATCTTTACACAGGCTTTCAGTCTGCACAGGGCAAAGATTTTCGTGAGTGCTCATGAAACTTCATGAAGCCTCTTGTAGGACATTTTACATCGGTTGTTCTGTGTGTTCCAGTGGTATTAAAATTCCAAAATACATCTGTAGAGGCACAACTAGTACTACATTTCTGTCTTTTTTCAGGGTGTTAACCCTTATCATTTGGAATACACCAGTGTGTGAAATATGTTTGACTAAAATAGTTCAAGGGTAGTGCCAGAATAGCCTGGCGCCTCTAGGCGCCAAGCTATTCTGGCACTACCCTTGAACTAAAGTCATTGGTATATATAATAATAGGTTGATTGATTGATTGTACACTGCTTAACGTCCCGACAGCAACAAGACTTTCTCAGGACGTGCCTGCACTGCTTGTGAAAAAAAATAAACAGAACATTGAATGTATGTCGCCAGCCGGTCCAATACGTTAAATAAACCTACGACATGGGGCTCAAATAAAGCTAAGACCATTTAGCAACACACATCCAATATCAAGAGCTACAGGCAGTGCAGACAGTAGAGAGAGTTTAAAAAAGGCAAATACAGGTGAATGGACCAAGGGTAGACAGAAACACATACCCCAGAATACAGAAGAAAACCCACCCTGTGGGGCTGACCAGGGTGACCCTGGGAACTAAAAAGTAGTTACCCCACCCAAGTCCCCCAGGGCAGACCCGGGTGGGGGATATATAATAATAAAATAATTACGGTATTTATAATGCACTTATCTTATAATAATTATAACTCTAAGCGCGCACTCACAACGCGCACGCATGAGCACGCTTTAGACAACGACTCACGTACAACAAATGGTGAAATATATTCGAAAACATCTCATTTCAGTGGCTTGTATCCTCTTTTCAAGGTCTGATGTGAGGGTCCATGACTCACAGGCATATAAGAACAATGAGATGACTAAGGAGCGCATCAGTCAGAGTGTGATGTTTCTGTCCTTCCATATGGTCTTCAATCTTGTCAGTGCTGTTGTTGTCTGCGCAATCCTGGACAGTATTTCTGGTTTTGATCCCTCATCTGTCACAATGGTTCATTTGAATTTATTAACCGTTTCCAGTTTTTGGCCTCCAATCAGGTCAGTGCCAAAGCCACTGGTGTTATTGGTCATTAGTTTGGTCTTCTCTGCACTGATTTTCATCCCAAACACAATGGCTTTTCCAGCTTTTCCACCAGCTGAGCTAGCTCCTTCTCTGTTCTTGCAAGGCCATCAATGTCGTCCGCAAAGCGCAAGTTCGTGATTGTTCTGCCTCCAATACTGACAGTTCCTTCATGGTCTTTCAGAGCGTCTGTCATGATTCTTTCCAGGAAGATGTTGAAAAAAGTAGGCGAGAGCAAGCAGCCTTGTCTGACTCCAACTGTAGTCCTAAACCAGTTTCCTATTTTGCCGTTGAAGCAGACTGCGCTAGTGACCTTGTTGTAAAGGTTTGCTATGACTTTGATCAGGTAGGCATTGATGTTGTATAGCTTTATGGTGGACCAAAGGGCTGCATGCCACACCCTGTCAAACGCTTTCTTAAAATCCACAAAGACATGATTGAGGTCTTGCTGGTGCTGGGGGTACCTCTCACATAGAACTCTCAGGTTGAAGATCTGCTCAGTTGTGCTGCGCCCTGGTTTGAAGCCTGCTTGTTCCTCAGCTATAATTTCCTCTGCCTGTCGCTTCAGCCTGTTCAGTAGGATCTTTAACATGGCTTTGCTTGGGTGACATATAAAAATGATCGTGCAATAATTCTGGCATTGATGCAAGTTGCCCTTTTTGGGGAGAGTTATTATAAGTGATTGGGTCCATGGTGTGGGCCAATCCCCTGACTGCCAGATCTTATTGCAGATTGTTCAACAATGGCAACTATCCCATCCTCCGAGAAGAAGTAGATGCTGCAGTGAAGTCGCTGAAAAAAGGGAAGGCAGCAGGAGCAGACAACATCCCTGCAGGGCTAGTCCAAGAAGGGGGAGAGGACATGATAAGCTCCTTAAACAATCTGCAATAAGATCTGGCAGTCAGGGGATTGGCCCACACCATGGACCCAATCACTTATAATAACTCTCCCCAAAATGGGCAACTTGCATCAATGCCAGAATTATTGCACGATCATTTTTATATGTCACCCAAGCAAAGCCATGTTAAAGATCCTACTGAACAGGCTGAAGCGACAGGCAAGTATGCCTGGGTCCCTTGTAGCTCAGTGGTTGTACAAATCTGAGCAGTACTCTGTCCATCTCTTCAGTATGTCTTGGTCTTCCGTAAGACAGTTCCCTTCACTATCTTGAATGATCGAGGAGCGTCCTTGTTTTACACTGGTCAGGTCTTTCACCAGCTTGTATGCTTTTTTGCTATTATTTTTGTTCAGATTTTCTTCTAAGTGTTCACACTGATCTTCACTCCACTTATTCTTTGCCTTTTTCATGCTTTTCTTGATCTCCTGGTTAATTTCCCTGTATTGTTTAGCTCCTTCTACCTTTGATTTGTTTTTCTTTAATTCTAAGATGGCAGGCCTAAAACTGTGAAGGCACTGATTTCAGGCCAACCATTTGCCTGCGAAATGACATATAATTATAGAAGTGAGATACTCAAAACAGCCCGGCAGAAGAAGCAGAGGTTTATGAAGATGTATTTTCATTTGGCTGGTTCCATGTACACTTGTGTCCATCATAACAGGGAGATTAACCCATATCATACTGAGGCTAAAAGCTTCAAAATTGTACACTGCCACATACAAGCTACATTATAGTATATACAGTTAAGGATATAGACCAATAGTTCAAGGGTGGTGCCAGAACAGACGCCAAGCTATTCAGGCACTACCCTTGAACTATTTTAGTCACACTTATTTCACACACTGGTGTATAGGGCTCGGGAAGTTCCCTGCGTTGCCTAGCAGCGTCGGCGTGTCAGCCGCCATCTTAAAAGGATACCATAGTCATCGTATAGTAGCGAAATAGTGTTTCAACACGTTTTTCTTCATTTTTCTTCCTCTTTGGAAACAAACAAAAACAGATTCTGGTGAGTGGTTTCCCACTGTGATGGCAAGACTTGCTGTTATTGCTTATAGTACGTCAGGACTTTTCTGACGTTACAAAAACAGTGTTTTCCCTATGAGCGCTTAGTCCCGTATCCTCACAAGATGGCCGCCAAGACTGGCGTGATGACGTCAGCTTCCCGAGCCCTATTCCGATCGATAAGGGTTAAATGGCCTTTAATCCCTTCACTGTGAGAAGAACTGAACACAACACAACTGCACGCGGTATAGATCCTCATGAGCCCCCGCAGTTGTGGGGGCTCATGAGGATCTATACCTCTTGCTGAAACCACTTTGTATCCATGTTCCTTTGATGGATGGGGATCTTTGATGTTGAATTTCACAATGACTAAACAAAAACCGCAATCAGCACATATGGCTAGTCAAGGGGTTAATGACTGACTGAGAATTCACGGTTTCAATATCAGTATCAACAGGAAATTATATGCTTCAGCGCTAACATGATATGCTCGGTGCCTGCAGTGATAAAAAGGTCCTTGGGCTGACACCGAACGCGTGATTGAGCACCAACTAACACGGAGGTCAGCCCAAGGACCTTTAACTCATTGTGTGCACACACGACAAATGACTGGGACAATCGCATGACAACACATCAATCCAGTAAAGCAGCTGTCATATACTGCACACCAATGACAGATTACATGTATCACAGTCAAATCTACAATTTACAAAATCGGATGGATGTCCTTTGATGACTGCATATACAAAGTTGGCACACTGTTGGAACAAGTTGGCACGATTTTGGCACAAGTTGGCATGATGTAGATAAACCATAGCTCAGGCATCAGACCCGATTTGTTTAGTGCCTGCAGAGGTGCAAAGCTGACCCGGCACTAACCTTGAACTATCCTCAATTTATATATTGTTGTACAGCGTCAAGGCTAAATGAGGCATCTTGTGATGGGCATCAAAATTCTGTATGATTCTGAAACAAGCTGAGGGCCGTTTTGCGAGTCACTGGTACAGTAAAACCTGTGTGAGTCAACCACCCAAGAGGCTATCAAAGAGTGATCACCATAGACAGGTGTTCATCTAAGCAACAGAAAGAAGAGTACAAGATCAAAATGAGTGGTTTGCATAGACAGGCGCCCAATGCGCAAAAGGCCATCGGGCCGATGTCGACCGCAGTTGGCACGTGCACTGCCGTGTGCGGGCCAACGGCGGTCGACATCGGCCCAATGGCCTTTTGCGCACTGGGTGGGCGCCACATACAGGTGATGTTCTTGACAGGTTTGACTGTACAATACTGCACGTCTGTGAACATTACACTGCACCCTGATGTCCAAGTCGCAAATTTGGGACTTCATAATTCAAGGGTGGTGCGTTAATAGCTTAGCACCTTACCCCATTCAGCCCCGAAGCACTACAGCAGGAGATGGATCGATCATGATGATTCAAGGGTAGTGCCAGATTATCATGGTCAATCCATCTCCTGCAACTGGTACAGAGTTGGTACATGACACCTCAAAACTTTGGGAAATGCGGCCTTGGGGTTAAATGGGTTAACCCTTTTAGCCCCAAGGTCCATTTTTTCAAATGTGACCTGTTCCTACGAAAGGGACCTTAAGTCACGCTGCGCCGAGTGGCGGAGCTACAGGCCGTGGGAACAGGTCACAAATTTTGGAGGTGTTGCCTAATGACTATGCACCAGTTGCAGGAGATGGATTGACTGTGATAATTCAAGGTAGTGCCAGTTTAGATTGGCGCCTAAAGGCACCTAGCTAATCTGGCACTACCCTTGGATTATTGTGGTCAATCAATCTCCTGCTGTAGGGACTCGGGGCTAAATGGGTTAAGGTGTCAAGCTATTCACGCACTAACCTTGAACTATCATGGTCAATCCATCATCGGCTGCATGCATCAGAGCTAAATGGGATAATGCGATTGATTGTACATTGCTTAACGTCCCGACAGCAACAAGACTTTTTCAGGACGTGCCTGCACTGCTTGTGAAAAAGAAAAAAAAACAGAATATTGAATGTATGTCGCCAGCCGGTCCAATACATTAAATAAACCTACGCCATGGGGCCTAAATAAAGCTAAGACCATTTAGCAACACACATCCAATATCAAGTGCTACAGGCAGTGCAGACAGTTGGGAGAGTTTTAAAAAGACAAATACAGGTGAATGGACCAAGGGTAGACAGAAACACATGCCCCAGAATACAGAAGAAAACCCACCCTGTGGGGTTGACCTGGGTGACCCTGGGAACTAAAAAGTAGTTACCCCACCCAAGTGTGGGGGAGGATAATGCGAGGGATGTGACACCGCAGACATCACAGTATGCACAAGGTCCTTGGGCCGATGTCAGCCTTAAGACCTTGTGCTAACAAAGACGGCCTTCGGCTGACGGCAAAGATATATACTGTTCAAAATGAACTCTTCTGCATGTATCATTGTACACCCAGACATGCAGTGACCCTGCAACTCTGGTATACCACACAAGCAGAAAAGTGTAAGAGGTATCCTGAGATAAGAATCACACTTAAGATTATCAGTCTTGACAACAGACAAGCCATCCGTTTTCATGGCAGATTTTTGTTCCTTTTCCTTGTAACTTATGTAAGGATAGGGAAGTTATTGATTAAGCTCAGATTACAATATCCTTGTAACGTTGCCACAGTAATAATGAATATCACAATACATGTAGTGCTTGTGTTTGTTATCACACAGCAATGACCTCTGAAAATGATGATTAAGAAGAAACTCTAAACTCTAGAAAGAATGAAGGGCTTTATTTACCCCTTAACCCCTATCATACTGAGGCTAAAAGCTTCAAATGTGTACACTGCCATATGCAAGCTACATTATAGTGCTTACAGATAAGGATATAGACCAATGACTTTAGTTCAAGGGTGGTGCCATAACAGCTTGGCGCCTTTAGGCGCCAAGCTGTTCTGGCACTACCCTTGAACTATTTTAGTCACACTTATTTCACAGAATTCTGAATTATATGGGTTAACCCATTACATCCTGAGGCTGATTTTGTAAAATTTGCTTATTGTCCTATTAAAGCTACATTACAGTTTAAGAGACAGATAAACCATTTTTTGTTGTTGTGATTGTAGATTATTGTCTGTGTTTATAATTATTTGTAAAGTGTTGCGAGCCTGCGTAAGTGAGGAAGGATGCTATAGAAAAGCGCTGTATTATTATTATGTGGTGGGGCGGATTACAAAATAACAGACAGGGAGGCCATGTTGCGCCTTGTGAAGATGTTTTTATTTCTCCACCAAGGAGGCAGTACACCTGGAATATCAAATAACACACAATATAATTTCCATCTAAAGTGTACATGCCAAATAGAAAATTGATGTTACATAAAATTGAGAGATAGGCATGTTATTATTACAAAATACTACAGTGGCTGGATAATTCGAAAGATCATCACACAGGTTCTCATACATCCACCATCCACTGATGTACTTTGGTCAAGGCGGCATTTTATAAAATAAGACAAAGTTCAACTATAATTACTACAAAACCTAAAATGACTAAAAATAATTATAAGGATATATATCATAAAGTATAAGATTGGGACATGGTGCTATATTAGTGGAGCTTAGAAGTATGAACACAGGAGAGAGAGAGAGAGAGAGAGAGAGAGGAAGAGAAAGAGGAATGCTGTGGTCCACAATATATACACAAGCTCTAATAGAAAACGGCATTACATATCATATCCCTAAGTCCTGAACCTTGGTAACACATTTCTTCAAAAGTAAGACCCATTGCAGCAAGTATGCACGCACACCTGGCTTCGCATGCTATCACATAGTACATGTAAACAATAGCAGACGACTCAAGTCTCCCTATCAAGAATGAACTAAGGGAAGCTACTCTCCATCAGGTAAACCTCAATGGAAAGAAGTTCTATGTCCGTCATATCATAACCTGTCACGCCTGAAATCGATGACTGCAGACATTATTATAATAAAAGATGTTTAGAAAGTAACAGGTTTAATCGCAGGCACTCGGATTATGACAACTTCTTCGCGCGATCCCATTACTAGCAGGTAGCGGTCACCAAAACCACACACACTGGCTGATGGACAGTCACAGCCAGCCAGCTGACCAATCCAGGCTAAAAATGAGATCACGTGACCCAATCCCACACAGTGCGCGCGTGATACAATGGTAAACTACTGACACAAAGGGATACTGATGCCAGAAAATGCAACTGATCATCCTATCACCGGTACTAAGCGATCTCGAAAGAAAGCAACATAACTGACCAAATGATCCCCAGCACCATTGAGCAAGCCCCGACTACAATCCAAATGATTGATTAAAGTTTCTTTTGGTTGATAAAAGTGAGTTCTGAAAATGGCCCTTAGGTGCCAGAGATAATGGCAGCCATTAAAACGTAAACAAAATCATTTATGCCTGAATGCTCTCCAAGAGAGATGGTCGAGCAAAAGTCTAGGCCTGCTCAAATTGGTGCAAAGGATCAACATAAACATAGTATCTTCCTCAAAACAAGTGATCAGATTAACCTAAAACATGGTAAACTTAGATAGTAGGATCAAATCAAAACACAAGCCCCTAAGTGACCACAGCGCTCCCCTCAACCCGTCAAAGACAGACCGGTCAGTCAGAAAATTTGCAAAATACATCAAAATCAGTGCATAAAATATATCTTCGAAATATGCAAAGACAACCAACATTTCTAAGTAAAAAATAGTAAAATGGATGACTTACAAAGGTCCAGTTAGACAAAACTCGTGAAAGTAATTTGACGCTCAATAGGCCGGTCTTGCTTCCGTCGTGGTGCTACAGCAAATGCGTTCTTAGCGTGGAGACGCTACCACGAGGGGGCGCTACTGGGTCAAGGTCGATGTCTACCACTGGTCTATTTAAATGATTGGTCACTTCCAGCTAAATTTAGATGGGACGGCCAAAAGGAAAATCACTAAGACTGGGGCTAAGTAGGTCACCTCTGCCAGAACCCACACTCGGCAGCTCGGTGGCAACCGGCCGCGCAAAATCATGCTACAATGTATTGACCATTGACCAGAGGGGTGACGTAATAAACTATAATATTAACACATATACAAAACACAGCTCGTCACAATTATTATTATTCTTTTAGGTCAAGAGTGGTATGGTGCCAGAACAGCTTGGCGCCTGAGGCGCCAAGCTATTCTGGCACTACCCTTGAACTGTTTTAGTCAAACGTATTTCACACACTGGTGTATTCTGAATGATAAGGGTTAATGGATTTTTCAGATTAACCTTTTGGCTGTCAGTAATAGTTTTTGTCACGATGATTCCTGCAGGAATCACAGCAACAAAAACCACCACTGACAGCCAAAGGATTAATAAAAATGTTTTTGTTTGTAAATTGTTCTACCATTTACTCATTTGTTTACATTTTTATTTAGTTTATCAGTGGATCTTTGGTATTAAACAATAAATTCTTCTATTTCAAATCTATATATGCATGCCTTATCATTAACCATGTTCAACCCCACAGCCACATTTCCCAAAGTTTGGAAGTGTCACCAAACGGCTATGTACCAGTTGCAGGAGATGGATTGACCAAGATAATTCAAGGGTAGTGCCGGTTTAGCTTGGCGCCTTCAGGCACCAAGCTAATCGGGCACTACCCTTGAATTATCATGGTCAATCCATCTTCATGCTGCAGGGGCTGGGGTTTAATGGGTTAAGTCTGAACACTACAGTAGAACCTGGTTTTTAGCAACCACCTTCTTTGCAAGGAAAAAAAGTGGTCCTAATGGACAGGTTCTCTCTCAAGGGAAGTTTTGAAGGGCAAACAGTGGCACCTGTCATTAAAGTACCGTTACGCATAAATCTGGAGACACATTTTAGCACCAGTTGTGTTTGTTTTGCCTTGATGACACACCTCATGAACTTTAACAGCAGTTCAGACACGCAGCAAAAGTGCACGCGTAATCACACTTATTTATTCAGCGCTGCCGTTAGCATGTCAGTCTATTTTTAACTGTTTCTCACACTGATAGCATTGTATTTCTAGAACGGAGTGGAGTAATTGTCAGGTTCTTGATAAAAAAGAGGACATTTGCTGAACTGATTCTCCTGTGTCTAAATGAACCATATTTAGACCTGTGTGCAGCGTTTTGTAACCATCTGTTACAAAAGTGTATCTCTGAACAATGAAGATCTTTAACCCATTTAGCCCGAGTCCCTACAGCAGGAGATGCATTGACCATGATAATTCAAGGGTAGTGCCAGATTATCTTGGCACCTGAAGGCGCCAAGCTAATCTGGCACTACCCTTGAATTATCATGGTCAAACCTTCTGCTGCAACTGGTACATAGTCATTAGGCAACACCTAAAAAATTTGAGAAATGGGACCTTGGGGCTAACAGGGTTAAAGACAGGTGATCTCTAATAAGTGTGGTCACTCAGAACTGGTTCTGCTGTATAAAACGCATAATGTACTATATTTTGCATTAATTTAACCCATTGCATGCCGGTAGTGGTTTTTGTCACGATGTTTCCCACTAGCATCGTGATGAAAATCGCTACTGACATGGAACAAACAGAAAAACAGTTAGGAATTGTGTATAATAGAATCTAAATCACAGAAAACAAATTTATTGCAACACTCATACTGTGACATTCTTGTGGCATTTTTAGAGAGTACTGTAGAATATGAAGGATTCTAATTAAAGATGATAACGACAATAATAAAAAATACAAAAGTACCAAGCACGGAAAGAACGAAGCACTTACTTTATAGCAGTTTGCCTGCGGACCATGTATTGATGAATTAGCAGTTTGCCTGTAGACCAAAGTAAAACAAAACAAGCTACAACCTGAAACAAAAGATAACAAAGCAGCCACTTACTCAGGTGTGATAGTGTAGACAGTCGCTGTAGCTACGTAAATACAGCCCAGGGCTGTATCCAGCAAAACGCTGCCTGGCATCTTGCACGATCTTTGTCAAAAATGGCGAAATGTTGGCTGCTTCGAAGTTGGCTGCCAAAAATTTCCTTGTGGAGCAAACTTTTGGTTTTGCTTCCTTGTTGAAAACCCCGGCTGCCCTTGTGATGTCACCTCGTATATGCACGTAACAAAACTTCGACAAAGAGCGGCAAGCTTGAGGCAATCTAAAAATAGCAGCTTCCTTCTTTTGGGGAAGTCCATGTTTCGAAGCGGTCATGGCTAGCTTATTCATAGAAGTACCCAACGGAGAAAGAAACACGCTTAGAAAAGCCGGTTACAACACATCACAACAGTTACAACTTCTTTTTTAAGCGTGTTTCTTTCTCTGTTGGGCACTTTTTTGCATTTTACATGCCATGCTTGGCAGTCACCTTTTTTGGTCTGGATAGCCTATTCATAGTCTTAAAATATGTTTATTTGGATCAGCTGGCTCGTTGGTCTAGGGGTATGATTCTCGCTTAGGGTGCGAGAGGTCCCGGGTTCAAATCCCGGACGAGCCCGGATATTTTTTTTGTTTTTGGTATTTCTTTTGTCATTCGTGCCGACACTTTCTTCAGTCACTTACATTGCGATGAAAATATTATATTAATTTTTTTACTTTATTAATATCACTTATATTTATTTTAATTATTATTGTTATTATTATTGCACTAGACTATTCTCATAAAGACAGTATATTAAACTGTCTTTTGATAATAGTAGACTATTCTCAAAGACTGGAGTCCAGTGTTTTCCTGGAGAACGGCGCTATACAAGAACTATGTATTATTATTTATTATTAAAGACAGTGTATTATACTGTCTTTGATAATAGTCTACTGCAATAAAAATAAAAAAAGGGGCGGTCCGTGGCGCAGTGGTTAAGGCGCCTGCCACCAATGCTAAAGGTGCGAGATTCGATTCCGGGTTCCGGCGTCGGATTTTTCTCCTCTAGTAAGTGTCACCGTTAATTCGGGCGGACCGTCGGGGGTTCTTTCTCCGGGTACTCCGGCTCTTCCTCCCCCTCCACTTCGGTATCAGTTTCAGCCAACTTAATAAAATTTCAAATACAAAACGATTTTCAAATACCGTCAGTAGCTCTCTTGAGCTTGCCCTTAGCACCACGTGAATCTTCTGTGTTTACGTACAGTGTGTGAGTGAATGCGTGTGATTCACGTGAGCGTGCTTGTTGGGTTCAGTTCGCGGCTACATTCTGCGCATTGAGTTATATTATAAATATGAGAAATGCGCCATATAAATGCTATGCATTATAATAATAATAATAATAATAATAATAATAATCTTGGCTTGACTTGTTATAGGGGTTGTCCACGTCGTCTGCAGGCATTCTCGTGACTGCGGAGGCCCAGGGGAAAGGCAGGTTCGACCGCAGTGACTGCAGAGGGAGCCGTCTGGCCAGGGTTCTGAGTTGCGGCGGCATCTGTTTTTTTTTTTGTTGTTTTTTTTTTTTTTTTTTTTTCTTCTTCTTTGAGCCGCTTGTCTTTAAGGCCAGCTCTGCGAGAGTCCTCAAAGGAGACAGCTGCCTTGTAAATGGTGGAGCGCCAGGTGTCACGGTCTGCAGCAAGTGAAGACCACTGGCGGTGGTCCTTTTGGCAGGCACTAAGTGACTTCTTGAGACAGTCTTTTTATCTCTTCTTTGGTGCCCCTCTGTCTCTGTGTCCAGTGGCGAGCTCGCCGAACAGGGTGATCTTTGGTAAGCGATGATCCTCCATCCTGGAGACGTGCCCAGCCCAGCGGAGCTGTGTCCGCAGCAGCAATGCCTCGATGCTCACAGTTTCTGCCTGTTCAAGGACCTCGACGTTTGTGACATAGTCACTCCAGTGGAAGGATTGTACGCAGGCAGCGCTGGTGGAAGCGTTCGAGGAGTCTACTGAGTTGGCTGCGTTAGAGGGCCCCAGGACTCGGCCCGGAACCATACAGCAGGGTGATGAGGACGACAGCTCTGTAGACGCTGATCTAATAATAATAATATAGAAGTAACTGTCTTTGTTATCCAGACGTCTTGTGCGGACTAGCGGTGTGTGTGCATAGGGGCTCGATGACAGTCAGTAGCTTTGACTAATGCAAATCCAATGCGCCACCGCCGCCTACTCAGTATAATGCTCAACACACTAAAATACAAGGGAAGAAACGCGGAACACGCGGGGGCCCGCGAAATTAGACTGATGTCGGGCCGGATATATCCCAGCATGCACGGACCTCTTTCTCAATATCTAAAGTTGAACGTTAAACCCTTTAGTAGAGAGCCGTGAAAGAGGCCTCTATGGCAGTGATCCATTGTTCATTTTCTGCCGTGTTTACTCAACTCTAAAGAGAATTACTCGAAAATATATTGACAACTTAGCAGTGTTTAAACCAGACTCCATTAAATTAGACCTTTTGGGGCTGGGGGAAATACGTATCTATACTCCGAGTCTTGGCTACCTTGCACCCCCCCCCCCTTTCCCCCCTCTCTCCCAAATGACTCAATAAGATGGGTTTCAAAGTGTACCTTAGAATGTCCTGAGATCTTTAAGCCATGTTTCCCTAGCAGGAACACACCAGAGATATAGCCGATGGCGCAAGGGTACCCCCATTCACGCTCTTCGAAGATCCTAAAGTGAGCTTGAGAACATTTTCCTCTAAATATCCGCCGTGGCAGAATTTATTACAGGAGCCCAAATCAGGAAATATTAAGGCATACCTTCTGCGTCCTCAGCAAAAAGAGAATGAAAAAACATTGAATCTGTGGCTCACAGTGATGGTATCTGTGCACCCAGTAAATGGCCATTTCTGCGAAATTTTTAATGTTTTCCGATGCCGCCCTCAGCCGGAAACTTGTAGGCTGATAGGTCTTTTATTAAAGGTTTTATTCGTTAGGATAGAGTACCACAGTTACTCCCAACCTGATTTTATGATGTTGTGATGCATTTAGGTTCACAGTGGCTGAATCTGCTGCCCTACCCCCATTTTACCAGTATGCAAAGGAACGCAACATGCTCCCAAAAATGCTTACGTCATGCTCCTCTGTTTAAATATTTTTTGTTTCCAGTTTTCTTAACAAAGTATGCATATTGAGTATAAAAATCTGTGATCATTTAATTCAATTCAATGTGACCCATCAATATAATTGTAACTATTTTGGATTAAGAACATAAAGGGGGTGGGAGGGGGGTGGGGGGGAGTCTTAAACAGGGGCTGCTGCTAAAGCTTCTACCCTGATTTGGAGGCATGATGTACCGATGGCTGAAAGACTTCCTCTTCAACAGCATTGCATGATTGAAGTCGACGGCACACTCAGCAGTCTTTTCAAACTCAGGGAAGATGTATCTCAGGGAGGTGTCATGACTCTGATCCCTTTAATGTCTGTAAAATATGTGAAACTTTGGACTGTATTCTGATCAAAATGTGACCAATCAATTTGTTTGCTATTTGTTTATTGGAGAAAAAAGACAAAAATGATAGACTGAATGAGTGAAACTAGCTGGTCTTCTAGGAGATATTTTACCTAGCGTAAGGCGGGTCTAGTATGGCCTTTTCTTCTCATTTATTTTCGTCTAGAAAGGTGTAAATATGAATATGCATAATAAAGTTTTATGGTTCCTAACAGGGAAAACAATGTTAAGAAATACTCCAGACAGCTCTAAGAATGTCACTGCATCGTGCGAATGACCCATGTTCTGCATCTTGTCAAGCCTGGCATTTTAGTGGTTTTGCAGGGAGTGATTTATATTGTTGAAATATCTTGGTACCCCACTACTGGTGTGACAGAACTGGTGTTTGCTTGCGCCAGATTGTTGCTGTAATTTGCGCCAATGTGGTCCCCAGCAGTTCACACTTCAGAGACTTTTTCCCGCAACTCTAGCTTCCATGGCTTCGATGTGAGGCCTCCACGTAAATCCAGTAATTTATTTGTTGCCAGTAAAGTTGGCCTGTCGGTCTTTGGTACTGGAAGGTCTCCAGTTTTCAAGGTGACCTCTTCCATCTGATTGAAAGAGATGATCTAGCTCAGCCTGAATATGGACTGCCAGTGCTATAGAAAATGTCTGAAGGCATCTGACACATTATTTTTGTCTTTAATGGGGGCTAGCAGCTGCCCTTCATAGACGATCAGCCGTTTACGAGATAGTGATTTTCTAGAGAGTAACAAAGGTTTGGGTATATCAAAATGAAGTCTAGTATGAATAAAAGCAATGCGCACTCGTTTTAAACCGCCGGAGGATGGAGACATTTTTCTGTAGCACATTTTGTTTCCAGTATGGCTGCAGACAAAACCAGGACCGTCGCAGCCATGTTCACAGGGGATCAGTAGTTTACACGGGTCTCATTGTTCTTGTATTTAGTGGTAGTATGCACTATATGTCACTTAAAAGGATTTCATTTATTTTTTTTTTTAAGTAATATTTTTACACTTAGATATATGTTAAGAGAAGAAACAATTACGAAAAGGCTTGCTTGGAACTCAAATATCGTTACTCAACAATAAGGTATCCCAAATCACGTGATCAAAACATGATACAACCCTACTTTTTGCTGTGAATTTTGATGTGCTGACGGGTTCTTTTTGATATGTTCTACATAAGCTTGTTTGTTCGCCCCCCCCCCCCCTCCAAACTCCGCCCCCCCCCCCCCCCCAAAAAAAAAAAAAAAAAAAAAAAAAAAAAAAAAAAAAAAAAACAAACGTGTAAAGTTGCTGTGTGCATTTTTACGTCTTGATAAAGGTTTGTCACGTTTATTTCCATTCACTTTACCATCGCTTTGCCCGTTTCATTTCGACACCACAGCACCAAAACAAAACACAACCCACAACACAAACGCTATCTTCGAAACCTATGTCCGGAGTGCTACATGCTGCATGCTGTAAAAGAAAAAGAGTGCCACACCACTTGGTTTTAACTGTCATGGCTGAGCAAAGTTTCGGAATTTGATTAATTATTTTATGCAGTAACATTTATTTTAATCAGTTGCACTGACAAGCTAGTCATGTTGTGATGTGCAATCACTGCCAGTGCCAATTATGCAGTCTCAGTGATCACTGATACAGTACACTTCACACTGAAAAAAATACACAGCACAATGTGAACACGCTTGGAAGTTCATGCAATGCTTTGTTTAAAATTAAACCCTATCTTGCTAGCAGTAGCCTACTGCACAAAAGAGGAAGTTGTTTTGCTGCTGTGTTATTTGCAGTTTGTCTGCATATAGACATTTGCAGTTCGCTGCAAGGATTCTTAGCAGCTGACATTAGCACTGACATATATATTGCGATTAAAACGAGAAAGAAAACAGAGAAAGGTGACACGACAGAGATGATTTAATAAATCAGTCAAGTGATCAAATGAATGAGATATATATGTTTTATGATGAACAGCTAGTTAAGGTGGGGGTGGGGGGGGGGGGGGAAGAGGCACATACTTTATAATGTACACGTACTATTTCTTTCAGTGTTTCCATCACCCACTCATTACACCATTAGGCTCGATGAGTTCTCATGTTTTGAGTGGTTTAGAAAATACATGTACTTGTTGCTGTTACATTATTATCTTACTGGTTTTGACATTTTGCTGTAAGATTTACAGTCCCATACTTTAAGCCTGTTCCGCCTAATGCACATGGAGGTTGACTGTATCATTGATATGTGTGTGTAGGTCGCGTTTTGTTTGAGGTGGCAGTTTTGGCCTCACCTTTAAGTTTGGTGCCGCTGTGCATGTGTCCACCAGTACTATTTACAGAACTGATGACTGCATGTGCAGGCTAGTTCACGGTATCACTTATCAAGGTGAACTGGGCAGCCTATTGTTTGAAGTGATCAGTGGTAGCATCATTCATGATGTCTGTGTGCATTTGGCCACTGGTACTGTTTACAAAGGTTCTGTTTACAGAACTAGTGGCTGGGTATGCATATAAGTACTGTTATTGTTATCAGGTGTGGCCTTATCTCTAAGTTTTGGTGCTCCTGTTCATGAGGCCAACAGTACTTTTCACAGAACTGATGACTGCATGTGCAGTGTGGTTAACTGTACACATGAAATTTGTAGGTGGGCAGCTAAAATACAGGCAGTCAATACAAGCCAATTTCTTAACCTTAAGTCTATATATATATATAGGTTTTACAGTCCACTAATGCCCATCAGTATACAATTGTGCATGTCTTTTGTGGGTGTTCTTTGGTTTTGTGTGTGTATGTGGGGTGGGGTTGAAAGTGGGGTGGTATGGCACCTATTACCATGTATGTGTATGTACAAAACCTACATTACAAACAAACATAAATTAATAATTTAAATAAATAGTTATTTGGGTTTAACGCCGCGCGGGCGACTATCTCACGGCAGTTAAATAAATAAGATAAAGTAAGTCAAAGATACCTGGGACATATGAATGCTAAGTAAAGTATAGATTATGATCATGCACAGATGTACATTCTTTTGGTGGGTGTTCTGTAGTTTTGTGTGTGTAACTGGATTGGGGTTGGGAGCGAGCGGTCTTGGCTTGACTTCGCGAACGAAGATTCTATAGGGCTTGCCCACGTCGTCTGCAGGCATTTTCGTGGCTGCGGAGGCCAATCCGGGACAGGCAGGTACGACCGCAGTGGCTGCAGGGGAAGGTCTGTTCAGGGTTCTGAGTTACGACAGCTCTGTTTTTTCTTCTGAGCCGCTTGTCCTTAAGGTTAGCTCTGCGAGAGTCCTCAAAGGAGACGGCTGCCTTGTGAATGGTGGAGCGCCAGGTGTCACGGTCCGCAGCAAGCGAAGACCACTGGCGGTGGTCGATTTGGCAGGCACTAAGTGACTTCTTGAGACCGTCTTTGTATCTCTTCTTTGGTGCCCCTCTGTCTCGGTGTCCAGTGGCGAGCTCGCCGAACAGAGTGATCTTGGGTAGGCGATGATCCTCCATCCTGGAGACGTGCCCCGCCCAGCGAAGCTGTGTCCGCAGCAGCAAAGCCTCGATGCTCACAGTTTCCGCCTGTTCAAGGACCTCGACGTTGGTGACATAGTCACTCCAGTGAATGCTGAGGATGGTACGCAGGCAGCGCTGGTGAAAACGTTCGAGGAGTCGTAGTTGGCTGCGGTAGAGGGCCCAGGACTCGGAACCGTACAGCAGGGTGGTGAGGACGACAGCTCTGTACACGCTGATCTTGGTGCCTTTTTTCAGCTGTTGATTGTGCCACACCCGCTTGAATAGTCGCCCGAAAGCACTGTTCGCTTTTGCCAGCCTGTTGTCCAGCTCCTTGTCCAGCTTGGCGTCTGACGTGATGATGCAGCCAAGGTAGGTAAACTGGTGTACAGACTTCAGTTCGGACTCGCCGATGGTGATGTGGGGAGGGCGATGCTCTTCCTTGGGTGCCGGCTGATGAAGGACCTCTGTCTTTTTCAGACTGACCTCAAGTCCAAAGAGCTGGGCGGCATCTGCGAAGCAGGACGTAATGCGCTGCAAGGCTCTCTCTGTGTGTGCAACGAGGGCAGCGTCATCAGCAAAGAGCAGCTCACGAATCAGTTGGTCTAGGGTTTTCGTGTGGGCCTGCAGTCGTCTGAGGTTGAACAGGCTGCCATCGAGACGATACCTGATGTACACTGCGTCGTCGTCGTCGAGGTCCACTGTGGCCTGCTTCAACATCATGCTGAAGAAGATGGTGAAGAGGGTCGGTGCCAGCACGCAGCCTTGCTTCACGCCGTTGCGAATGGGGAATGGTTCTGAGAGGTCACTGTTTAGTCTGACCTGGCCTTGCTGGTCCTCGTGGAGCTGGACGATCATGTTGAGGAACTTTGGGGGACAGCCTAGTCGCTCCAGGATCTGCCACATACCTTGCCTGCTCACAGTGTCAAACGCTTTTGTTAGGTCGACAAACGTTACGTACAGCCCTTTGTTCTGCTCGCGGCACTTCTCCTGAAGCTGTCTCAGCACAAAGACCATGTCGGTGGTACTCCTGTTGGCTCTGAAGCCACACTGGCCCTCTGGGAGGTGGTCTTCAGCGATGGCAGGTACCAGCCGATTCAGGAGCAACCTTGCGAGAATTTTCCCGGCAATGGACAGCAGGGTAATTCCACGATAATTAGAGCAGGCAGACTTCTCTCCTTTGTTCTTGTACAGGGTGATGATGACTGCATCACGGAGATCCTTTGGTAGTGTTCCTTTTTCCCAGCAGCAGAGAAAGAGGTCGTGGAGCTTGTTGTGCAGTGCTGGGCCTCCATGTTTCCAGATCTCTGGCGGGATTCCATCAATGCCTGCTGCTTTGCCACTCTTGAGCTGGTGGATGGCTGTGAGGGTCTCTTCGGCGGTGGGCGGTTCGTCCAATTCAACCTTTAGTGGAAGGTGTGGGATTTGAAGGATGACTGTTTCTTGAACAGTGCGCTCAGCGCCGAAGAGGTCCTGAAAGTATTCCGACCAGCGGTTCAAGATGGAGGTATTATCTGTGATGAGTGCCTGTCCATCAGCGCTTCGCAGGGGACTTTGTACCAGGTGCCTAGGGCCATACACTGCTTTCAGTGCTTCGTAGAAGCCCCTGTAATCACCGTTGTCAGCGCAGAGCTGGGTCCTCTGTGCGAGTCTGGACCACCACTCGTTCTGGAGCTCTCTAAGCTTGAGCTGGAGACTGCTGCAGATGAGGCGGAAGGCAGACTTCTTCACAGGGCAGGAAGGCTGGGCTAGGTGGGCCTGGTGGGCGGCTCTTTTTTTTGCTAGAAGTTCCTGGATCTCTACGTCGTTTTCGTCAAACCAGTCTTTGTTCCTCTTTCTAGCAAAGCCCAAGACTTCCACAGAAGATTTTACAATAGCAGTTTTCAGTTGTTCCCAGAGTGTTTCAGGGGAGGAGTCTGCTGGATCAACTGTGTCTTTGAGCATGCGCTGTAAATCGGCCTGAAGGGCAGCTTTCTTGTCGTCACGCTGAAGGCTGGCAACATCAAGCTTTTTCTTGGGGGGGCCCCCTTTCTTGGGTTTCAGCTTGAGGCGGAGCCTGAGTTTGCAGCGAACAAGGCGGTGGTCAGTGTGGCACTCTGCGCTGGGCATCACTCTGGTGAGAAGGACGTCACTGCGGTCCCTCTGACGCACTAGGACATAGTCGATAAGGTGCCAGTGCTTGGAGCGAGGATGCATCCAGGTGGTCTTTCGACTGTCCTTTTGCTGGAAAGTAGTATTGGTGATGACAAGTTGCTGTTCTGCACAGAGCTCCAACAGTAAGCGACCATTGTCATTGCAGTTCCCAACGCCATGCTTGCCGAGGACTCCTTTCCAGGCTTCAGAGTCTTGGCCCACTCTGGCGTTGAAGTCGCCAAGGATGATGACTTTGTCGTCTGCAGGGGTGCTCTGCAGGAGGCTGCACAGGTCAGAGTAGAACTTGTCTTTTTCTGCAGGCTCTGCCAGGAGGGTTGGGGAGTACACACTGAGAAGGGTGACGTATTGCTGGTGTCTCAGTGGGAGGCGCATGGACATGATGCGGTCGGAGTGACCCGTTGGTAAGTTTTCCAACTTAGTCGCAATGTGGGTCTTCACCATGAAGCCCACGCCTGAGAGCCGTCTTTCTGATGCAGGCTTGCCTGACCAGTAGAGGGTGTAGCCAGCGCCAAGTTCTTGGAGGCTGCCTTCCTCCGGGAGGCGTACTTCGCTGAGCGCGGCGATGTCGATGTTTAACCTCCGCAATTCATGGGCAATGAGGGCGGAGCGACGTTCAGGGCGTCCGCTGTCTGCTATGTCGAGCATGGTTCGGATGTTCCAGCATGCTACGTTGAGTCCGGTCGTGGTCGTCATGAGAGTGGATCCATTGTTTTTTCTTGTTTTCTGACCGCATGAGAAGATGCCCGTTGACCGCGGCTAGCCAACTGGGTTACGAGGGGATGAGCTTTGGTTAGGCCACCTTTTCTAGGCCCCTCTCCGTGTGGAGCAAGCAGTGCTGTCCCTAGAGAAGGCTGCTTGGTCGTTCAGGGTGTGCCGAGTGACGTTGTCATCCCCATGTCAACATCAGGCGACCAATATCCTGAACCGCCTGCATGCAGGTTTGAGACTGCGGCTTCCAGTGACATCTTTCACCTGCCGTTTTGCCCCTTGCCCATCGCTACAGGACTTGGAAAGTTCAGTGTCATAGTCCGTGGGCGTTTCCTAAAGCCTGCGCGGTGGAGCTTTTTGGTGGAGTGCAGTGTGCGCAGTACTGGCCCCACCCTTTAAACCCTTGGTTCGTTTGCCATGGCCTAGCAAGCTGGGACGGTGGCATCGAGGTCCTCGGGTCGTAGGTTTTATATCAGACTGTCCTTGTCTTAGTCTCTGGCTCAAAAGCCTTCCCCGGAGACACGGGGGCTTTGATGTCAGGGGTTTCCTCCCTTAGCCTTTCCGCAGCCAAGCGGCCAAGCCTGCAAGGCAGCAGGGGACTCGTGGAGGGCGGGGTCGTCTATGTCCCGTGCAGATGTGAACATCTGCCCACTGCCCACGAGCGGTACGGCACCTATTACCATGTACGTGTATACGACATAAGACATTTATTCACCAAGTAAAACGTTACAAAGATTTTTGTGTGGCATGGCGACAGTAAAATACATCCTCACTTGTAGGGCATTCATCATGTCATACACTCAGTTGGCAATCATCCTATATACAGCACTAAAAAATAGATAAATACAATATTAAATATGTCACAAATTATGGAATCACATTGTTCCATGCATGGTGATGTATTGAGGACAGCTGGGGGAAAAAAACTGCATCTGAATCGAGAGGTTCTGGCTTTAAAAGCACGGAACCGACGGCCTGAGGGCAGAAGCTCGAAGAGATGATTGGCTGGGTGTGACAAATCTGACAGAATAGTACTGGTTGCCACATGCACAGGGGCACCAGGGTGTATGTTCTTGAGCTGTATGCTGATGTGTATGTACAATACCTACATTACAAAGAAACAAAATAAATAAATAAATAATTTAAATAAATAAGATAAAGTCTAAGGTACCTGGGACATATGCATGCTAGGTAAAGGATAGATTAAAAATTATGAACATACACAGATGTGCATGTCCTTTGGTAGGTGTTCTGCAGTTTTATGTGTGTATTTAGGTAGGGATAGGGAGCAAGCAGTATGGCATCTATTACCATCTATATATGTGTATATTTTCTTGTATGCTGATGTGTATGTACAAAACCTGCATTACAAACAAACAAAATAAATAAATAATTTAAATAAATAGTTACTTGGGTTTAATGTCGAGCAGGCGACTAATGCCATCTCATGGCGGTTAAATAAAAAAGATAAAGTATGTCAAGATACCTGGGGCATATGAATGCTAAGGATAGATTATGAACATGCACAGATGTGTCTTTTGGTGGGCGTTCTCTGGTTGTGGAGTGGGGTTGGGAGTGGGCAGTATTACCATGTATGTGTATGAGAACATCAGCATATGTACAAAACCTACTTTTCAAGCAAATAAGAATAAATAATAAATTTAAATAACTAGGACATATGAATACCAAGTAACGGATATATTATGAACATGCACAGATGTGCATGTCTTTTAATGGGTGTTCTGTGGTTTTGTATGTGGGGTGGGGAGCGGGTGGTATGCACCTATTACCATATATGTGTACATGTTATGTTCATATCATATATTACAATGTACATATATGTTCTCATTTTGTATGCTGATGTCCCCCATCCGGGTCTGCCCTGGGGGACTTGGGTGGGGTTAACTTTTTAGTTCCCAGGGTCACCCTGGTCAGCCCCACAGGTGGGTTTCTCCTCTATTCTGGGGCATGTGTTTCTGTCTACCCTTGGTCCATTCACCTGTATTTTCCTTTTTTACACTCTCCCTACTGTCTGCACTGCCTGTAGCTCTTGATATTGGATGTATGTTGCTAAATGGTCTGGTTAGGTTTATTTAGTGTATTAGACCGGCTGGCAACATACATTCAATATTCTGTTTAGTTTGGTTTTTTTACAAGCAGTGCAGGCACATCCTGAGAAAGTCTTGTTGCTGTCAGGACTTTAAGCAATGTACAATCAATCATTGTATGCTGATGTGTATGTGCAAACATACATCACAAACAAACAAACAAAATATAATAATAAATTAATAAATAAAATAAGTTGGAGATACCTGGGACCTATGAATATGCATGTTAAGTAAAGGATAGATTATGAATATATATGCACAGATGTATGCATTTTGAAAACAAATTTCCTCTCCTTGGTGGCCACTACCATACCACTATAGTGATCATGTGCATCAAGGAATTCCTTCCATCCATAATTAAAAGGATAAATAAATAAATATATAAGTGAATACATAAATGAATCAATAATAAATAAATAAATAAAATATGTAATATAATGGAGGAGGGCTACTATCTGTATTGGGTCTCATGCAGTCCCGATAAAGCTTGATCATAAGAGTCCTTGTAAGTACTTGAGTGCGGATTGGTTGAATGGGTTGCAAAAACTAAAATTTTTATATTTAGGTGTTTAGCTGAACATGGTGATTTAGATGGAAACGGTTCGGAGATGGATTTCACTCTGCCTGGCTTGTGCTTAAGACCAGTCGGATAGGAGTGTACTTGACCAATTAAAAATCCCATCTCCACTAATTTTTTTTTAAAAAGAAGAGCAGACCTGCACTTAGAGCCGTTATGGCTGAAAAATAGATGAACAACATGCATGTTGTATCCGGACAAAAAGTCTTCAGAATGTTGAAGATGGTCGGCAGACACATTGCACAACATGCACAAAGGGAGTTTACTTTGGATATGCTTTCCTCCCACAAAAGACCGAGTTCTATGGAAAAGGCTGTTTTCAAGACCAGGAAAAATAACGTATATGACGTTGATGTACTTCAATGTTCAAATCGAACATAATCTGTTTCACTTCAGGAGCAAAGTAAATCTGCATCAACCGTGCGCGTCTGACTTCTTTCGAAGGCATCTAACTGACCGCCATTTTGAAACTAGCGACGCAAGTATGCTTACCGCATAAAAAATAATACTTTTGAACTTATTTTATTGTATATATGTATGCATGTTTACTTGCTGATGATTTTAATTTACTCACTGGAATAAACTTGTAACTTGTATGCTTGAAATTTTCAATGTTATGCACACAAAAAAAGTCTTGCAACTTATCTGGGCCGTATATGAGGACTGGTTCCCTCACATCGAAAAATAGCTTTCGAAAAACACTTCTACAAAAATGTCTCCATCCTAAGGACAAATATTGTTGCCATGCATAAACTATATGGCATTAGTACTTTCGTTTCGTACCTGCAAACCATTATTACTCTTTTGACGAACTACTTACCTCTGCAGAAATTGCATAAGCTGCTAGACTACTAGCTCTTGCCGGGACTACTAAAGCGACTGCTGCGTGCAGCCCCGGTCACAAGTTCATGTCGACAGTAAGACGCACTCTTGTTTTAATTTCATTGGATATGCTAATTTACATAAACCAATGAAAAACGAGCTTGCGGCGTATTTCCGGCCACATCTAAAACCCTGACTCGGAGGTCTGCTATGGATCATGCTTGACTGTGCAAAAAGCCTTGATACTAAACTATCAGTTTTGATCGGTTAGTAGGCGGCGGTGGCGCGCACTAGGTGGCGCAGTGGATTTGCATTAGTCAAAGCTACTATCATCGAGCCCCTATGCGTTAACCGGCCTTTGGTTGTCGGTAGCCGTTTCGTCGCGGTGATTCCCGCTGTGTCAGTCAACACTAGAGAAAGAGCTCCAGCCTATGATGAACAATGCATACAAAGTGGTTTCAGCATGAGACATAGATCCTCATGAGCCCTCGAAATTGCGGTGCTTCAACTATGACTGAGGATCTATGCCTCTTGCAGTAGTGTGGTGTTCATTTTTTTTTTTCTCGGCAGTGAGGTTATACATCATCTCCTTCATTTGAATCGGCTTTTTTTGGGCCCGGCTGTTCACTGAGTCGATTAGACTCTGACCCGCACCGGCCTCGCTGGTACCAGGAGACATTTAACTCCGCCTTCAGCGTGGGTGGCGGGTCCGTGGCCGGCGCAGTGGTAACGTGTCTTCCACTGACCAACGCTATACTTGTGTAGTGAGTCTCACTGCTCGGGCTGACCAGCGCCGTGTTAGGTTTTTTTTCATTTTTTTTATCTCTGGGTATTTCGGCTCTCGGTCTTAAAACTCATTTTTTCCAAAGGCAGTCTGATTATTAGTGTTCATGTATTCAGGCATTTTCTCAATGTTTCATTGTGTACAAATGGCCGTTTTTGTTGTGTCACTTTTTTTGGTTCATATGTACCGCACCTAGAGCATTTTACCATGTAACAATAATAATCCTAATCAGTGACTGCTTATATAGTGCTTGTTACGATTGTGGTTGTGTTGTCCTATGAGAGCATGCATGTGTTAATCGTAGGCCAACGATCCGATATTTATTTGAGCTATCATGGTTACGAATCACGTACCTTTTTAGTAAGTTTTTCTCTCGTTTGCACTAGAGCAGATTCCGTTAAGTTTTACCGGAAGTTTCTAGAAAAGTCGCACGGAGAATAGCGGTCGTTCTTTGTTTTGCGTAGATTAGAACCTTCGATAAGGTTGCGCTGTCTAGTGACCTCGTATGTGTGACGTCGGGGAGTTCGTAACAGTTTGCAACATTTTGTTTTTCTGTGCGCGTGAATTGAGCAGCCTTTTTTTGTTTTATGAAAATTCCTGAATTTTCTAGAGCGGAACAAGGTCGTGACTTCATTATACACTAGGATTTAGAGCTTAAGTTAGCAGCCGAATTTTCGTAGCCTATTGTAGTTTTTCTAGAAAGATTATTTTAATGAGTTTCGGTTGCATGTTTCGTTCTGATTGGTTGCTTTGTATGATTTTCGTAGATGATTCTGGAAATTGGTAGTATATATAAAGAGGGCGCTAGGAAAGCACGTATATACATTGTCTTGCATTTGTCAGTTGTAGAGACACACAGTTATCGTAGGTACATGGCCCGTATAGGGTGTACATTGTGAGAGAAACAGCGTAACAGTGTGGTGTACGTTGTAGAAAGGCTTTGTGTCGGCAGTGTGGATATTTGCAGAAGAGACTTTGTATCAGTGTTGGTGCATTTGGAACTGCATTGTGTGGAGATCGCATCGCTGAATTAAAATATTGTTGGAACTGTTACTCCAGTATTGTCACGTCTACATCCTTAAGCCACGTGTGACGGATTGCAGCTGAATGAAGTTTATTTAAAAGAACCTTACGTGCGTGCGTCTGGTGTGTTTATCATACTACGACTACAACTCCACCACGCAATAGTGCTTATCCTAAAATAAGCCAGACGGAGAAACGGCAAAGAATTCTGCAGCACACACACACCCACACACAACACACACACATACACACACACACACACCGGCACCCCGGTGCATAATCATGACTGAAGAACTGAGCTCAGTGCATTGGGGTATCGAACAGGTGGGTCTTAAGGGCAGATCAGGCAGTCAGTGAATGAGGGAGAATGTCTACTAGATGGGTAGTGAGTTCCAGACAACAGGTTCAACGTGCGCAAAGCAAGGGTCACCTCTGGTTTTGTATTTGCAGAGCGGGACACTGAGAAGGAACATCATCATCATCATCATCAGACCCTTGCCCGAACTGGGCGTTGGGGGGACTGAAAGGCAGCAGCAACAGACAGTGCTCTCCACTGAGTTCTATTTTGGGCGGTGGCAAGCAAGTCTGACATCTCGAGTTCGGTCCATTCTTTATGTTTGCGACCCAACTCTTTCTCTGACGACCTCGCCGACGACTTCCTTCGAGAGTGCCTTGGAGGATAGTCTTGGACAAGGTGTTGTGTCGGGTCACGTGGCCAAACCAAGCAAGCTTGCGCCGTTTCACGGTTGCCAGAAGGGGTTCATGTGGGCCCACCAGGGAAGTGACGATGCTCCGTACATATTCGTTGGTCTTGTGCTCGCGGTACGAGATGCGGAGCAACTTCCTCAGGCACTTGTTCTCAAAGGCCTGGATTTTCTTTTCTGAGTCTGCAAGCAGTGTCCAAGTCTCACAGCCGTAGAGTAGAATAGACACTATGAGGGACTTGTAAAGCCTGTACTTGATGGTGAAGCTGATGGAGTTACTTCGCCATATCCTGTCCAGCCTGGCCATTGCGGATGTTGCTGTACCTATCCTGATACGGATCTCTGCTATGCAACTACCGTCTTTGGACAGGGTGGCTCCCAAGTACTTGAAGCTATTGACCTCTTCTAGCTTTTGGCCATTCATGTGAATGTTGCTGCTGCTGTCGCTTGTGGTGTTGATCATCACTTTGCTTTTATCCGTACTGATCTCCATGCCATAAGACCCTGCGCTACTTGAAAGTTTGTCTGTCAGGTTTTGGAGCTCACTATTGCTGCCTGCCATGAGGTCAATGTCGTCTGCGAATCGAAGATTGCACAGGGATCTGCCACCAATAGAGATTGAAGTATGGTGGTCGTGGAGGGTTTCCTGCATGATCTTCTCCAGGAATATGTTGAAAAGGACAGGAGAGAGCAGGCATCCTTGACGGATACCGATCGTCGTCCTGAAGAACTTGCCTGACTGATTGTTAAGTAGAACCGCGCTGCAGGCGTTCTTGTAAAGCGCTTCTATCATTTGGATCAGTCCCTCCTCTATGTTGAACGATCTCATGACTTGCCAGAGTCCGTCGTGCCAGACGCGATCAAATGCTTTCCTGAAATCAATGAAGTTGTGGTAGAGTTCGCGCTGATGCTGCAGATGTTTCTCGATCAGGACGCGGCATTTGAAAATCTGCTCTACAGTGCTTCTTCCAACTCTGAAGCCAGCCTGTTCTTCTGCCAGCAGTTCCTCGGCGAAAGTTTTGAGGCGGTTGAGAATGATTCTAAGCATTACTTTGCTAGGGTGACTTATCAGACTGATAGTTCTGTAGTTCTGGCACTGTTTCAGGTTTCCTTTCTTGGGGAGCGGGATCACTAGAGACTGTGTCCATTCTACTGGCCATTTCTTTTGCTCCCAGATCTTTTGACAGAGTGTAGTGAGGACCTTCGTTGTTACTTCTCCTCCATGTTTCAACAGTTCAGCAGGTACGTTGTCTACACCTGGAGACTTTCCTCCATTCAGGCCGCGTACGGCTGCTTCCACCTCTTCAGCTAACACTGGCAGGTCTTCAGCCTTCCTGGCCCCAGCCTGGTTGTTTTGGAGGATGCTGGTGTCTGGCTCAGCCTTGTAGTTATACAAGTCTCGGCAGTACTCAGTCCATCTGTTTAGTACAGCAGTGTTTTCCGTAAGGAGTTGGCCGCTGCTGTCTTCGATGACTGTGGCTGTTCGCTGTTGAGTCTTGGTGAGGGTCCTTAGCGTTTCATAAGCCTTCTTGCTGTTGCCATTTGCCATGCCCTCTTCCACGCTACAACACTGGTCTTCAATCCAATCTTCTTTGGCTTCTTTCATCCTCTTCCTGATCTTCTTGTTGACAAGTCTGTACTTGTTTGCTGATGTGAGGTCTTGGCCTCTCTTTTTCTTCCAGGCTCTCCTCTCATCACAGAGATCGAGGATGTCATCGGTGACCCAGGGCTGTTTGCGCTTCCTCTGCTTCCCCAGCACTTCTTCTGCTGTAGAAAGTAACACCTCTTTTATATTTCCAGCAAGGGTGTCTACGTCGCAGTCCAAAGTAGCCAAGGCTGCAAATCTGCCTCCCACCTGGGCTTGGAAGAGCTCTTCTACTTCCGGGTCTTTTAGCTTCTGGAGGTCGAATCTGATGCGAGGGTTCTTGCTATCTCGTTTCAATGCCAGCTTCAACTTGAGGCTAGTAAGGACGAGGTTGTGGTCGCTGCCAATATCAGCGCCAGGAAAGGACCTCGTTTGTGCTTTGTTAACGCTGGATTTGAATCGTCGAGGCAGCAAGATGAAGTCAATCTGGTTATGGACCAGGCCTCCTGGCGATTGCCATGTCACTGTTCTTGACTTCTTGTGTGGATGGAGGGTATTAGCAACGGTGAGACGGTGACTCTCTGCGAACTCTAAAAGTCGCAGGCCTCTGTCATTTGTTTCTCCAAGGCCAAACTTGCCAGCTGTTCCTGCCCATTGTTGGTAGGCGTCAGGGCCGATCTTTGCATTCCAGTCACCGAGGACAGTCAGAATGTCTTTCTTAGGTGTTTTCTTGATGATGTTGTCCAGTTGTTCGTAAAATTCTTCTAATTCTTCATCATCATGGTCTGCTGTTGGAGCGTATACTTGTATGATAGTGATGTTGTGCGGTCGGGCGGAGATGCGGATGGAGATTAGTCTGCTTGACACGGGGGTGCAGCTGATGACAGTTCCAACCACCTCTTTCCTTACGATAAAAGCTACGCCATGTTCGTGCAAACATCATAAATTTTCTTTATTATTATATTATTATTATTGGAGCACTTCCCACAAACACACTCGGGGAGTGCGCTACAAGTACACCATATGTTCCATTCCGATGAGATACTTCGCATGGTCGTACTCTTGTGTTTCGCATCTCATCGGAATGGAAGTGTCAGTGGTGTACTACCCGAGTGTGTTTATGTGGGGCCGAGTACTGCCACAAACAGTATTAGGTGTTGTCGAATCGTGATGGCCTGCAATATCATTTCGTATACATGAAATTGCAGAAGTTATGAGGTCTCTCTCCTAAATTTCCTTAACCCCTTCACTGCCAGCTGACTTAAGTTGTGTTTCTGAAGTCATTGATAAACCGAAAAACGCCGACGGAAGAGCAACATTAAAAAAAACAAACTCGGATATTGCGTAGTGCTCATGAGGATCTATGCCTCTTGCACTTGGTTGATGGTCGTTTTATTAGGCAGCAAAAGGGTTAATGCGGCGAGTGAATGCAAGTTGGTAATCTTCCGTTGTGTGGGGAAGGGGGGGGGGGGAGAAAGAAGGCGCCACTCGCCAAAGAGGGGGGGGGGGGGGGGGAAGCGAGAGGAACTGAAACAACTCCAAACAAACTCAAAAGCCAAAAAAATCATACAGGAAGGGTGGGGGGGGGGGTCCAGACACCCCCAAAACGGACTTTCTTACGTTTTTATAGTATTTTTAAAGAATTGTTGGTCCCCCACCCCCAGATCCCCACTGCGTTTACTTGTCCTATTCAGCCTGTAGCAAGGTTCACTACACCTGACTATTCGATGAGCACTACGCCCCGCCCACCTGGACACTACCCCACCGCCCTCCCCCACCGCCCTCTCCCCACCCCTCCCCTGAGACGCACGCATGCGCGCGCGCGCACACACACACACACACACACACACACACATACATACACACACACTTTTCTCCCACCAGCCAGCCTGCACAGTGTTTTTCAGTTGTTCAGAACTTCGCACCCAGATTTAACCCCTTCGCTGTCAGTGATCACGGACTTTATGCGTTTGAAAAAAAAAAAAGCACGACATTCGAGTGTAGAAAACAAATGGAATAGGTTAACTGGTTAGTTATCGGGGTTTAACGCCGACCAGGCGACTGAGGCCATCCCACGGCGGGCAAATCAGTGGAATAGGGACCTAACACATAGGAACACAGATCACAGGACTAACAAGAGACATGAATCCTCATGAGCCCCCGCGACTGCGGGGGCTCATGAGGATTTATGTCTCTTGCAGATGGGCTTACGGCGTTCGCCTGGCCCCGGCAGTTATGGGGTTAAGGAACAAAATAAATCACAACCGATGAGTTTCCCTATAATGCGTTTTGCTTTTGAGGCGCCCACTGACTCTCCGTCGGTTTTGAACTAATTGGAATCACACGATCTAAATCTGACTCAGTAATCATTGCCG
The DNA here is from genome assembly GCA_036245525.1 of Semisulcospira habei. Classification (NCBI taxonomy): domain Eukaryota; kingdom Metazoa; phylum Mollusca; class Gastropoda; family Semisulcospiridae; genus Semisulcospira; species Semisulcospira habei. Next base: position 249,514,372 of record BTPG01000001.1, read on the forward strand.
TCCTCAGTCAAACGCACGTAGCATGTAATTTTCAATAGGTTGTACCGGATGAGGATTTATCACCTCATAACAAAAGCTCTCCACTCAGCTGCAAGAGGCATAGAACCTCATGGGCTCCCGCAGGTGCGGGGGCTCGTGTGGTTGTATGCCTCTTGCTGACGGCATATTTCGTATCCTGTTTCACTGAGTCCTGTTTCTTTGATCTCTGTCAGGATATTACTGTACGGCGCAGGCTGAGTAGTTCAGTAGCGTTTGCGTGACATCACAAGGCTGCTTATTTGTACAAAATTACACAAAAGGAAAGACTGATTAGGAGACATTAAACATGAAGAGACATTAAATAAAATGCATTCATTTATTCGGTCATACTTTTTTTTTTTTAAATTAAAAAAAAAATTACAAAAAAATACACGCAACGCGCGCAAACACATATACACGCGCGCGCGCACGCACGCACACACAGATACGCGCTAATGATAACCTATATACTAAGCAAATCATTCGAATCATAGTGAAAATTCACTTAAGACAGCACAAATTATTTAGCTTATAACAGAAACATGAATTATATAATTAGGTGATTATTATTAGTATGGACAAACCATATGGCAGCATGCACTAATTACGATAAGCACATGTTCCATACGGATTCTTGTGGTAGATTATATATCAGCGGACAAGTACTTGAGGAGGCATTCCTTGAAAGAGGAGAGGGAACCAGCGTGTGTTATACATGTAGGCAGTTTGTTCCAGAAAGATGCGCCTGAGAAAGATACACTGGTGTTAAATAGATCTATCCCTGAATTGTTATACAGCTTGGTAGAAATCTGTATTGATGAAATTAAAACACAGTTCAGCACCACCTACAGTGTTTAGTAATGCTTCGTTTTGATCACTTGACCCTCTAAAGTTATTTGACCCTGAATATTTTTAGTTTTATTTTGAGACAACAGTGTCTAGCCACATACACATTAACGAATTATTCAATGTAAAAAAAAAAATTAAAAAAACGGTTAATTTTCTTTAAAAGCGCAGTCTTTTCATATATGATTGTCTTATATGCCAACGTAAGGTGGAAGATGAATTGGCAGATGCTATCAGGTTTTGGGTTGTCAGTATTTGCCTGAATAACCCCGTCAGTTTTGTCAATTTACCTGTGCTGTGTGTGTGTGAAAGCTTGTGACGGATAAGCGTCGAAGCCACTTTTGAGCATACGGACCTGTACAAGAAATGGACAACTGCAGGAGAAGGGCCCGACCATCCAGAGCGTACCTGTTCCTACGCCACAGGCACTGAAAGTGCAACAGATTGTTTTGTGTAAGGACCAGGATGCGACACTTCCTATTTCTAATCTCCAAACCAAACCCCCGTTCTATGTGCAAGGGTACAGATTCTCATGTGTCCCGGCAGGACGCAGGGGCTCTTTAGAATCTTTGCCTCTTAGTGCTTGCTGTGGCTGGTATCTTAATTTACATCTTTTCATGAAAGACTAGGATGTATCTCCATTGACCACATACCCCACCCGGGTCTGCCCTGGGGGACTTGGGTGGGGTTAGGTATTTTTTAGTTCCCAGGGTCACCCTGGTCAGCCCCACAGGGTGGGTTTTTCTCTCTATTCTGGGGCATGTGTTTCTGTCTACCCTTGGTCCATTCACCTGTATTTGCCTTTTTAAAACTCTCCCTACTGTCTGCACTGCCTGTAGCTCTTGATATTGGATGTGTGTTGCTAAATGGTCTTAGCTTTATTTAGGCCCCATGTGTTAGGTTTATTTAATGTATTTGACCGGCTGGCGACATACATTCAATTTTCTGTTTAGTTTTTTTTTTCACAAGCAGTGCAGGCACGTCCTGAGAAAGCCTTGTTGCTGTCGGGACGTTAAGCAATGTACAATCAATCAATCCATTGACCACGAATTTCGCGTCTAAAACCACTGCACGCTCTTAGGCATTCGCGTCAAGAACACAGATGTAAATGTGACCAATAATAGACATAAAGAACATAGGCTCACAAGAGACATAAACCATCATGAGCCCCCGCGACTGCTCATGAGGGTTTATGTCTCTTGAAGATGGGTTGCGTTCGGCTTACCCCGACAGTGAATGTGCCGGTTTAATATCGGACGGTGGGAAGTATTGAAATGGATATTTCGTATCAAATGCTCCATTGTTCGCTAATAGTTAAGTGTTTGAAGTCAAACGTGATTGCATATCATATATGTTTGATTTATCCCCATCTTCTGCGTTTATGCAACATTTGCGCAGTTCAACTTTATCCAAATTGTAAAACGTATAAATGTCGAATGAAATTGACAGAAATTAACAGTTTGCAGCTGAGAAACATCTGAGTAAGTATAGTCCGATTGTTTGTTTGTTTATTTGTTTATGTGTTTGTTTGTTCGTTGTTTTGTATGTTGGTTTGTTTGATCATCGTTTGATAGTTTGTTTCCTTCTGTGTTTTATTGTCCTTTGTTCGTTTGTAATTCATTGACGATCTGTTTGTTGGTATTTTGTCGATTGGTTGCTTGGCTGCTACAGGTCGGTTGTCTGGTTAGTTGGTTGGTTGTTGGGATGTTTGATTTTGATGTACTAGTATGGTTCCCCCCCCCCCCCTCCCTTAAAATTAGCAATCTCATGGCAATGTTCCCTCCTTTGATTGGGACGAGTTTGAAATAGAATAGATTAGTTAGTGTCCGAAAAATATTTTAGTTTTTATCATACGTTAAAAAATCAATGGAATACGCAGTATTGAATTCGCAGGTTTACTCTACAGTTTGATGTCTAATACTCAGCATGCTTGGGGCTTTTTCATAGCAGAAACATGGCACTAACTGCCATGTCAGTCCATCTGGCTCTCGCGCTGGCATTCGTATCAATTGCCTACGCACAGGAGGTATGGAATAATAGTTAGTCGTAAATGGTAGTCAACAGCCACATAAATGATGGCCTTTAACTCATTCGAGACGTGCCGGCTACGCGGATATGTGGCGGTTCCCCGCGTATTCGTTGGCGGCACGTCTCGAATGAGTTAACGACAGGTGGTCTCTCGTGAGACTCAGTGGTCGCTCAAAGCAGGCTCTGCTGTAACATACTTCAGTAGCTGTAATATACTCTCCAGTAGCTGTAATAATTATACTCTCCAGTAGCTGTAACATACTCAATATACTCCAGTAGCTGTAATATACTCTCCAGTTGCTGTAATAATTATACTCTCCAGTAGCTGTAACATACTCAATATACTCCAGTAGCTGTAATATACTCTCCAGTAGCTGTAATATACTCTCCAGTAGCTGTAACATACTCAATATACTCCAGTAGCTGTAATATACTCTCCAGTAGCTGTAATATACTCCAGTAGCCGTAACATACTCCAGTAACGACACTTGTTTTCCTCTGTCCCTCTTTCCTACAGCTGTCTAAGAGCACATGAAATTCCAATACAGTCCATCATCCAGCCTCGTCGTTCTGCAAAAAACGGATTCAAACTAGCCCTTGTACTGAATAGTGGTAGTTCACAATGAGACTCACGTCTGTTGCTGTCGGTCCTCGAATGGTTGGTTCTTGGGCCTATTTCGGATTAACTCTTTCGAGAGGTATCGCATCCGGATTCGCGGCCTAAGGCCGCGAATTCGGATGCGACACGTCTCGAAAGTGTTAACCCTTTTGCGTGTCGGTAGCGGCTTTTGTCCTGTAGAAATCATTGCCACAAAAACCGGTACCTACATGCAAAGGGTTAAGCCGACTATAAGATAAGGATTTTTTTAAAATATGTGCTGGTCTGTGATTTGGACCTTACGGCCGAAAGCCGTAAGGTCCAAAATCACAGACCAGCACGTGTACAACAGCTGGTAGGGCGGTTTCACTGTCACACGCGGTGTTCGAAATCGCTGGCCAGAATCACAGACATGGCCTCTGTGTTTGTCTTCCTCGTCTCTCTTCTTGTTCGGACATCTGTGTCCATCTCATCTTAATCCTAAACCTCAGGAGTCAGGGCTTGCTCTTGGTGGACGTATGAGCAGACTGGAACAGCTGGTAATTCGCCAGGACTTGGTCATTCGTCAGTTTGAACGTGAGAGACAACACTTGGAGAAAGAGAAGGAACAGTGCTCTGGACTTCGAGCGGAATGGGAAGAAACACGACAGCAGTGGCATCTGGAGAAGCAGGGCCTCAAAGACGACATGGCAATTCTGACACACAAGCTGGAAAGAGCGAGCGATGGTGATTTCACTAACCATGCAAAGACAACGATTCATGGTGTGGTGCCCCGTTCAGACGACAATGGTCCGTTAGAGTCGGTTGTAACCCAGATAGCTCAGCGGTTAACGGAAGTGAGCGCCGAAGTCCAGACATTGAAGACTGCTCACACCAGCGACATCCAGGCCTTGCGAGACGCCAATGTGCATCAGGACCAGGTAAGTATGAATGAACATGGACTGAAACGGGCGACCTGGTCTATGCCATAATTCTTAGTCTACTGTCACTGAGTAGGCTAAGACTTTTGACTTAGACCAGGCCGACGGTTTCAGTCCATGTTCATGTCATAACAGGAGGCTAAGACTTCCCGTAGTACAACCCATACAGCCCTAGAGCACGACAGGATGCGGATAGACAAGGTCAAGGGTGGTGTCAGAATAGCTTGGCGCCAAGCTATTCCGACACCGCCCTTGAACTGAATTATCAAAGTGACGTAGACCTACAAGGGTAGTTCTATAAAAAAAAAAAAAAAATTTAATTTAAAAAATAAAAATCAGTGCTAATTCCATTCACAAGATGTAGTGAGTTAGACCAGGCCGGTGACTGCGGGCTTCAGTTCACTCATGTATTCCACTGCAGGCGATCCAGGGAGCGGGAAGCTCCGTGTATGTCCGCTGGGGCAACTCCGCCTGTCCTACCTCCACAAGTCTCGTATACTCCGGGATCATCGCCGGTTCTCAGGCAAATGAACCTGGTGGCGCTGCCAACCCTTTGTGCATGTCCATGTCGCCGGTGCCTGGGCCCTCCCTGTCCCTCCCTTCAAACGGTTACTCAGCCGTGTACGGAGCCGAATATCAGACATATGACAGCCACGCCGACAAGGATCCAGTGTGCGCTGTGTGCCGGTCTCCACGCGCCACCGTCGTCATGACCCCGGGAACAAACAGGTACCCAGTCAACGAAACATTTAAAGCGACCTGCTCCAGGCAAGAAGGGTTACGAATAGTTTACAATCTTATAAATGCTCGTAATAATGCTGGACAAAATGGCTAAATTAATGTATGCCATTTGAAAGTCGAAATATGAAAGACTTTTTGTGCTCTTCTTGGCTTTGTACTTTGGAGAATTCCACCGACTCAAGCTAAGTGCAGTTGAAAGCCTCTGTTTCGTGTCAGTACCTACTCACCATTGGGGCCCGATGATAGTAGCTTTGACTAATGCAAATCCGCTGCGCCACCGCGTGCGCGCCACCGCCTACTAAGCAAGACAGAATTCTGTCTTGAGCTTGGTAGGCGGTGGCGCAGCGGATTTGCATTAGTCAAAGCTAATATCGTCCGGCCCCTATGCTGCTTACATGGATTGTGAAAGGAAGAATAGTATAGTCTTAGTTCAGGCAAGACAACATTGACAACCGCTATATCAGCGTATAGACAACATTGACAACCGCTATATCAGCGTATCGCGGTCAGCAATCAGAGCCCGCCATGGCGGCGGCGGAACAGATCACTTTAAAACTAACCGTGTGTATGGTCATATGCGATTATTGCGTTCTCCCAGTTACACCCCAATGTGCAAAAGGACGTCAGTTCGACGTCGGCCTGGTGGCCTTTTGCGTATTGGGACGGTATACAGCCGCGGGCTCTATGCCATGGACATCGACAGATCCGAGATTCTAAACATGTTTGTAGTGGTCAGTCTTGGATTGTGGAGCTGCCGAGTTGCGGCTGTATGTCGTACTGAAGATGCAAATTCACAGACCAGCACACATATCTTGTTGACAAAATGTCTCACAGACTGACAGACAACCGATGGGCAACTGTTAGACAAACAGTTCTACAAAACTGACTAAAGAGAGAGAGAAACAAACTCATTAATTTTGGAACTTCTCTTTCAAACAGGTGTGAGCTGGGGTGGACCACAGAGTACTCTGGTTTCCTGATGGCTGGGAGCTACTCACAGACCGCTCCTACTGAGTACATCTGCGTGGATTCGAAATTTGAGAGCAGAGTAGGTAGCAGTATGGCCAATTCGGCGTACAAGCTTTTCTATTCCTTGGTGCATTGCGGGACTCTACCATGTGAACCGTACATCTCAAGGGCAGTGATCACGTGTGCTGTGTGCTCCAAATGACGTTCTTTCGTTTCAGTATTTCCTTAACCCTTTTAGCCCCAAGGTCCCACTGATTTGTCAATTTTCGGAGGTGTCGCCTAACGACAATGTACCAGTTGCAGGAGATGGCTTGACCCTGATAATTCAAGGGTAGTGCCAGATTAGCTTGGCGCCTCAGCAGGCGCCAAGATAATCTGGCACTACCCTTGAATTATCAGGGTCAAGCCATCTCCTGCTGTAGGGATCCGGGGCTAAAAGGGTTAATGTTTGCGATTACAAACTGTACTGAACATGGTAAACGTTTTCTATTACCATCGGACCGAACTCAGCAGTTCTAGATTTAAGCGGAATAAAACATCAAAGAACTGATATTTTTCTCAAGACGTTGTGGCATTTACTGACTCATTCGACTGTGACGAGCCGCGTCCGGACACGCGGCTTTACATGCGGCGTGTCCGGATGCTGCACGTCTCGAATGAGTTAATACTTTATTTATGTCAGGACGGAGTGTAGTCTCTTGAACTATTGCAGACTCACTGCCATAATTATAATCTAGCCTACAGCCACAGTATGGCAAACGGCGATGTTAACTCATTCTACCCCAGACACACCACAGCAAGATATGGATCGACCATGATAGTTCAAGGGTGGTGCCAGAATAGCTTGGCGCCTATGGGCGCCAAGGTATTCTGGCATCACCCTTGAACTATCATGGTCGATCTGTCTCCTGTACTGCAAGGCAGTCTTCAGAGGACAACGGCAACATTTGGGGATTTCGGTCTTGGGGTACAATGAGTTAAGTTAAGCGTAAAACTCTCAACGTCAAACGTTTTTACTCATTCAATCTTTCCGATTTATTCTCCTTTTTTTGTGTGCGTAGTTTCTGGCTTCTTTTATTTGCATGGCAGGGGTTGGGGGTGCGGAGGGCCGCGTCGTGTGCGGGTGAGGGGGTGGGAGGGGTTTGGCGGGGAGGCTGGGTGCGGGTGCGGCGGGGGTAGGGGTTGACTATAAATAAACAAACAAAGGCAAATCAGTCTTGGGCGACGACTACGCACCTAACGATCCGATTTGACTAATTCCGTCACACCTAACAACTCTGACAGTCAGCCGCATGGCAAAAGCCAGTCGGTATGTTCATTTTTTTCTTCTTCAGAAAAGCGAGATTTTCATTGTATACAATGACAATCTCGCTTTTCTATTAAAAACAAGATGGCATGAACCATAAACCACAAAGTCCCTTCTTTATGAGAGCTGTCCTCGCGGTCAACAGTCTTTTGTCTTTGGCCTGCTTCCGATGTTGAAATATCTAATATTGAAAAAGCCTTGCAGATCTGCCAATATTATCATTATCATCACCGTCGTCGTCGTAGTCATCATTATAATTATTATTATCATTATATATATTATTGTTGTTGTTGTCACGGTTATTATTATGTCATAATATTGCGCTGACGAATGATGGTATGTCAGTAAATGAGACGTACCCTAGATAAGTCAAACGTCACAGTACGACACTATCATGTCAGCACTAAAAGCACCACCAGTGGAGGCGGGTTGTGTTTCTGAAATCTTTGTTAATTCAACATCAAAGACCCGAGCCGCCCAATGACCAGGGATACAAAGTGGTGTCAGCAAGAGGCATAGATCCTCAGGAGCCCCAACCAACAGAGATACAAAGTGGTGTTAGCAAGAGGCACAGATCCTCATGAGCCCCAACCAACAGGGATACAAAGTGGCGTTAGCAAGAGGCATAGATCCTCAGGAGCCCCAACCAACAGATACAAAGTGGTGTCAGCAAGAGGCACAGATCCTCATGAGCCCCAACCAACAGGGATACAAAGTGGCGTTAGCAAGAGGCACAGATCCTCATGAGCCCCAACCAACAGGGATACAAAGTGGCGTTAGCAAGAGGCACAGATCCTCATGAGCCCCAACCAACAGGGATACAAAGTGGTGTTAGCAAGAGGCACAGATCCTCATGAGCCCCAACCAACAGGGATACAAAGTGGTGTTAGCAAGAGGCACAGATCCTCATGAGCCCCAACCAACAGGGATACAAAGTGGCGTTAGCAAGAGGCACAGATCCTCATGAGCCCCAACCAACAGGGATACAAAGTGGTGTTAGCAAGAGGCACAGATCCTCATGAGCCCCAACCAACAGGGATACAAAGTGGTGTTAGCAAGAGGCACAGATCCTCATGAGCCCCAACCAACAGGGATACAAAGTGGCGTTAGCAAGAGGCACAGATCCTCATGAGCCCCAACCAACAGGGATACAAAGTGGTGTTAGCAAGAGGCACAGATCCTCATGAGCCCCAACCAACAGGGATACAAAGTGGTGTTAGCAAGAGGCACAGATCCTCATGAGCCCCAACCAACAGGGATACAAAGTGGCGTTAGCAAGAGGCACAGATCCTCATGAGCCCCAACCAACAGGGATACAAAGTGGCGTTAGCAAGAGGCACAGATCCTCATGAGCCCCAACCAACAGAGATACAAAGTGGTGTTAGCAAGAGGCACAGATCCTCATGAGCCCCAACCAACAGGGATACAAAGTGGTGTTAGCAAGAGGCACAGATCCTCATGAGCCCCAACCAACAGAGATACAAAGTGGTGTTAGCAAGAGGCACAGATCCTCATGAGCCCCAACCAACAGGGATACAAAGTGGCGTTAGCAAGAGGCACAGATCCTCAGGAGCCCCAACCAACAGAGATACAAAGTGGTGTTAGCAAGAGGCACAGATCCTCATGAGCCCCAACCAACAGGGATACAAAGTGGCGTTAGCAAGAGGCACAGATCCTCATGAGCCCCAACCAACAGGGATACAAAGTGGCGTTAGCAAGAGGCACAGATCCTCATGAGCCCCAACCAACAGAGATACAAAGTGGTGTTAGCAAGAGGCACAGATCCTCATGAGCCCCAACCAACAGAGATACAAAGTGGTGTTAGCAAGAGGCACAGATCCTCATGAGCCCCAACCAACAGAGATACAAAGTGGTGTTAGCAAGAGGCACAGATCCTCATGAGCCCCAACCAACAGAGATACAAAGTGGTGTTAGCAAGAGGCACAGATCCTCATGAGCCCCAACCAACAGAGATACAAAGTGGTGTCAGCAAGAGGCACAGATCCTCATGAGCCCCAACCAACAGAGATACAAAGTGGTGTTAGCAAGAGGCACAGATCCTCATGAGCCCCAACCAACAGAGATACAAAGTGGTGTCAGCAAGAGGCATAGATCCTCATGAGCCCCAACCAACAGAGATACAAAGTGGCGTTAGCAAGAGGCACAGATCCTCATGAGCCCCAACCAACAGGGATACAAAGTGGCGTTAGCAAGAGGCACAGATCCTCATGAGCCCCAACCAACAGGGATACAAAGTGGTGTCAGCAAGAGGCATAGATCCTCAGGAGCCCCAACCAACAGAGATACAAAGTGGTGTTAGCAAGAGGCACAGATCCTCATGAGCCCCAACCAACAGAGATACAAAGTGGTGTTAGCAAGAGGCACAGATCCTCATGAGCCCCAACCAACAGAGATACAAAGTGGTGTCAGCAAGAGGCACAGATCCTCATGAGCCCCAACCAACAGATACAAAGTGGTGTTAGCAAGAGGCACAGATCCTCATGAGCCCCAACCAACAGAGATACAAAGTGGTGTCAGCAAGAGGCACAGATCCTCATGAGCCCCAATCAACAGAGATACAAAGTGGTGTTAGCAAGAGGCACAGATCCTCATGAGCCCCAACCAACAGATACAAAGTGGTGTCAGCAAGAGGCATAGATCCTCATGAGCCCCAACCAACAGGGATACAAAGTGGCGTTAGCAAGAGGCACAGATCCTCAGGAGCCCCAACCAACAGGGATACAAAGTGGCGTTAGCAAGAGGCACAGATCCTCAGGAGCCCCAACCAACAGAGATACAAAGTGGTGTTAGCAAGAGGCACAGATCCTCATGAGCCCCAACCAACAGGGATACAAAGTGGCGTTAGCAAGAGGCACAGATCCTCATGAGCCCCAACCAACAGGGATACAAAGTGGTGTTAGCAAGAGGCACAGATCCTCATGAGCCCCAACCAACAGGGATACAAAGTGGTGTTAGCAAGAGGCACAGATCCTCATGAGCCCCAATCAACAGGGATACAAAGTGGCTTTAGCAAGAGGCACAGATCCTCATGAGCCCCAACCAACAGGGATACAAAGTGGTGTCAGCAAGAGGCACAGATCCTCATGAGCCCCAACCAACAGGGATACAAAGTGGCGTTAGCAAGAGGCACAGATCCTCATGAGCCCCAACCAACAGGGATACAAAGTGGTGTTAGCAAGAGGCACAGATCCTCATGAGCCCCAACCAACAGGGATACAAAGTGGCGTTAGCAAGAGGCACAGATCCTCATGAGCCCCAACCAACAGGGATACAAAGTGGTGTTAGCAAGAGGCACAGATCCTCATGAGCCCCAATCAACAGGGATACAAAGTGGCTTTAGCAAGAGGCACAGATCCTCGTGAACCCCCGCAACTGCGGGGGCTCATGTGGATCTAAGCCTCTTGCAGTTGCCGGGATTGTCTTCACTTTTCCCCCTCCGTAAAGGGGGTTTTAAAAAAATCACCATGATTTTTCGTCAGCTGGTGCGGACAAACGGGATAACAAGCTTACACAAACCTTGAAATTATCAGTAGCACTACAACGCACTGACGCCTCTGGCCAATAGGTTTTTAACCAAACCACCTAAATTCCGATCTGGTTTGTGCTCGTCTTTTCCAATCAATCCAGACCAAAAAGGTGACTGCCAAGCGTGTGAAATGCAAAGAAGTACCCAACGGAGAAAGAAACACGCTTAGAAAAAATTGTGTTGTACCGTTTTTTCTAAGCGTGTTTCTTTCTCCGTTGGGTACTTCTTTTCGTCTTTTCCAAGCGTGTTTCTTTCTTTATCGGCCATTTCTTTTGCATTTTGGCAGTCGCCTTTTTGGTCTGGATTTTCAAACGGTAAGGGTTTCTAAAGTCATTGTTCGTGACATTCAGCGACCCGGCAAAAGCCACAACCGTCCAAGACACATGGATACAAACTGGCCTCAGCAAGAGGCATAGATCCTCATGAGCCCCCGCAGTCGCGGGGGCTCATGAGGATCTGTTCCTCTTGCAGTTGGATCGTGTTCACCTTTTCTCTGCAGTGAAGGCGTTAAGGGTTGTCCCGCTCTGGCCACTGCATCAGTGACAGTTCAAACGGGCAAAACTCAAACCATAGCGACAGGCTAGCTCGTGCCATACCAGATAGATCGACCGTGACAGTTTAAGGGTGGCAGTGTAAGAATGGTTTGGCGCCTCTAGAGGCAAACGCACTCCGGCACCACCCTTCAAGTATCACGGTCGATCTGTATCTTGTTGTGGTATCAGTGGCAACAACGCCCTTGAACTATGTTATTATCATGGTCCGTCTGTTTCTTGTTGTCTACGCCGAAAGCGGGGCCCAGATTTGATAACAGTTTTGAAATGTTATGACAAGAAAATTATCAGTTAAAACGTATGTTTTTAACCTTTTCAGCATGGGTGCATTTTCCCGAATTTAGAAGTGTTACTTAACAACTATGTACCACTTGCACTAGGTGGATTGACAATGATAATTCAAGGATACTGCCAGATTAGCTTGGCGCCTTTAGGCGCCAGACTAATCTGGCATTACCCTTGAATTATCACAATCAATCAATCTCCTGCTGTGGGGTCTTGGCGCTGAAAGGGTTAACGGGACAAGTACTGTCACTTGCAGTTGCAGATTATATGCATGCGCGCGCGTGTGTGTGTGTGTGTGTGTGTGTGTGTGTGTGTGTGTGTGTGCGTGTGCGTGCATGTGTACCCAATGCGCAAAAGTCCATCGGGCCCACGTCTGCCGCCGTTGGCCCGCGCACTGGCCTTTGCGCATTGGGGAGGTGTGTAAATTGTAATTCAGTATAAGATGTGACTAAATATTAATATAAAAGTGGAATACAGCTCAGAAGCGGATCGAGGGTGGGGGGGAGGTGATCCAACTTTTTGTTTGGAACCTTCAACCGAACACAAAAGGCCTCCCCACGCTAGATCCTTGGACCCAGGACCCACACACACCCCACCCCTCCTCAGATCCGCCCCTGCGTGTGCGTGTGGCCCTGCTCTGTGTTGAGGGTGGCCGGGGCGGGAGAGGGGTGGAGGGGGGAGGGAGAGAGAAGGAGATAGCACTTCGCCAATGTTCTGTACAGTGTATAATGTGTAAGTACGTGTTATTTTAATATGTGTTTTTTAGCTGTTAACTCATTCGAGACGTCCCGCCTCCGGATACGCGGCACGTCTCGAATGAGTTAATATATGTGATGTGGGCCAAAGGCAAATTTCCACTTTAGGGGTAACATCAAAGACAATACATTATGTATTGTCTTTGGTAACATGCAATGAATGATAACGTTTTTCAGTTCAGTTCAATGCAATCTTCTTCGCTAATGACAATATCGGGTAAAACAAAAGTAGGACTATCACAACACTTCTGCAGAGGTTCCGACAGCACTCTTTCATACGTAAATTACTTCTCTTATCAGAAATGTTGAACTTGCCCTCTGAAGGACTGTATTACAATTCTACTAGAGACAAAAATGGGGCACCTAGATCTAAATTCCCATGCAACAAGGGGCTGGAGATCTAGTGAATATGCGATACGCCCCCCTTTGGGGCGGGGGGGAGAAGGGGGCTTTCATATTCACTACTTCCAGTCACTTACTCAGCGCACCCTTCTTTCCTATCTTTTTTTTGTTGTTGTTGTTGTTGTTGTTGATGTTGTTGTTGTGCGTCGATCAAACTTGATCTATGATCATTGGTCGATACTGCACAATTCTCTCCCCTGACAGTGCTGTTACGTACTTTACTTTGTAACCTTCCTTTCAAGCCCGCGTGATAATTCAAGGGTGGTGACAGAATAGCTTGGCGCCTATGGGCGCCAAGCTATTCTGGCACCACCCTTGAACTATCGTGCTCGATCCATGCCTTCCTGTGGTGAGTCGGGACTGAATGAGTTATAACAACCTTCCGACATAACAACAAAAGTTGGGCGCCCTGGCGATTTGTGATATCCAAAGTTTGCTGCGTAGTAGGGAAGTCCGAGGCCGGCTTACATTGGTTATCTCAGTCCCTGACCGATCAGACGGCAGCGGGTGGCGAATAGAGGGATAGAGACCGGCCACCAGTGTGACCGATGCTATGGGCGGCAAATCTGCAATCGGCAAATTAGTGGGGCACCTGATACTATAAGTACACTGATAAGTCTCTCTCTCTCTCTCTCTCTCTCTCTCTCTCTCTCTCTCTCTCTCTCTCTCTCTCTGATGATCAGTGCATCATCCCGTGTTTAGCTTTAACTTTAGTCTTAAGTTGACTTCAAGTTGAATACAGAACAATGCACTCAACATGTTGCAATATTTTTGTTGTTGTTGTTGCCCGGTTCAATTTAACCCCTTCACTGCCTGAGAAAACGTGAACCATATGAACACCCGGCATGGGACTGCAAGAGGTATAGGTCCTCATGAGCCCCCGCAATTGCGGGGGCTCATGAGGATCTACATCTCTTGCTGAGACCACTGCAATTCACTTGAACGGATCATGGAGGCTTGTGGTCTTTGAATAAACTGGCACAGATTTTAGAAATAAAATATGCGTCCAGTGGCGGGGAAAGGGTTCCACGTGTATTATTTTGTATAGTTTGCCAACTCTTTTTTCAATTGAGTGTTGACAATCATGTTAGTCAACGACAAGCACGTAATCAGAAACTCTGGCCTCAGTGGTCAAAGACACTGTCACCAAAATAAATCAATGAGCTGTCAGCAAGAAAACAATGTATAAATAACCTATCACCAAGAGAACGTTAAATAAACCATAGCATGAAACGATTTTGAGGCACAGTTTTTGAATTTGTGTCTATGTCATACTGATTTGTATATTTAGTTGCTGCTATCTAATGATTTTTGTCTAGTTTGTCATTTCGGCATTGTACAGCGCTTAGCGGCCTGCACTGCAGCGGGGAATTTGCTCTGTACAATAATAATAATAATAATAATAATAATAATAATAATAATAATAAATAATAATAATAATAATAACAATAATAATAATAATGTCATGTTATTATTATTATTATAAAGGAGATTTGTTAAGCGCTTATTCTAAAAGTAGCTCACTAAGCGCTGATACAATGAAAAGGCTAACAGCCAACGCCCACACACACGCATTATCATTACTGATTATTATTACCAAATACGTGTTAACAGACTCAGATGATGGCGGAAGAAAAAACGATAAAGTTGACAGGAAAACAAACAAGAACTTCAACTGAGTTGACATGTGTTTGCTTGTTTTTCCTGAACCCAGCACCACTACTTCCTTTAAAAAAAAAATTAACTTTTTAGCTGTCGCTAGCGGTTTTTGTCGCTATGATTCCTGCAGGATTCCTCGCGACAGAAACCGCTACTGCCAAAGCCGCGGAGTTAACAGACATTAAAGTCATTGTGAACACAGACCCGACTCCAGTCTAACATATGCCAGTGTATGTAGGTTAGTTGTGAATAAATATGTCTCTGCACAGTACGCAGAAGGTAGTCGGGCCGACGTCAGCAGTAGCGGTGGGCCCGCGCACAGCCGCGGTGCGCGGGCCCACTGCGGCCGACGACGGCCCGAAGGCGGCCTTTGCTTAACTAGGTTCAACTGCAGAGCGTTACAAAGAAAATGGGTGATGTGTACCGTCTTTGCGGGTACACCGAACACAGTACGCAGGCCTATCCGGCTCAAATTTGATAGGCCTCAGCTGTGCTTATTTTGATATCAGTTCGACCGCCATCCTTAGTCCTGATAACACCAAAACTACGTCGTAAATAATTATAGGTCATTACTTCACTGGGTCCCTTCATTGTAAACAACATATCTTTCGTCATGGCCGGACAAACACGGAGAGAGAGAGAGAGAGAGGTGATTTGACTGTGGCCGTGGCCCGACCATGTAGTGCCTGGTTCGTTGGGTGCCCGTCTAGCACTAAGTCTGCGCTGTTATGGGTATAACGACGGAGTCACCGTGACCTTTTTCGACACTGATCAGTGTAGGCATACGTAGACCTAACAGTTCAACGCTGTGTGACCCGCTTTACTTTGGGTGTGGATGAGCTATTAATATAATTTGCACAACGCATTACAGAACAGATAATCAGTTGTGGAAATATCCTGGACAGGAAATCCGAAATAATTTCCTTAATATGAAGATGTAGATTGTCAGTTTGTCTGCTGGCAAGAGGTATAGATTCTCATGAGGCCCTCCTGCTGCAGGGCCTCATGAGAATCTATGCCTCTTGCAGGCGCAAAAGGTTCAGTACGAGGCCGTGCACATAATCATCCAAATGAATATCTACCAGTCAGAGAACAGTGTGCTGACAGGCCTGACCTACACACTTATAAGTGTCGATTGTTGGCAGGATTACATCATATGACTTGGCAGTCGCGTGAGACCGTGACAGCTAGCGCGGGCACAAGGTAAGCTTTTACGAGTATAGTATTTATTATAGTCCGTTTGACATCGGAGCGCACAACGCTTTGCTTTCCCCCCTAGTAATATCTCCGCAAAGAAACACATTTGTGTACCACATTATGAACACATATCGTTGAGTGCCAGTTGACCTAATATAGCCTATTTTTATTTAACTCCTATGATTTGTTGATTTTGCTGTACAGTCGGTTTTTTTTTTCTTTCGAAAAGACAAGAACTAGTTATTTTCAATACCCTAATAGAGCCCTAGTTGGAAACGTCCAGATTTCAATACTAAAATTTGAGGTCAAAGCATGCAGACTTCATGTGACATGGGGGACGTAGCTTAGTGGATAAGACACTGCGCTGGCAGTCGTAAGATCCCGGGTTCGAATCCCCTGGTGCGCAGGAATGGGATGTGGACTTTTCCTCATTCCCATCGAGTCAAATTTACGTACAGACTCGGCTTACGGTTTGCCTGTCTAGTGCACAGCACGCATAATCATCAAGTGCGCACGTTAAAATATCCCATTACCACTAATCGAAAAGAGAAAGCCCGGTAGGGCCGGTGAAATGGAAACAGAAATATTTCACATGCACCGAAGTTAATAGCCGGGTGGAGGTTTACATAAAGTAGTAGCGCTTAACTAGCAGCAGGCTTTCAAAGCTTCAGCTTCCATCCCTATGGCGGCGCCTTGAACATCTTTAATTAATAATAATACATAGTTCTTGTATAGCGCTGTTCTCAAGGAAAACACTGGACTCACTGCACGTGCACAACAACACACCCTTTCTCAGACACACGCACGATTATACGCTACTTTAAACCACCCCATCTCTTCCCAACACTATACATTCACTTCTTCTAGGATCAGAATAAAAGGCAGTCAACAGTTAGCTAAAGATGAGCTAAGTGTTAAATGCCCGACAGGAAAGAAAAATCTTTAAGTGAGCTTTGAACTGTGACAATGTGGGCAGATTTCGCATTTCAGTTGGCAGAGAGTTCCACTCACTTGGGGCTAAAAAGGTGAAAGAACGCTCCCCGACAGTTTTCATGTTAAGCTTCGGGATTTTTACAAGTTTTACACTAGAGGAACGGAGGGTGCGTGATGGCTGATAAACAGAGCTTGGCAGAAAGGTACGGCGGGAGAGATCCATCAAAATACCGATAATTGCAATTTTGTACTGGAAGCGGAATTTTACGGGCAGCCAGTGCAGCTGCTTTAGTAGAGGCGTAACGTGGTCTCTCTTTCGTTTCTTCAAGATGAGACGCGCCGCATTGTTTCAGTTGAATCATCTGCAAGCGTAAAATCTGATCTGCCGGTAAACCTGCCAGTACAGAATTGCAATAATCGAGCCTGGACGTAATGAATGCCTACAAGTCTGGACGCCGCACTTTCTGTGATATACGGTCTGAGGGAAGAAATTCTGCGCAGCTCAAGGAAACCAGCTCGGCAGATGCTACTGATATGATCATGCATGGAGAGCGTCGAATAATCTTCACACCCAGATATTTGACAGAGTTCTGGAAGGTAACGCTGCAGCCACCAATGTTTGCGAACTCGCCTTCAGACTAAGGCGTAGCGGAACCGAAATGGCTAAGCGCGCTACTTCTTGACAATTCAGTATCGTCAGCATACTTGTGAAAATCACACTCATTGGGCGGCAATTACATCAGACAGAGGTTGTGAATATAGAGTGAACAAAACAGGCCCTAATACGGATCCCTGAGGGACTCCGCACAACAAAAGACTAGAAGCAGATAGCTGGCCATTAACAATAACAACCTGAGAACGATCCTTAACGTATGAAGTGAACCAGGCCAGGGCAGTACCACGGATGCCAAAGGTCACCTCTAACCTCTTCAGCAAAACAGAATGATCGAGCGTGTCGAATGCTGCACTGAGGTCCAGCAGAGCAATGAGACAGACAAGTCTCTTGTCTGCCTTCACTAGCAGACCATCCAGGACGCTCAGCACAGCAGTCTCCGTGCTGTGATCCTTTCTGTATGCCGACTGATGCATTTCTAACAGACCGTTTCCAGACAAATGGCTTTGTAGCTGTTTCAAAACAACCTTCTCCAAAATCTTTGGAATAAACGAAGGTTAGAGACAGGTCTAAAATGCTTCAATTCGTTAGAGGGATATGTGCGCCTTGGAGATACCATACCATACCATACCATACCATACCATACCATACCATACCATACCATACCATACCATACCATACCATACCATACCATACCATACCATACCATACCATATCATACCATACCATATGCCTGCGCTGTTTCAGTTTTGAAAACTTGGTCAACTTACTCATTCACGTGAAAATGGACCTTTCCTCAATATACTGACTGGGCTGAAATAGCATCTGGGGCACACTTAGGGATGTAAAATCAGTCGTTTCACATGAAAATATTCCGAAATGTTACGACTGTACAGTAAGACTGTAACGCACGCAGACTTGCCCACAGTCGCACGTACAGACTCTCGCACAACAGACGCATACACCGCCACCGACTCAGACGGGCGCATTCATGCGGTAAAACTCAACACACGGGCTCCCTTTCTAAAGTAACTTTTATACAAGATAAAAGAAAAGAAACGCTTAAATGACTATCAAACTATACACACTTCACCTTCCCCACTACATCCAACATCACATACACATCACACTATCTCGACCAGGCTAGGCTTTAGTTTCACACTGTCTCCAACCTGTTTGATGTTATTACCTGGTTACGTTGGTCCTTCTCACGTCTAGGCGTGCAAGTCCATCGTTGTACGCTCTTTCCTGTCGTCCTGTCTCTTTATCACGGACGTCCTCGTACTCGTACCGTAGCGCAGTTCTCGCTTTGACTCGGGTGTCTCGGTCCCGATCGCTTCACTCCCTGAGTGAAGAACTGGAGGGATGATGACCTCACGTTAGGTCTCGGCGTCCGTCTCTCCCTCTTTACAAGCACTCTAAACACAACAACAAGGATCCAAACGTAACGCTTGCTAAACACACAACATATTGGATGACATGAGAAACATTACGTAACCAGGCCGATACAAACAACTCACACGTTCATTCACACACACGTGCTTCATAACCGAACTACTTTCATTACACCCCCCCCCCCCCCCATATCTCTGTCACTATCTTGAAACAGACTATACATTCTATACACTGGAAAAGACTATACTTAACCAACCGCGTACTACCTTCATAGCGACTTAGACATACACACCTTACATTCCTTTAATTATCCATCTCGGTACATGAACTAACTCCCATTCCTTTAGTTATCCATCTCGGTTGAACTGTAAACCAAGACACCGATTACTTCACTGAATTATATACCAACATAACTGAACCAAACCGGTCAACACTATACAAGCAAATTACTCTTAGCAACGCATACTGTCTTTAACTAAGCAGCCGTCAATAATACATATATAGAAACATACCTGAATCCTAGGTTTCAGAGTCTTGGAATACGGGCTAGGTATCTCAAACACGTCTGTTTCCTCCTACAAGAAAGCCCGTACTAAAGTTTTTACTGCTCTGCCAGACTGAGCTTTCGCCTAGAACTCACTATAACAGAACTCACTAAAACTCCCGTGTTAACCATGTCTTAAAGATTTCACGTGGCCCACGGCCTCACGGACTATCGGCACAAAACAAACCGTTAACAAAAACCGTACCGTATTTAACCTAATGTGTGAGCACTATGCACGAGCATAGAGCTTCATCACAAAGACTGACACAGTGTTTGAGTTTCTCATTAGTAAATCGTAATCAGAAAAGTGGGTCTAGAAAAGTGGGTCTTAGAGAAGATATTTGCGAAAAACGCTGCGCTTTCTGATTTCAAACGGAGACCAATACAACAAATTACATTTTTCACTCACACATAGTAAATCGGCCAGGCTGGTAATACTACCACAATACGGTGTTGGTTGTTCTGTCGTTTCTGTTAACCCATTCAGCCCTGACGCACTACAGCAGAAGATGGGTCGACCATGATAATTCAAGGGTAGTGCCAGATTAGCTTGGCGCCTGTCGGCGCGGCCAAGCTAATCTGGCACTGCCCTTGAATTATCATGGCCGATCCATATCCTGCAAAGTCATCCATGCGTAGTCATTAGATGGCACCTCCAAACTTTGGGAAATACGGCCGTCGGGCTGAATGAGTTGAAGCCGGGGGTGGGGATGGCGTGGGTTGTTGTTGCTGTTGTTCAGCGTTTGCGTTCTTACTAGTCATTAAACTATCTTTTCGTTAGTCAGTGACGGCGGGACTGAAGGTATGGCGTGAAACAATCATAGTAGACGACCAACCGAGTTCACGCACCGCTTTGATTTCTTCATTTATTGTTTCACGTTAGTCGTACCTTCAGTCGCATCATTCACTCACGAAAAGCCTATCAGCTGGAAATTGTGTCAGTACTTGTTCGTCACAGTATGTCTATTTTGAGTGCATTTTGGGTTCTTCGTGTATTGTTTCCCGCCCATACCTTCAATTGAATATTCCCAATGCGCAAAAGGCCATCGGGCCGACGTCGGCTCGATGGCCTTTTGCGCACTGGGTTAGTAGTAAGCGAAACACTGCCAGATCACCCAGCTGGGTGAGACTGAGGACTCCGTGTACGCCGGAATGCTTTTACTTTCAGTCTCCAAGTTTGTGAGTGAACGCGCTTCAGTGCCAGCCGACACAAACTGTGTTTCTGCAATCTTCCTTTACTCAACACCAAATAAGCTCTAGCTATCCTAGGTACATGGATTCAACTGAAGTGGTGTCAGCAAGAGGCATAGATCTTCACGAGCCCCCGCAAGGCTTATGAGGATCTATACCTCTTGCAGTTGGTTGGTGTTCCGACATTTGCTCGACACTGAACGGGTTGAACTAAATACGATAGCAAATAACTGTCCTATATTGACTTTGCTGATGTGTAGGCAGTCGCCTAACGATGACGCACTACATCAGGAGAAGGATGGACCATGATAATTCAAGGGTAATGCCAGATTAGCTTGGCGCCTGATGGCGCCAAGCTAATCTGGCACTACCCTTGAAATATCGTGGTCTATCCGACTTCTGCAACTGGTACATGGTCCGGTGTTAGACGAAATGTCCGTAATTGCGGGCTTGGAGTAAAATGGGTTAATTTCTTTGTTGACACGTTTCTGTAGTCTTAATTCTTCCTCCTCTTCTACCCTAGGTGTACCTGACTACAGACGGATGCTACATGGTCTCCTGGGAAACAGCCAACCAGGCCTATTCGCATGTGACGGGCGTGAACACGCTGAAATAAATGCAGTTTCATAAAACGGCGACACAGCCAGCAGACATCTCAGGAAAATTTAAGGCACAGCACAGATCTCGTTCTCTGAGCAGTACAGACTGAACAAAACAGGTGACGTGACTGAAAGACTAGCTGACACGAACGTCGTGCACGTGGAACACAACCGCCTGTGTTTTTCCCGGTCGAGTACTGTGCAAGAGACGTCATCATGTCCTCTACTGGATTCCGCGTCGGATTGAGGACCCATGATGACAGAGCCCATCTGATTGGACGGAATTCAACTCCATGTCAGCGGAAGGGCGCATGCGTGACGGCCACGACAACTTCTGTTCTGGCCATCTTTGGCATATTCGGCCTGACAGCCTTCAATCTGATCCAGAACAGGTTTGGCTATAACCATTTTCACGCGCATGTCGGCGATGAAGTGGCGCTGTCCAGCTTTTCTGATGACTTGTCGGCCAAGTTTTGTTCAGAATACAAGATCCATCTTTGGGACAGGTCGTACATGTATCTTCTCCCTTCAACTGCTCAGGTGAACACCACTCAACACAGGCAGGAGCACTTCCAGATAACCTATGCCCGTGACAACATGATTCTCAACAGTCGTGGCTTCTATCTGCTTCCAAACTCCTCCTTGGACGTCACTGGCTGCCGCAAGCCCAATTCAGGTGATGCACCTGCCGAGATGGTTCTGTTCCAAGGGGACTATTTCGGTGATCATGACCATCACTGGCAAGCAATGGAGGAGAATGCGCAAGTCGTACTGCGTGTGGAAATACCTCGAGATGTCCTTTGCAACGAGTCCTCGCCAAATACCCCAAGACTGGAATACGTGGCCACAAAGGCCGATACATATTACGTGATTTTAATGGAGAGATCTCACACTCATGGTCACCTCAGTTCTGGTGATGTTGTCCTCAACGGGACTTTAAACAGGGCAGTTTATGACGTGAGTGGTGCCACCGCGGTCTGCTCGGATCGCTTCGAGTGTCAGTTCAGCCTCGACTTCGACAACGATGACGTGGACATTGTCATCCGCATTCACGATAACCCTGTGACCCCGATGTCAAGGTCTTCATTCGACACCTTGTGCGAGGCGCGAGTGATGTTCTGGGTGGGGATCTTCGGCATAATACCTCTGGTGATCGTGGCCGCCATCCTCCCATTCTGGGTCTGGTTATTTTGTGTCAAACTGCAATCACGAGACAGAGCTGTCAGTTCACAAACTGTGACGCCACAAACCGCTGCAAACGGCGAGACCGGACGCATAAGGTCAAGGTCGTGTCCTACAGAGCGGCATGACGGAGGTTACGGTTCACTGGCAGAAAAGGGTCTCTCCGTTCAAGATGGCGACAATAGTTGATACTCGAAAAAAATGTTTTATTAACACTATACATAACTTTGTGGATGGTGTGTGTGTGTGTGTGTGTGTGTGTGTGTGTGTGTGTGTGTGTGTGTGTGTGTGTGTGTGTGTGTGTGTGTGTGTGTGTGAGAGAGAGAGAGAGAGAGAGAGAGAGAGAGAGAGAGAGAGAACGGAGGTTGGGTGGGGGGAGGGGGTGGGGGTGGGGGGAAGAGGTTGAGGGAGGGAGAGGCGGGATTATTTTTGGTCCTCATGATCCAGTTATGCTGGATTAAAGCTTTAACTCATTTAGCCCGACGCACGTATTTTGGAGGCGTCATCTAACGACTATTCACCTGCTGTTCTGCGTCAGGACTGACTGGGTTAAACACACATTTTAACCCTTTTCTGTTAGTTAGCGCATAATGAGTCCTTGAAATCATAATAAATTCCACAGTACAGATCCCCAGCCGTCTAAGGATCATGGACACAAAGTGGTTTCAGCAAGAGGCATAGATCTTCATGAGCCCCCGCATTTGCGGGGGCTCATGAGGATCTATGTCTCTTGCAGTTGCGTAGTGTTATTGTTCGGTCTCGGCAGCTAAGTGGTTAAAACTTACCCACCATCAGACATATTTCAAACCCCACCTTTGTGATCGTAATTTGTCCCATATCATGTAAATTCTGACCTGTGACGGCAAAAGACAGTCGTTTCGTATCTTTTGAAAGCGATATTTTTCACTGCATTTCAATGAAAATCTTACTTTTTTTTACAACAACGGACTTACTAGGGCGGTCCGTGGCGCAGCGGTAAAGAGTCTGCCACCATTGAATGTGAGAACTGCGAGGTTCAATCCTCAAAGTTCTGGCGTCGGACTTTTCCCCTCTCGTAAGGTCACCGTGCGGTTCAAGTTCTTCTCCAGGTACTCTGGTTCAGTTATTATATTGGTCCACACAGCAGATTTGCCATCTTTCAGATACACGTATTATTTGTCGTCATATTCATGTACTATTATTGTCGTCTGGACCATGCTTATTGTTGCTCCTGTCAGTATCATTTTTATGTCGGTTTTCCGGTTGTCTTGCCTGTTGAGATGTCCTTTGATTATTAGTGATGTTTCATTTGCAACGAACGACTTCCGGCAACAACGTACGAAAGCGAAGATGTTGGGTCCCAACCTCGGCGTGGACCCAACCTCGGCCAAAGTGACATATACTGCTCACAAATAGTAAGGTATATTAACTTTCAGCATTATATGTCACTCTTGCCGAGGTTGGGTCGACGCCAAGGGTGGGACCCAATAGAAGTCACGGCCCCGATAACCAGCTTGTACCGTACACAACGTTCCAAACATCTCTAAGAGGTACAGATCCTCATGAGCCCGGAGGGCTCATGAGGACCTGTGCCTCTTTGAGATGTGCGTAGTGTTGTCTATGATTAATGTACTAGTTCATTGTTGTTGGTCGTTCGTGTCAAACGAAACCTCCGACTGTGAAGAATGAATGAACGAACGATACGAGCTTGGAATGACATCTCTTATCATTGTCCATCGCTATTGTACAGCGATTGCGGATCGTTTTCAAATGTGCCAGGAGGACTGAGCTAACAAATGTCAGTACCACCGGGCGAGGAAGCCTATGTGATGAGTTATGTGACGCTCATAGGACGCTCGAAGCCGCTGTCAGGGGCACATGACGCGTCTCATAAGGTTCCCCACAATGTGAAAGTTCTATCCAATAAGTCGGAGGATTCCTTTCAGTCAACTATACCGATTTGTCGGTTAGCGGAAGTTATAAAACATCTTTATATTTCTTATAAGAAATAAGATTTTTGTTAAAAATGTAAATACACACACTCATGCGCACGCCGCGCGCGCGCGCACACACTCTCTCTCTCTCTCTCTCTGTCTCTCTCTCTCTCTCACACACACACACACACACACACACACACACACAACAGTACACACACACACACACACACACACACGCGCGCGCGCGCGCGCGGGGGCGTACGTTGTCTTGTGCATGTACGCTGCATTACAAATTGTGATATTTCAGTTTATCAGTTCTGTCAGTGTACGTTTCCGCTGAGTTGGATGCAAGCTCAGCTTATGGCAATACAGAATGTTGTTTCCTTGTTCTGCCAATTGTTCAGTCTTGATTGCCACGATTGTGTGTGTGTGTGCGTGTTAGTGTGTGCGAGAGGAGCTGGGGGTGGGTGTGGTAAGGGGGGGGGGGGGAAGGGGACAAGGGTGCGCGCGTGCGTGTTTGTGTGTGTATGTGCCCGCAGTTGATTCATGTTTTGGAGGCTAATGTGGACAGTAATATGACTGCCCCCATCATATCTTCTTATATTCCTGAGTACGTCAATGTTTCAATGATGATATCAGAAGTACATATAGTTGGAACAGCCGTAATCATTAGTATTGTGTAATTAGGCACAACTCTAGCTGTCTTTTCTCCCACACCCCTCAGCCTTGGATCTTTGGCGCTTGCACACTGGTTGTCTCTGCGATTCGCTAATGCCTATATGTAGTGGTGCAGGGAATTGAGTGAGGCAACCAGTGTGGACCCCTTGCATCTTAGTATTGGTTTTGTTCAGCCCCGCCGGACTCGCTACAGCAGGAGATGGATCGGCCACGATAATTCAAGGGTAGTGCCAGATTAGCTTGGCGCCACCAGGCGCCAAGCTAATCTGGAACTACCCTTGAATTATCATGGTCGGTCCATCTCCTGGTACATGGCTGTTAAGTGTCTTCTCTGAAATTCGGGAAATGGGGCCTTGGGGTTCAATGGGTTACGCTGGAGCCCCACCACAGCACGGACAGCCGGCTACACCTATCACGAAAAGGAGACGCCTTGACCACAGAGAGGTTAGCCCCACCACAGCACGGACAGCCGGCTACACCTATCACGAAAAGGAGACGCCTTGACCACAGAGAGGTTATATAAACCTTGGCCAGGCCATATGAAGAGTCCGAAATGGCTCAGGCGGTTAAGCGTCGGAGCAGGAGAGCGACGGGAATCGCCGGGTCGTGGGTTCGAATCCCCGTCCCGGCCCCGGTAGCTGGACTCGCAATGCAAGGGGAAAAGACGGGCTTGTCCAATAGCGGCCTCATGTCCGTTGAAAGGTCCTGGTAAATCAAAGTGGCACAGTTGGAGTGCGCCTGAGTTAATCAGTGTTCAGGTCGTACTCCATAGGCAATAGATTTCCCTGTCCCCCATAACCCGCCCGTAGACAGGGCCGTCCATGATCACCTCGGTGCTGTGGACGTTAAACCCCGAACTAACCAACCAACCATATGAACTTCACTTCAAGTTTGACCATTGGCTAGGAACCCTTGTCGTTGGACATCAAACAGCTTTCAGGTAAGATTTAATTTTTTTTATATCATCGAATCTTTTCTGTGATTTATTTCGGTGAATTTTGAATTCAGCATTTCAGTGATAGAGCCTGTGTCAGTACCGCTGATTTCTGTGAGACTGCGAGAATTGAGTAAGAACAGGCCGGCTTTGAATTCAGCGTAATAATGTCTGAGAATATTATTAACCCCATCACTGCTGAGAACAGATATACTGCTCCATTAATTTGGAATTTCTTACCGACTGAGCTCGGAAATGCCTCCACCCTTACGCAGTTCAAAGCAAAGTTAAAAACTTACTTTTTTTCTCAGACTTTTGAGTAATTTCTACGGTATTTCTGTGCACATTACCTGCAGACTCTCTCTCTCTCTCTCTCTCTCTCTCTCTCTCTCTCTCTCTCTCTCTCTCTCTCTCTCTCTCTCTCTCTCTCTCTCTCTCTCTCTCTCTCTCTCTCTCTCTCTCTCACTCCAAGGCAAAACCATCAGCCAAGTCAAGTTACTAACCATCGCCTGCTAGGAGTCACGGTGGACAACCAGCTTAGGTGGCAGCCACACATCAGTAATGTTTGTAAAATTGTCTCCATAAATCTGTACATCTTAGCAAAACTCAACACATTACTGATATGGAGACACGTCAACTGTTCTTCAATGCCCATATTAGATCGCATATAGACTATGCTTCTACTGTGTGGGATGGTTCGAGCGATGCCAATTTTAAAAGATTGAACTCTCTACATCGGAGAGCTGCCAAACTAATACTCCCTGATCCCAGCTTAACCATTGACTACTGACCAAAAATTGGCAGCCTTAAAAATTCTGCCCCTGAGAGATCATCTAATTTACAATAAGGGAATGGTTATGTTCAAGGCATTAAACGATAAGCTACCCCGAAATATCACATCGCTATTTACCGTCCAGTCATCAACATACTCCAGATCAAGAAAATCCCTTATTGTGCCGCGATCTAGAATTGATCTCTATAAAACGAGTTTGACGTTCTCTGGCTCTAGTCTTTGGAATGCCTTGCCTAGAAACGTCACGACATCAGCTACTTGCTCCTCGTTTAAAGTCAGTCTCATCAAGTACTTATTTTTGTCAGCAGCATCCCCGTGACTGTGCATATATTGAAAAATACTATTTCTCATTAGATCATTAATTGCGTGTATCACAGGTTTCGATGACTCATATTTATTCGGTACATGTAGCCAGCTACTCATATGACTGACTAGCTTAACGTTATAAGCCGCGTAAGCTTGTGTGTGCACGTGTGTGTGTGTGTGCGTGTGCGTCAGTTGTCTGTGTGTGCGCATGTGCGTACGTGTATATTAGAGATAGAGAGTGGCGTGCTCAAATGTGCATGCGTTATGTATACGTATTAGATTGTGTGTATTCTTATTATATCATTTTAATTAAACCTCACAACATGTCATTATGCCCGACCAGTAAAGTTTGTAATTCCTATGTCACTTCCCCCTTACATTTTCTTTCTTTCTTCTTCTTCTTCATTCTTGGCTTGTGCTGTGTCATGTTTTTTTTTCCCCTTTTCAGTAGTAGAAAACAATTAGTGCGATAGTAACTCTGTAATCAGTAGATTAGCAACGGCAAGTTCGAAAAATGGTTGTTACTACCAAAACTTTTACTGTTGTCAAATAAAGGATCATTGTCATTCTCTCTCTCTCTCTCTCTCTCTCTCTCTCTCTCTCTCTCTCTCTCTCTCTCTCTCTCTCTCTCTCTCTCTCTCTCTCTCTCTCTCTCTCACACACACACACACACACACACACACACACACACACATTGACGCTACGCATCTACTATTTGGGACGGCTGTAGTGAGGCTAACGTTAAGAGGATTAATTCTCTATACAAGCGCGCAGTTAAACTGATCCCTCTCCCAATCCCCTCTCTAATTTTGGAGGAAAAGCTTCAGGTCGACAGGGCTCCTTCCTTTACATCAACACCTTATGTTAAATAAGAGCGTACTTATGCACAAAGCACTGAACGGTAAAGCCCCCCTCTACCTGGCTATGCTTTTCACTGCCGGAGAGCGAAAGAGTTTACAGCACTTCGAGGAACAGTCTCGTCATTGAACGGCCCCGAAGTGACTTGTTTAAATCCAGCCTTTCGTACGCGGGTGCCTATTTATGGAACTCACTTCCTCCACATCATATACTGCAAACGAGACATCTTCCATTGTTTAGGACGAAAGCTTTTAAATACATCTCAGAGCAAACTTGAACGAAACGTAGATAATGTGTCCAAAAGAGCCATGTCAATGATTTCCTTTTTTAACGCATTGTTGTGGTCCTCCGTTTTGCACTTGTTTTAGTTTATATATCATGATCTCTCTTTAAATGTAGTGTTTTGCTTGTTCACTAAATTCCTACACAAGAGTAGCTGTATCATAAGCGCGCAGTCGCTGTCTATAATGAATACTCACTTTACATCGCACCCCCACCCCCCCAAGACCCTGTCAATTGATGTTTGTGTGTGTGTGTGTGTGTGTGTGTGTGTGTGTGTGTGTGTGTGTGTGTGTGTGTGTGTGTGTGCGCGTGCGTGCGTGCGCGAATATAACCTTCAGCGACTTGGGAACATATATCGGAATGTAACACAAGTGACCTGTGGGTGTAACCGCTTGTTTGTGCTGTTAACATGTTGTTTTAATGTTGTTTTTAATGTTGTAGTTTAGCAAGGACAAACATGAAAAGAGGCCTGTGCGCCTATTGTTTCCATCCTTGAGAAATAAAGTATCATTCACATTCATTCATTCATTCATTCATTCATTCATTCATTCATTCATTCTCTCTCTCTCTCTTTCTCTCTCTCTCTCGCTCTCTCTCTCACGGGCTGTGTGTGTGTGTGTGTGTGTGTGTGTGTGTGTGTGTGTGTGTGTGTGTGTGTGTGTGTGTGAGTGTGAGTGTGCGCGTGTGTGTGTGCGTGCGTGTGCCGGGTGTGTGTGTGTGTGTGTGTGTGTGTGTGTGTGTGTGTGTGTGTGTGTGTGTGTGTGTGTGTGTGTGTGTGTGTGAGAGAGAGAGAGAGAGAGAGCATTGAATTGTATTACAAATATGAGAAATGCGCTACATAATGCATTATTAGTATTATTATTATTATTAATTAATTAATTAATTAATTAATTAACAAATGAACAAGATCCAGTAGCAAAACACATAGGTCCTCATGATCTCTACAGTGGTGGGATCTCTTGCTGACCCCGCTTTACATCCACGTTCCTTGGAAGAATGAAGTTCCTTCAGTTGGCGATGAGCCTGGGTAGCAAAGATATCAAAGAGAAACTATATGCGTGCAGTGGCGGGGAATGTGTTAGTGGCAGTTTGCATGAAACATTTCCTTGAAAATGACATCAGTTGTAAATTACTGATTCACAAAAAGTGTTGCCGGTTTAACCCATGTAGCTTCGACGCACTACAGAAGGAGATGGATCGACCATGATAATTCAAAGATAGTGACAGATGGCAGGAGAGGGGGTGCGGAACCCCTGGAACCCAAACCCCCCCCCCCCCATCCCAACCCCGATCCGCCCCTGAAGAAAACAAACCAGTTTACTGTGAAACAAACCAACCAGCCAGTTTGCTGTAAAACTCCACAAGCTGACATCACGCAAAGGTCATCTGGCGGACCAGACGGCGCCGGCCGCCGTTGGCCCGCGGCCGGACGGCCATGCGCGGGCCATAGGCGGCTGACGTCGGCCCAATGGATTTTTGCGCATTGGGTTATGTGGTATTTCTCTATACACAGCGCAGGCAGTAGATCTAGCTTATAAGGCCCGGGTCCTAAAACTGTGCCGTCATTTTAGGTGGTTTCAGTTATGTAAAGTAATTGTGTGTTGTAGTGTGAAGGGAGTCACATAAATGTTACTGTTTTAAGAGTAATGTGGCTGAATGACAGTGGCTGTGTAATGATATTGTGTCTGTGGGTGTGTTCAGGTTGATTCTGGCTTTAGCAACAAAATGAAACAAAACAAAACAAAAAAAACTGAACCCCAGACTAATGGTTCTGCTGAAATGCTAAGAAGCTGGACGTCATCATCAGTCCCTTGCCCGAACTGGGCGTTGGGGGGACTGAAAGGCAGCAGCAACAGACAGTGCTCTCCACTGAGTTCTATTTTGGGCGGTGGCAAGCAAGTCTGGCATCTCGAGTTCGGTCCATTCTTTTATGTTTGCGACCCAACTCTTTCTCTGACGACCTCGCCGACGACTTCCTTCGAGAGTGCTTTGGAGGATAGTCTTGGACAAGGTGTTGTGTCGGGTCACGTGGCCAAACCAAGCAAGCTTGCGCCGTTTCACGGTTGCCAGAAGGGGTTCATGTGGGCCCACCAGGGAAGTGACGATGCTCCGTACATATTCGTTGGTCTTGTGCTCGCGGTACGAGATGCGGAGCAACTTCCTCAGGCACTTGTTCTCAAAGGCCTGAATTTTCTTTTCTGAGTCTGCAAGCAGTGTCCAAGTCTCACAGCCGTAGAGTAGAATAGACACTACGAGGGACTTGTAAAGCCTGTACTTGATGGTGAAGCTGATGGAGTTACTTCGCCATATCCTGTCCAGCCTGGCCATTGCGGATGTTGCTGTACCTATCATGATACGGATCTCTGCTATGCAACTACCGTCTTTGGACAGGGTGGCTCCCAAGTACTTGAAGCTATTGACCTCTTCTAGCTTCTGGCCGTTCATGTGAATGTTGCTGCTGCTGTCGCTTGTGGTGTTGATCATCACTTTGCTTTTATACGTACTGATCTCCATGCCATAAGACCCTGCGCTACTTGAAAGTTTGTCTGTCAGGTTTTGAAGCTCACTATTGCTGCCTGCCATGAGGTCAATGTCGTCAGCGAATCGAAGATTGCACAGGGATCTGCCACCAATAGAGATTGAAGTATGGTGGTCGTGGAGGGTTTCCTGCATGATCTTCTCCAGGAATATGTTGAAAAGGACAGGAGAGAGCAGGCATCCTTGACGGACACCAATCGTCGTCCTGAAGAACTCGCCTGACTGATTGTTAAGTAGAACCGCGCTGCAGGCGTTCTTGTAAAGCGCTTCTATCATTTGGATCAGTCCCTCCTCTATGTTGAACGATCTCATGACTTGCCAGACTCCGTCGTGCCAGACGCGATCAAATGCTTTCCTGAAATCAATGAAGTTGTGGTAGAGTTCGCGCTGATGCTGCAGATGTATCTCGATCAGGACGCGGCAGTTGAAAATCTGCTCTACAGTGCTTCTTCCAACTCTGAAGCCAGCCTGTTCTTCTGCCAGCAGTTCCTCGGGGAAAGTTTTGAGGCGGTTGAGAATGATTCTAAGCATTACTTTGCTAGGGTGACTTATCAGACTGATAGTTCTGTAGTTCTGGCACTGTTTCAGGTTTCCTTTCTTGGGGAGCGGGATCACTAGAGACTGTGTCCATTCTACTGGCCATTTCTTTTGCTCCCAGATCTTTTGACAGAGTGTAGTGAGTACCTTCGTTGTTACTTCTCCTCCACGTTTCAACAGTTCAGCAGGTACGTTGTCTACACCTGGAGACTTTCCTCCCTTCAGGCCGCGTACAGCTGTTTCCACCTCTTCAGCTAACACTGGCAGGTCTTCAGCCTTCCTGGCCCCAGCCTGGTTGTTTTGGAGGATGCTGGTGTCTGGCTCAGCCTTGTAGTTATACAAGTCTCGGCAGTACTCAGTCCATCTGTTTAGTACAGCAGTGTTTTCCGTAAGGAGTTGGCCGCTGCTGTCTTCGATGACTGTGGCTGTTCGCTGTTGAGTC
Source organism: Semisulcospira habei (assembly GCA_036245525.1). Lineage (NCBI taxonomy): Eukaryota > Metazoa > Mollusca > Gastropoda > Semisulcospiridae > Semisulcospira > Semisulcospira habei. The sequence goes on from BTPG01000001.1 coordinate 249,545,935, forward strand.
TTGGTGAGGGTCCTTAGAGTTTCATAAGCCTTCTTGCTGTTGCCGTTTGCCATGCCCTTTTCCACGCTACGACACTGGTCTTCAATCCAATCTTCTTTGGCTTCTTTCATCCTCTTCCTGATCTTCTTGTTGACAAGTCTGTACTTGTTTGCTGATTTGAGGTCTTGGCCTCTCTTTTTCTTCCAGGCTCTCCTCTCATCACAGAGATCAAGGATGTCATCGGTGACCCAGGGCTGTTTGCGCTTCCTCTGCTTTCCCAGCACTTCTTCTGCTGTAGAAAGTAACACCTCTTTTATATTTCCAGCAAGGGTGTCTACGTCCCAGTCCAAAGTAGCCAAGGCTGCAAATCTGCCTCCCACCTGGGCTTGGAAGACCTCTTCTACTTCCGGGTCTTTTAGCTTCTCGAGGTCGAATCGGATGCGAGGGCTCTTGCTGTCTCGTTTCAATGCCAGCTTCAACTTGAGGCTAGTAAGGACGAGGTTGTGGTCGCTGCCAATATCAGCGCCAGGAAAGGACCTCGTTTGTGCTTTGTTAACGCTGGATTTGAATCGTCGAGGCAGCAAGATGAAGTCAATCTGGTTATGGACCAGGCCTCTTGGCGATTGCCATGTCACTGTTCTTGACTTCTTGTGTGGATGGAGGGTATTAGCAACTGTAAGACGGTGACTCTGTGCGAACTATAAAAGTCGAAGGCCTCTGTCGTTTGTTTCTCCAAGGCCAAACTTGCCAGCTGTTCCTGCCCATTGTTGGTAAGCGTCAGGGCCGATCTTTGCATTCCAGTCACCGAGGACAGTCAGAATGTCTTTCTTAGGTGTTTTCTTGATGATGTTGTCCAGTTGTTCGTAAAATTCTTCTAATTCCTCATCATCATGATCTGCTGTTGGAGCGTATACTTGTATGATAGTGATGTTGTGCGGTCGGGCGGAGATGCGGATGGAGATTAGTCTGCTTGACACGGGGGTGCAGCTGATGACAGTTCCAGCCACCTCTTTCCTTACGATAAAAGCTACGCCATGTTCGTGCTTGGTTTCTTTTCCGCTGAACCAGATTTTATGGCCTTCATCTGTTGTTGTTTCTCCGAAGCCTGTCCATCGAACTTCTGCAAGTCCTACAATGTCCCAGCGATAGCGCTTTAACTCGTGGGTGAGTTCCTTCACTTTGCCGCACTGGTAGAGTGTGCGAACGTTCCAAGTTCCGATAGTTATTCCTTGCGTGGGCAGCTTGATGGTGGGTTTGGTTCCAGTAACACACTTGTCGCCCCCACCCTGGAGACCTCCAATGGGGTGCGCGGTCGTTGGTGATCCGGGCCCCGACCGATCCGGCATGTTATTCTTATTCTGTTGCTTGTCCATCAGTCTTTTCAATGGGCTTAGGTGGGGTGTAGAGTGTTCATGGAGAAGTAGTACCTTTGACTTTTCAGCCAGCAGCGCCTCTTGGGGCAGGCGGGAGCACTGGTCTTCACATGGCACTCAACTCTCACAGCTGGCTCCAGGTCCTTTACCTAGCCACACCCCGGTAACCGCTTCTGCTGGCAGGCGAAACGTTGTGAGGGGCTGACGCGTCTCTCAGTCAGTTGAAATACTTGGAGAGGAGACGGGCGCCGCCAAGTTCGCCTAAGCCTATTGAAAGAAGCTGGACGTACGCTGAACATAATAAACTGGTCAGGGTTAGGCACTAGACGTTGAACTTTTTTTCAAACCAAAACTAAGCAACACGACTTGCAGGATATTTCAAAGTACTTCATGAGCATAGTGTCATAAATGTGTTAAGAGTTTGGGTGAAAACTGTGCGAGAAAAATAGGTAGATAGCTTTTAGAGTTGGTCCTGCTGATACGGAAACTTCGGCCATTAGGGTTTCTATTAAATCTAGTGTTTACAATGTTTTATGTATGTTCATCGGATTCAGTTGCATGACCTGAACGTTTTGATGCAAGCTAAGTCTAGGTGTTGTGAATGGGAGGAAAATTATTGAAATTTTTATAGAAATTTAAAAAAAAAACAAAAACACTATGAAGTATTTAGACATGCTTTTTAAAGATATCGATAAAAAAAATAGTACAGCCGCAGTATGGGTATGAAAATGGGAGAGATTGAACATAAAATACGGACACGAGAGAGGATAATGTGCTTTTCCCCCGATTTTTGCAAGGGCTATAACACGTTTAAATTGAAAAACAAAAGTTGTATTTGCATTTCTGGACTCAGTACCACATGGGCTATCAAATGGCACCATAAAAAAAATTGACCAAAAATGTGCCTTACCTACCACGTTAGGGTTATAACCCTAGCCCAGATCAGTATCTAACCCTAATCATAGTGTGACTGTAATACACTTTGGGACATTAGGGTTTCTATTAAATATAGGGTTAACAATGTTTTAAGTATGTCCATCGGATGCAGTTTCATCAGCTGCTTAAAATGATGGTGAAAAATGCCAAATCGGATGGAAACTGTACAACTTAAATTTCCCTCTGCAAGTCATAATATATAGTGATACAATTTGTCATATGAACACAGTTTTTTCGTTTCTGCGTTTTTCCTCGGCAGTGTAAACTGAAGCTTTTAGCATCACTGAGTCTGATATGGGTTAATATAGTTTTAACACACAGAGTAAGACCTAGAGGGAAGGGGTGTACAACTTGTAAAGTGTCCATCTGATTTTGCATTAGTCATCATCATTTTAATCAGTCGGTCACTTGAAACGTGCTCGGCACCAAGTCTCAAGTGCCAAACTAAAGCGGCTGGATTGATTGATTGATTGTACATTGCTTAACGTCCCGACAGCAACAAGGCTTTCTCAGGACGTGCCTGCACTGCTTGTGAAAAAAAAAAATAAACAGAACATTGAATGTATGTCGCCAGCCGGTCAAATACAGTAAATAAACCTAACACATGGGGCCTAAATAAAGCTAAGACCATTTAGCAACACACATCCAATATCAAGAGCTACAGGCAGTGCAGACAGTAGGGAGAGTTTTAAAAAGGCAAATACAGGTGAATGGACAAAGGGTAGACAGAAACGCATGCCCCAGAATAGAGAGAAAAACCCACCCTGTGGGGCTGACCAGGGTGACCCTGGGAACTAAAAAATACCTAACCCCACCCAAGTCCCCCAGGGCAGACCCGGGTGGGGTCTAAAGCGGCTGGAAATGTGCTCAGTAAGTCCAAAAATCACATAAGAAATGGCATCTTACTTCTACAGTTTCCATCCGATTTGGCATTTTCAACCATCATTTTAATCAGTCAGCCACGTGAAAGATGCTCACCAATTTTCAAGTCCATCACATGAAAAATTTAAAAAAATTCAGTGTACAAAAATTTGGAAACTGTGCTAAGTCCAAGAGCTCAGGAAATAGGTGAAAATAACCACATTTTGACAATAGATGTTTTTTTCTCAAATACTGTCCACAACTTCAGGCCCAAACTTGCTACAGAGATACCTGATGGTAAGACCTATCTATGCATACTAGTTTGGATGACCCCCTCGGTGAGGTCAAGGGTCACAATGGCTCTGGAAATGGTCCAAAATACTGAACATTTTGACAAAAGATGTTTTTTTCTCAAATACTATTCACAACTTTAAACCCAAACTATCTACAGAGATACCTGATGGGAAGACCTTTTTATGCACACTAATTTGGTTGAGCCCTCAGAAAGGTCAAGAGTCACGAGATCTCAGGAAATAGATCAAAAATCGCCATATTTTGACAACCCAACTTTGGTACAAAGATGCCTGATGGTAAGACTTAGCTATGCATACTAATTTGTCAAGGGGTCTCTGCCTGACTCAAACAGTGGGAGCCCCAGGGGACGAGTTGCGTTGGTGGTGCGGGTAGTGGGGAACTCTTACAGCGCCTCCCCCGGGATCACCCTAGTCCAGGGCCTCCTGGCCTTCGTGAGGCACCCTCGTCAGTGTGTAATCCCTCCGGACTAGCATAGCATCCCTCTATCCCAAGACCGCCCGTGCGTGGTCCCTGGCCACATCCTCTCCGAGGTGACCCCAAAAACTGGGCAGCACGAGCCCCCAGGCTAAACACGGCGGATCTAGAGGAGAGAACCTCGAAAATTAATTATCATTGTCCTGCTGCCTTGCAGTCCTGGCCGCTTGGCTGCGGAAAGGCTAAGGGAGGAAACCCTGACTTCAAAGCCCCCGTGTCTCCGGGGAAGGTTTTTGCCAGTTTGGGTCCAGTGCAGTAGTGCGCGACAAAGGCCGCGGCTGCCGACACGCAGAGTGTTAATTCAAGAAATGTATCCACATTCACGGCTGTACTCGGTTTTTACGGGCTGGTCCCGCGGCGTACCCGATGTAGACTGCCGTGACTGACAATTGTTGATACCACTGATAATGCGGGCGCCGTAGCCCCGGCGTGACGCATATGGAACAGCGGCTCTAAAAGTAGTCAGGTTAACCCTTTGAGGCCGGCGTGTCGGCGGCGGTACCGCTACCGCCACGCAAAGGGTAGGTTAAGTACAAGACTGAAGTGTCATTCTGAAAGTCCGTAGACATCCAGTGCCCGGTGTGCAGTGAACCTCATCCGGGTAACTGTTTTTAAAGTAACTTGCTGGAGTGGACTCTGAGTCAGTCACTGTCAGTTTTCCGCACTGAGTCGGCCGTGGGTCAGTATATAGATGATTGTAGTAGGGTTGACATATGGCCGGCTAAACGGCCGGAATATGCGGATTTAGCGATGTCCAATGGCCCCTCAGTTCAGCGTTAGCTTACTGCAAGAACTGATGGTCAGTCACTGCTTAAAGCAAAGGCGGTTAGCACTATTTAAGGCAATACTGACATCACTGATATTGTCTTTGGTTCTAGTACTTTTTTTTTATTGCCTGCATAAATTCAAGTACGGTTACGATGCAGACCCCGTGACCAGTTACTAAAACAAATACTAAAACTGATGACTATGCCGGCAGTGATCTCGTCGCCGTTCCGGCGTCACTGATTTGCTCAGTACGATGACGGTAAAACTGAATCAGCTGAACCCACTCATCTTTTAGTTCTGGTGACACGGTGCCGAGTCAGTCGCCATTCACTGAAACTGATTAGTAAATCCGTCTAACTAGTCCACGAAAACTAGAATCTACTTGTATGCGATAACTCAAGGCTGACTGACGTATGTAGAGGTCACATTACATATTGGAATGAGGTAGGTGAGGCAGTGAAAAGACCGGCCGTGTTTTTTTTTTTTTTTTTTTTTTTTTTTTTTTAAGCTTCTCAGTCAGTGCCTTCCGTTTGGCATCAGTTGTGCCCAGCAGAGGCCGTATGCATGGCTGGAATTTGCTTGAGTAAAATCTCTTGGATACTAGATGACTGAGACTAGAGACATCTTTGGTGCTTTGATTCATACCAGCCTTGGCTTAACCAGCGGACTCTTTTTGGACTGGTTTAGAGTTCAAGTGGATGGTGATGTGAGGTGCGTGCCAGTTTTGGCTGCGCTTGGGTGTAGTAGGGTTGGTATAGTATCAACTGAGCCAGGAAATGCCGAGACGGGGCTGATGGCAGTGTCCTCGTCCTTTGTGCATGGCAAATGTGTATCAAGTGGGCGGTAGTGTTGTTTAGAGGATTGAAAAATCAGGGGATGACTGGGACAGACTAAGGCTAAGGAATTTTAACAGATGGGACTGCAGAGGAGGCTACTGTGTGATTTGATCTGTCCCATTTGGGTGAATAGATAAACCGGAAAAGCACTCTCCAATGTTTACAAAATTGTTTTCCTTGGAGTTACAATGCAAGCAAGCACTTGAACGCAAAGCAGCTATCGGCTACAGAACATTGCACTGTTTTCACTAAAGTAAATCTGCCATGGTTTGTACCACACAATGTTTTCATTATTTTCAGTTGCTTTAGTAAACTTAAACTACTGTTCACTGTTTTATATTGATTTTCATATGTCAGGCATGATTGCGTGCAATGTTCTTGTTCCAGCGTTCGACAGGACTAGTGTATTTTCAACCGCTGGAACAAGAACATAGCACGCAATCAGGCCTGACATATGAAAATCAATATAAAACAGTGAGCAATAATTTCAGAAACTGGAGTTCGACTGTATGGAGATGACTTACGTGAAATGCTGACGGACTCACAGCAGTTACTGCATGATAAATCACTAAATTGCTTGTCCTCACTTTGCATGGTTTTGCTCTTTTCTTTCAACATAATCCAGACCAACTAAAGGTGACTGCCAAGTTTGTAAAATGCAGAGAAAAACCCAACGGAGAAAGAAACACGCTCAGAAAGGACAGTTACAACACAATTGTATAGTAACTGTTTTTCTAAGCGTGTTTCTTTCACTGTTGGGTTCTTCCCTTTCTTTCAACATGTCCATGAATGCATTCTACGAATTCCAGTTTCCTAAATATTGATACATCATTACATGGCCAGTGTATTTACTCTATTTTTCATTCAGTACATTAACCCCTATGTGCGTGCAGCCACCGGATCTTTTCAAAGTACCGGTGACTGTATGGATGGTGGGGTTAAGTCAGCACATACCTTTTCGCACAGATTTGGGGCTTTATTCATTTATTGAATACTTTACCACAGATTCGATCAGGTATATCAAGCAACCAAGCAGCTGTAATCAGTGACTCTGATTCCGACTGGGACACAACAGTTGATTTTCCATCCCCACGAGCAGGGGGTGATGATCCAGCACAGGACAACGCAGATGAAGACATCCCACCCACTCCCAAAACAAGATCCACAGTCAGAGGTCTCAGTTAACCCCATTGTGCACGCAGCCACTGTTAAACGATAAGTTTTTTAAAAAATTTAAAAATCACATTTGTAGTAGAAATCACATCTGTTTGTAGCCTTCAACGTATGCTATTTTTACTGCTAAAATATATACAGATTGAAGGAGAATAGACAAAACTCTGCACTGGGGGTTAACCCATTTTACCCCAAGCCTGCATTTCCCAAATTTCAGAGGTGTCGCCTAACGACAATGTTACTAGCTGCAGGCAGTGGATCGATTATGGTAATTCAAGGGTAGTGCCAGATTAGCTTGGCGCCAAGCTAATCTGGCACTACCCTTGAATTATCATGGTCGATCCATCTCCTGCTGTAGTGCCTTGGGGTTAAATGGGTTAAGAAATTTATGAATTTCATGTACATTTATTGAATGCTTTCTTAGTCTCTAAAACGTGAATTGTCTAAACCTGACAGCGAGAGACGATGATGCCCCTTCAGACACAGCGGGTGCACCGCCGGTGTACGCCAGGCGCGATGAACAACCCCCATTAAGTGCCAGGCACGATGAACAAGCTCCAGTAAGTGCCCGACGAGAGAAGGCCGCAGTTTCAGCGTCAAACATCCTTCTGTCAGCTCAGTGAGTACATCGATGTGGTTAGACCGTGTAATTTACCGCAAATTGACGCAGGCGGGTCGCAGATTCTGTTTCTGGAATCTCTGTGAATTCAGTGCCACAGCACCCTAGCCATTCAAGGAACATGGATTGATTTGAATTGAATAAACTTTATGGTCCATTAAACAACAAGCATAAAATGGAAATGAAGTGGTGTCGGCAAGAGGCATAGATCCTCATGTGCCCTCACAGTTGCAGGGGCTCATGAAAATCAGTGTCACTTTTTTTCCAGCAATGGAGGGGTTAATTTGATGGCTTGATCTCACCTCTGTTCACATGCAGTGCTCTCCTTTAGTCTTCCGTTGTCTGAGCTGTATGTGAGTCTGATTTAGGAATAATAATAATGATAATAAAGAGCATTTATATCACGCTAAATCCCCAGGAGCAGTGGTCTCTAAGCGTGTTACAAAAATCTATGTATGCAGATCTCGCTACCTTTAAACGAATTTAAACTGGTTACATTTTGGGTGTTACGCTTGAACGAGATATGAACATTTACTTCAGATGCATACATACTTTTGTATTTGTTTCCTCAAAAACATTACCGATGACATTACTATTAGGAAACGTACACTTAGCTTACCATTTCAGCCAAAATTTTGTTGTGTACCTACACGACAAGGGAGGCGACCCAAGGGCGCCATAGCCAGGTACCCTGAGTAGCCTCCCGTACCTCCCTATCTGGTTGCGTGCCCAGTGGTGTCACGCCAGTCTGTTCGCTTAGCTTACGGCAAACAGTTGTGTTCTAGCCTATTGGAAGTATTCGGCTGTGTATGGTTGTGAACCGGTCATACCTTGGATTGGATTTTACCATGGTTTACCGTGCCTGTCTTGGATTTCCTTCGTTTTCTAAGGATTTACGTGTGGGCGCTGGTGCTTCCGTTGGATTATCGTGGTGCTTCCGTTGGATTTTGGTGGTACTTCTGTTGGATTTGGGAGGTGCTGGGCTGTTCTCTTACAACCTTCAGCCACGTGTGACGGCTGGCAGCTAAGTAAAGTTTCCCTCCCAGAGCCCTTCGTGCTTGCGTCTGGGGTATTATCCTACTACGACTACGGCTTACACATAACAGTACCCTACGGCCTACAGCCTGTCTCTCTCGCCATGGCAAGGTAAGGCCTCGGTTTTTGCCCTCGACCGGCGCTCGGTGCACCGGGCAGTGGCACAGGCCGTGGATTTGGCTATTTATATGGAAGTCACCTTCACGTTTAATAACGAGCATTCCATTTGGAAGGCCTGGGTTTGTCGTAACACTGTCAAACGCATCATTCGCAACTGAGTGTGAGCACACGTCACACCGGACCAAGTTGAGGTGCTCTGTTTGGAAAAGGGCTACTGGGACGCTCTATAGGAGTTGGTTATGTTATGATTTGCGTGCTACTGCTCCCCTTGGCTTGCCTCGCGGATCTGACCCGGCAGACCGGTTCCTCCTGGCCCTCGCCTGCGTACAGTGCAGAACGGATGGCTCTGGGCAGCTCCTGACCGACCCATCTCGCCTGCCACAGACTCGATCCCCTTTACCTGCACCTCAGCTGATCACCCTACGGCACTGAAGGGGTTACCCGTACCCTGGGAGACCAGACAGCAGGACCCGGGAGGGCCTTACAGGTGTCCCGGCGCTGATTTGTACCCGTCCGGAGTGGACGTGCTTGCCTCCTTCTGCCTTGTCCCCCGGAAGGCAGACATCATGGCCAGACGATATCTTCCTGGCTCCGCGGGGGTTATTCGGTCCGCCTACCTGGACCTCTCCCCAGAGGATGCTCAGAAGCTGAAAATCAAGCCGCACGAGGTGAGAGCCCTGGCCACGAGCGTCACCTTTGCCCACAACTGCGTCGTCAGGTCTTGGGACGGCTGTGGGTCCGTGGGCGTGATCTACCTTCGCCCTATGCTGCTGCAGTGACCTTCAGGCCCGTGGGCGACCCTAGCCCTGACTGGGGCCTTCACCGCCACGCGACACTCCCTCCCGGCGCCTAGGCGCCTTGTGTTAGCTTAGCTGAAATGGTCGAAGTGTGTCCCGGGTGGGCGGATCTGCTAGGCCCATTACAGGGAGTGTGATTCTAGGTGGCACCCACCTCCTATTCGCTATTCTTCCTAATAGTAATGTCATCGGTAATGTTTTTGAGGAAACAAATGAATTTTTCTCTAAAATGTATTTTTTTCGAAAAATACCGCTGACATTACTCGGAGGACCCTCCCGCCTGCCCCGCTGCCGCTCCTATGCTCAGCTTCAGACTGGCGTGACACCACTGGGCACGCAACCGGATAGGGAGGTACGGAAGGCTACTCAGGGTACCTGGCTACGGCGCCCTTGGGTCGCCTCCCTTGTCGTGTAGGTACACAACAGAATTTTGGCTGAAATGGTAAGCTAAGTGTACGTTTCCTAATAGTAATGTTATCGGTAAGTATTTTTCGAAAAAATACATTTTAGAGAAAAATTCATTTTCCAGGGGTTCTGCACCAGGAGGATCCCTAAACCCGAGTCCAGTGCCTCCATTCACTTCAGGCTTCCGTAATGCTCTCAACAGTGCGTATACTATCAGGGCCTCAGTACAAGGCAGCCTTAGTTTTACGTGGTATTGGATATAACGCAGACAAGTCGGTGGTTTCCTAGTTTATATGCTCCAGTGAACCGTAGTATTGGATATAACACGGAACAGGCCTCTTGGCTTCTTGGTGGATGCCCCGTGACCAGAAAATCCTCAGGCTATCGTTGACCTTAGCCCATTTAGCCTTGACCCACTACAGCAGGAGATTGATTAACTCTTTCAGCCCCGATCACCCTACAGCAGGAGATGGATTGACCATGATAATTCAAGGGTAGTGCCAAATTAGCTTGGCGCCTATGGCCTATGGCGCCAAGCTAATCTGGCACTAACCTTGAATTACCATGGTCGATCCACTGCCTGCAGCTATTAACATTGTCGTTGGGCGACTCCTCTGAAATTTGGGAAATGCAGCCTTCGGGCTAAAGAAATGTATAGGCCCACTCACAAAAGCGGTGTGCAGCCATCTAAGGCTGATTTCTGCTTTAAGACCTTCTCTTTACTTGGTTGATTTTTTTCTGCAGAAGTCAGTGCAAATTAAGCACCACATTAATGTGAAGGTAATTAACCCTTTGGCTGTCGATATCGACAGCAAAAGGGCTAACCTGGTCTGACATTATAGGTCCCAGGTACTGCATTACACTGAGGCTGACCTGTAATTTATTCTTACAAACCTGTAATTTACTCTTACTTTATGCATCACAGAAATAAAGTTTTTGTTTCTGATTCAGAATCCCAAAATTCTGTATGGGGGTGTTGGGGGGGTGGGTGGAGGGGTGGCGATGTCATATGTGACCCGTTCCCATGACAAGGACCAAAAGTCGGAAATTTTGAGTTTTGAAATATTTACACCATTAAAATCTACTAGCATTACAGATTAATTTGATGCAAAAAAACTATTGTTGTAGACCTGTTATTAAGCGAGAAATATGCATTTAAAGTTGATCACTCAAACTGACCCAAAGATGACCCCCAGCACTCTTTTCGGCCTGTAGCTCCATTCGGTGGAGCGCGACTTATGGTCCTTTTCGTGGGAACAGGTCACATATGTCATGTATATTGCTATTAAGTTTTGGTTGGTGGTGGATTCTGGAGTGCAGAAATGATTAGAGTAAATCAGCGCACCTTTGTTTAGTCTTCAGTGAAGATAGTACTAATAGCATTCAAGGAACATGGATCATGGATATGAAGTGGTGTCAGCAAGAGGCATAGATTCTCATGTGCCCCTGCAGTTGCGGGGGCTCATGAGGATCAGTGCCTCTTCAGGGCTCCTACTTTTTCGCGAATTCGCGGATTTCCGCAAAAAGTAAAAATGAGAATTTGCAAAAAATATTTCCAAAAAAAAAAAAAAAACATTCAGGGGAAAAAATAAAAAAGCAGCAGTGGAATCCACGGAGCGGTGGTCGCGTTTTCCAGAAGCAAGCAGACGACATTGGGTCAGGGGATCTTGTGCAAACTCTCCTTCGCAAGAGCGGGAAGTTGCCATTTTGTCTACCCAAGAGGGAGCAAAATGTCATGCTCCGACATTTTGTGTCGGCAAGACACTGTAAAAGTGAAAGAGATCGACAAAAGTTGTGTGCACAAGTGGTCTTGGTCGTGGTTGGACCAGGAAGTAAACGATACACCTCTCAGTGCTTGGTTTTGCAAGCTGGAGGAAGCGGGGAAAGTTTACAGTTCCCTTTGTTGTGTGCCTGTCCCCCCCCCCCCCTTCCCCTCCTGTGATTTTTTGCAGTCCAGTGGACCCCCCCCCCCCCCCCTCTCCCTGTCCTTTTTGATTTTTTGCAGTCCATTGGTACCCCACCCGAAAATTTCAGGGATTTTCGCTTTTCCTCGGTGGGAGCCCTGCTCTTGCAGTTGGATTGTGTTCACGTTTTTCAGCAATGGAGGGGTTAATTTGATGGCTTGATCTCACTCCTGTTCACATGCAGTGCTCTCCTTTAGTTTGCACGCAACCACATCACTGTTGTCTACATGCTCAAGGGTTAACTTGTTTTATTTTTTTTTGTCTGTGTGTGCAGATGGATCCGATGTGGAAACAAGCCGGGCAGACCCACCTCCAGGAAAGGATTGCAAAGGCAACATCTACGATCCTACCCCATCCAGACACAACCTGGCAAGACAGTCAAGTGGAGGTGAACTCACTGATCCTTTACCCTTATCACCCTGCTTGAAATTTCACTATAATAAGCTATTCTGGCACCACCCTTGAACTAAGATGGTTAATCTATCTCCTAATCTGTAATGTAGTCTTCATAGGACAATGAGCAATTTAACAACAACAAAAATCAGCCTCGGAGTGTAATGTGTTACACACTGGAGTGGGAGATGAAGTGACCATAGTGGCACATCCCCCGCTGTGTGTGCATCCACCGGTACGGTTCACAGTACTGGTGACTGCATGCACAAGAAGGTAATGGTAGTGACAGGTCTGGGGCGCCAAATTAACCCCTACCCTGCCAATGGACGTACATTTTGTGTCTGAAATCTGGGTTCAGTGAACGGCCGAAAGCTACTGTCCAAAGAACACGGACACAGAGTGGTCTCCTCAAGGGGCATAGATTTGGTTGCGATGATTCCTGCAGTCAGAACTGCTACCGACAGCCGATCCTTGCCACGTTTCTGTACGTTAACCTCTGTGCAGGTCTTGGATCCTGGGACGATTCAGATGCTGAACAGAGGACCCTTAGGGAACTGCACTCGACTCTTCGCAAAGAGAAAAACCGTGAGATTGAAATTGAAGCAGCTCTCTCACAAGCGCGCCAACAGCAAGGTCAGTACACATGACGGCCATGTACTTACTTACTTACTTACGCCTGTCACCCCTACCCGGGTATAGGCCGTCGACGAGAGACCTCCAGCAACTCCTGTCCTGTGCTTCTCCTTCGATTCTACTCCAGGTGGTTCCCAGTCTCTTGATGTCTGCTTGGAGGTCTCGACGCCAGGAGTTTCTCGGCCTACCTCTTTTCCTCTTTCCCTGGGGGTTCCATGACAATGCCTGCCTAGTGATACTGGAAGCTGGCTTTCTCAGACTGTGACCAATCCATCCCCATCTTCTTCGCCCAATTTCATTCTCTGCTGTTATCTGCTCTGTTCTCTCCCAGAGTCTGACGTTGCTGATCTTCTCTGGCCAGTGGATTTTCAAAATTCTTCTAAGGCAACTGTTCATGAAGGTCTGTACTCTGTTGACTGTGGTTTTTGTCAATCTCCAAGTCTCTGCTCCATATAAGAGAACTGCTTTTACATTGGAGTTGAAAATCCGGACTTTGGTGTGTTGTGACAGCTCTCTGGAGCTCCACACTTTTTTCAACTGGAGAAAGGCTGCTCTGGCTTTACCGATTCGTGCTCTGACATCTGCATCAGTGCCGCCTTTTTTGTCTATGATGCTCCCAAGATAGGTGAAGGACTCCACCTCCTCCAACGGGGTGCCAGCAAGCAAGACTGGTTCTTCCCTGGTTGCGTTCAGCCTCATTGTCTTTGTTTTCTGTTTGTGACGGCCATGTAGACAGTGATGATAATGATAATAATAATAGTAATGACAATACTCATCAGACTTTGCGTTAACCCTTTGGCTGTTGCTAGCCCTTTTGGTCGCGGTGATCCCTGCAGGAATCACGGCGACCAAAAGTGCTACTGACAGTCAAAGGGTTAATGGAAAAATCTCCATATTTGACGGATATATTTTGACAGGTACAGAAAAAAAATAGAAGGTTGTTCGTCATCAGGATGGACAAAATTGGAATTTTATGAAAGTGTCCAATCAGTTCAGGAACACGGGCTGGTTTTGTGTGTGCAAAGTCAGACTCACACAAACATGTTTACACTTTTAGCCCGGATCCCTACAGCAGGAGATGGCTTGACCATGATAATTCAAGGGTAGTGCCAGATTAGCTTGGCGCCTGAAGGCCTTAGTCGTTAAGCAACACCTCCAAAATTTGAAAAATGGGACCTTGGGGCTATTAGGGTTAGTTATGATTTACGTAAGGTTCTGTTATGACACGACCCCATCCTCTTCCCACCCCTATTCTCTGTGTACTTAGTCAGTCATCTGTTGGTGTACATGCACAGTTTTGCAATTAGTACTGATACATGTACTATCCCGACTGTGACAAAAATTAATTTTTCTCTAAAATGTATTTGTTCGAAAAATACTTACTGATGTCATTACTACCATGGAACAACCTATAGCTAGCGTAATTTTAGCCCAAAAACTTACGATGTGTACCTTTAGGGCCAGGGAGGCCACCAGGGGTGCCGTGACCTGGTACCCGGGTAGCCTCCCTTCCCACCTGTTACAGGTAACAGCCCGAGCAGCCAAGCCACACCAGTTCTTTCGTTTAGCTGGCAAGCGGGGCAGGTGGGAGGGCCATCCGAGTAAGTATTTTTCGAAAAAATACATTTTAGAGAAAAATTAATTTGTTTCCTCAAAAACATTACTGATGTCATTACTACCATGGAGAATTTTGAAGAGGAGGAGGGTGCCGCATAACCCAGTGCTTGACTGAGCCAGCCAGCCCCGTCCTCCCCGGCGCCATCTCCCGATAATTTTAGCTAAAGGGTTACCAACGGCACCGAAGGTGCCGGGAGGGAGGGAGTGTTGTGCCGCCGCGATGTCCCCCACCAGGGCCAGGTAGTCTCGCTGGCCAACCAGGTTACGGAGGTAGAACCGGGTGAAGGTCGACTTGGTCCGCCAGCCTACGGCAGCCAGAGTGTCTCAGACAGCGCAGTAGCGGTCAAACGTGACGCTAGCAGCCATGGCTCTGACCTCGTGGGCCCGGAAGGGTAGCTGCTTGGCAGCGTCGGGGCAGAGGTCCTGGTAGGCGGAGCACATCACCCATCTAGCCAGGAAGATAGTCTGGGCTGAGATGTCTTGTCTACCTGGGGACAGAGAAAACAAAAAGAGGCGGGTGCGTCCCTGGCAGAGCGGCTTGGTACGGCGTAGGTACACGCGTAAGGCTCTCACCGGGTCCTGTTGTCTGACTTCCTCGTAGGAGTCGATCGGCGTAAGCGATCGCACAGTGATCACCTGTGGGGCCGTCAGCGGGGACTGGTTCAGGGCCAAGAAGGCCGGGTCCGTTAGTAGCTGCACAGGGTCATCCGACCTGCACTACAGGCAGGCGGGGGCGCGGAAGGCGCGGGCAGCTCACTCATTCTGGAAGTCTTCGTGTAGCGTTGGCCACGCTTGCTAGGGGAAGCGGCTCGAAACGCTAGCGTTCATCCAGAAGAGTATCCAGGTTAAATCCCAGCGCGGGATCAGGGAGCGGAGGGCAGGTCGCTGTGTGCCGAAGAGGGCCATAAGGTCAGTAGGGACCTTACACTTTCGGGTTCCGCTCGGCCCAGGTGCGGGTACGCGTCGGCGATCATAGTGAGATAGCCCCTGAGGTGATCGGTGCCAAGTGCTGTTCGGCGAAAGCCAGGAAAAACTCAGCCAGCGGTGGGGAAGTCAGATCGGTAGTGGAGAGGCGACGGAGGTCGCACCAAGCTCCCAGTACTCTCCACCTTCCCTCGTAGACACGCAGGGTCGAGGGTCCACGGCCTGAAGCGATAGCTGTCACTGCCTCACTCGAGAACTCCAGCGGCAAGGGCTTGCCATCCAATCTCCAAGCGTGTAGCAGGAGTCTCCCAGCGCACAGAAGTAGCGCGCCTGGCGCGGTAGCTAGAGCATCGTGCGAGGAGCGGGAAGCCGGAGTGAGGGGCCCGTGGCCAGGTTTAGAAGGTCGGAGGCGCAGGATCTGGTCCAGCAGAACGGCGCCCCCAGCAACAGGATCGCGTAGCATCCCTGCGCTAGAGAAGCACCTTGGGGACAAGGACTGAGGGAGGGTAAGCGGAAGCGCAGGGGCTGTCCCAGGGAAAGGGAGTGCAATGGCCGCCCAGGCTAGGGGTTCCGGGACAGGAGAGACGAGGAGGGGGGAGCTGAAGGTACCACCCTGTCGCGAAGAGGGGGGGGGGGGTCTCCCACGTGGCGCAGATCATCCGGGCGACATCCGGGCGAAGCGCTTCTTCCTCTTTCTTCTCACTTGGCGCGGAGACGCTGACCGTACCAGGAGGGGGAGCCCGCAAGGACAAGCAGGTGGCCATGAAGTGTCTCGCTCGGGGAGAGACGCGGTGATCCTTGCACCAGCGGAGGCGCTGGTAAGAAGAAGGCAAAGGAAGGGGAGCAGGTCCCGTCCTTCTTCTGTACGTAGGACACACCAGCGGATTCGTCGGAACGACGATCAGGTTCTGATGTCCGAGAGTCGGTTTCCAAGGGAGGGGAGCTGCCATATCGCGTGTAACTCCAAACAGTTGAAGGTTTGACCGCAAGGACCGGTGGACAGCTGCCGGAAGCCGTGGCACGTCGGCAGCAGGTGTGCACCCCAGCCGGAACGGCTGGCGACGACGCAAGGGACAACTCCAACCACGGCGTGCGAAGCGGCGGGACAGAGTGAGATCCGAGTTGCCTAAAAGACTACGACGCCGCGGGTGTCGAGGAGGCCAGAAGGCGTCTCGTCGCTGTTCCCGGGAGGGTGCCGACTGGAGGCGCCGGAGCAGATCGTCGACGTAGTTCGAGGAGGGCTCGACGAAGTCCGCCTGGCCGTGGCGAAGACGCCGACCAAGAGACGGGCGAAGACCCAGCGGAGGCTGCGGGCGACGTCGGAACGGTAAGGTCACTGTCGATGCGAAGTGCAGAAGCATATGGAAACCGGAAGCCCGGGAACGAGAGTGTAGGCGTCCGCTAGATCCCGGCTGACAATGAAGCCCATGGGAGGAACCTCGGCGCGAAGGCTCAGGCAGTCTCCAAAGAAGGGAGGCGCTGCTAGGAACTCGTGCCAAACTGAAGGTCGAGGTCGGACGCCACCTGAGGCCGTGCAAGGCCAGGCGGGGGCGGGCGGGCGCGGCGGGCGGCGGAAACGCGCGGGGGAGGGCAGCGACGCTGGGAGGGCGGGTGTTGGGTGGGTCCGGCGATCTGCAGGGCGCGATCCAGGACCTCGCGGGAGGCTGGAAGCGGGAGGAGGAGAGGCGGGCCGACTAAGAATCTCAACGCGTCCTTCACCGATTGCCAGGACCGAAGAGGAGGGGATGCCGAGCGGAGCCTGTCGCAGCTGTCTCCGCAGGTCCAGCGGGAGTTATGGGCGGACGACGAGCACAGCAGGGCGTGGCATCGGAGCATCGAAGACCTAAGCGTTGACACGCCGCTCGGAAGGCAGGACTTCTTCTCCACAGCCAGAGCGAGGAGGGCCTAACAGCGGCGAGAAGGAGAAGAGCCAGCTCCAGGTAGACGAGCGCTTGCTTGGCCAAGTCGAGAGATCCAGCACAGGCGAGAGCGCCACGGAGGGGAACGCTGTCTGAATCCGACGGGGAGGAAGCAATGGCGCGAGGCGCGAAGTCCACCAGCTGCTGCTGAGCGGCAGGATCCACTGCGGAGAGGGCAGAAGCAAGGCCTGAGCATGTCCGGCATCCAGCTGCGCTGAAAGGCAATGTCCAATCCTCTGGCCGGCGAATGACGGTGACGAAGAACCCGCGTCGGAGCCTGAATCCTGCTGCAGGGGCGGAGAAGGCGACACGAACCCTAGAAACCTCGGGGCGTGGCAGAGACGAAACCTCTAGAGGGAAGAGCAACGTCCAAGCGGGCGATGGGGAAGGCGTCCGGGCTCGGGGAAGACGCAAGACTGTAGAGGCGCGGCGCGTCGAGCGAGGGAAGGGTCTCGGTCCTGGGCGTCCTGGACGCAGGTCAAGGACGTAGACGACAGCGCGCGGAGGTGGAGCGGTGGAGAGAGCCGAGTCGGAGTCCGCCGGAGCGAGCCGATGGCTGCTGTCCACATCGACGGGCGGAGCAGGAGGCCGACGCACCAGGAGCTGGATAGGCGGGATCCGCCGCCCGACGGGGCAAGTGGCTGAGAAGGCATGGGCGGCGAGACCGACGAGTAGAGCGTCCGTGCGAAGGAGGGCGGAGCACGTGGTCGACGGCGCGAAGGGGAGGGGAGCGGGGAAGGTGGGGAAAGGGTGCCGGGGAAGGAGAGGGGGGAAGACAAGGCCGGAGGACGAGCAGCACGGACGACCCAGGAGGACATCGACCGGAGGGGGCGGCGACTTGGAAGAAGAACCAGCGATGCCCGAGGGGAAGACCGACGAGGAGGGCGCGACGTCCGTGAAGGTGAAGCGGCGAGCGAAGGGGAGGCGAGAACCGAAGACGCCGGGATGCGGGTCCGGTGTAGGACGCCGAAGTCCGAGGGGGCGTACGCAGGCGAGGGGTGAGAAGCTGAGTCCAGGCGGTCACGAACCCGTAGTCGCATGTTGAGGGTCGTACGCAGAAGCCGAGGCTTCTCTTGTCCCTATGTATCTTCTTCCGGCGTCGGAGAGAAGCGACGATCAGTTCTGCCGGAGGTCTTGTGAGGCTTGGGTTCCGCAAGGCGGGGCGAGCTAGCTCGCTGCGGACCTGGCTCGAGCGAGCTGGTGCGCAAGGGGGGATCAAGGCGTCCCCCAATGTAGAGTGTTGGGGTTTGTTTTCCGCAGAGCGGGGCGAGCGGACTCACTGCGGACCTGACTCGAGAGAGTGGGTGCGCAAGGGGGGAGCCTTGTATGCCGTCCCCCAACGGCAGCGAAGTGTGTTCCTGCTGAATCCGGGGCCGAAGCATGCTTGTGGGGGCGGGCGGACTGTCACGCCATAGGCTCCGCAGCTGGGTGTCCCAAGGTCCTCTACCCAGAGCGCAGACATCACGGGAGGGTCCCGAAGCGTAGCCAGCGCCGGGGAGGTAGATCGCATGCTTGTAACTCGGCCACCGCAAGTCGCCACATGGTGTGCAGATGCGGGCTTGAGCACTGCAACATAGAGTGAAACAACGAAGCGACTGGTCCTAGTAGAAGGCCACGTTCCCCGAAACTAGTTAGTTAGTTATTTGGGTTTAACGCCGAGCAGGCGACTAAGGCCATCTCACAGCGGTCCCTGAAAAACCGCGCACACTTCCACCCTTCCCCATTATCCTGTTCTGAGCAATATCGCTTTCCTAATAACAAGCAACGATATAGCAAGGGATGCCGGCGCGCGCCGCCAGAGGCGCGGCGCTGGCAAATATCGAGACCTTACCTGGACATCTCGCAAGGGACAGGGGAAGGTAGCACCTGCAGTTAAAGAAGAAGAAGAAGCGCCCATGCGGCAGAGGCCCAGAAGCACCCAGGAAGAGGAAGGCTGGGTCCGCGAAGAAGGTCCCGGCCGTCCAACTGGCGAACTTGACCGGCGAAGCTGACGTAAATCTCTCAAGCCGGAACCGGTGCAGGACAGCGCTCCCACGAGGGACGAAGGCCGGCCCCATGGCCCAGGGACCTATCTTCCGGCAGCGACGCAAGAAGCACCCGTGACACTCACTTCTAAAGGTCACAGAAGGCGACGCGCAGGCCGGGAAACGAAGCCACGCTAACGATGTCCAAGGGCTCCAAGAACCAACACAGCCGTAGGTAGCACAGTAGAGGTCTAAGAACATGACCCTACGCTACAACACGGGCAGAAAAGTTCCAAGGCAAGGCGACAGCATAGGCCAGGAACGAGGTCCACTGACGAAAGTCCAAGTACTCTGAACCAAACACAGCCGTCGGCACACACAAGGCCAGAAGTTCCAAGGCAAGGCAAAGCACCGGCCGGGAACGAAGTTCACTGTCGAAAGTCCAAAACTCTTGAACCATACACAGCCGACAGTACACACAAGGCCAGAAAGTTCCAAGGCAAGGCGAAGCACAGGCCGGGAACGAAGCGCACTGTCGAAAGTCCAAGTACTCTTGAACCATACACAGCCATCGGTACACACAAGGCCAGAAAGTTCCAAGGCAAGGCGAAAGCACAGGCCGGGAACGAATTCCATTGACGAAGAAATTCAAGTACAGCTTGAACCATACACAGCCGTAGAAGCACAGCAGAGGGCTAAGCGAACGCGTCTATACCCTGCAAGCTAAAGGAAAGAACTGGTGTGGCTTGGCTGCTCGGGCTGTTACCTGTAACGGGTGGGAAGGGAGGCTACCCGGGTACCAGGTCACGGCACCCCTGGTGGCCTCCCCTGGCCCTAAAGGTACACATCGTAAGTTTTTGGGCTAAAATTACGCTAGCTATAGGTTGTTCCATGGTAGTAATGACATCGGTAATGTTTTTGAGGAAACAAAGTATATGACAGACTGTAGAGCCCCCGTGGTGGATATGACAGAAAATTTTTAATACTAGCGGAAAGCATGATTATGATAATGTACTTTGGACTAGAGCATTTCATGTTAACACCACTGCACAGATGACGGTGATGCAAGCCCTGTGGCGGGACGATCAACGTCTGTCTTGGAGAAGTGGATGCAAGGCCGAGATGACAAGCGCAGGCAGAAAACTATGAAGGTAAGATTCATACTGAAATCCTACAAATGCGGGTAAAAAGAGTAGGAAAAATAACAAGTCCTTTTCCATGACTAAATTTCCAGTGATGTTCTTACTGTAAGCATTTTGTAAGGGAAAGAAGCAACCCTAAACAAAATAAATAAATAAATATAATTAATTATAATAACTACACAAAATAAAGAAGATGCTATACTGCAGACAACATATAATATACTGAAACACATTAACCCATTTAGCCCCGACGCACCACAGCAGGAGATGGGTCGATCATGATAATTTAGGTGTAGTGCCAGGTTAGCTTGGCGCCTGATAGTGCCAAACTGATCTGGCACTACTCTTGAATTGGCACGGTCGATCCAGCACAGCTGTAAAGTGATACTTTCAAAGTTTGGGAAATGTGGCCGTGGGGTTAAATCTGTTAACCCATTTCGTCCTGATACACTACCGCTTTAAATAAAATGCTGCTTTATTATACATCCTGATTCACTACTGCTTGAAATACTATGATAGTTCAAGGGTGGTGCCAGAATAGCTTGGCGCCTATCTTGCTGTTATGTTGGTATGCACATTCTGTGCACCACATATTGGGGGCAGGGTGCTCGCTTGACATGACAGGCATCTTAATTTTCATACGTTATACTTCGTGAAGTGTCCAAAGTGGACATCCGAGGCTTTGGTGATGGTACTTGGGAACTTCATGAAATTGGTGGATTGCCTTCGAACATGGCAGTGTAAACTCTGCGAAGTTGCTTAAGCTTTTGCCTTCGACATCTGTGTCTGACTGATCGGTCAGACCGAGGCTGGATGTTGTTCAGTGAAGTTCTGTCTCATTCACTGCCAAGGAATTACCTTTAGTGGCTCTTTTTTATGTGTGGGATAGTCAGTCTTGCATTGTTTGACTTTCTTCATCCTGATACACCCATTGCTTGAAATAAATTTGATTATGATTGTTCAAGGGTGGTGCCAGAATAGCTTGGTGCCTGAGGCGCCAAGATATTCCGGAAATGTGACAGATGCAGGATACAAAAGTAAAATGGCCACAGCTGATGGCTACCTGCAGGTGGTTTGCAGATGCTTCCAGCATACTTAGAGATTAAACGACATCACACTGCCTGATTACAAAAAGGCAGATAAAGAAAAATATAGGGGCACACTCAACGAGAACAGTATATGCAGGGGTTATATGATACTTAACTCTTTTCATCCTGATACACCCATTCATTGAAATAAATTTGACTACAATAGTTCAAGGGTGGTACCAGAATAGCTTGGCGCCTGTATTCTGGCACTGCCCTTGAACTAAAATGGTTGAGCTAGCTCCATGGGTGCTTCTGTGCCGGTTATGTGCCGGAATTCCAGTTTTTGAAAACCTTACATGCCATAAGAAATGACATGCTCCTCTGGACCTTTCAGGTTTATGAAACTTCAACAGAAGCACCCATGTAGCTCCTAGTCTGTAATGTAGCCTCCATGGAACAGGAAGCAGTTTTTTTTTTTTTTAAAATCAGCCTCAGGTACCCACCCCACACCAAAACATAACACAAAATGCCATAGTATAGACAGAATGATCGACTGAACGTTCAAAGTGAGCCGCCATGTGTGTCAAGGGATGTGCCACAACTGTGACATGGCAGCCCTCGTTGGACTGCTGGCGATGAGAATGCTTTGCACTGTTAAGATGTAAGAGCTTAGCAATGTCCACTTGACGAAGTTAACTTTGGCAAAGTGAGCATTGGCCACTTCAGGATATTAGTACGGGTTCATGCACTTTTGAAAGGGAAGTAATTTACTTTGGAAATTATTCGGCCTTTCTAGGTATGCTTTCTTTAAAGCTTTGACCCTTTAGTGACTTGCACATTTCTGTACAGTGTTCCAACAGTATGTTACATGATGCTTATTGTGTAATACATGATCTCGTAATTATCTTGAATAAGTAGGAAACGCAAATTGCTTTTTATATTATTTCATTCCAACTTCGACACCTTAGGCTATTTTCCATTTTAGATACTACTCCATGAGTAATCATTATTGATAAAGCAACGTTGCACTTTGCAATTTATCAACCCTAAGAATATCGGAATGTATCATTATTTGAGCTGCCGGTGGACTAATGGAAATGTACTTGGAGAATGACTTACGATTTGCATTCGTAAAGCTGTTTCCTGCTATTTTCACTTCACACCCAGATGCATTAACCCATTAAGCCCTGAGTCCCTTCAGCAGGAGATTGATTAACCTTGATAGTTCAAGGGTAGTGCCAGATTAGCTTGGCGCCTTCAAGCTGAATTATCAGGGTCAGTCCACCTCCTGCAACTGGTACATAGTCATTAACTCATTGTACCCCAAGACCGAAATCCCCAAATTTTGCCATTGTCCTCTAAAGACTGCATTGCAGTGCAGGACACAGATCGATCATGATAGCTCAAGGGTGATGCCAGAATAGCTTGGCGCCCATAGGCGCCAAGCTATTCTGGCATCACCCTTGAACTATCATGGTTGATCCTTATCTTGCTGTGGTGTGTCTGGGGTAGAATGAGTTAAGTAAAAATTTTGGGAAATACCTATATACAGGATCAAAACACTAGCTTCCACCATGTCACCACCGCAGTGAAAGAGTTTCAGTCTGCAAGAAGCATAAATCCTCATGAGCCGCAGCAGCAGGGGCTCATGAGGATTAATACTGCTTGCTGTCTAGGATACTAACTACTTCAATAGGATACTAACTAATTCACTAGGATACTAACTACTTCACTAGGATACTAAGTACTTCACTAGGATACTAACTACTTCACTAGGATACTAACTAATTTACTAGGATATTAACTACTTCACTAGGATACTAACTAATTCACTAGGATATTAACTAATTCACTAGGATACTAACTAATTCAAGTACATGTAACTGTGCTCATGATCAGACCAAGTATAGATCTGCACGTGCACTGGGTCAGCTCGTGCTCTGTGCCGGGCTGTGTGTGTGTTTGTGTGTGTGTGTGTGTGTGTGTGTGTGTGTGTGTGTGTGTGTGTGTGTGTGTGTGTGTGTGTGTGATGAAATCTACCTTGTTTTAGTCCGTTTACATTTACCTTTATTCTTAGGCAGTGGCTTTGTGCCGTGCCAGGACCGTGTATATGTGCATGTGATTATGTGTGTGTGTGTCTATGCAGGGTTTATTTTTCTAAAAATAGGCTGTGAGCCACTCAGTCAAAATTCACTGGGCCAATTCAATGAGCAATGTGTCAATAATTCATCATCAATGTGATCGGCCAGAAAAACTTTAAAAAATGAAAAACAGGCAAAACACCCAGTGATTTTGTAATTTAACTGCTCTGTGTGTGTGTGTATGTGAGAGAGTCACACACACATGCACTTCAGTTACAGAGTCCTGACACTAACCTGCCTATCTTTGCTGCTTCTCGTCCTTCAGCAGGCTTAAGTTTTTTCTTTGGAGGCATTTCTTTAGAGTTGTGCAAGAAATAAACACACAGCTGGCGCACGTGCATGTAAAAACGATGCACCCGATGTCGGGCACCACGGAAAAGCAATGGGCCAACATGAGATTCAATGCGTCATAAACAAGGGTGGTGCCTGAAGGCGCCAAGCTAATCTGGCACTACCCATGAATTATCATGGTCCATCCAAGCTAATCTGGCACTAGCCTGGAATTATCATGGTCCATCCATCTCCTGAGACTGGTATATGATCGTTACGTGACACCCCCAAAACTTGGGAAATGTGGCCTTGGGGCTAAATGGGTGAATCTTTTTATCGTATCTTTTTCTTATTTTGATTTTGTTTTTCTTTCTTTTTCGTCCCTTGAATCAGGATTCTGCCAGGTCAGGAACCAAACTCACCCAGCAGCGCAAATCGGGTGTTAGCAGCCCACCGATGGACTGGGTGCCCAGGGGAGACAACAACGAGAACGCAGTAGCAGCCCCTTACCGTTCCATGGTCGTCAAGGATCCTGATGGGAAAAGGTTGGGGACCATTTGAAGGGTAACATGAGAAGGGATAAGGGTGGGTGTAGTGAATGGGGGTAGTGACTTGTGACTGAGGGTAGTGACTCGTTAACTGTCCCGGTGCAGTCAGGCCTGAATACGAAGACCACATGTGCATCATTTACAGATACTGACGAGCAAAAGAAATGCAGCACACTAATGCGAAACACTAGTGTTTCCGATAATTCAAAAATGTTTGCATTTCTTTTTCTCGTCAGTGTACATATTCAAAACTCTTATTGAAAACACTTGAGATTGGAGCCACGATGATTGATTGTTATTCCTGTGACTGCAGAGAAAACGTGCTGCACGAGGTATAGATCCTCATGAGCCTCGGCAGTTGGAACCACTCTGCGTCCATGTTTCTGTGACGGCTGGGGATCTTTGACAGTGAATTTACACAAAGATTTCAAAAACCTAATCTGTGTCCCCCCTCCCCCCCCCCCCCCCCCCCACCTGGGTCTGCCCTGGGGGACTTGGGTGGGGTTAACTACTTTTTAGTTTCCAGGGTCACCCTGGTCAGCCCCACAGGGTGGGTTTTCCCCTCAATTCTGGGGCATTTGTTTCTGTCTACCCTTGGTCCATTCACCTGTATTTTCCTTGTTTAAACTCTCCCTACTGTCTGCGCTGCCCGTAGCTCTTGATATTGGATGTGTGTTGCTAAATGGTCTTAGGTTTATTTAGCGTATTAGACCGGCTGGCGACATACTTTCAATATTCTGTTTAGTTGTTTTTTTCACAAAAGCATTGCGGGCACGTCCTGAGAAAGTCTTGTTGCTGTCGGGACGTTAAGCAAAGTACAACCAACCAACCAACCAATCTGTGTCCACTGGCAGTGAAGGGGTTAACCACTTCACTGCCAAAGACTGCAAGAGGCATAGATCCTCATGAGCCCCCGCGACTGCGGGGGCTCATGAGGATCTATGCCTCTTGCTGAAACCACTTTGTGTCCGTCGTTTGTGGAATGGCTGGAGCTCTTTCATGTTGATTTTACACAGATTACAGATGTACAGTTAGTTACTTAGGTTTAACGCCAAGTAGGCAACTAAGGCCATCTCACGGCGGGTACAGATGTACACTGTACAACAGTAGCAGTGAAGGGGTTGATGAGGATTATTTTCACAGACAGTAAGGATGGTGTGTGGCGATTTATTCAACTGAAAACATGGCTATCGCGTGTCACCGCTTCAACCAGTGTGCGTCTGTTTTTTTCACTTTTCAGATATCTGTATTACTTCAACGAAGGCAGCACTGCGTTTTATGAGGTGGAGGAAACGGAAACAGACGCTGTCATGCCCAAAGTTGCAGAAAAGTGAGTACCGAGTAATACTGAAGATACGCAGCAAATTTAAGCTCAGATTGACAAACTGTCGATGATTGCTTCCTGATCACACAGTTGTTACAATATGACATTTGTTTCCTGAATTTTGTGGCAGAAAATGCTCATGTTAACCCTTTTCATCCTGATACACTATTGCTTGAAATAAATTTGACTATGATAGCTCAAGGGTGGTGCCAGAATAGCTTAACGCTTTAGGCGCCCAGCTATTCAGGCACCACCCTTGAACTAAAATGGTGAACTACAGTGGAGTCCAGTTAACACGAATACGCTTTACAGGAATTTCGAGTTAACATGAAACGTTTTTGAATTCCCGGCTGCGAGCCCTCTTGCTCTCTATTAATATGTTATGGTTAACATGAAATGCTTAACATGAAATTCCTACTTAACATGAAGATGATTTTGTTTCCCCAACAGAACATTTTATAGTGTTTTCACCTGTTATAACATGAACAACCATGGCACAAAACGATGCCGTCCTCTGTGTAACACTGCACGCGGAAGCTTATAGTTTACAGAAGTACCCGTGAACTCAATTACACAACAGCGAATACCTGAATGACTGCACGTTAGCTTTCACATCTCAGTCCGATCTGCATCGCCAGTGGCCGAGACTAACCACTGTTTCAATTGCCTTTGCTCAACACGCGCGCTCACATACACAAGTGATGGGGGACGTTGACGGACACACGTCCACCGCAGGTTCCATGCACACACTGCCTAGTAAGAGGGTGGTGGGTAGTAGTGGTGGGTACGGGAGAGAGGAGAGACAGGAGGGCTGCACGTTTTTTACATAGAGCCCTGTTTCTGAAATGATCGGTCGGTCGTAAGCATAGCGAGTTAGTGTAGATGAAGAGGAGATTCTTCCTTTTCCATTCTTCATTCAACCAAAGACAAAGACTGACCATGTGATGTGCGGCAGGAGTGAGCGAGATGCGGGAACTGCCACTGTCTTGACTGACAGTGTTTTTGTATTCTGCCAATCTTGTACGTGTAGTCATTTATTCACCAGTCAGTTATTCAGCGCATGATTTTTCATTAAAACACATATTGTTCTGATTTGTAAGCAGTAAACGCCAAGTGCTGCAGAGGGTGAAAACAGCAGTTCCAAGGATCGTGACACTGATCAACGTGAAGCATTCATTGTATTGCCTGTACACGTTGGTACACGGCTAAAAATAGCACACTAGCTCATACACTGCACATGGTTATGGAGCTGTTGAATCAGATAGATTATTTTGTCCTGATGGATTGTACATTAAATTCACGAGCTGTACATATGTGGTCTATTGTTGTCCTATTGAGATGAGAGTAAGCAGGTAAAGTATGATACTGTGCACTTTTAACCTTGAGGGCAGGGCACACTCACATGCACATCTCCCACACACTCTCTTGTTTCAGACTATGAACAAGTTTTAGTCTCAATCGGTTAACAGGAAATACATTTTACACACACTAATTTTCTCTGTCCCCAGAGATTTGTGTTAAGCAGACTCCACTGTATCTCCTAATCTGTTTTGTAGCCTTCATAGGACAGTAAGCACATTTTTTAAAAAGTCAGCCTCAGGATGTAGTGGGTTAAAAAAGTGCATGATTATGGTGATGAAGCCAGTCACAGTGGCCTCAGAAAATGGTCTGCCATTATTCAACTTTGTTATACCAACATTAAATGCATTCTGTTCATGTAAGCGCTGGTGATGTTGAGAAGTTTCTTGGAAATAGTTTGTTTCTGTAAAGTTTTCTTGCTCGCACTGCTGAGTGTCGTGAATGTGTAAATTAACCCATCACATCCCGAGGCTGACTTTTTTAAAAAAAACTTGCTTATTGTCCTATGAAGGCTACATTACAGATTAGGAGACAGATCAACTGTTTTAGTTCAAGGGTGGTGCCAGAATAGCTTGGCGCCTCAGGCGCCAAGCTATTCTGGCATCACCCTTGAACTACCATAGTCAAATTTATTTAAAG
Organism: Semisulcospira habei; assembly: GCA_036245525.1. Classification (NCBI taxonomy): domain Eukaryota; kingdom Metazoa; phylum Mollusca; class Gastropoda; family Semisulcospiridae; genus Semisulcospira; species Semisulcospira habei. The sequence goes on from BTPG01000001.1 coordinate 249,573,491, forward strand.
CAATGGGTGCATCAGGATAAAAAGGGTCAAGGAACTGGACCCTGACGACTAAGTTTCATTCAAGAGATATATTGACAGTGATAGTTTAAGAGTGGTGTTTACCACCCTTGAAGTATGACAGTTGATTATACTTTGTTGTGCTGTGTCATGGTAAAATGGGTTAAACCCCTTTGTGCGTCCACCTGCACTGTAAACGATACTGGTGTCTGCACACACAGGAGGTTATTAACCCTTTGGCTGTCAGTAGCGACTTTAGTTGTGGTGATTCCTGCAGAAATCACTGACAGAAACGCTACCAACAGCCAAACAATTAACCCTTTGGGTGTTGGTAGCGGTTTTAGTCACAACGATTTCTGCAGGAATCATCGTGGCTAATGCCGCTACCGACACCCAAAGGGTTAACAAAGTCCATAATGATGTCTTTCTGTATCAATACTGCCATGAGGTGACCTTACTGGCCTGCCTGGCGTTAAACGCCAATAACCAACTTTCTCTGTCAAATAATTCTAGGGTGGAAACGTATATCCGTCGTGGATGGCAAGAATTTTTTGGTGTCCTTCGCATCGTGACCTCCTTCGCCATTCTCATGGTGGTTGAGGCTGCCAACTATGTCATCAGTCACATAGCCAGCCCTATCATTGTTGGAATCATCACAACGTTTGGCAATCGGCTGATCAAGCCGTTACTAGCTGGACTCTTTAACTTTATTCTGCAGCCAGTCATCATCTTTTTCTGGAATGTTTTGTCGGGAATCCGGCACATTTTCCAACCCCTTGTGGACATTTTGGGTGCAGTGATGTCGAAACTGGCAGTCCTCGTGCAAGCATTTCGACTGGTGGAGGTCAGATTGGGGGAGGATTATTTGTTGAGACGACGAAAAGGCATTGGACTTCGCAGTGGCGTTTCGTATGACACAGAAATAGTGTAACTTCTTTTTATTAAAAATGTGAATACAAATTGTGCAGATGTCATTATGATAGTGTCTTAAACACATTGCATGCTATTATGAGGAGAATCCGACGCCAACTTACTTTGTAAGCTGGTGTGGGATTCTCCTGAAAATAGTAGGCAAAGTGTTAATAGTGTTTTTGTACACCCCACCCCACCTGACGCCAGTATTCAACTGTATGTGCGAATTGTACAGGCAACATCTTTGAAAGCACTGAACTCATTGGATCCAAATTTTAGATGATGATCCTCTACCTCAAGTTGGAATGCCATTAACCCATTTAGCCCCAAGGCCCTGCAGCAGGAGATGGAATTACCGTGACAATTTAAAGATAGCGCCAGAATAGCTTGGCACCTGATGGCGCCAAGCTAATCTGGTACTACCCTTGAATGATCATGGTTGATCCGTCTCCATCGACTGTTGCACGGTTGTTCGGTAGCACCTGCACAATTTCAGAAATGTGGCCGTGGGGTTAAATGGGTTAACCCCATAGCGTGTGCAGCCACCAATGCTATGAACAGTGTCAGCAGCTGTGTTTTGTACAAGGGGGTTAAAAGACCTGAAATGTCAAAGAGAAGTCGTTAGATGAAAAGCTGTCGAGGCATTTTCATTGTGTTGTGACCTGACTGAATATATATTTTACAAGGAGTGCATGTAGCCAGCCAGGCTTACAGAAGGCTAATGCGTGTTATGTGTTGTGTTGACAATTGGCAACAACTTGTTAACCCTTTCAGCCCCAAGGTCCTATTTCTCACATTTTGGAGGTGTTGCCCAGACTATGTACCAGTTGTAGGAGATGGATTGATCATGATAATTCAAGGGTAGTGCCAGATGAGCTTGGCGCCTGAAGGCGCCAAGCTCATCTGGCCCTACCCTTGAATTATCATGATCAATCCATCTCCTGCTGCAGGGTCCCAGGGCTAAAAGGGTTAAAACTATGTGAAACCTGTTCTGTGTACATGTACCTGTTTTTCACTCACGATTTTCAATTTCATATGATTGAATGCCATTATCTTCAAATCAAACCATTGAAACCCACCCAAAATACAGCTTAACCAGTATATGTAACACCATTTTTTTTTCCTTGCCATACTCACTCACTTATGTTTTATTTTAATTAACTTTTGTTTAGACAGGTTGACTCGTATCAGTTTGTATGACAAATACTACAAGGACGGCATTTTGCAGCTGCAGACTACATATTTGCATGCATAAGCATTCTCACATTAATGTTCAGAACAGCACGACAGCCTGCATTCAAGCCAACATCATGTTGACCTTATGAAAATATTGTCGAACTTTCTGGCCTGTTCAGAGCACGTACATGATACTGCAGAACCTGTTTTGAGTGACCAGCCTTATAAGACGTGCCATATCCTGTAGCCACCCAAATGTTGGTCTTTAACCCTTTTCAACCTTTCTTGAAATAAATTTGGCGATTATAGTTCAAGGGTGGTGTCAGAATTCTGGCACCACCCTTGAACTAAAATGGTTGATCCATCTCCTGATCTATAATGTAGCCTTCATAGGACATAAACTAAGCAATTTTTTAAAAAATTCAGCCTCAGGAGGTAATGGGTTAATGACAGGTGATAGTTTTTGCCGTGCAAGACTTCTTTTAACCCATATAATACTGAGGCTAAAAGCTTCAAATTTGTACACTGCCATACGCAAGCTACAGTATAGTACTTACAGATAAGGACATAGACCAATGGCTTTAGTCCAAGGGTGGTGCCAGAATAGCTTGGTGCCTAGAGGCGCCAAGCTATTCTGGCACTACCCTTGAACTATTTAAGTCACACTTATTTCACACACTGGTGTATTCCAAATGATAAGGGTTTAGAGAGTACCTTTCGTTTATGACCACTTTTTAAAAAGGCGATTGCTCAACACAGGTTGTGCTGTATAGCCTTTTGACATGTAGTACCTGCCTAGTAGCTTATGTCATTTAATGTCACATGGCCGGGTCTAATATGCTCTGCTCATAATCAAGCGTTCCTTGCCCAATAGAGGCGGCATCATTTTTCAAGAGTGCCGCATGCCTAATGGCCATACTGTCCTTGTTTATATCAGCAGTGAGACGGTCTTTCTATCGGATGGGAGTTGTCTAGTGCATCCTTTATTAGTTTTATGGTATGTCTTTTTATATGTGAGCATTCTTTGTTGGCGTGCCCATTTTGTTATTTTTCTTTTTCTTGTACATCTTGTTGCATGATGTGTATGTTAGGGAACATAATATGTGTTGTAGGATGCAAGATGTGTGTATGTTAGGGAATATAATATGTGTTGTAGGATGCAAGATGTGTGTATGTTAGGGAATATAATATGTGTTGTAGGATGCAAGATGTGTGTATGTTAAGGAATATAATACGTGTTGTAGGATGCAAGATGTGTGTATGTTATGTATTGTAGGATGCAAGATGTGTGTATGTTAGGGAATATAATATGTGCTGTAGGATGCAAGATGTGTGTATGTTAGGGAATATAATATGTGTTGTAGGATGCAAGATGTGTGTATGTTAGGGAATATGTGTTGTAGGATGCAAGATGTGTGTATGTTATGTATTGTAAGATGCAAGATGTGTGTATGTTAGGGAATATAATGTGTTGTAGGATGCAAGATGTGTGTATGTTAGGGAATATAATATGTGTTGTAGGATGCACGATGTGTGTATGTTAGGGAATATAATATGTGTTGTAGGATGCATGATGTGTGTATGTTAGGGAATATAATATGTGTTGTAGGATGTAAATGAAAAGAAAAGGGGAGACTGCCAGTGCTAATATTTTAGGAAGGTTACAAAGTAAAGTAGATTATAGCACTGTCAGGGGAGAGAAATGTGCATGATCGACCAGCGATCATAGATCTACTGTGGCCAAAGCACAAAAAAAAAAAAAAAAAAGAGATAGGAAAGAGAGGGGGCGCTAAAAAAGTGACTGAAAGCAATGCATATGGAAGCCCCCCCGAAGGGGGGCGTATCACATATCCCACTGTTCCAGCCACTCAGTGCATGGAAATTTAAATCTAGGTCCCCCCGAGGGGGGTCCAGATATTTAGCCGGTGTGGACAGCTGTTTCGGTCTTGGCGACCTCATCAGCACACCATCGGCGATACTGGAGGAGGCAGGAATTTCTGCCCACCTGCAAAGACAACCACATTTTACTCTCTTTCCTATCTCTTTTTTTTTTTTTTTTTTTTTTTGTGCTTTGGCCACAGTAGATCTATGATCGCTGGTCGATCATGCACATTTCTCTCCCCTGACAGTGCTATAATCTACTTTACTTTGTAACCTGTGTTGTAGGATGCATGATGTGTGTATGTTAGGGAATATAATATGTGCTGTAGGATGCAAGATGTGTGTATGTTATGTATTGTAGGATGCAAGATGTGTGTATGTTAGGGAATATAATATGTGCTGTAGGATGCAAGATGTGTGTATGTTAGGGAATGTAATGTGTTGTAGGATGCAAGATGTGTGTATGTTAGGGAATATAATATGTGTTGTAGGATGCATGATGTGTGTATGTTAGGGAATATAATGTGTTGTAGGATGCATGATGTGTGTATGTTAGGGAATATAATGTGCTGTAGGATGCAAGATGTGTGTATGTTAGCATGTCATTTGTATGGCACCAAGAGCTTTTTTTTATCTAATGTATGGGCGCCTTAAAAATATACATTATTATCAATATTATTATTATACTGCTTTAACCCTTTGTGTGTCAGTAGCGTTTTTTGTAGCGATGATTTCTACGCAATTAAAGGGTTAACACAAGGAACCCTCACTGAGTGCTGTGGACAGTGTAATATTAATGTTATTGTGTAGCTAGATGACAGATATTATTGTTGAAAATGGTTAACGGGCTAATTATGCCCAGCGATCCATGGTCAGTAAGAGACATAAATTCTCTGAACAGCCTCTCCGCCAGCCTGTGCCATCTGTGATAGGCATACATTTTCATGCGGAAGATTTTCACCAGCCCCTGTGTCCGCAAGGGCTCCTGAAAATGTATGCCTATCACAGATGGCACAGGCTGGCTGAGGGGCTGTTCTGTCTGAACCCAAAACCACCACCCTGGTCTGCCCTGAGGGACTTGGGTGGGATTAACTACTTTTTAGTTCCCAGGGTCACCCTGGTCAGCACCACAGGGTGGGTTTTCACTTCTATTCTGGGGCATGTGTTTCTGTCTACCCTTGGGCCATTCACCTGTATTTTTCTTTTTTAAACTCTCCCAACTGTCTGTGCTGCCTGTAGCTCTTGATATTGGATGTGTGTTGCTAAATGGTCTTAGGTTTATTTAGCGTATTAGACCGGCTGGCGACATACATTCAATATGCTGTTTAGTTTTTTTTTCACATGCAGTGTAGACACGTCCTGAGAAAGTCTTGTTGCTGTCGGGACGTTAAGCAATGTACAACCAACCATGATTTGGTAATTGTGGTCCTAGAGTTTTGGTTTTGCCTTCGTCCATTTTTGGTCTGTCGTTTGTTCATTCTCTGTTTGTCGTCAACTGCTGGTACTCTTTACGGTACTGATGGCTGCATGCACAAAAAAAAGGACGGTAACGGTTATTTTATGTATTTTATACAAGTACAGTTTGTATTGGTTCTGTTGTTTTCAACCTGTCATCATTTTTCTTGGTTTCTGTTTATGACGTAAATATTGTGATTTTTTAAAATTTGTTATTGTGCATTGAATTGTTTCTTCTTATCCGTCCAGAATTATTTGTGATTAGTTTGGCTCTGTCTTTTGGCAGTACTGTGTGGGATTTGTGTTTTACATGTGTGTGTTATTAATGTTATGACCAGTTTTCATACGTTCAAAAAGACAGCCTGACTCTTTGGCAGGAATAGTTGTAATTACTTATAATGGTAGCATCGTTCGTGTTCTCATAAACCCTGTTATGTTTAAAGCCTCTGGTACTGTTCACGATCCTGGTGGCTGCATACACAGAGGGGTTAACCCTTTTTTAGCCCCGGATCCCTACAGCAGGAGATGGATCGACCATGATAATTCAAGGGTAGTGCCAGATTAGCTTGGCGCCTGAAGGCGCCAAGCTAATCTGGCCCTACCCTTGAAATATCATGGTCAAGCCATCTCCTGCAACTGGTACATGTATAGTTGTTAGGCAACACCTCCAAATTTGGACAAATGCATGGGTGGGGCTTTTCCAGCTACAGCCGGATTTTCGGATTTAAAAAAAAAAAAAAAAATTCTAAAATGTGCCCCAAGACCCTCGCTTCAGGATTCAACTTTTTTTTTCGGTCCCACCAATGGAAATGGGACCTTCTGGCTAAAAGGGTTAGCCCAGTTGTGTTTAAAGCCTCTGGTACTATTCACAGTCCTGGTGGCTGCATACACAGAAGGGTTAACTGGATCTTTTGTTTGTGTGCTTCTTATTTACATTTGTACACGTGTGCTTGTTATTTTGTTCATCGATTGGCTGATTAGAGGGTACATTGAGATAAAGCCTAACATTGTGACAAATCATATTTTGTATTTTTGTTCTTTGTGATTTTTAATTTGGTCACCAAATTTTGTAAGAGAGAGTACACTCATTTTGCTGATCTTTGCTTTTGAACCTTATCGCTCTTGGGGTCAGTTGCGTGAGTGAGCTTAAATCCAACGCAAGCCACTACTTAAGGTGCTCCGCTATAGCATAGTGGCTTGCGCAGGATTTAAACTCACTCATGCCACGGGCCTCCTGGTGTAAAGTTCAAAATCACAGACCAGCACACATTTTTAATTTTACTCATTTTTTAATACTAGTATTATGCTCTACGCAAGGGTTTTGTTGTGCAATTGCATAAACCAGGATGTATTCTTTGTGATATGTGTTACTACAATATTTATTAATTGTATTGCTAATGGGCCAATACCTTGCAATTCCGGAACTGTCAGTACTGACACACAGTACACTGTACATGGCAATATGGAGTGTGCATGTAATATATACAAATGTTTTATTTTGTTTTTACAGAGTAATTGTATTTTTATATAACCATAGATCTGTAACAAAAAGAAAATAAAGGTATAAACGTTTATTATAGGCCATCTGTGTTTGTCAGATTTCTGTGTTGCTGATATAAAGAAGTACCCAACGGAGAAAGAAACACGCTTAGAAAAGACGGGTACAACACAATTTATTAATATTTCGGGTAAATACCCTTTGTCAAAATAGACAAACAAACAGAGAGATTAGCCGCTACTTCCAAGCGTGAATGCATCATTCATCATCATTCAATCCTCTCTGCGCCGTCTGGTGCTTGAGGCGACGGCAAGGGAGCGCCACTTTTGTCTGTCAGCTGCTATTTTGGGTGCTGTTTGCAGAGTAAGGCCTCTGTTCTTGAGCTCTCGCTCCACGGTTCGGCGCCACGTCTCCTTTGGTCGCCCACGGTTTCTCTTCCCCTGTGGTGTCCATCTCAGTGCCACCCTTGGTAATAAGTCGGGTGACATTCTGCAAACGTGGCCTAGCCATCTCCATCTCCGTGTGGCGATGGTTTCAGCGATGCTGTCTGCGCCTGCTCTCTTCCGTAGTTCCTCGTTTGTAATCATGTTTGGCCAGAAGACCTTCATGATCCGTCGCAGGCACTTGTTCTGGAAGACTTCCAGCTTGCGTTCCGTAGCAGTAGTGGATTTCCAGCACTCTGACCCATAGAGAAGGACACTCAGCACGTTACTCTTAAAAATACGAAGCTTGGTGTGGATGCTCAGGTTTGTGGTCCTCCAGATGGGTTTCAGCATTGCGAAGGCTTGGTTGGCTTTGCTGATTCTTGTGGTGATCTCCCTTGTGCAGTCTCCATCTGTGGTAACCTTGCTGCCCAGGTACGTGAACTCGTCCACCTCTTGCAGAGGTTGGTCATTGATGGTGATTGGGTCGCCCACTATGGTGTTCTTCCTCATGACTTGAGTCTTCCTAATGTTGACCCCGAGACCTATGGAGCTTGCTGACTGTGTCAACTGTTGTGTCTTCTGTTGCATGTCCTGGTTTCTGCTTGCCAGCAGCCCGATATCATCGGCGTAGTCGAGGTCATCCAGCATTGAGGTCAGCGTCCACTGAATTCCCTGCCTCCTTCCCTCTGTGGTGCGGCGCATGATCCAATCAATTGCCATTGAGAAGAGGATCGGCGAAAGAATACATCCTTGTTTCACTCCAGTTTCCACCTTAAACGGTTCGGTGAGCTGGTTGTTGTGGACGACTCTGCACTCAAAATTCTTGTACAGGGACCTGATGACGTTGACAAGTTTCTGGGGAATTCCATAGTATCGCAGGATTTTCCAAAGGGAGTCTCGATGCAGACTGTCGAAGGCCTTCTCAAAGTCCACAAAGACCACATAGAGGGATCCATTCCATTCGTTAGACTGTTCAAGGATCTGTCTCAGGACGAAAATATGGTCAATGCAGGACTTGCCTTTCCTAAAGCCTGCCTGCTCCTGGCGAAGGATGCCATCCACTGCTGTCGTAATGCGTTCAAGGAGAATGCGGCTGAAGATCTTGCTGGTGAGGGATAGTAAGGTGATGCCTCGCCAGTTGTTACAGTTCCCCAGGTCTCCTTTCTTCGGAAGTTTGACGATGGTGCCGGTCTTCCAATCGCTCGGCGCTTCTTCAGTGTCCCAGATCTTTTGAAAAATCTGACAAAGAAGCTGCGGCGTTACCGTATCTTCTACTTTCAGCATCTCGGGGCACACTCCGTCATCGCCAGGTGCCTTCCCGTTCTTCAGCTTTTGAATGGCCTGCTTGACTTCCGCAATAGTAATGTTGCCGAGGTTAATGTCCAGGTCCTCCTCCGCTTCAGGAATGTCAGTGAGGGTTGGTGGGTCTGAGCGGTTCAGGATGGACTCGAAGTGTTGCTTCCATCTCTTCAGCTTCTCTTCCTCTACTGTGACATGAGTTCCATCTTCAGCTCTCACTGGAAGGTCGTGGTACTGTCCGTAATCGCCCTTCAGCTTCTTGGTGTTCTGGTATACTGTCTTCATGTCTCTCTGTTTTGCAGCTGCCTCCGCTTCTTCTGCCAGCCTTTCTGTGTGCATTCTCTTGTCTCTTCTCGCTGATGTCTTCACCGCTTGATCTTTCTCTCTGTATTCTCTTGATATTCTTTCCTTCAGTCTTGGTGATTTGGTGTCCAAAAGTTTCTTCTTGATCTGTCTTCTCTCTTCTATGCGAGCCCACGTGTCTTCTGAGATCCACTCTGTCTTCCTGCTCTTTCTGTATCCTAAAACTTCCCCTCCTGTTTCCTTCATGGCTCTGTTGAAATCTTCAATAGTCAGTGCTGTCTCATCTTCCAAAACACTAAATCTATTCCTCAGGGCCAACCTAAACTCTTCTTTCACTTTTGGGTCTTTCAACTTGGCCACATCGTAGCGCTGATTTCTGGTGTCTCCTATCTTTACTTTCCTAAGCTTCAATGTCACCTTCCCCACCAGAAGACTATGGTCGCTGCCAATGTCAGCATGTCGCATCACTCGCACATCCTGCAGAGAGTGCCTCCAGCGACCGTTAATGATGATGTGGTCGATCTGGTTCTGGGTCTTGCCGTCTGGTGATTTCCATGTGAGTTTGTGGATCTCCCTATGCGCAAACAGGGTCCCTCCTATGACTAAGTCATTTTCCTCGCAGAAATTGACCAGCCTCTCCCCGTTGTCGTTGATCACACCCGCTCCATGTCGTCCCATGGTCCTCTCTCTGTCTTCATTGTCGCAGCCAACCTTAGCGTTGAAGTCACCGATCAGCATCAGCACGTCATGTCGAGGGATGTCTTCCAAAACAGCTTGGAGGGCGTCGTAGAATGCATCCTTATCCTCTTCTTCCGCGTCGTCTATCGGTGCGTAGCCCACAACAATAGACAGCTTTGCGTATTTGGAATTCATCCTGACGTACAGCAGGCGCTCGTTCACAGGTTTCCACTGTAGGACGGTGTTGGCCTTGCTCTTATTGATGATGACAGCAACTCCTTCTCGGTGTTCGTTGTCTGTTCTTCCAGACCAGATGATGACTTCTCCGGAGCTCAACCTCTGTTTGCCAGCACCAGTCCATCTTGCTTCTGTTACTCCCATGAGGGTTAGTTTGTAGCGGTTTAGTTCACTTACTGCTTGCGCCAGCTTTCCAGTCTGGTAGAGCGTTCGAACATTCCAGCATCCAATTCTGATCCATCGTTTTGGCGTCAGGAGTTCCGCTATCGGGGTGGAGACGTCCTTGCGGCTTTGGTCCCCATCCGTCATAAGTCCAGTTTCCTGGTCTGCTTCGCTCCCAGCGCCGGTTGTCGCTTTTTCCCTTGTTGTCGTTTCCGTAGCAAGTTTCTTTTTACAGGGTGGAGTCGCTAGCCCCACGCCTAACCCTCCTCCTTTATCCTGACTTGGGACAGGCAGTTAAGCCACCAAAGGGGCCTCCCTGGTGGAGTTAAGCGTGAATGCAAGCCAGTGAAAAAAGCTGACGAAGGCATGCTAGTACAAGGAAAACAAGACAAACATGGAGATGCAGTCAAAGAGAAATAAGCAATCCAGACCAAAAAGGTGACTGCCAAGCGTGTAAAATGCAAAGAAGTACCCAACGGAGAAAGAAACACGCTTAGAAAAGACAGGTACAACACAATTTATTAATATTTCGGGTAAATACCCTTTGTCAAAATAGGTACTTCTTTGCATTTTACACGCTTGGCAGTCACCTTTTTGGTCTGGATTGCTTATTTCTCTTTGACTGCATCTCCATGTTTGTCTCGTTTTCCTTGTACTAGCATGCCTTCGTCAGCTTTTTTCACTGGCTTGCATTCACGTTTGGAAGTAGCGGCTAATCTCTCTGTTTGTTTGTTTGTCTATTTTGACAAAGGGTATTTACCCAAAATATTAATAAATTGTGTTGTACCCATCTTTTCTAAGCGTGTTTCTTTCTCCGTTGGGTACTTCTTTGCATTTTACACGCTTGGCAGTCACCTTTTTGGTCTGGATTGTGTTGCTGATATGTTTACTATGTGTGTGTGTGGGGGGGGGGGGGGGGGGGGAGGGGGGGGGGAGGGGGGGGGGGGGCGCACTTAGACCGAGTCGGGTTGAGATGTCAAGTACGTCTGCAATTTGGTACCAGTAATGATCACTGCACAAGCCTACTGGTAGTCAGCTGTCTCATGGATACCTTCTGCACAAAGCTGTGCTAACACCTTGCCTGGGTACCTCTGCACACTCCAACTACCCGCTGTAAGACGCCAGAAGTGGAAGTTAAAGTGTATACGCCAGCTTCAGATGAGGTTTCACACACTTGTGCACACAATTGTGGTGAAAAGACATATAGTCCAAGTCGATGGCACAAGGTACCCCTATTCACGCTCTTCGCAGATGCTAAAATGAGGTTGAGAAACATTTTCCTCTAAATAAATCCGAATTCATTCCAGAAGCCCAAATCAGGCAATATTATGTTAAATCACACCTTCTGCGTCCTCTGCAAAAAAACAGAATGAAAAAAATTGAATCTGTAGGTCACAGTGAAGGTATTTGTGCACCCAGTAAACGGCCATATCCGTGAAATCAAAAAAAAAAAGACAAAAATAATGTGTCGGATGCCTTCAGACATGTTCTATAGCACTAGCAGTCCATTTTCAGGCTTACATCATTAAAACAGGATGTCACAATTATTATAAACCTGACTGGGTGATGCTGTGATCACTGTGAGTGCCACAGTGGTTGATTTTGTATCCCTAACCCCAAGTGGTAAAAATAAACAAAATTAGAAAAAATTACTAAAGTTATTCCATTTCATTTTGACCTCTCTTTACCTATTACGTTTTAATAATGTGAGCATAAAGTGCAAGAAAATAAGGAAAGTCTGCATCCTTTACGGTATCGGTACGTTCGTGGTGAATGATAGCTTTTTCCCATTTAAAATTGCCGAATTCGGAAACGTACATGGTTTCCGATGCCCTTAAAAATTGTGTATACAACTGATAGGTCGTTTTTAGGTTTTATCGGTTAGGATAGAGTACCACAGTTACTCCTAACTTGATTTTATGATGCTGTGATGCATTTAGGGGCCACAGTGGCTAAATCTGCTGCCCTACCCCCATTTTACCAGTATGCAAAGGAACACAAAATGATCATCACAATTGCTCATGTCATACTCCTCTGTTTAAATATTTTTGTTGCCAGTTTTCTTAACAAAGTATGCATATTGAGCATACACATTTGTGATCATTTCATTAATTTCAATGTGACCCATCAATTTAATTGTAATTCTTTTTAGTTAAAGCATGTTTAACAGGGGCTGCCGCTGAAGCTTCTACCGTCTGCACATTCAGCAGTCTTGTCAAACTCGGGGAAGGTGTACCTCAAGGAGATGTTGTGTCTGGTGCTGTTCTTGGTCTACATTAATGACATTCATTACAGCAGTATCAAGGTTCGTCTCAAACATCCTCCATGCGGATGACTTTGCAGTGTGGAGTGCAGCAGAACATAAAGAAATAGCATCCTGCAGAATCCAGGATGCCGCCAATTGTCAGCAGCTGGACTAAAAGATAGCCACTCAAACTGAGCTAGGCCATCTCTTTCAATCGGATGGAAGAGGTCACCTTGAAACTGGAGACCTTCCATTACCAAAGACAGACAGGCCAACTTTACTGGCAACAAATAAATTACTGGGTTCACGTGGAGGCTTCACATCGACTGAAGTCATGGAAGCTAGAGCTGCGAAAAAGTCTCTGATGAAGAAACTGGTGGGGACCACATTGGCGCAAATTACAGCATCCTGGCGCAAGCAAACACCAGCTTGGTCAGTGCGGTACCAAGATACATCGACAACATAAAACACTGCCTGCAAAACCAAAAAAAGCCAGGCTTGACAAGATGCAGAACATGGTTCATTCTCATGATGCAGTGACATTCCGCCTTAGAGCCATCTGGAGCACACCAATTTAGGAAATGGAAGACATTGGAGCCACTGGAACATAGAACAGCACACACGATGAAGAGACTTACTAAACACCGACAGCACTGGGGACTACAGGAGCAGACCAAAAACTGTCAGAAATGCCCAAGTCTAAACCGCCAACTGAAGGTCCTTCAAAGGGCTAAAACTGACGTCCTGGAACCAAGCCCAAAGATGTGTGAAGAGCTCCCTTCAGATACCTGGGCATCTTAAAAGAGCCTTCTAGACAACATAAACGATGTTCCAGGACTCTTTGCCGAAGGTCACGGCACTGCACAAAGCCATCTCGCTGGAGATTATGCACAAGCGCTATACCCTCGCAGCAGCTGTGCTCACATCTACACAGGTGGGTCTGCACAAGATGCCGTGCGGAATAAAGGAAGTGGCATGTACATCTGTTGTGCAGACCGTACTACTACCTCCCTCTCCTTACCAGCTGGCGGCAGCAGCTCCAACTATCGTACAGATCTGCAGGTGCTCAACACAGCAGCAGAGCACTAGCTAGGGTAAGGCAGCAGCTTGATCCACTGATCTCCTCACCAGGAAGCTTCAACTAGACTGGATGCGATGTCCACAAAATAGTGTTGCAGTGGATTCCAGTGCATTCTGGAGTAGCAGGGAATGGAGAGGCTGACAGCCTGGCCAAAGCGGTGCCAGACTACCTCAAGATCACAACCTCCTGTAAAGAAACCAAGACACAAAGTGATTGGCAACAGCAAAATGGCGGCTGCAGCCCGTGGGCAGACGACATCAACAAGCTGAACAGGTAGAGCCAGGCCACCATCTTTCATCTACACACTGATCACTTTGGACTCACCTCGTGAGGCTGGGTCATGCAGAAAGAGCCCTATGCGAATGTGGCGTACAAAATCAGTCTCCTTAGCACATTCTCCAGACCTGTCCATACAGAGAAGCGGTCCGCTGGTAGCCGCGTTCTGACCAGAAGACACGCCCCTGTACACCAAACTCTGAAAACCTGCTGCCGAGCCCTTGACAGCTCACTTATTGGCAGCCAGAACAATATGAGATTTAAAGACGGCCATCAAGGAACTGAACGTTGCAGAAGAAGAAGGCAAAAAATAAGGGTGGAAGTGGTGATCTCGTGGTGGACATGTGGAAACTAAGTATTTGATAACATTGTTTTGGCTGTTAGGAACCATGAAATGTTATTATGCATATTGCATATTTACACATTTGTAGACGAAAATAAATGAAAAGAAAAGGGGAGACCTTACTAGACCCAACTTACGCTAGGTAAAATATCACCTAAAGACCAACCAGTTAAAAATTAGTTACATTTAAATTGATGGGTCACATACAATTAATCAAATGATCACAAATTTGTATGCTCCATATGCAAACTTTGTTAAGAAAACTGGCAACAAAAATATTTAAACAGAGGAGTATGACATAAGCAATTGTTATGATCATTTTGCGTTCCTTTGAATACTGGTAAAATAGGGGTAGGGCAGCAGATTTAGCCACTGTGGCCCCTAAATGCATCACAGCATCATAAAATCGGGTTGGGAGTAACTGTGGTACTCTATCCTAACCGATAAAACCTAAAAACGACCTATCAATTGTATACAAATTTCTGAGGGCATATGAAACAACATACATTTTGCAATTCAGCAATTTTAAATGGGAAAATGCTATCATTCACCACGAATGTACCGTAAAGGATGCCAACTTTCCTTATTTTCTTGAACTTTATGCTCACATTATTGAAACTTAAGAGGTAAAGAGAGGTCAAAATGAAATGGAACAACTTTAGTAATTTTTTCTAATTAATTTTGTGTATTTTTACAACTTGGGGGGTAGGTGGTGGATACAAAATCAACCCGACTGTGGCACTCAGTCAGTGATCACCCAATCAAGTTTATAATTGTGACATCCTGTTTTAATGATGTTAGCCTGAAAATGGACTGCCAGTACTATAGAAAATGTCTGAAGGCATCTGACACATTAGGGGGGGGGGGGTGCACGATAGCTAGGACTTGCTTATGGACTAATATCTTTGTAGTCTCTCTCTTGGCTTGACTTCGCGAACGAAGATTTTATAGGAGTTGCCCACGACGTCTGCAGGCTTGTTCGTGGCTGCGGAGGCCAATCCGAGACAGGCAGGTTCGACCGCAGTGGCTGCAGGGGAAGGTATGGCCAGGGTTCTGAGCTGCGGCATCTCTGTTTTTTCTCCTGAGCCGCTTGTCCTTAAGGCTAGCTCTGTGAGAATCCTCAAAGGAGACAGCTGCCTTGTAAATGGTGGAGCGCCAGGTGTCACGGTCCGCAGCAAGCGAAGACCACTGGTGGTGGTCAATTTGGCAGGCACTAAGTGACTTCTTGAGACAGTCTTTGTATCTCTTCTTTGGTGCCCCTCTTGTCACGGTGTCCAGTAGCAAGCTCGCCGAACAAGGTGATCTTTGGTAGGCGATGATCCTCCATCCTGGAGACATGCCCCGCCCAGCGGAGCTGTGTCCGCAGCAGCAAAGCCTCGATGCTCACAGTTTCAGCCTGTTCAAGGACCTCGACGTTGGTGACATAGTCACTCCAGTGAATGCCCAGGATGGTACGCAGGCAGCGCTGGTGGAAGCGTTCGAGGAGTCGTAGTTGGCTGCGGTAGAGGGCCCAGGACTCGGAACCATACAGCAGGGTGGTGAGGACCACAGCTCTGTACACGCTGATCTTGGTGCCTGTTTTCAGCTGTTGATTGTGCCACACCCGCTTGAAAAGTCGCCCGAAAGCGCTGTTTGCTTTTGCCAGCCTGCTGTCAAGCTCCTTGTCCAGCTTGGCGTCCGACGTGATAATGCAGCCAAGGTAAGTAAACTGGTGCACTGACTTTAGTTCAGACTCGCCAATGGTGATGTGAGGAGGGCGATACACTGTCTTGGGTGCCGGCTGATGGAGGACCTCTGTCTTTTTCAGACTGACCTCGAGTCCAAAGAGCTGGGCAGCATCTGCGAAGCAAGACTAAGCTGGAAAACCTACCAACGGGCCACTCAGACCGCATCATGTCCATGCGCCTCCCACTGAGACACCAGCAGCACGTCACCCTTCTCAGTGTGTACTCCCCAACCCTCCTGGCAGAGCCTGCTGAAAAGGACAAGTTTTACACTGACCTGCGCAGCCTCCTACAGAGTACCCCTGCAGACGACAAAGTCATCATCCTTGGCGACTTCAACGCCAGAGTGGGCCACGACTCTGAAGCCTGGAAAGGAGTCCTCGGCAAGCATGGCGTGGGGAACTGCAATGACAATGGCCGCCTACTGTTGGAGTTCTGTGCGGAGCAGCAACTGGTCATCACCAACACTACTTTTCAGCAAAAGGACAGTCGAAAGACCACCTGGATGCATCCTCGCTCCAAACACTGGCACCTTATCGACTATGTCCTAGTGCGTCAGAGGGACCGCAGTGACGTCCTCCTCACCAGAGTGATGCCCAGCGCAGAGTGCCACACTGACCACCGCCTTGTCCGCTGCAAACTCAGGCTCCACTTCAAGCCAAAACCCAAGAAATGGGGGCCCCCCAAGAAAAAGCTTGATGTTGCCAGCCTTCAGCGTGACGATGTGAAAGCTGCCTTTCAGACAGATTTACAGCGCAGGCTCAAAGACACAGCGGACCCAGTAGACTCCTCCCCTGAAACACTTTGGGAACAACTGAAAACTGCTATTGCAAAATCCTCTGCAGAAGTCTTGGGTTTCGCCAGAAAGAAGAACAAAGACTGGTTTGACGAAAACGATGTATCTTTGTAGTAAAAAGACGTAAAAGGGGAACTCATTCTCCTTGTTTTAAAGATGGCGGCTTCCATGGTCGGAGATACCAGTGCCGAAAGTCCGATGAAAAAGCAGAAACTTTCCAGAGATGACGTCAAAAAAGACTCAACATCAGACAGCAATGCTTTCCATAAATTGGAAATCGTCAGAATCCTGCGCGAAGACTGCAGACACAAACTGATAACCGTGCTTGGGCGCTTTTCAGAGGATAACGAGAAAGACGCGGTTGTTTTGCTGGAGAGACTGCCGCTGGTGCAAGACACAGTCGCTAAAATGCTGTCGTCTGCTGATGCAAAGACGGAGGAAACCCTGAAAAATGACATCTACAGCACTCTTAACGTTTTTACTCCACGAACGTTTGCCGGTATAATGCTCTTGTCATTGCATAATGCTTTTTGAATGTAAAGATGCAACCTTCACTTGATCCCAACAGTTTGAAAAACTACAGACCCGTATCCAACCTACCTTTTCTTTCAAAGCTTCTAGAAAAGATAGTGCTCACGCAGCTGCTAGACCATATCAAGAATAATGGTCTGTGGCATGTGTTCCAGTCAGCATATAGGTCTGGTCATAGTATGGAGACAGCATTGCTGCATGTTGTGAATGATCTACTTGCTTCTAGCGATGAAGATCTAATCTCTGTTCTGACTGCTCGATCTGAGCGCAGCATTTGATACCATTGACCATTCTACTTGCCCGCCTTCGTGATATGTTTGGCATTCAAAGCACTGCACTGAAATTTTTCCAATCCTACTTTGTTGGTTGCTTGCAGATGGTTTCAGTGGCAGGATTTGAGTCCCACCCTGTTGAGCTGCTTTGTGGCGTTCCACAGGGGTCGGTCTTGGGGCCTGTTCTTTTTATTTTGTATACACAGCCCCTGTCGCATGTCATTGAGCGTCACTTTGTTTCATATCATTTATATGCAGATGATACAGAATTGTACAAACACTCCCTTCGTGAACATGTCGATCAGATGGTGCAGTCTTTGGAGGCTTGTATTTGTGATGTTCAGAAGTGGACCACACAGAACAAGCTCCAGCTGAACAGTGACAAAACTGAGTCCCTCCGAATGACGTGCTCCTCTACGTGCAGTGCTGATCTTCCTGAGTCAATGATGGTGGGCGAGAGTGCCATCTCCTTTTCTACCTCGGCCCGTAACTTGGGTGTCATTTTTGACAACAGGCTGACAATGAAGGAACAAGTGAAAAAGGTTTGCCAGCTTGCCTTCATTGAACTCAGAAGGATCAGCACCTTTCGACATCTGCTGACTGTTGAAGTTACCAAAACACTTGTTACCTCCCTTGTGCTGTCCCGAATAGACTATTGCAATTCTCTTTTGTCCGGTGTTCCGCAAAATCTTCTTGACCAAATCCAGAGAGTCATGAACTGTGCTGCACGTCTGATTTTTCGTGTACCGAAACGTGAACACATTATGCCTCTACTAGCTGATTTGCACTGACTGCCAGTTTCATACAGAATTCAGTATAAAGTCTGTGTTATTTGTTTCAACATCATCTCTGGTTCTGCCCCTCCTTACTTATCTGATCTTGTCCAGCTGTATACACCGTCCCGCTCACTACGCTCTGCTTCAGACACTCGTGTTTTCCGTATCCCTAGACGTAATAAGGTTACTCAATGTCATCGTGCATTTTCGTATTTTGGTCCCATTACATGGAACGCTCTCCCAGCTGATGCACGTCATTCATCATCTCTTTCCATTTTCAAATCCAAGCTTAAAACACACCTTTTCTCTGTTGCATATTATATACGTAAAGACCATTTTGTCTGCCGGCTCATCATATGTGTGTGAGTTTTCTGCTCCTTGTAAATCAATGTATTTTTTGTTGTTGTATGTGCTTGTTTTTGTATTTTGCTTTGTGTTTCATTAATGTGATTGTAAAGCGCCTAGAGCACCTTGGTGATTAGGCGCTATACAAATTACCTTTATTATTATTATTTTCTCATCCTGCCATGTCTGCTTGAGTGCCTCTCTTGATTCTTGTGGTAGTCATGATAGTACGGTCGATCTGGAGCCCTCAGAGGACTGAATTATTTTGATAACCCAACTTCACAGGATCATATGGTTTATTATTGTTCATGATTCTGCCATCAGTTTGGCCGAAATGGTAAACTTCTGTATATTTAGACGTAAGTCTCCCCTGGCGAAATTATGTTTTAGACTCGTTAGGTGTGGGTCTTGTGACTTAATGTCTACAGGGGTGACGAAAAGGCCCAAGCGACTCGAAAATGCTTTGGGTGACTTGATACTACATAAACGGTAGGATGGCCATCAACCTAATAAATTTGGTCTCCACAGAACATTGGCAGCGTTTCATTTGACAGGCAACTGAATTTTGTCTCTGGCTACTTTCTTTTGGTAGCCTGGCTGGCTACATGTATACATTTTTAGGCTTTCATCACCCTTGTGAAACACGCCAGTCTGGCATGTCACTTTTGTTTTGCTGTGGTGTCACAAAGGCCTGTTGACAACACCTCGTTTGACTGACCACAGTTTGCACAGTGTTTAGTACAGAGGTCATTGGGTGTTCACAGTGTGACGTTTTTCATGCCCTGTGACTGTATAGTGAGGTGTGTGCACAGTAAGGGGGGAGATGTCATAGATAGGCAAATGCATTGCGATTCTTTGTCTTCTGCAGTCGGTCCATTTTGAGGGGATCCAAGGTCCCTTTCATGATATATCAGGGATTGTGGTAAATTGAGGCAAATATATCGAGTTAGATCTGTAATTTGTTTTTGTTTGTTTCATAAACATATCTAATGAGCAACTAACCTTTTAACTGTAATTTTGTATCTTATGATTGTGCTTTGAAAGTTGAATTATGTTATTGTTAGCTTTATTTTGTTTATTTTCATGACAGACTGCAAGGCAACAATGATCTACCCAGCTACTAAACAACACATTGAGAAGTACAGCGAACAGGTTCCATATATTGTGCGGGAAACTCCAGAACTGTACAGAACTGTCACACAGCCATGTATTGAAGCCAGCAAGTTCAGTGTGCAGGTAGGGATGAAAGGATCACCTGTTCATTAACCTGTTTTATACAACTTGCAGAGCATTTTCATGGGTGAGAGTCTTCAGTCCTGGAAACTGAATCAGCCTTTTTAAATCTCAGAAAATCTTAAAAATAATCAAAATCTCTGAAAGTTGAATTTCAATTTTTTAGTTCTGTTACGTTTGTGGTTGTGTTATTGTTTTGAGAGTATGTGTGTTGATCATAGGAAAGATCAAATATTCATTTGAGTTATTTTGGATAAGAAGTAAGTACCTTTTTAGCAGGATTCATTTTCTTTTGCTTGGGGCATTGCGATCGTTTATTTTGGCTGTATAGACTAGAAGTTCACTACATTACTTCGACCACGCTGGAAAGGGCGCAATTATTCTAGTGACCTCAGATATTACATCAAACATGTTGGCTACAATTTTGCAACTTTTATGGAATGCGCCTTGATGGTCCTGGGAAATTGTAGTCCATTCTAACATGTTCTTTTTCATGAATATTAATGAGTTTAGATTATGTTTTCTTTTCTGATTGGTTGAGTTGTGTAGTTTGTGAGATTGTTCTGGAAATCTGCAATTAATAAAAGAAAGGGGTGTTAGTGAATTATGTGTGTACATTGTATGAGAGATGCAGTGTGTCAAAAGTGTGGATGCATTGTAGAGGAGACAGTGTATCAGTGTTGGTGCATTGTATGTGAGACGCAGTGTATCAGAATTGTAGTTACATTGTATAGAGACAGTGTACCAAAGTATGGATGCATTGTGCGGAGATTGCATCGTGAAAATAAAATATTGTTGGAACTTGTTACTCTAGTGTGGTCTACAGCCTTGTGCCTCGTGTGACGAGTTGCAGCTGAGTGAAGTTTCTTTACAAGAACCCTACTTCGCGCATCTGGTGTGATTGTATCACACTACGACTACAACTACCACATAACAGGTTCAGGCGGAACAGCCCTTCAGATAGTTGCATCTGCAAGAGAAATAAATTGTCTTGAGCCCCTGCGTCCGCAGGGGCTCAAGAGAATTTATGTCTCTTGCTGGCCATGAATTATGGGGCATAGTTAGTCCTTGGACCATTTTAAGTTATTTTAATTTTTTGGCACTATCACCCATGCATTTTCAAGGGTGGTGAAATAATGTGAGATTTTACTTAATCACAGACTTTATCCCGCTATCAACTGTGATGTAGTAATAAGTACACAAAAAAACATGACATCATCAGTCTTGTCATCGGTGTCTTTATTTTGCTCACGTGCAATAGCGAAAGTGAGTCTGTGTACTGGGTCTGTGGTTGTCCATCCATCAGCCATGGTAAAACTTTTAAGTTGGCATTTTCTCGGAGTCTATTCAAGCCACAGTCTTCAAAATTAGCTTGACGATTCTTTGTGGCACGACCTATCAAAACATTACCTGTGACCTCAGTGATATCTATCTAAGGTCAAGGTCACAGGGGTAAAGGAATAGGTTTGGAATTGCTACATTTTGACAGAAATGTTTGCAGTTTATGCAAAAACAATGATGAAACTTAAACATTTTTTCACACATTTGCCGACTTCTTGTGACCTCTGACCTTTCTGAGCTGTCATCCAAATTAGTTTGCATAGGATGGTCTTACCATCATGTCTTTCTGTACCAAGTTTGGGTCTGGAGTTGAAAGTAGTACCAGGTATTTGAGACAAGAAACAATATTGTTTGTCAAAATATGGTTATTTACTTACATGTTTTTTTATCTCTGTGATCTTTGAGAGCAGTCACTGAATTTTGTATGATTTAAAAAATGTTTGGTTAGGTTTTAGTTTGGCCCAAAGATTCAGGTCAGTCGGTCTGTCTGTGAGTCTCTTTCCCCATATTAAAAAAAATGTACTTTTAATGTGTGTGTAAGCGGCCATCAACACATAGTGCTCACGATATGTATAATGTGCTGACAGTAACAGGAATTCACCCCAAATCATATTAACCCTTATCATTCGGAATACACCATTGTGTGAAATAAGTTTGACTAAAATAGTTCAAGAGTAGTGCCAGAATAGCTTGGCACCTCTAGTTGCCAAGCTATTCTGGCACCACTCTTGAACTAAAGCCATTGGTCTATATCCTTACCTGTAAGTACTATATTGTAGTTTGCATATGGCAGCGTACAAATTTGAAGCTTTTAGCCTCTGTATGATATGGGCTAAATGAATAATTTGTTCTTTCCACTTCCACAGTGGGTGCTCAACATCTTGGAGAAAAAGAAGGAGTCAGATCGCATCGTATTTGAAGACCCGGACCCAGAGACTGGCTTCATTTTGCTACCCGACATGAAGTGGAATCGGTCTGATCTTGATTCTCTCTACCTAGTGGCCATCGTACACAGGCACAGCATTCAATCCATTCGCAGTCTGAGAGGGGAACATCTGCCACTCCTGAAAAACATTCTACAGAAGGGAAAGGTGTGTTGGGTTTTGATAGCGTAGATCACCTGTGATAAGAATAAGGCTGGATTAGCTGGGCACCCAAACAGGCCATGAGAGACAATTCAGGTAGGTTACATTTACATCAGTGAAACATGGGTGACTGCGAGTGAAAATGGTCCACGAACTAATTATGCCTGGTAATCCATGGTCAGTAAGAGACATAAATTCACTAAACAGCTCCTCTGCCAGCCTGCACCGTCGGTAATAGGTATAGATTTTCATGAGCCCCTGCGGATGCAGGGGCTCATGAAAATGTATACCTATTACAGACGGCTGTTCTGTCTGAACCCAAAAGCTGAAATTCAGTTTTTGGGGATTTTGAAAAAGCTGAATCAGTCTTCAAGACTGTCACCCATGGTGAAAGTTAGCAGTTGTGAAATTACAGAGGAGCGCTGGTGTCTTGAGGCCACTTAGGGCTTTTACGCTGTGTAACATTTTATCTCTCATTGGCTCACGTGTGCAGTAAAAGTGAGTATGTTTTGAGCCAGTGGTTGTCTGTCCGCCGTCGTCCATGGTAAACTTTAACATTGGTATTTTCTCGGAGACTATTCAAGCCACAGTCTTCAAACTTGGCCCAAGGATACTTTGTGGCAAGACCTTTCCAAACATACCAATTTGAGTGACCTCTCGCAAAGGTCAAGGTCACAGGGGCTCAGGATAATAATATATGTAAAAAAATAGCCATATTTTGACATTTATTTTTTCTCAAATAATATTCACAACTTCAAACCCATACTTAATACAAAGATACCTGATGGCAAGACCTTTCTATGCATACTAATTTGGTTGATCCCTCGGAAAAGTCAAGGGTCACGAGCTCAGGAAATAGGTTCAAAATAGCCATATTTTGACAAAAAACGTGGATTTTGCTGGTGCGGAAGCCAGTCCTTTATTTATTCAATTCAAATAACTTTATTTATCCCTTAAAGGGCAATTACATTTGTATGGACGGGGGGAACAATCAAAGTCAATTCAATAAACATTAATTAATATCAGGACATTCTAATATCCCATTTGTACCTGATATTTAATATGCTAAATCTGTAAGACTTATAATACTAATATTAAGACATATTAAAACTCTAAACTGATACAATTACTAAACATTTAAAACTTAAAGAGCATTATTAACGACATTATCAGCGAACACATTAACGTCTTACTTTCCACTTAACCCTCTACAACTGTCCATCCAGGCCAGCGATACCCACTCGATGAACAGCTGTATAACACACACACACACATGCACTTTTAACAGCTGTGTAGATTTACAAAATATTTAAGAGTTGGACGGCAACAGGGATGAAAGACAGTTTCCTGCGGTTGGTTTTACATGATGGTTGTCTGTATCGGTGGCCAGATGGGAGCAATTCAAAGAGGTCTTTCATCACGTGAGCATCACTAACCAGGATGGAAGTAGCTTTTCTTACAATCTGACGATCGCAGAACACGGCTAAACTTCTCTGTTCTTCCCCAATGATCTTTGAGCTGAGATGAACAATTCTCTGAAGACTGTTTTTGTTTTTAATACTAAGATTTGGGAACCAGCTAATGAACAAAAAGTTCAGGACACTTTCTAAGAAAGATTTGTAAAACAAAGTTAAAATGGTCCTATCAACAGAGAAAGAGTTCAGCTTTCTCAGAAAATACAATCTCTGTTGGCCTTTCTTCACAACAGTTTCAGTATTGTCACAAAGGTCACACATAATGTATATCGGTCGTCCACGTGAACCATAATGGCTTTGCCTTTCTTGTTTCCAAGTATTTTATATAGCTTCTGCAACTAGACATTAATTTGTTTTTCTGAAACTGTTAGAGGGGTCTGATTTTGGCTCACGTGCGAAGCAAAAGTATGTTATGGGCCAGTGGACGTCCGTGGTAAATGTTAACGTTGGCATTTCTCAGACTATTCTGGCCACAGTCTTCAAACTTGCCCCAAGGATTCTTTGTGGCAAGACTTTTCTAAACATGTCAATTTGAGTGACCTCTCACAAAGGTCAAGGTCACAGGGGATCAGGAAATAGGTAAAAAAAATAGCTATATTAGTATATTTTGACATAATTTATTTTTTCTCAAATACTACTAATGACTTTAAACCCGAACTTGGTACAGAGATACCTAATGGTAAGACCTTTCTATGCATACTAATTTGGTTGATCCCTCGGAAAGGTCAAGGGTCACATGAGCTCAGGAAATACGTGAAAATTAGCCATATTTTGACAAAAGATGTTTTTTTTCTCAAATACTATTCACGACTACAACCCCAAACTTGCTAAAGAGATACCTGATGGTAAGACCTATTTATGCATACTAATTTGGAATAGCCCTTGTTAAGGTCAAGGGTCACAAGAGGTCAGCAAATGTGTTTAAAATGCTAGTGTTTGGTAGAGTTGTAGTTATTATCAACAGATTTGCAAAATTTTCAATCCAATTTGGCACAAAGGTAGCTGATGATGAACCTTCCAATGCATACTAATTTATTTAACTCATCGCAAAGGTCAAGGGTCATGGGGGTTTGACATGTGTGAAAACTGATTGAATTTTGAGAAAAGATGGATTCTGTTGGTGCAGAAGCCATCCCTTTACTTATTGTCACAAGGTCATGCATGTAGATCGGTCATACACGTGAGCCATAAGGGCTTTGCCTTTCTTGTTATAATAAAGATTTTAAATGTACAGATCTATCTTCAGTCTTTCAACTGCATTTACAACCATTTGATGGTTGTAGTAATGCAGCATTTGCAAGAATAGCCAGCCCACTTACTTTTTGCCAGCTGGGAGATCTGTTGAGTGACTCGAGTCATATTTCTGAAAGCCCAAATAGCAAATTTCAGAATACATGCACGCACAAACTTGTCTGGGGTACCAGAAAACAATTTCAGGCTCAGATTTTCACTTAACCCATTTAGCCCCAAATCCCTAGAGCAAGAGATGGACTGACCATGAAGGCGCCAAGCTCATCTGGCACTACCCTTAAATTATCATGGTCGATCCATCTCCTTCAACAGGTACATAGTCCTTAAGTAGCCCCTCCAATATTTAGGAAATGTGGTCTTGGGGTTAAATGGTTTAACCTTTTCCGTCCTGAGACACAAGAACCCGCTAATGTGTGCCTACTTACATGGCTTGTGAAAAACTGGGTAGGAAAGTGTTAATTAACTAAGACAACACTGAGAATCCTTACAGTGTGAACCGCAAATTGCAAACTTACACCAGCCAAGCAGCAAACAGTCAGCACTTTGTAAAAAATAAAAAAATAAAAAGTCCTCTTTTTTTTCAGGCTGCAATCAAGGACAAGTTCAACTTGCCAGCATCCAAACTACGCATCTATTTCCATTACCAACCTTCGTACAATCATCTGCATGTGCACTTCACGCATGTCAAGTTTGATGCTCCAGGGTCAGACTGTCTTCGGGCGCATCTCCTTGAAGATGTGATTGAGAATCTGGAGACAGATGGCCAGTTCTACAGCAAGAAAACACTTGTGTATGTTGTGCGAGAGAACGAAGAGCTGTATAAAGCCTACAAAGAAGCAGGATATTTTGATGAATAAACTGGCGTCGCGACGCATTCTTGAAAATGAAGCGATTTGTTTTGGGGCTTTAGTTCACCCATTTAACCCCGAGTCCCTACAGCAGGAGATGGATTGACCATGATAATTCAAGGGTAGTGCCAGATTAGCTTGGCGCCTAGGCGCCAAGCTAATCTGGCACTACCCTTGAATTATCATGGTCAATCCATCTCCTACAACTGGTAGTTATTAGGCAACACCTCCACAATTTGAGAAATGGGACCTTGGATCTAAAAGGGTAAATCCAATTTGGAGATGTCAGGCAACGACTATGTACCAATTGCAGGAGACTGATGAGTAACATTAATAATACAGCGCTTTTCTATAGCGTTCGTCCCCACTTGCGCAGGCTCGGAACGCTTAATTAGTGCACAGCAGACATTTTTAACCCTTTGTGCATGAAGGTGCTGGCTGCATGCGCTTGGTAGTTGCACCTTGAAGTTGTACACGGGAAGTTTGGTATGAAACTAAACAAAGCAATACCCTTCAGCTGTCACACCAGCTGATTTGACTCTTGCAAGGTGCTGGAACTGTACAAATTCACCATGCAACAAGATTTTTCCGTCGCCATATTCATAAAGTTAGGGCTCTTTCTTTTTAATTTGATAATTCCGTGTACATGTCAAAGCTTATTTTCTTTACGTTTACCTTTCAAGGTTGATGGCCAGCTTATGTTGTTAAATCTTTTCATCCTAATACATCATTTCTTGAAACAAACTCGACGATAGTTCCGAGGTTGGTGCCAGAATGATTGATCCATCTCCTGATCTGTAATGTAGCCTTTATAGGACAGTAAGCCAAGTTCAAAGAATTCAGCCTCAAGATGTAATGGGACAGACAAAATTAATAGAATCAATCCCGCTACTGTTTCTTGCTGACCAAGATCAAATTTCACAGGACCAGATCTTGTTGCAAGTGTACATTGGGAGCCATGCACACCAGCACATTGAGACCTGCAGTCAGATCATAATAGCTGAAAGGTGGTGCCATTATTAGTTGTATTACGGAGTTAGACTTTGACCGGGGGTGGGGGTGGGTCATTGTCGTAGGTTAGAGTCTCGGGACATTGACCCCCCCTAACTGGACCCTCGAGGCGACCAGAACTACTGGCAAAGCCTAACTCGTAACACGATAGTGTCTTCAACTACAAAAAGTATAAGCATGAAGTATACACTTGAAAAAAACCCAAACTTTACTTGTGATGTAGGATTCAGGGGGCATAAATCTCCATACTTCCTAATACCAGTCAACATCGTGTGAACTGCATTCGTCTGTAATTTCTTTCGTGAACTGCATTCGCCTGTATTTTTTAATTTAACACATTTTTTGTATAAAATTGGCAATAGGCTGAACACAACGCATGCGTATAGTTAGAACCACGGCGTTATCCTCGATTCCTCTCTGTCCATGACCAGCTTCATCTCCGCCACGGCCCAGGCATGCTATTTCCACCTCCGCCGCATCAGTCAGATCAGAAAATACCTCACTACCGAAGCTGCCACCAAACTTGCTGTCTCTCTCATCTTATCTCGCATCGACTACTGCAATTCTCTCCTTTCCGGCCTCCCTCACTCCACCACTTTAACCTTCGCCGTACCCCGTGGGTGCAGGCGTACCCACACTTTCATTAAAGTTAATGGTTCTTGGTCATTTTTTAAGTCTCGACTTTGAAATTTCATGACTTTGTCAATAAAGGTTTTGTCTATGTTTTTACCGAAAATCTTATTGTTGTGTTCGTAAACAACGGAGAAAATAAACAACAAAAACATTGTATAACCTTCGCCGTACCTCGTGGGTGCACAGTCGCCCATCCTCGCAAAGAAGAAAACTTACACGGCGTACCTCGTGGGTAGTTGTGCACCCACGCCAAATTCTCGGACAAAAATTGCCGTGACACCGGTTTCAGAAGCGATCCACGTGGGGATCTCTACACGTGGTTCCAGCATCTTCGACTGAGGTAAGGCATGGGTAACATTCACCTATTGTTGAATAAATCTTGGCATAAAAATATACAGCAGCATTGATTTAGTAATCATAATCAGTTAATTTATGAATTTGTTTGATAAAATGTATTCATGCGTACGTAATCGAAAGATGCTGCATGCTCTTGCCGATAGTGACGCAGAGAAATGGCCCGGCATCACCGGTGCCGCGAAACATATGCCCCCCTAAATAATTATGGTAACACAACAACTTTTTAAGCTTATTTTTATCCGGAATTATGGAGATATCTGATGCGTGTGTTGTTCCATAAATCGCTAGTGATATTTACAAATTGTGTTGTAGACTGTTTACCATAGCAACCTCAAGATTTACAAAACATACTGTATAGGTGTCTGAATTTATAGAGGGCCAAATTAACAGAAGCACCCAACATCGGCAGCGATCTAGGCGGCCGGTGTAATGGAATTTATTTTCCCTCTTTGTTTATTTTCAGTAATGCATATAGTGTGTGTGTCTGTGTGTGCGTTTTCAGAATAATGGAGAGACCCAATATCTTTGATGCTCTCAACCGAGCGGTAAACGACGAACTCTTTCCTGTTGGTTCACCTCCCTCCCTGGATCCAGGTGATGGTAAGTTCTAAGGAAAAAAAAATGTTCCCGGTTCAGATGGTGTCTCCAATAGCTGATAGTCTTCTTTACATCTTTCGACTGAAAGGCAAACAACGCTCTATCACTCCCGCCGTGTGTGTGTGTGTGTGCGCGCGCGCGTGCGTGCGTGCGTGTGTGTGATGAAATTCTATAATGTGTTATTGGTAATCTTTCAGACGAAGAAGAGGCACCTACAATAACACTGGATGGTGGTGCCACGAATGACGTTCTGTTTTTTGATGACGACGGCCTCATCGAAGGAGAAGACTATACAGATGAAGACGAACCTGACATTATTGGGAATGTAAACTACTACAGACCGGCTGGAGCAGCTGATGAGGATAATGCTGAGTATGCTCCTGACTCAGACCCGGAGGAGGATGAAGCTGAAGACTACCCGTATTTGGCCGATCAAATAGCCAACCGCCGACAGAGAAGCGCTCTTGAAAGACAGAGGATTGGACAGACTCAGCGAGACATTGGTTATCTTGAAGAGACTATCTTCACTGCCAAAGATGGAACAAAGTGGAGCTCGGTCCCGCCATCTGCGCCATCAGGTCGGACCTCTACTGAAAACGTGTTCCGCGTGCCAGCCAGTCAGCTTGTAGGATGTGCTGATATTGAAGAGCCCTCCGACGCATTCCAGCTGTTCTTTTCCCGAAAGATGGTCAAGTCGATCGTCAAGTATACAAATCTGGAGGGCAAGCGTCAAAAGGGAGATTTTCAAGAAACAGACGAAGTGGAGATCAAAGCTTTTCTTGCTTGCGTCCTGTACATGGGGGCAATGAAACAGAGTATGCTGTCCTCGGATGTTGTCTTCGATCCTGGTGATGGAATGAGTTTCATACGGGCAATTATCAGCAGAAAACGCTTCCTGCAACTAGCAACATACATGCGATTTGATGACAGAGCCACCAGGACAGCCAGGAGAAGTCGGGATGTCTTCGCTCCATTCCGTGAATTCTGGGATGACTTTTCTCACAACTTGTCAGTCCACTACATACCTGGCCCTTTCATTACAATAGACAAGCAGCTGGTTCCATTTCGTGGACGCTGTTCGTTTCTCCAGTATCTGCCATCAAAGCCCGACAGATACGGGATAAAGATTTTCTGGGCAGTGGATGTGGAGAACAACTTTCCTCTGGTAGCTGAGCCGTATCTTGGGAGACCACTGGGCGCTGAACGTCAGCAAAATCTGGGCAGAAACGTGGCGATCCGTTTATCGACGCCTTTCTTCAAGAGTGGACGGAACATCACCACTGACAACTTTTTCACAGACAAGGAGCTGGCAGACACCCTACTGAACAACGGATTGACGTTCGTGGGCACTGTGCGAGGAAATAAGCGATTTCTTCCAGAGCCATTCAAACAAAAGGTAGGCCTAGTACTATGAAAGGGATTGCCTATACAAAAACCATGGGTAGCTGTGCACCCACGAGGTACAGCGTGTAAGTTTTTTAGCGAGGTACGGCGAAGGTTAACTCCAGAACAATGCTGCCCGCCTCGTCCTCAGAAAGAAAAAATCCGACCACATCACACCCCTGCTCAAACTCCTTCACTGGCTCCCCATCCCCTAACGCATCCAATACAAAATTCTCTCTCTGCTACAAATTCCTGAACAACTGCGCTCCTGCCTATCTCTCCAACTTACTTCACCCCTACACACCTTCCCGCTCCCTCCGCCTCTACATCCCTCGCACCAAACTCAACACTTTCAGCCCCCGCTCCTTCTCCGTCTACGGTCCATCCACCTGGAACACTCTCCCACTCTCTCTTCGTCAGAAACACTCTCTCTCATCCTTTCAGTCCGCCCTCAAAACTCTCCTCTTTCAACAGTTTTAGCACTATATCACCACACTCCCCACCGCAAGCTGACCGTCGTAATTTCACTATTTGTGGTACGCGAGTCATTGTCTAAAGCGTGCGCATGCGTGCGTGAGTTGTGAGTGCGCGCTTAGAGTTATAATTATTATAAGTGCATTACAAATACCGTAATTATTATTATTTTACTGCATAACCCCCTCAATTTTGATTTATCCAGCTTGTCTTTTGCCGTTTAGAAAATGGTCAGTACGTGATAGGGCCTTCACATCAGTTCAACTTTCCTGTCGATATATTATCCAACTTATCCAATTATTCAGTTATGTTCTGTATAAAACTGGTACCAGCGGTATCGCATAACACCTACATATTGCTCTTTTTGTTGTGTAGCCCCATAATTATTTATTGGCATATTTTTTGTTTAGAGGTTTGACAATGAAGATTAGGGTATGTCTGTACCGAGAAATGAGATTGGCCAAAGATTAATTTTAGGGGAGAACGCTTTGCTTAGCAAGCAACGTTGTCATCGTAATATGTAATAAGGGAGTCTACTTGTCACGTTACCTTGGTAACATGTGACAAGGGGACTCCCCGTTGCCTTGAGAATGGGAAAAAATCAAATATAGCCAGACCAATGAGAAAAGAGACTGAGAGAAGACAAAGTAGCTTGGTGCTTCTCAGGTGGCATCTGCCCTGCCTTCAGTTATAAGGCCACAACACCAAAATATTCTGTGCTCGCTGGACCAATTCCATTTTATGGCACCAACCCTTTCTTGTGCAAAAGTGAAAGAAAAAAACAGACATGTCTGGAAAAACTAGCAGCAGATGATGGAATTATGAAGTCAACTTAAACAAAGATTATCCCATTTAGCCCCAGGACCCTGAAGCAGATCATGATAATTCAAGGGAAGTGCCAGATGAGCTTGGCGCCATCATGTGGCACTACCCTTGAATTATCATGAGCAGTCATCTCCTACAACTGGTACAGTCATTCAACAACTCCAAATCTTTGTAAATGTGGCTGAGGGGTTAAGTATAAGAGGGTTAAACAAACTTTCCTTGTGGTACCCAAGTTTTGCAATGGCAAAACCATAAACAGGGCACTTTTCGTTTTTGGCCCGATAGCCAACTCGCTTCCTGCTTTCGAGTCATGGCTAAATGGTTCATGCACTTGATTCTACAACCTTGGTAGTAAATCAATATTCATACAACTCGCAACCGTTTCCCGCCCACGCCACACAAGGCTATTGAAATTCATAATAAATATGGTGATAAGGCCTGGCCAGTCTCAGACGTCGCACTGCCAGTTTTCTTGCTTTGAAATGCAATGATCAGCCACTGTGGTGGAGCCCAAACAAGCTGCAAGTGCAACTAATAAATCATGTGCAAGACACGTGGTACTGCACCGCTTTGATGGGAAACACGTCGACTCGTGGCAAAGAACTTTTAAACTCAATCGGGACAAACGCCATCCCAAACGAGTTCAATCTCACAATAAATTAAATTCTGCCTGATCTCCTGTTATACAAAACAAATCCCTTGTTATCAGTTCAAGTGATCAAAAGCTCACTGAAGCTTGCATTACATTGGTTTAACCGAGCCCTCACAATTTATTTTGCATAGGAGGAGGTCGGGCATAATTTAGCCCCATATCGATTGATTGTACATTGCTTAACGTCCCGACAGCAACAAGGCTTTCTCAGGACGTGCCTGCACTGCTTGTAAAAAAAAACAACTAAACAGAACATTGAATGTATGTCGCCAACCGGTCAAATACGTTAAATAAACCTAACACATGGGGCCTAAATAAAGCTAAGACCATCTAGCAACACACATCCAATATCAAGAGCTACAGGCAGTGCAGACAGTAGGGAGAGTTTTAAAAAGGCAAATACAGGTGAATGGATTGATTGTACATTGCTTAACGTCCCGACAGCAACAAGGCTTTCTCAGGACGTGCCTGCACTGCTTGTAAAAAAAAAAAAATTAACAGAACATTGAATGTATGTCGCCAGCCGGTCCAATACATTAAATAAACCTAACACATGGGGCCTAAATAAAGCTAAGACCATTTAGCAACACACATCCAATATCAAGAGCTACAGGCAGTGCAGACAGTAGGGAGAGTTTTAAAAAGGCAAATACAGGTGAATGGACAAAGGGTAGACAGAAACACATGCCCCAGAATAGAGAGAAAAACCCACCCTGACGGGCTGACCAGGGTGACCCTGGGAACTAAAAAATACCTAACCCCATATCGAAATATCTCAAATTTTGGAGGTTTTACATAACTCCTAATCCTATGTAGGAAGAGAAACAAGAGTTCTTCGACAGACTCCAGAGTGCCTTGGACAAATGTGCGGAGCGAGACATCACCATCGTTATGGGCGATTTTAATGCCAAAATAGGGGAGGACAACACCGGATACGAAGAGGTGATGGGGAGACAGGGACTAGGCTCGGAGATGAGTGAGAACGGGGAGAGGTTTGTAGACTTTTGTGCTCTAAACCGACTTGTCATTGGAGGCAGCATCTTCCCACACAGAAGAATACACAAAGCAACTTGGGTCTCACCTGACCATACAACAGAGAACCAAATAGACCATATCTGCATTAGCAAGAAATTTAGAAGATCCCTTCAAGATGTTCGAGTGAGGAGGGGAGCAGATGTCGCCTCCGACCACCATCTGCTTACCTTAAGAATGAAGCTCAAGCTAAAGAAAAGCCGCACAGAGACAACAAGAAGACAGCGCTATAATGTAGGCCTCCTGAGAGAAACTGGAGTTAGAGAAGAGTTTAAACTGGTGCTGTCCAACCGGTTTCAAGCGCTACAGGAGCTAGTAAATGAAGAGGAGGCAAGTCACCACAGAGCAGCAGTGGAAGGCAGTTAGAGAGGCGCTGAACTCATCCTGCAAAGACACTGTAGGGTTCAGTAAACACCATCACAAGGACTGGCTGTCGGCACAGACCTTGAAGAGATAGAAGTGAGGAAGCAGAAGAAAGCAGCTGTCAACAACAGTTGCACAAGAGCAGCCAAAGTAAGGGCACAGGGGGAATACTCAGAAGCCAACCGCGAGGTGAAGAGTAGTATCAGGGCAGACAAGAGGGCCTACACAGACAGCCTGGCAGCAGAGGCAGAAAAGGCAGCAGGCAGCAGCAACATGAAACAGCTCTACGACATTACCAGAAGATTGTCAGGCAAGTATGGCCATACAGAAAGACCAGTAAAAGACAAAGAAGGCAAGCCTATTGCAGACAGAGCAGACCAACTCGACAGATGGGCCGAGTATTTTGAAGAGTTACTGAACAGACCGAGCCCACCCGACCCCCCAGACATCCAGCCAGCAGAGACCGACCTACCCATCAGCTGTGACAGACCCAGCCGGGAAGAGATCAGAAGAGCAGTGGCATTCTTGAAGAACGGCAAAGCAGCAGGCCCAGATGGCATCCCAGCGGAGTCTCTGAAAGCAGACCTAGAGACAACAGTGGAGATGCTATACCCACTGTTTGGAAAGATCTGGGAAGAGGAGGTGATGCCGGCTGACTGGAAGGAGGGGTACCTAATCAAGCTTCCCAAGAAAGGCGACCTCAGCAAGTGTTCCAACTACAGAGGAATCACCTTGCTGTCAGTACCAGGAAAGGTCTTCAACAGGATCATCCTGGAGAGAATGAAGAGCTCCGTTGACCCCCAGCTGAGAGACCAGCAAGCAGGATTCAGGAAGAACCGATCATGTACAGACCAGATCGCCACTCTCCGCATCATCGTGGAACAGTCTCTGGAGTGGAGCTCCCCGCTGTACGTCAACTTTGTGGATTATGAGAAAGCATTTGACAGTGCGGACCGAGAGACTCTGTGGAAACTCCTACGACACTACGGTGTACCCACAAAGCTCGTCCGCCTGATCAAGAGCAGCTACGATGGCATGACATGTCACGTGATCCACGAAGGGCAGTTCACCAGGGAGCTCCAGGTCAGAACCGGTGTCAGGCAGGGCTGTCTGCTGTCTCCGTTCCTCTTCCTACTGGCCATAGACTGGGTCATGAAGATGACCACAGAGCACAGACGAAGTGGAATACAGTGGACACAGCTTGACGACCTCGATTTTGCAGACGACTTGGCATTACTGTCCCACACTCATCAACAAATGCAGGACAAGATTGATTGATTGTACATTGCTTAACGTCCCGACAGCAACAAGGCTTTCTCAGGACGTGCCTGCACTGCTTGTGAAAAAGAAAAAACAGAACATTGAATGTATGTCGCCAGCCGGTCAAATACGTTAAATAAACCTAACACATGGGGCCTAAATAATGCTAAGACCATTTAGCAACACACATCCAATATCAAGAGCTACAGGCAGTGCAGACAGTAGGGAGAGTTTTTAAAAGGCAAATACAGGTGAATGGACAAAGGGTAGACAGAAACACATGCCCCAGAATAGAGAGAAAAACCCACCCTGTGGGGCTGACCAGGGTGACCCTGGGAACTAAAAAATACCTAACCCCACCCAAGTCCCCCAGGGCAGACCCGGGTGGGGATGCAGGACAAGACCACGAGGCTTGCTGACATCTCGTCCCAAGTGGGCCTCACCATTCACAAACAGAAAACAAAGACAATGAGGCTGAACGCAACCAGGGAAGAACCAGTCTTGCTTGCTGGCACCCCGTTGGAGGAGGTGGAGTCCTTCACATATCTCGGGAGCATCATAGACAAAAAAGGCGGCACTGATGCAGGTGTCAGAGCACGAATTGGTAAAGCCAGAGCAGCCTTTCTCCAGTTGAAAAAAGTGTGGAGCTCCAGAGAGCTGTCACAACACACCAAAGTCCGGATTTTCAACTCCAATGTAAAAGCAGTTCTCTTATATGGAGCAGAGACTTGGAGATTGACAAAAACCACAGTCAACAGAGTACAGACCTTCATGAACAGTTGCCTTAGAAGAATTTTGAAAATCCACTGGCCAGAGAAGATCAGCAACGTCAGACTCTGGGAGACAACAGAGCAGATAACAGCAGAGAATGAAATTGGGTGAAGAAGATGGGGATGGATCGGTCACAGTCTGAGAAAGCCAGCTTCCAGTATCACTAGGCAGGCATTGTCATGGAACCCCCAGGGAAAGAGGAAAAGAGGTAGGCCGAGAAACTCCTGGCATCGAGACCTCCAAGCAGACATCAAGAGACTGGGAACCACCTGGAGTAGAATCGAAGAAGAAGCACAGGACAGGAGTTGCTGGAGGTCTCTCGTCAACGGCCTATACCCGGGTAGGGGTGACAGGCGTAAGTAAGTAAGTAATCCTATGTACCAGTTGCAGGAGACAGATTGACCAT
This sequence comes from Semisulcospira habei, assembly GCA_036245525.1. Classification (NCBI taxonomy): domain Eukaryota; kingdom Metazoa; phylum Mollusca; class Gastropoda; family Semisulcospiridae; genus Semisulcospira; species Semisulcospira habei. The sequence continues at coordinate 249,608,900 of BTPG01000001.1, forward strand.
AATTCAAGGGTAGTGCCTGATTGCCTTGGCGCCTTCAGGCACCAAGCCAACCTGACACTACCCTTAAATTATTACGGTCAAGCCATCTCCTACTATAGGGCATTGGGGCTAAATGGGTTAATACCTAGATAAAACAGTACACACAGACAAAAGAAGACATTTTTTTTAAAAATAAATAAAATCGAAGAAATTCTGACATGCCATACAGAGTTTATTTAAAGTTAAGCATTTTGTATCAAATTCAAACTGATGTTATTAGGAATCGTGTCTCTCAAATTCCAAACATTTGACATCAATTGTATCCATCACAGTCTTTGAAAGCATAGAAGCTTAAAAAATGTCCTGCCAAATAATTCAAAAACAGCTGACCCCATCCGTCATTAGTGATTACTGCAATGATAAGTTGTTTACCTCCTGCTGCATGCAGCCACCCGTTTTGTGTTCACATCACCGGTAGTTGCATGCACAAGGGGGTTAACCTGCCCCTCTTTAAACACACACTACAGATTCAAAGGATACTAACGACTGAACTAAGCATGTCAAACCTAGTTGTGCGATACCCATTTAAAAAATTTACAAGCAAATAATATGCAATGCCAAAAGTAGCATCATACATGTAAAGAATCTCGCTGGCATCAGCTCAGACACTACCAAGTAACAGATTATTGGCCAACAGCTCACTGCCTCTATCCTAACCGAGCAATCCAGTCCTACAAAACAATGTTTTGAACAACTCTCATCACTAGAAAAACAACACAAGCAGGGAAGTGGAAGAAATCTTCCCAACAACCGTAACATGGCAACAGACAAAACCTCTGTTCACAACAAAAACTAAATCATCAATATTATATGCATTCTAGCATTTATAATTGAGATTTCATTCTTGCAGTACAGTTACAGTATACCCACTCTGAATTTTGAGTTCCACATTAAGTGTACACTACACTGTACAAGCCATTTTAGCAACTGCAAGGATCTCACAACATTAACCCCATTGTGTACCAAGAACAGTAACCACATGTAAAAGGGAGTTGTCTAATGTTTTAGAAATGTTTCCTTCTTCAAAGCAAACTTCCAAATGAAAAAAAGACCATGTTTACAATTACACACTTATGATTTCACACCCAGTTGTAATAGAAAAGTATTATTCACCATACTTTTAACACTAATGAAAGTAAATTCAATTATATGGATATAATTTGCCATTATGCATGCACAGATAGCTCTACAAACTATTCATGCAGCCATCTGCGTTAACATGTTCCATGTCCAAATGGCGACCAGTTGTAAATGCTATCGCCCTGTTACCTAGGTGACAGTAATACAGTTGTACCATAGCTAGATCCCTAGGTGACCACCTAAAACAGCACATTAAATCCTCTTGTGCACAGTTTACAGCATCGAGTATTAGCGGCTGAATGCACAACATGGAATACTCAACCCAAAAAGCCATGAAACAACAGGATGTAGATCGACCATAATATTTCAAGACTGGCATCAGAGTAGCTTGGCGCCTGTAGGCGCCAAGCTATTCTGACACCAACCTTGAAATATCATGGTTGATCCGTCTCCAGAACTGTGATATAGACCTCCGAGGATATCTACAATTATTTGAGAATTTCGTCCTCAGGGCGTAAGGAGTCAACATGATGGGAGAACTTGCGTTTGCTAGCCATAGCACGTCTCTGGTAAAAAAAAGCAAAGCTACAAATATCCGCTCGACTACAGGCATGTCAGTCTGCAAGGAGCAAAAGACTGCTCTCCACTCCAGATGGCAATGGCATTTTCTCACAGTGCTGTACAACAGCCAATTCAGTTCAACCATCTACTATATGATGAAAACTGTCTGTAGCAAGTTGTACTAGTAGCAATGTCAATGGGCATTGAGCATGGTGTTCCGAAGTACAAGTCCCATAGAGCTCCAAGTCACTCTCTATGTAAAGTACTGTTTGGTGAATGTAACGAGAGACTTTAGAGGTGTAAGACTAGGAGTCTACAAATTACTCAGTCAGACAGAGGCAATGGTCATACATCATAACATATGCATGTGTTTCTATGATATGGTGTGTAAAAGTTTTTTGTTCAATTTGTAAAACTGTTACTTCAGCACGTCGCAGAGAACATTTATCAGATAGCTAATTAATTGAATAGTCAATCAGTTGTGTTCTGGAGCATCACCACCATTTTCTGCAGCTGCGTCGGAAGTCCACAAGGTGAGGTTGTCACGGAGCAGCTGCATGATAAGAGTACTGTCTTTGCACTCATCCTGTTGCAAGTTGTCCAGCTCATGGATAGCATCATCAAATGCTTCCTTGGCGAGACTGCACGCCTTGTCTGGGGAATTCAAAATCTCGTAGAAAAACACAGAATAGTTCAGAGCAAGTCCAAGCCGATTGGGATGTGTAGGCTGCATGTTTTTCTTGGCTACCTTCATTGCCTCCTCGTAGGCTTCCTGGGCACTAGCAATAGCGCTCTCACGATCCTTGCCCTCATCACCATCCTTGTACTCAGCCATGTACCTCCAGTAATCACCCTTCATCTTCAGGTAGAAGACACGTTCCTCATCTTGACCCACGTTCTCCAAGAGGAACTTGTCAAGGAGTCCTAGTACTTCCTGGCATGTTGTGTCAAGTTCCTTCTCGACGGTTTGGCGGAACTTACGCGAGCTTTCTTTTCTGGCTTCAGTCTCTGCCTTCTGCTCGATCATACAGATCACACGCCACGATGACCGCCTAGCACCCACCACATTCTTGTATGCAACCGAAAGGAGGTTGCGCCATTCCGTTTTCAACTTTTTCTCCATCTCTGTAACCTTTTTCATTGCTCTAGCCATGTCATCGTAACGTTCAGCCTGCTCCGCAAGCTTCGCCAGATTGACGAGATCTTCAACATCGGTTAAACTGTCTACTAGTGCGTTAGCCATTGTTACTACCTTTCAGTTTCGCCTCCGGAAGCAATGTTCGAAAGATATTCCTCTTCGCAGCGAGTTGATTCGACAAGTAGAAAAATGGCGGCTGAATGCGGAATGTCGTAGTGCTGCACGGTACAACTTTTCGAGCGGGTCATGTGAGACGGCGGGGTCAGGCGTGACTCCGCCGCAAGAAAATGTGTGCACTCTTCGAGCCACTGTTCATGTATGATTTGCCAAGTGTGTCGTTAGTTTGCAAAACTGCAAAGGAAGGCAACATTTCTATATTAATTTCACAGTGTACACATTTAGTAGCTTAGTCAAAGAAACTCCCAACAAAAAACAAATGTGTTTAGAAAGGATAATTAGTAAATTACAACACAATTTATTCAAAGTGGACATACTAGATAAAAATACAATGTGCTGCTTATCTTTTTAATGGTTGAGATGTAGATGAAACTGAGAAAGGGTTGAAATATCATTTCATAATTGTGTCACAATTGTTCTTTCTAAATGTGTCTCATTTCTTTGTATTTTATAGGCTTGTCAGTCACCTAATTTTTGTAGGGGTTTCGGCATTGGTTTATAATAATAATAATAATAATTACGGTATTTATAATGTGCTTATCTTATAATAATTATAACTCTAAGCATGCACTCACAACTCACGCATGCATGTGCACGCTTTTAACAATGACTCACATACCACCAAATACATTACGACAGTCAACTGGGGGTGGGGTGTGTGGTGGCGTTAGAGTGCTAGAACTGTTGAAAGAGGTGAGTTTTTAGGGCGGACTGGAAGGAGGAGGGAGACGGTTTCTGATGGAGAGAGAGTGGGAGAGTGTTCCAGGTGGATGGACCACAGACAGAGAAGGAGCGGGGGCCAAAAGTGCTGAGTTTAGTGGATGCGGGGGATGTGGACGCGGAGAGGGTCGGAGGCAGAGCGGAGAGAACGGGAAGGAGTGTAGGGGTGAAGTAAGTTGGAGAGATAGGTAGGAGCATAGTTGTTGAGGGATTTGTAGCAGAGAGACAGAATCTTTTATGGAATGCGTTGGGAGATGGGGAGCCAGTGAAGGAATTTGAGCATGGGAGTGATGTGGTCAGATTTTTTCTTTATGAGGACGATTACTGACTATTTGGTACATTTATTTATTTTTTAGTTGGTCAATAGATTGCTTGATTCATAAAAAATAAAACAATGACAAAATGTCTGTCCTGCAAAAATCCAATTCAAATTTTTTTTTCAAATTTTAATTATTTCAAACAGAAATATAAAATTTATCACAGCATGCTGCCAGTATAGTGAAACATCATTGTCTCAACTCACTCAATATGCATATCAAGATGCTGTTTGTCTCGAATGAGTTAAGCAAGTGTGAGCATGGCATGCTAGGGGCTGCTAAGACAATCTTTCTACAAATTAATAAAATACAAAATCATGAGTATCTCACACTAATATAACCCTTTTAGCCTCAGATCTCTACAGCAGGAGATGGATTGAACATGATAATTCAAGGGTAGTGCCAGATTAACTTGGTGCCTTCAGGCGCCAAGCTAATCTGGCACTACCTTTGAATTATCATGGTCAAGCCATCTCCTGCAACTGGTACATAGTTGTTAGGCAACACCTCCAAAATTTGATAAATGGGACCTTGGGGTTAAAAGTGGTAACCTGGTGTAGGGGATTCTGCACACGTGCGCAAAATGTATGTAGCATTATGTGGGTCAAAGTCTGCTTATTGCTTTTATTTGAGGAAAACCTCTCAGAGGAAGAGCTTTCTTGGTTTCTTCTGTACATGTCTGAACTTTCCAGAATTGCTAAAACTGACCAGCATTATAAATATGAATCCCAGTGCACAAAGGCCATTGGGCCGATGTCAGCCGCCGTTGGCCCACCCACACCAGTGTGCCAGCCAACGACGGCTGACCAATAGCCTTTTGCGCATTGGGATATACGCTGCTTTCATCTGCCACAAACAGAAACACACTTCATCAATTTACTTCGCTGATGACAGCGTAAAAATTTTAAAAGTCCATCATTTGAAGCTGTCACCCGTTGCTTGCGATGAAATTTCGTTTCAGGCTCATGCACAAAATGTTAAATTTGGCCAACCATAGACTAGATTTAAGAGTGACTTCCCTTATCAGAAAACTTGTGCCGTGCAGCACGACGCAACCTTCATAATTATCAATTTCGTGACTCACGTCGCTCGCAGGCAGAAGAGCTCGCTAGGCGGGTTTCCCAGTGGACAGAAGTCGTCATCACAGCACTCCCTTGTTTAATGTTAGTAATCGTTGGATCTCTCCAACGACTCAACACAAAGCTCGTGCCCCAGGACAGATTATGTAAGGGCACAGGTGCTTTGTCCGCTGCTTATTGACGCGTGAATAGCTGCCAAATCGACTGCAGTCACGGACAGTTGCACGCGCAAACGGCTAAAGCAAAACCGACCTTGAAGGGTACTCAACTCTACGTGCGTACCTTCATATCGCTTAGGTTTACATTCATTCAGTGCAAGAAATATGCGCCCAGCAGGCTTTAGAGCAACACATTTTATTGCATCGTCGCTTTTTTTCCGGTGTGCGTAGCATTTAATGCTGCCACGAGTAAACCATTTGTGCAACGTTATTTTGGACGCACATTTAGTACATGTATGCTGCATGCAACTGGACTATGTAATAATAATAATAAAAATTCTGACTGTCCTACCTTTAGTGTGGGGGTATATAGGTTCTCTGCCGTTTTATGAATCGTAATGTAAATTGTACAATTTGCTTAAATGTCTAGTGGAGACCAATGGTGTCAGCGTATTTTTTAACCCCCCCCCCCCCCCCCACGTGCTTGCAACCACCGGTCCTGTCTACAGTACATGCAACTGCATGCACAAGGGGGTTAACTGTTAATGCTTTGAAAAATAAGTTGCTATATCACATGGATAAAAAAAAAAATGAGCACTTCGCTTTTATGCTGCTCAATTTCTGCTTATTTCTAATTATTAGTTTCATGCATAAATCTTATGTATTCATTTTTTTCTGGCGAGTCACAACATCACTATCTTCATTCATAATTCTGATGCAGCAGGTAAAAAAAAATGTATACTTTATTGGCTTTAGGCAAATAGTTCTTTCTTTACATAATCACACGCATGGATGAAACCAGATTTTTGTCACCAATAACTCATTGTACCTCCGGTACGAAATGTCCATATTTTGGAGTTATCCTCTGAAGACTGCATTGCATTTCAAGAGACAGATCGACCATGATAGTTCAAGGGTGGTGGCAGAATAGCTTGGCGCCTATATCTTGCTGTGGTGTGTCGCGTTCAGAATGAGATAATAGGGTTGACAACTTACGAGGCTGCAAAGTCAGTGAGGTGTCGCTTGTAATCTACGAGTGCATAAATTCGTTTGTCATCTACATTTGAACCTCACATCAGAAGTGTTTAACATATTTAGACCCAATGCACTACAGCAGGAGAGGGATCGACCGTGATAATTGAAGGGTATTACCAGATCAGCTTGGCGCCATCAGGCGTCAAGCTGATCTGGCAATACCCTTGAATTATCATGGTTGATCCATCTCCTGCAGTCTACATTCGAGCTTCACATCAGAAGTGTTTATGTGTAACCCATCTAGCCCCAACACTACAGCAGGAGATGGGTCGACTATGATAATTCAAGGGTGGTGCCAGATTTGCTTGACGCCATCAGGTGCCAATCTGGCACTACCTTTGAATTATCATCGATGATCCATCTCCTGGAACTGGTACATAGTCGTACACACCTCCAAATTTGGGAAATGTGGCTGTGGGTAACCCATTTCATCCAGATACACCCATTGCTTGAAATAAATTTGATAGTTAAAGGGTGGTGCCAGAATAGCTTGGCACCTGAGGCGCCAAGCTATTCTGGCATCACCCTTGAACTAAAACAGTTGATCTATATATCCTAATCTGTAATGCAGCCTTGCAGGACAATAAGCAAATTGTACAAAATCAGCCTCAGGATGTAGTGGGTTAAACGGGATAAGCTACTTTGCTTGTTTGTTCGTGTGGGTTTTTTTTTTTTACACTAAACTGGTTTCACGTGGTCCCCTTTTGACAAATTTACAGCCTTCCAGTTCATAAAGGACATTGGCCAGTGCACAGCTGCATGCAAACCGACAGCAGCCTGATATCTTTTTGTGCACTAGGTTGTGGAAAACTCATTCACTTTTGCCTGCAAGCACACGGGAGCTAAACGGAAACTGTAAGTTAGATGTTTGAAGATATGACTAGGAATGTCGGTGTTCACGTCTGCTTTAACCCCCCCTTGCGCATGCAGCCACCAGTACTTCTTTTAGTCCTGGGGCCGCTTGCATAGCGATGAAGTAAGTCCTTACTTTCGAAGTTATGGGCTACTCAAGAAGTAAACGCCTCGTTTCCTCTTGCATGGGTCGGAAGTTACGCTTACTTCGGAGGTTAATGAGGAAGTAACTTGGGCGTGATTTACTACAGAGGAAGCCCATGTGTACCGTGCTTACGTCGGAAGTTACCATGTGTAAAGATATGTTTTAGAGGTTTTGTATGGGTAATTCAAGGTGCTATTGTTTTTGTATCACAAACAGCGCTCGTGTGATTCAGTTTTCTTAGGTTTAAAACTTGCTTTAGGTTTAAAAAAAAAAATTATTTTATTTAATAAAAAATAACGTTTAAGTGTTCTGCAAATTTTACAGAAACAGTCCGCTCAGTCTCGTATTTCAGTGAGCAAAACAGCGATTTCACTTTCATGCGGTAGCGTGGACCACAGCCAGCCTAGCCTGTGGCATCTTGACCCTGTTCTTTCCCTGCCGCAGCGCGCGCGTAGTTTTCATACACAGGGATGCCGGGATGTAAATACACGCATGTGCACAAGTACGATTGACCTCAAATTAAAAGTCCTTCACTCCACTACTTTACAAGTAACTACTACGGCGCGGATTTCGCTTCATGCAAGGCAAGGAGCCTGCCGCGAAACTTCTGAAGTAGTAACTCTCAAAGTAGGCGCTTACTTTCGAAGCTATGAACTACATCGCTATGCAAGCGGCCCCTGGTGGTTTCATGCAAAAGAGTTGTAACGCGGGAAGCATTTCACACTCGGCGTAACATTTTTTTTTTTTTTAAACATTTCAGATGTTTGAGGATATGATTCCAGTCAGCTTGTACAAGTGCGTAACGGAGAAAGCATCGGCCACTCTGAGGCATCCTGATGGCATTCGCCGGTTTGCTGCAGTGCCGAGTTCTGCTCGTCATCGCGTGCCACTGGACCATGGCTATCACCTTGGTGTTTGTCAACAAGCAGCTGGTTGACCAAGGGCAGGAGGGTAGGCTTTAACCCATTTAACCCCAACACCCTACAGCAGGAGATGGATCGACTGTGATAATTCAAGGGTAGTGCCTGATCAGCTTGGCGCCATTAGGCGCCAAGCTGATCTGGCACTACCCTTGAATTATCATGGTCGATCTATCTTCTGAACCGGTACCTGGTTGTTGGATGACACCTCCACAATTTGGGAAACGCGACTGTGGGGGGTTTAACCTCCCCTTCCCTTCCTTTGGTGGTGATTTAGTGAAGGCATAATATAGAGCCCTCTCACTTGTTTAGCCATATAAATAACCCAGGTACATGCAGCCACCGGTACAGCAAATAGTATCAGCAGCTTTATAAACATGGGGGTTGAGCCTTATCGCCCAACAGCAGGCGCTAGACTTACGATTGTGGTTGTGTTCTGTGAGAGCGTGCATGTGTTGATCGTAGGAAGCGATCCGATATTTATTTGAGCTATCATGGTTGCGAATCACGTACCTTTTCAGTAAGATTCTTTATCGTTGGCACAGATAGCGGAATTGGCTTTGTTATGATACGCTAAGTTTAGTCCGGAAGCTTCTAGCTAAGTCGCACGAAGAATAGCGGTAGATTTTTGTTATGCGTAGATTCGCTGAGAATAAACCAGAACATTCAAGCAAGGTCGCGCTGTCTAGGGACCTCATATAAGTGACATCAAAGTGTAGAGCCCCTCTATTTTTAGCCATAGTAGTTCTCTGTGCGCGTGAATTTAGCAGCCAGTCAGTGTGTTTTTTTTAATGAAAGGTTGTGAATGGTCTGCCATACTCTTGTGTGACGTCATTATACACTAGGATTTGGGGCTGAAATTAGCAGTCATATTTGTATAGACTATTGTAGTTATTCTAGAAAGTTCTTTTTTATTTAATATTTATGAGTTTCGGTTACGTGTTCCGTTTTGATTGGTTGCGTTGTGTGAATTCTTTGGATTATTCTGGGAAGTTGTTTTACTATGAAAGATGGTGCTAGGAAGCACGTGTGTACATTGTCATGCATTGTCAGTCGTATGGACACACAGTTTATTGTAGGTACGTGGCCCGTATAGGGTGTACATTGTGAGAGACGCAGCGTAACGGTGGCGTACTTTGAATGAGAAACGCATTGTGTCGCCAGTGTTGACATTTGCAGAGGAGACATTGTATCAATGTTGGTGCATTTGGGAATGCATTGTGTGGAGATCGCATCGCTGAAATAAAATATTGTTGGAACTGTTACTCCAGTGTAGTCTACATCCTTAAGCCACGTGTGACGGGTTGCAGCTGAATGAAGTTTATTTAAAAGAACCTTACGTGCGTGCGTCTGGTGTGTTATCATACTACGACTACGACTCAACATGTAACATAGACAGCCATCAGGGTAGTGCCTGATGAGATGAGCTCATGCACCAAATCAGTATGGCACTGCCCTTGAACTATCACAATTATTCTATCTCCACTGCATCACTACAGTGTGTCTTTCTGTCCACCAGTTTTAGTATACATGTGTACTAGTAAGTAGTATCAATGGAGACGCATGCAAACCGCACTTACTTGACAGACGTGACAGTCTTTACAACTTTAGCAAATGTCCACACATTTATCTTATTTCTGTACAGGTCCAGATGTGACTGTCTTCATCACTTGGTCCCAGACCCTCGTGGCACTTGCTGCCGTCTTTGCTGGTATGGTCGTCAAACATTTCTTGGACCCTCGTGGTCTGTCTTTCAGCATTGCCCCCATGGCCTTCCTGGATAGCAACGTCCTTGCCATGTCCTTCACCTACATCGGGGTCATCGTCATGAACAACCTGCTCCTCAAGCACATTGGTGTGGCCTTTTATCAGGTGGCACGTTCATCCACCATCATCTTTACAGTGATTTTCTCACGGACATTTCTGGGAGTGGCTGTGTCGTTGCGTGTGGTCTGCTCCTGCCTGCTCATCATGTGTGGATTTTTGGTCAGCGTGGATCAGGAAAGGCTGCTGAACAGTTTGACGCTGACTGGGGTGCTGTACGGGATTCTGGCCAGCCTTTTTGCAGCACTTTGCGGGATCTACATGAAACGAGTGGACAAAGTGGTGGAAGGCAGCTCTTTGAAGGTAAGCTTTTGAATAAAATTGAATTGACAATGAACTTTTACAAATTTAGATAGCAAAATTGTCTGGGCACCGAAACGTTTTTGTTATGTATTGGACTTACAATATCTGACCTTGTTGCAAGGCAAGTCACTGTATTTTTTTACATGTTTTCTGTACCAACAATAATCTGCAAAAATGTGTACTGCTCTATGATTTTGTACCTGACAGCATACAGCCCTCGAGTCCAAAATCAGAGACCATTACACTTACGGGCTCTTGTTTGAATTTCTGCCATGCAGTTGCAACCCTGTTGGCCCCAAGGTCCCATTTCTCAAATTTTGGAGGTGTTGCCTAACGACTATGTACCAGTTGCAGGAGATGGCTTTGACCATGATAATTCAAGGGTAGTGCCAGATTAGCTTGGTGCCTGAAGGCGCAAAGCTAATCTGGCACTACCCTTGAATTATCAGGGTCAAGCCATCTCCTGCTGTAGGGATCTGGGGCTAAAAGGGTTAAACAGTTGCTCATTGGGTGACATTTGATCGTGCTGAAAGGTCTGGGTCTCAGTCATGCATGTCAGCCTGTGACAAAACGTCGTGCGCGTAACCACCGACATTTTTAGTCATGAAAACCGCACTACAACAGAAAATTAGTTCTTTTTGTGTTTTCAGCTATGAAGACATTGTTGTTGGAACACTTACATTTCTCACAGTCACAGTTTCCTTTTCACCAAAATGGACTAATCTATAAATGATTTTCATGTGTATACATGTCCATTAGTATGTCCATTGTGACAACAAACAGTTTTCTCTACTGAGTGGCAGGAAGAAGTTCTTCAGTCATTGTCCTTTGATGACAGAAATACAGGTGACTGAAGAACTTTTTTTGTAAAATGTGGTAATCACACGAAGAACTGTGTTTTTGTGATTTAAATTCACTGAGTATGTCCACCGTAACAACCAACACTGATTGTTACAGAAAACTTAATTTCAAAAGGAATAAAGTACTTCCACCCATGAGAACATGTTATACAATTAATTTCTTTTAAAAGAGAATAATTTAAAAAGATAAACTGACTTAATGTGATCATATTTATCACCGTATGCCCACATAAACAACCAACATTTTCAGAAAGGGCCAGATTTAATTATTTGTTGCGGGAAATCATCTGTTTCTGCATTCACATTAATTAACTTCAGATGCCCACATGCCAGATACATCAAAACTAAACAGTGCCTAAAATAAGCCTATTTTAAAGACATCTCTGTTGGTTGTTACATTGGACATTGTTTTTGGGTTGTTACTTTGTACATTTTTTGGGGTTGTTTCGTTTGGCACAAATCACTTTAGTCGCAGGCTCATGTGGGCTATAGGTGCTTTGCCTTTCTTTCTTGTTGTTCATGAACATACTGACAGTGACAATACTGACACAACTGTTGCTTTGTTGTTCATGAACATACTGACAGTGACAATACTGACACAACTGTTGCTTTGTTGTTCATGAACATACTGACAGTGACAATACTGACACAACTGTTGCTTGGTTGGTAGGTAGATCGCAAGCTTACTCTCATGCAAGAAGACCAGTGACAGGTCTGTGAAACTATTTAACTATTACAGAGACTATTTAACTCATTCAGCCTTGACACACCACAGCAAGTCACGGATCGAGCATGATAGTTCAAGGGTGGTGCCGGAATAGCTTGGCGCCCAAAGGCGCCAAGCTATTCTGGCACCTCCCTTGAACTATCATGCTCGATCAGTCTCTAGAATTGTAATACAGTCTTTCAGAGGGCAGCTTCAAAATTTGGGGGATTTTGATCCTGGGGTAGAATGTGTTAACACAGACTTCAAACTTGGCCCAATGCGGCTCAGCCGCTCACACACCAAGTCCATACCAAGGTACAGCGCATGGCATCCCAGCAATGTTAGAAACGCATAGGTGTCATGCTCGATCTAGGTGCAAAACTATTCTGGCGCCACCCTTGAACTATCATGCTCGATCTGTCTCTAGAATGGTAAGAATCCCCCCTCTCACTCGCTGGTCTTTATCCTCCATGAATAGGACTGACAGCTTGCAGTCTAATTCCTATAATATCTGTTCATAACTCATTTGATGACACCACTAAATTTAGCAAACTGAATTATTTATATGTGGGATTTTTTTTTCAGGTTTCCTTGATGAACAACGTGAACAGCTTTATCTTTCTCCTTCCCCTCGTCCTCAGCACGAGACAGCTGCAGTTTGTCTGGACCAGCGGTGAACTTTACGATTCCATTTTGTGGTGGCGTCTTCTCCTCACCGGCATTCTGAGCCTCCTGGTCGGATGGACCAGTGCTAAGGTCATTTCCATCACCTCTCCGGTGACTCACCACATCAGCATCAACGCAAAGTCCTTGTTACAGACGCTTTTAGCTGTGATGATCAATGCAGAGAAGAAAACGACGCTGTGGTGGTTTGGGAATTTGTTGGTGATGGGGGGGATCGTGATCTACAGTCTTCACAGGGCCCCGCAGACCAGTGTGACAGAACTGGAACTTGACGTGCAAGGGTCCCCCCCACAAGTGCAGGAACCTTTGCCGATTTATGTCAAAAGACACAAGGAGGGGGTTAGGTGAGAACAGCATTTTGTTTTTACCCTCCCTTGTGCATGAAGCCATTGGTACTGTAACACAGTACCAGTGAACGCATACACAAGGGGATTAACCCTTTGGCTGTCGATAGTGGTTTTGGTCGCGATGATTCCGGTAGATGATGTTTTGGGAATGTTCATATTTTGGGAATGTTGAACTACAGTCCATGGACGAGGCAGTCGTTGATTGATAGAGTGCGTACTAATGGGAATCGCTGTTGGTACAGTGTTGAGTCATTCCTCTCGCATGTATTTTATTTTGACTTTTAAAAAAAACCCAACCTGTTGATGTTTCATCATTGCTGAGTGTTAAGAGCAAGTGGCAGACGATCCGTTTTTGGTCCTGTGTTTTTTCTTCGCTACTTTTACGACCCTGTGTAAGGAGGCTCACCCGTTTCACCCTTGGGTGGGCGGCTTGGTTGGGTGTTTCCATATACGCAGTAGCAAAACATCTGCGGGCCCACTGCGGCCATCGTGGGCCCGAAAACGTTTTGCTACTGGGGTAGTGGCCCGACACGAAAGCAGTGGCGACAGTGACATCATTTGAAAACATACAAATAAAGGAAGGTTTCCTATGCGCCACGCAACAGCAAAGCAATTGCAATGCGACCCGTGGCAGGACCAAATTGTATCACCCCATGGAGCAATTCAAAGGCCGTTCAGCTGCGATTCTGCTGTGAAGGTACTCACAAACCAGATAGGTGAGGCTAGCGCTGGCAGAATTGTATACAAACCAAGGGGAATCACAGCGCTGGACAGACAAACAGTTAGATCCCCTGCCCCCGCCTATCAGGCACCCAATCGCCAGCCCACAGAGAAATACGCAGGTACAGAACAAAACGATCATTTCCATCCTCAAAAAGAATGGGTAAATACCCTGATTTCCCGACCACATATAGTAGCGCACCTTCATGTTTGTGTATGTATGTTTCTCCTGCCTACTTCCTAAGTTCCGGAGAAAGACATGGGTTATATAAGAGACCTGATCCATTCTTTTTGAGGATGGAAATGATCGTCTTGTTCTATACCTGCGTATTTCTCTGTGGGCTGGCGATTGGGTGCCTGATAGGCGGGGGCAGGGGATCTAACTGTTTGTCTGTCCAGCGCTGTGATTCCCCTTGGTTTGTATACAATGCTGTGAAGGTAGCGACAACAAATTGCAACAGTTCTAAACAACTTGTATCGGGGCGCAATGCCATCTGTAGCGCCGCTATTTGGGAATGCACAAAGCGATTTCCCGCCTTCATGCTGCTCAGCTACTTTTTTGCCGTGTGGCTTACCGCACCGTTGTCAAGTAGCTGTATGGAAACACAGCCTTTGACTGGTTCGACATGGAGCACAAATTGATCTTTTTTGTTGATTGAGCAGACTGGAGCTGGATGTGAACGGTTTCCTTTCCCATTTTTGTTGGGAACACACATAGGGTGTTACTTGTGTGGAAAAATCGTCAATATGAACATTCCTCATACTTTTTAGTGTGATCTTCATGAATGTGTACATATATTGATACAAATATGTGATACGTTCAATCACTTTTACAAAGTGGCAGAAATTCCAGAATGTTTAAGATCTATGCCGGTAGTGCTTTCACATGACTGCTGGAAACTCTTGCTCGTGACTGTCATGACTGTGAGAACGTTAACCCTTCGGCTGTCGGTAGTGGGCTTTGTCGCGATGATTGCGGCAGGAATCATCACGACAAAAACCACTACAGACAGCCAAAGGGTTAAAGTTACTAGGATTGTAATGTGCACTGGTCTCTGATTCTGGACTTTACAGCACATGGCTATGACGCCCAAAATCACACACCACCCTTGGTTTTATGTTTTGTTGCTGTACTGGTAAAATACGGTGCTGAAAACAGGGCATACCTAACTGTCAAACTTATTCATGGCATCCTGCATCAGTGGCGGAAGTGTCATACAGCATTGGCGCCAGCAGTGCTATACAACACATCAGCAGCTATTGATGCGGTGTGTCTTGAATGAGTTAACCCATTTGGCCCTGTTGCACCAGAGATGGATCGATGGCGCCAAGCTGATCTGGCACTACCCTTGAACGATCATGGCCGATCCACCTCCTGCAACTGGTACACAGTCGATAATGTGGGAAATGCAGCTTGGGGCTGAATGGGTTACCCTTGTGCATGCAGCCACCCATGTTTACAGCACCAGTGGGTGCATGTACAAGAGTGTTACCTGGACGCTGGAATTTGCTTATGAGTGCAATGGCGGGTTTGTTTCGGGTGCTTTTTCATCTATTTTAAATTTTTGTTAATGATTTCGGAGGTCCTTTTTCGTCTGCTCTGTGAAGGCAAGAGATAGGGCGTCTGTTTTTGTAATTACAAAGCAAGATTGTCATGGCCGGTATTTCAGTTATGCTCTGGCTTTCACGAAAAGGGACTTTCTGTCTTCTGCCTTCATGTGACTGAGTTTTTAGTTGTAAAGTCTGCGTCCTTCAAATGATGGGAATCAAAATATTTTTGTTACAATTTTGTTGAAGGTCACAGTGTGCTTGTCTCTACAAAGGTGCTTGAAATGCCCTCCATTTTCTTTTTATAATGCATGTGCTCAACGTGAAACGAGCAGCTGCATGGTGACTTTCCTGTCTGTGATATGATTGATTACGGAAGTACACCATACGGTAGATTTTTCGTTGTGGGAATATTATGGCGCGTTGACAGCGGTAAGACCGCCTCTCATTAGAACAAGCCATGTGTGCAGGTTGTAAGCCTGGCCCATTGGCTGTTGTTCACAGTTGACAAACACCGCTGCCCACAGCTGAAGTATTAACCCTTTCCCAGTCAGTGATCACAGATTTCATCTTTTCTGATTCAGTCCCAGATGTCTACAGGTGCAGAGTGGGGTCAGCAAGAGGCGTAGATCCTCATGAGCCCCCGCAGCTGCGGGGGGCTCATGAGGATCTATGTCTCTTGCAGTTGGATTGTGTTCGTTTTTTCTCAGCAGTGAAAGGGGTCAAATTGAGATCTGCATGGTCGCCTGCGTTGGAAATTCTCCCGAGCCCCTGCGGCTGTGCACGGATTGGCCCCATCTTGGCCCGTCCACTGCTGAGAAAAATAATCACCACCTAGCTGCAAGAAGAGTAGATTGTTTTGCACCCCCCCCCCCCCCCCCCCCCCCCAAAAGGACTTACGAGGATCTATGAGTCTCGCTTGAACTACTTTGTGTACACGTTCCCTAGTTGGCTGAGGTCTTTGACGCTGAAATGTACAGCGATTAAGAAAAACCCCCACGGTCTGCGTCCACTGGCTGTGAAGGGGTTAAGCCCTGTACGCTGTCCTCAGGATCAGTTCCATTTGCTGGTGAAAGGGAACTGGCTGCAAGACTGCATGACGTGTTAACCTAATCACTGGCAATGGACGCAGAAAATTTGTTAATTCAACACCAAAGATCCACAACTGCGTCAAGCATACAGAGTGCGTCAGCAAGAGACTGCGGGGCTCATGAGAGTGTATGTCTCTTGCAGTGACTTTTTTTCTCGGCGGTGAAGAGATGACTTGAAGAGGTGCTTCTCTTTTTGGTTGTTGGATTTACCAATACTTATTGGACAGATGTATTCCTGCATTGTGCATATATTTTGGTCAGGTACCATTTCATGGCATGCATTGTATCGTGCCCTGCTGATGCAGTAATCGTATCACTTTCTTTTGCAAGCAGTCATACTTATATTTATGTCATGTGTTGTATTATGACATCTAATTCTCAATCCATATTCTGTCACAATTGTAAGTTTAATTCTTGAAGTTGCTTTTTTTGGGCTTACGTGCGACAGAAAAAGTAAGCCTGTGTACTGGGCCTTCTGTCATCTGTCCTTCGTCTGTCGTCGTGGTAAACTTTAATGTTGGCATTTTCTCAGAGACTATTTAACTCATTCAGCCCCGACACACGACAGCAAGGCATGGATCGAGCATGATAGTTCAAGGGTGGTGCCAGAATAGCTTGGCGCCCACAGGCGCCAAGCTATTCTGGCACCGCCCTTGAACTATCATGCTCGATCTGTCTCTAGAATTGTAATACAGTCCTTCAGAGAGCAACTTCAAAATTTGGGGATTTCGGTCATGGGGCAGAATGTGTTAAGACAGACTTCATACTTGGCCCAATGCGGCTCACAGACCAAGTGCATACCAAGGTACAGCGCATGGCATCCCAGCAATGTTAAAAACGCATAGGTGTCATGGCGTGGTGCTGAACGACAGAAAAGATTACAAAAGAAGAAAGGAACCAGTAATGCTATCTACCAGGTGCTACTATGCCACGATAATCTGATGTAGAAAGTTCGAATCAAGGCACAAGCCACTGACAGCTACTGCGATATGAAAGGTTTCTTACCTCCCGCCGTTTTGTCCACAAGATTTTGGGATAAAAAGAGACAATAAAATAATAATTCTGCACCATCAGCTAAAATATTTTACCAAGACACTCTGCAGCAGAGGAAAATACATCACGTGTTCAAAAATGGAGATTTGTTTTCAGTCAAACGACAAAATGATTCACCCCAAGCAACAGATCTGCTTCGCTTACCGTGTGCACCATCAGATCTAGAGTGACTGCTGTTTCAAGAGTGTGAGGATCCCAAACATCTTAACTGTCACCAACGTCTCATCAACTAAGTTTATGCGTCACCAATTCTAAACAGGTTGATTGGGGGCCTTAGTCCTAGAGCCCCCCCCCCCCCCCTCCATTCCCCCTCCCCTCCCCCCCCCCCCCACATACACACACACAATTTGTGCCCTGACCAGGTTAGACCCAAGGATACTTAGTGGCCAAACCTTTCTAAATATTTCTATGCATGCTGTAGCGTGTGATGGCCGTAGTCACCTGCTTGGCGTTAAACCCCAATAACTGACATCCTAATTCTTATGCATGCTAGTTTGGCTGAACACTCGTGAAGTTCAAGTGTCGAGGAAGGTAGACAAATGCGTAAAAAATGCACATAGAAATGCACATGTACTTTTCTCAGCAGTGACATAGATTTTGCACGTACTACTGTCATTTGACATTCATAAACAACTGCTCATGTGTTTCATGTTACCGCTTCTATGTGGGCTGGATGGACTTCGATTCAAACCACAGACGCACTCACAAAATACAGGGAAGCCATTTCTTAACTTGGCGGCAAACACGCTATTTATTATCTACTGGGCATGCGCGATCTAAGGGACATAATCACCGGAGACACAACCACTATACAGGAGTTGTCTGCCATAGTCCAATATGCTTCATTATATGACACCTCCCTTTTTTTAGTTAAAACTTATCTAAACTGGACAAAATCAAATTCTTATCAAACAAATGAAATCAAATCTTTCCGAGATCAAACCGTAATGTAAGTGTTCAAGTTATTTGCAACCAGCAAAGCGTCTCTATCAATAATAATAAGAGAATCAGCAAGGCGTCTGTTTAATTATAACAAAAAGAACAAACTTGAACCTAAAAACACAAGCTCTCAGCTTTTACTCTACACAAACCTATCTATCGCAAAAAATGTGACTCTACATGTATGTTCACCATACATGGGTAACTACACCACAACGAAGATCAGGTCCTCGAATTACTGGAATCTTGCAGGCTTGATCACCACCCTGCCAGATGTAGTAGTGTATGGCTGTACAGTTTGTGAATCAGGTGGTCTGCCTCGAGGCTGTAGACTTTCTGTCTGGGCTGAGTCTTGCGCTGAAGACGAATCCTGGGACTGCTGCGGCTGTTGAAGCTCGTCGCGCGTCGTCGATCCGCTGGTTAACTCCTTGTTCTCGACCATCTGCCTCGGCTCACTGGCAGCAGCTGGACTCTCGGTATGCACACTGCGTCTAAGGTGCTTACGGTTACATGTCAGTACTCTGCTTGGAGTTTTGACCAGGTATCTTGGTGCGATTTGGCAGATCACCACACCTAGACGCTTCCACCCGGTCTCCCGTTCATCCCTCACAAGGACAGGGTCTCCTGGGGAAAGCTCCGGTAAGGGATGTGCTATCTGATCAAAGTGCTGTTTCTGGTATAACTTTGATCTGACATCTCGCTGTTGCACAACTTTTGGATCAACCGTCTTTGACTCTAGCATGGAAGGTAGCACAGGCAAAGTCGTACGTAGCCTGTGACCAAATGCTAGTTCTGCAGGACTGACACCTAAATTAGGGATAGGCATCGCATGGTAGATCAACAGGGCCATGTGTTGATCATCCTGCTTTAGAATGTTCTTTGCACTTTGGGCTCCACGTTCTGCTTCACCATTACTTTGTGGATAACCCGGGCTGCTGGTCACGTGCTTGAACTTTCAGTCTCTGGCTAATCTTGCGAACTGAAAAGAACCAAACTGTGGTCCGTTATCTGAGATCACAGTTTCTGGAATGCCATGGGTGGCAAAGATCTCTTTTAACTTCTCGATCACTGGGTTTGATGTCTGGTTGCTTGGGAGAGTTTTTATGTCTATGTACCTTGAATAATAATCAACTGATACAAGGTAATGATGTCCTTGTACTTCAAGAAGATCCACTCCAATCTTCTGGAACGGGCGATCTGGCATTTTTGATGGTAGTAGAGGCTCACTAGCCTGTGACGGCCTCTTCTCAAGACAGTATTGGCATGTTGAAACACAGTCTTGGATTTCCTTTGAAATACGTGGCCACCAGACGGCTTGTCTGGCACGTTCACGACACTTTGTGATACCTAAGTGTCCATCATGGATCCTGTCTAGGATTTCTGGACGCATGCTGTAGGGTATGACAATGCAATCACCTCTTGGCACAATTCCATCGACAACACTCAGTTCTCCGCGAACAGCAAAAGTAGTCTCTCGCTGCCAGTTTCACGTCAGCCTTGTAAATCGGCCAACCAGTCTGTGTGTATTCACGAACTGTTCTCAGGCAGATGTCTTTATCTGTCTCTTGTCTTATCTCCCGTAGTTTGCTCTCAGATACTGGCCAAGAAGATGTCACTTCACTCACGTATGCCTGAACATCTTCTTCTATAGTAGCAGCACTGCTGGCTGATGGACTTCTGGACAGCATAACAGCAATGACCAAGTCCTTGCCAGGTTTAAACTCAGCATGAGGCTTGAACCTCATAAGTCGCATTAAAATTCTCTGGCATCTCAGAGGTGTTTCTGAGAGATCCTTTGTATTGATGATGGGAACCAATGGTTTATGGTCTGTTTGTAATATGAAACTTTCAAGTCCCACTAAGTAGTGTTCGAAACGCTCACAAGTCCACACGGCGGCCAGACACTCCTTCTCGATCTGCACGTAGTGATGCTCTGAAGACGTGAGGGTGTGCGAACAGAATGCAACAGGGTGTAGTCCATCACTACCTTCCTGTAGCAGAAAACCACCGATCCCATAGCTGCTCGCGTCTGCAGATACTATGGTCGGCTTGGAAGGATCGAAGTAGGTCAGTGTCGGTGCTGTGGTCAGCATCTCCTTAACTTTGTGGAATGCTGCAGCCTGCTCAGGCCCCCAGGTTCATGCACTCTCTTTTGTCAGCAGGTCGTTCAGTGGTTTCAGTGTAGCTGAAAGTTGTGGAAGGTATGTCCCGAGGTAATTAATCATCCCCAGAATCTTCTCAGCTCCGCGACGTCTGCTGGATCTGGTAGGTCAATGATGGCATCAACCTTGGTCGGGTCGGGTCTGATACCCTAGGAGCTCACAATGTGGCCAAGAAAAGCAATTCCACGCTTTCTGTACTACACTTGCTCTCGTTCAGAGTTAGTCCCACACTGGTCAGTCTCTTTAAGACAGTTTGTATCAGTTTCTCGTGCTCTTCATCACTCTTACTATGAAGTAAGATGTCATCAAAGTAGCATATGACACCTTCTGTGTTGCTCAGGATCTCAGTCATCGTTTGTTGAAAGATCTCTGGTGCACTTGAAATACCAAAAGGCAACCGTTTCATGTAATAGCGTCCAAATGGGGTGATGAAACACGTAAGTTTGGCTGTCTCGGGATCCAGGGGAATCTGCCAAAATCCACTCTGTGCATCTAGTTTTGTGAAGATAGTGGAACCCTGAAGCTTATGGAGAATGTCATCGACAGTCGGTATAACATACCTTTTCTCTCTGCACTGCTTTGTTAAGTCTCTTGAGGTCAACACAAATTCTGATGTCGCCGTTCGGTTTTATCACAGGAACCATAGGTGACACCTACTCTGTTGGTTCTGTGAGTTCCTCGATGATGTCCTTATCTTTCATGCGTTTGAACTCTTTCTTCACTTTTTCCTGAAGGGGAATCGGTACTCGTCTTGCGACAGTCACACTGTATGGTGTCGCACCATCCTTCAAGCGAATCTTCACCGGCGGGCACTTCACTGTTCCCAGACCGACAGTTCCGATACGCTTCACAAGGCCACCTCTGTGGCTGTGCCTCTGCTCAGGAGGTTGTCTGCCTCCCCATCTATGACGTAGATGGAAGCTTGCGTAGTAGTGTAGGCTCTTCAACTTCCCACCTGGGCTGACAAGTGTGACGTTTTGTTTCAGAAAAGGCTTTCCAAGCTTTGCCCACGTTGCTCTGCTGATGACATTGACATCTGCGCCCGTGTCAATCTTGAAGCTGATCTGCTTGCCTCTCACCACCAAGTTAACTCGCCAAGGAGGATCGTCAGTCACCACTGATCCAACAAAGAGTTCTTTCACATCTGTAGTCTCAACTTCTTGGACACTCTTTGTCTTTGATCTACACACTCTAGCAAAATTTGACATTTTACCACACTTCATGCACTTCTTTCCCATTGCTAGATGCTTTCATGTGAGACAGTCCACACCTACTACAAGTTGGAGCTTGGTCCATCTTGCTACCACTCTGCTGATTCTGCCTACCTCCACTTTGAGGAAAGTTTTTCTTTCTGTGATATCTATCTCCATGGCTCACTCTGTCAACGTTGTGCGCTGCGGCTCCCTGTAGCTGTAACTCTCGTTTAACCTGCTCCTGTTGTCGAGCCATTGTAGTTGCCGACTTCAGCGTTAGGTCTGCTGTAAGTTGAAGCTTCTCAGAAAGTTCTTTGTCTAGCAGGCCTATTACAAGTTTATCCCGAATGCAGTCGTCCTTATTCGGAAATTCACAGTGCATTGCAAGGTCATGCAGACTTCTAATGTACTCTTCTACTGTCTTTCCTGGATGCTGGTCTCTTCTTGCGAACATAGCCCTCTCATGAATGAGATTCCTCTTTGGATTGAAATATTCATCAAACATGCCCACAACAATGTCAAAGTCTTTCTTCTGTTCACCATTCAACTTGAATGTTGCGAATATCTTGCCTGCCTCTGCTCCTAAGGAGTACAAAAGACTACTAACCTGCACCTCGCCACTGTCTTCGTTCAGCTTTGTTGCCAGACGAAAATGCTGGAAACGCTCTTTCCAACCGGCCCACATGGCTGGCTCATGAAAGTTAAATTCCTTTGGTGGCTTGAACATTGTCCTCTTCCAGAAATATACACTTCAAATGAACAGTCACTGATGCTGCACGTTTACTTCTGACACCATGTCGTGTTACCGCTTCTTATGCGGGCTGGATGGACTTTGATTCAAACCACAGACGCACTCACAAAATACAGGGAAGCCATTTCTTATCTTGGCGGCAAACACGCTATTTATTATCTACTGGGCATGCGCGATCTAAGGGACATAATCACTGGAGAGACAACCACTATACAGGAGTTGTCTGCCATAGTCCAAAATGCTTCATTAAATGACAATGTGTGCCCTGTCAGAAGGGTCATGGTCACAGAACAGATAAATGATGAGGATCAGTCGTGCATGTGAGCCATGAGGGCTTTGCCATTCTTGTTGCTGCAGTCTCCACTCTTATCAGTCGTGCATGTGAGCCATAAGGGCTTTGCCATTCTTGTTGCTGCAGTCTCCACTCTTGCTTATATATAGTATGCCATCCTGAATTTTTATGTGTATATCTGTTGGTATCAAAATGAGATATGTACACCTATGCTGATAAGCACAAGAAATGCAACAATTTTTGAATCACTGAAACACTGTGTGCGTTTCCAAAAATGTCGCATTTTTTTTTTTGCTTGTCAGTATACATCAATACATAAATATTTTGTGGATGATATTTTGTTGTTTGAGGGGAGAGGGGTGGGGGTTGTCTCAATTGGTTGGTCACATCTTGTTTTTCACACGTTTTTCTTGTAGGTCACATTTTATACTGAGCTTTAGTGTTTCCGATGATTCCCAAAATGCTGCATTTCTTTTGCTCATCAGGTCAGTATACATTAATACAGAAGTATTTTGTGGATAATATATATATATATTTTTTTTGGTGGGGGGGGGGGCGGGGGGGGGGGGGGGGGGTCTGAATTGGTTGATCTCATTTTGTTTTTCACACGTTTTTGTTGGAGGTCACATTTTATACTGAGCTTTAACCCTTTTAGCCCCAAGGTCCCATTTCTCCGATTTTGGAGGTGTTGCCCAACGACTATGTACCAGTTGCAGGAGATGGATTGACCATGATAATTCAAGGGTAGTGCCAGATTAGCTTGGCGCCTTCAGGCGCCAAGCTAATCTGGCACTACCCTTGAATTATCATGATCAATCTCCCGCTGTAGGGACTCGGGGGCTGAGTTAATATGTTGTTTTGCATGCTGTAGCAGAGTACGTGGATGTACATGTACTGATCAAAGGCTTCTGTGTTGCTGTTACGCATTATTGCTGTTTCTTTGAGTGCACACTTGTGTCCGCAGTTCATACTTCCTGCACACTCGAGTTGCGCATCGGTGTCATGCACGAGTTTCGTATCGGTGTCATGCAGGAGTTTCGTATCGGTGTCATGCACGAGTTTCGTATCGGTGTCATGCAGGAGTTTCGTATCGGTGTCATGCATAACCTGAATGCGTTAACTCATTACATCCTGATGTAATTATCCATTTTTGAACCTGTGAGGTGGAGACACATCGACCATGATAGTTGAAGGGTAGTGTCAGAATGGCTTGATGCCTACCGGCACCAAACTAATCTGACACTACCCTAGAAATAGAACTGGTCATGGTCAATCCACACCCTGTCATAGCGTGTCAGGGTTTTATGGCTTAACCCTTATCATTCGGAATACACCAGAGTGTCAAATAAGTTGGACTAATATAGTTCAAGGGTAGAGCCAGAACAGCTTGGCGCCTCTAGGCGCCAAGCTATTCTGGCACCACCCTTGCACTAAAGCCATTGGTCCGTATCTTTATCTGAAAGTACTATAATGTAGCTTGCATATAATATATGGCAGTGTACAAATGTGAAGCTTGCCACCTCAGTATGTGGGTTTAAAGAATGTTTGAAAGCGCATGGGTGGGACCGAAAAAAAAAAGTTGAATCCTGAAGCAAGAGTTTTGGGGCACTTTTTAAGTGGGAAAAAAAAATCTTAAATCCGGCTGTAGCCGGAAAAGTTCCACCCATGAAAGCGATTCTAGTAGTACTTAAAGTTGTCTTTTCATGACAACCATATAGCTTTTTTCATTGTCAAAGGTCACCAATGGCGTGATGTCGTTTGGGGAGACAATTTGAGTTTTAAACTCCTTCACTGCCACCGTCTGCAACTGATTTTTTAACCCCTTTACTGCCAGTGGATGCAGATTATGTTTTTGAAATTGTCAATTCAACGTGAAAGATTCCTAGCCAGCAGAGGGACAGGGGTACAAAGTGGCGTCAGCAAGAGGCATAGATCCACATGAGCCCCCGCAACTGCTGGGTGGCTCATGAGGATCTATGTCTCTTGCAGTGAGATTCTGAAGGGGTTAATTAAACCTACCCACAGATTGACTGCTGGGTAACTTCTTGTGCCCGGATTTGAACGAGGCCGGCTAGTGGCTCGTAAAGACCTGTGCTTCCTACGTTTGGGTTTTGCTCTCAGTTTGTACTTGCTAACTTTTTTTAACCCTTATCGTTCGGAATACACCAGTGTGTGAAATAAGTTTGACTAAAATAGTTCAAGGGTAGTGCCTGAATAGGTTGGCGCCTCCAGGCACCAAGCTATTCTGGCACCACCCTCGAACTAAAGCCATTAGTCTATGTCCTTATCTGCAAGTACTGTAATGTTTCTTGCATATATATGGCAGTGTACAAATGTGAAGCTTTTAGCCTCGGTATGATATGGGTTGATGACAAGAAATCAGCACAAATACATTTGGTGATAAGGCCTTATCCGAATTAAATATACTCCTGGTAAGGGCCAGGGTGGGGCCCAGAGGGCTTTGCTGTTCTTGTTATGTCATTTATACAGTGATTATTTTGTGTTAAGATAAGTGCCATTTGCAAGTGAAATAAAGTTTTGCATTGCGCCTGGGACATTTTGTTCCTTTGTCAGTGTTGGTTGCTGGTTAGGCTTGTAGGCGTGGTTTTCGGAATCCTGGTTTTCCGAGTGTTTTGTTGTTTAACCAATTTAACCCCATAGCCGGATTTGCCAAATTTTGGAGGCGTTGCCTAATGACTGCGTGCCAGCTGCAGGAGGTGAAATCACCATGATAATTCAGGGGTAGTGCCAGATGAGCTTGGCGCCTACCTTATCTGGCACTACCCTTGAATTATCATGGTCGAGCCATCCCCTGGTGTAGGGCGTTGGGGCTAAATGGGTTAATCAGTGAAGAGCAAAGACACATACCACGAACAATCCAGTATTATTTCATATAGGCAGAGATGGTTACCCCCCAAAAAAAATGGAGTAATGGGCTATGCCAG
Organism: Semisulcospira habei; assembly: GCA_036245525.1. Classification (NCBI taxonomy): domain Eukaryota; kingdom Metazoa; phylum Mollusca; class Gastropoda; family Semisulcospiridae; genus Semisulcospira; species Semisulcospira habei. Next base: position 249,634,539 of record BTPG01000001.1, read on the forward strand.
AAAGAGTAATCTTGGGTAAAAAGAGTAATGCTTTCTGTCAGCACATTTGATAGTTCTCAAACGCAATCTCACTCAACAAGTTCTTACAAAGCCTTGCAGTTTTTATTTGCACTCGAAATGAGATACAAGTGAAAAGAAAAAAAAAATCACTGTGTTAATTCAGGCATGCCTACTCTCAATTTGAAGTTTCAGTATTAGCTATTTGAAATTTCAGTAATACTATTAAAATTTCAGTAATACTATTACTATTGTTACCTATTATTTCTGCACTGTTTTTTATCTTGTGCCTTTTATATTAGCACGAGTGCAAAAATAAAAATGACACACACATCACTGACCAGGAGACATATAGTTTGTACATCTCTGTAATGGGTTAAATAATGGTTGGGCGCCCACCCCCCTTCTCCACTTAATTTTTTTTTTTAAACTTGCACAATGCGAAATTTTCTGATCATTGCACTTAGGTTCAACCAAGGGAAAGCAGACACCGACAGGTTGGTTTAAATAAAGGGACGTAATCGAGCAAATTGTCCTAGTGTGCTTACTCCCCTTGTTATTGTTTTAATTTGACTAACTCCAACATTTACTTTATTTCTAGATTTAAAAGGCAACTATTATTAATGATAAATTAGGAAATCATATAAATTATTATTTTATGTACTAATGTTGGATCTGGTCATGGACCCGGTTATGTTTTGAAGTAGGATTTTGTTTGATCACTTTCTAAGAAAAAAAAGCGGATTGGAATAGGATTTCAAAAATCGTAGTTTTTGTTTTAAATAATCGTAATAGTGTGAAAAAAATCGTAGTGGCGTAATCTATGCCAAAAATCGTAAGAAATTATTCCAAAATCGTAAGGGTATACATCTCTGTATAGGTCTTGGCGGACTAGGGTCGAAGTGCACATAATTTTCAATAGCCAATAACTACCCATTACAGGCATAGCGGTTTTGTTTGAGCTATTTTTAACGCCATGCAAAAATGTATTTTTCATTAAAATGTATTCTTTTGAAAAATACTTACCGATGGTATTACTTAAAGGAAATGGTTTCTTAGCTAGTCTAATTTTAGCCCAAAATTGTTGTGTACGAGTATGGTCATGATGGCAGGTGAGGGGCGCCATAGCCTAGGCGGAAACCCGGGTAGCCTCCCTTCCGGTTCAACCACGCATGCGCCACACCACTCATACGCCAGTCAGTTTTCTTAGCGAACCAGCGGCAAGCGGGGCAGGTGGGAGGGACCTTCGAGTAATACCATCGGTAAGTATTTTTCAAAAAAATACATTTTAATGAAAAATACATTTGTTTTCTCAAAACACATTACCGATGGTATTACTTAAAGGAAGAATCCCGAGGAGGAGGTGGGTGCCGCTATAGCGACCCCATCCCCTGCCATCCTGGCCGCTCGAGTCGGCCACCCTCCCGCAACCTCCCTCTAATTTTAGCAAAGATACTTAGGGCGCCGGGAGGGAGTGTTGCGCCGCCACGATGTCCCCCACCAGCGATAGGTTCTGGCGCTGGCTGGAGAGGTCTCTCAGGTAGAAGCGTGCGAAGGTGGTCTCCGCTCGCCAGCCCACGGCCGCCACAATGTCTTTGACCGCACAGTTCCGGTCGAATGCTAGGCTTGTGGCCATGGCTCTGATCTCGTGCGCCCTGATGCTCATGCGTTTGGCTGTATCAGGGGCAAGCTCCTGGTAGGCTGATCGTATCGGAGCCAAGAGGATATCGTTTGGGCCGAGATGTCGTTTCTACCTGGGGACAGAGAAGGAAAAGGCGGGTGCGTTCCCTGTGTATCGGCTTGGTCCGGCGCAGGTACACACGTAAGGCTCGCACCGGGTCCTGTTGTCTGGACTCCCGGGTGGAGCTTGGGTCTCGTAATGGTTGAATGGTGACCAGTTGAGGGGCCGTCAACGGCGATCTGGTCTTGGCTAGGAAGGCCGGGTCAGGAAGCAGCTGAACCGAGCCGTCAGCCCGAAACTGTAAACAGGCGGGGCGTGCTGAAAGGGCGTGCAGTTCGCTGACTGGAGGCTGACGCGAGGGCCAAAAGGAAGCAGGTCTTCCGAGTCACGTCCGGCAACCGCGCCAACTGGATCGGTTCGAAACGGGGCGAGTTGAGCCAGGTGAGTACCCAAGACAGGTCCCATCGCGGCACCAGGGATCGGAGGACAGGACGTTGTAGACCGAAGTGGGCCATCAGGTCGGCTAGGTCTTTGCAGGAACCCGGGTCGGGCAGTCCCAAGTGTCTGTACGTGTCGGCAATCATGGCCAGGTAGCCCCGGATGGTGATCAGTGCTAACTGCTGGTCGCTGAACAGCCAGATGAAGAAATCCGCCAACTGGGGAGATGTCAAGCCGATGGGGTGAAGGTGTCTGTCGTCACACCAGGCGCAGAGGACTCTCCACTTGCCTTCGTAGACTCGTCTGGTCGAGGCTCGACGAGCTGTAGCGATCGCGTCCACTGCCGCACCTGAGAAGCCTCTAGCTGCGAGGGCTTGCCAGACAACCTCCAGGCGTGGAGGAGGAGACGCTCGGGGCACGGGTGGAACAGCTGCTGCCGTGGTTGCTTGAGCATCGTCCGCGGTGTGGGGAGTGGTAGCGGGGGAGCCGTGGCAAGGTTCAGGAGGTCGGTTGTCCACGACTTGGTCCAGCAAAATGGCGCCACCAGGAACAGGATCGTGTTGCACCCTCTGAGCTTGAGTAGGACCTTGGGGACGAGCACGGTGGGCGGGTAGGCGTAGGCGACCAGACCGTCCCAAGAGATGGATAGAGCGTCGACTGCCCAGGCCAGAGGGTCTGGAATGGGTGAGACGAAGAGGGGAAGCTGTCGATTCCACCTCGTGGCGAAGAGGTCGATCATGGGAGCCTCCCAGGTTGCGGCGATCAGTTGAAAGATGTCGGGTCGCAGCGTCCACTCTGTATGGAGCAGTTGACCGCGTCGGGAGAGGGAGTCGGCCAGCACATTCAGATGACCCGGAATGTGACGTGCGCGAAGAGAGATGTCCCGATCCTCGCACCAGCGGAGCACCTGGTAGAGTAGTATGCATAGCGATGGAGAGCGGGTCCTGCCTTGCTTCTGGATGTACGAGACGACCGTGGAGTTGTCCGAGAGAACCAACAGTTCCTGATGTCGGATGCGGGGCTCCCAGGCCAGGAGGGCTTGCCATACTGCCTTCAGTTCTAACCAGTTGATGTGTCTGGACAGCGATTCCAGGGGCCACAGGCCGGAGGCAGTCTCGAACGACGGAAGGAGGTGAGCTCCCCAACCTGCGAGGCTTGCGTCGACGCAGAGAGACAGTGGGCGGCGGTGAGGACAGCGGCACTCCCGTCGCGAGCCAGGAAGGATCCGCCCAGCGCAGCAGGTGGGGACGGAGCATGGCAGGTACTGGAATCGGGGCCTCGAGGTCGGCCGACGACGGTCGCCAGTGAAGGAGGAGATGCAGTTGCAGAGGGCGGGAGTAGAGACGTCCTAGCGGTAGCAAGTCCGCAGCAGCGCTGATCAGACCTAAAAGCTGAAGCCACTGTCTGGCTGGAAGCGTCGTCAACTGGGACACCTGCCGAGCTAGAGTCGCCAACTTCTGGATGCGCTTCTCCGGCAGTCTGACGGTATTGTGGTTGGTGAGGAACTCCATACCGAGGTGAATAAAATGGCGTGCGGGAATGAGGTCGGACTTGCCAAGGTTGACCAGGAAGCCCAGGTTCTCGAGAAGTTGAAGCAGAGCATCTCGGTCTTCCCTCAGGGAGCGCTCGTCCTGGTTCCTCAAAAGCAGGTCGTCCAAGTAGTTCGACGTAGGGCTCGTGGAACTTCGACGGGCTCTGGCTACCACTGCGTCCATGAGGCGAGTGAAGGCCCAGGGGCTGAGGTTGAGGCCGAAGGGGAGCGCGCGGAACTGATAGACGACACCCTCGAAGGCGAAGCGTAGGTAACGTCTGGAAGCAGGATGCATGGGCACGTGCAGGTTAGCATCTGAGAGGTCCAGGCTGACCGCAAAGTCCATCGGCTGTACCTCTGAGCGAAGGGCCCGCACAGTCTCCATGCGGAAGGCCGGAGCGATGATGAACTTGTTCAGCGCCGAGAGGTCTATGACGGGGCGCCACTTGCCGCCGGGCTTGGGCACCACAAAGAGCCGACTGTAGAAGGCTGGGGAGTCGTGCCGGACCACCACCTCCGTGGCGGACTTCTGAAGCAGGGAGGAAACTTCGCCGCGGAGAGCTTCGGCTCTGAGCTGGTCTGACGGTACTGTAGTCCACACCGGGCTCCGGCGCAAGGGAGGTGGGGACCGGAAGGAGATCAGTAGTCCCTGAGTAATGGTAGAGAGAATCCACGGGTTGTCCGGAAACAGCGAGCGCCAGGCTTCGCTGTGAAGCGCCAGCCTCCCGCCGACCGGAGCTCCGGACGAGGTCGGCGGGGGCCGGAGGGGGAGAAAGTCAGTGCGCCCGGCCCCGCCCGGGGCGCCGGGCAGGTCTGGGCCAGGTGCGGGCGGGGAGGGGGGGTGGGGGAGGCTCGGTACTGGTGAAAGGGCGGGCGCGAGGAAAGGCTGGAGCTCTGGGGGGTAGGCGACCACCTCTGGTGAATGGGCGGGCGGTGGGTCTAGCAGTCCTCAGGGGGCGACCCGGGGCCTTGCGGGTTGGTCGAAAGGAAGCTGGAGCTGGGCGGATGGGCCAGGCGTCCTTATTGGCTTCCTTCACAGCGAGCCAGGCGGGGCCAAAAAGTAAGTCACCGCCGAGAGGCGCCTGCCGAAGCTGAGTCTTCACATCCAGCGGAATGGGACAGGAACGGAGAATCGCATCTCGGCGCAGTAAGTCGCAGTTAGAGGCGGCTGCCATGGAGTTGACAGCGACATGATATACAGCGCGGTTCCCCGAAACTGCTAGGGCGAGCAGGTCTCCCAGCAGAGGCGAAATTGACGGATGCCAGGCGTCCTCTACACGTCGAACGATGGCTTGCGTGACCAAATCTAGGAATCCCGCTGCTGCCAGGGTGTTCCTAATGAGTGTCGCGGTCTGTTCTACCCCGGGGAGGAGAGACTGACGTAAGGAAGTCCCAGAGAACGCCACTGCCACGGGGTCCGCTGTCGGTAGAGGGCAGGAAAAGTGCTGTGTATGGCCCGCATACCATGACTGCCGGAAGGCGATGTCTATACCTGTCGGCCACTTGGAGTCTGAGAAGAATCCTGCACCACATGCCCCTTGCGCGAGATGAGCAGAAAACGCATCACGTAACTCCCGGAAACCCGGCGGCTGGGGGAGAGATTTGAATCGCTTGGCCTGTCGTTCTGCGTCCACAAAGGCGGAAGCTTTCCTTTTAAGGACTGGAGAGGGAGGGCAGTCTTCTGCAGGGAGGCAAGCCGCGATAAGCCGTGCCGCTTCATCAAGGGCCCGCAGTGTCTCTAACCTATGTCCAATGGCAGCCGGTGGGAATTCCTCGTCGCCACCCGAGGGATTGGACGGGGCGGGGCTGGCCACCTGTAGCAGTGCCGACATCGATTCCTCGGGGTTCAGGCTAAGGGTGTCCTCTTCTGCCGGGACTGAGTGGGGAATCGGGTCCACTCCCAGACGAGGAGGAAGACTCCCGTCGCCGGGGCGGGTAACGGTCGTAGCCGGTGGAGGTGATCTTCTCACTGGTGCGTGGCGCTGCCAGTGTCTGCTAGAAGAATGGTCCCGTGAATCGCTCGACGCTGAGCGGGAAGCCCGAAGTCCTGACCTACAACGGTGTCGAGGGCGACGAGCGGCACTCCGCCGAGAGGAGCGTGAACGGGAGCGGGGGCGGCGATGCGGGGACCGGGAACGTCTGAAGTGGCGCGAAGCTGAACGCAAAGCAGAGTCATGCCTGTACTGTGTCCGCGGATGTCGGCTGGACTCCGACCGGTAGGATTCGACCCTCGGGCGAGTTGACAGCGTGAACGATGTCTAACGGCTGAGGTTCGCTCGGACTGAAGACGGGGAGTAACTCGCACCGCAGCAGAGCGAAGGCGACTGCTTCGTACCCGAGAGCGGGAGCGCGTCCGGCGAGAAGACTTGTCGGAACTTGAAGCCCGGACGGAAGGAGCTGGGCGGGGCGCTGGCGTTCCGCGCTGGTCCCTAGCGGAGAACGAGGTAGCGGAAGCAGCAGGACGAATCTGTGGCGAGAGCTTGTCAGCTACCTGGAGATCCGTATTAGTCAGGCCCGCAACCAGAGCGGGTGTAGGAGCCTGTATCGGTTCCTTATCAGGTGCCTGCAGCGGCGTTGCTACCAGGTAGAGACCACTCGACTGGACTGTGGTGGCTACCGGAGTCTTGTTTAGAGGCCTAGCCCGAGGCGCTCTAGGATCCTTGACCGCACAGAGACCACTCGACTGGACTGTGGTGGCTGCCAGTACTAGAGCACGTGCACGCGACCGAAGCCGCTGGTTCGTCTGCTCAGACACTCGGTCAGGGCCACTCGACTGGACTGTGGTGCGTACCAGTGTGGGATCGTTCTTCCGTGCTTGCGTAGGTTTCTTGCGGCCGTAGAAACTCCACAGCTGGGTCCACTGTTCCTCCAGCCATGGGGCACAGACCGAGCATGGACGCGTGGAGGCACAACCAGAACAGGGCAGGCAAACCACATGTTCGTCACTCGGCCACTGGAATTGCCCACATCGAGTGCATGTGCGGACTTGCCAACTGCAAAACATAATGTACAATGAAATGCAAGCGAGCGTGCCCCCGTGGGCCCGCACCGAATCCGCGTGAACGAACAAAGTGTACCGTGTAAGCCTACGCCCGGCGCTCCACCCCTACCCTTGAGCGCCTGACATAGTCAAAGGCAGAGATATTACCTGGCCATGCAAAGAAGTGAGGCACCAACCCGGTCAAACTTACTTACTTACTTACGCCTGTCACCCCTACCCGGGTATGGGCCGTCGACGAGAGACCTCCAGCAACTCCTGTCCTGTGCTTCTCCTTCGATTCTACTCCAGGTGGTTCCCAGTCTCTTGATGTCTGCTTGGAGGTCTCGACGCCAGGAGTTTCTCGGCCTACCTCTTTTCCTCTTTCCCTGGGGGTTCCATGACAATGCCTGCCTAGTGATACTGGAAGCTGGCTTTCTCAGACTGTGACCGATCCATCCCCATCTTCTTCGCCCAATTTCATTCTCTGCTGTTATCTGCTCTGTTCTCTCCCAGAGTCTGACGTTGCTGATCTTCTCTGGCCAGTGGATTTTCAAAATTCTTCTAAGGCAACTGTTCATGAAGGTCTGTACTCTGTTGACTGTGGTTTTTGTCAATCTCCATGTCTCTGCTCCATATAGGAGAACTGCTTTTACATTGGAGTTGAAAATCCGGACTTTGGTGTGTTGTGACAGCTCTCTGGAACTCCACACTTTTTTCAACTGGAGAAAGGCTGCTCTGGCTTTACCGATTCGTGCTCTGACATCTGCATCAGTGCCACCTTTTTTGTCTATGATGCTCCCGAGATAGGTGAAGGACTCCACCTCCTCCAACGGGGTGCCAGCAAGCAAGACTGGTTCTTCCCTGGTTGCGTTCAGCCTCATTGTCTTTGTTTTCTGTTTGTGAATGGTGAGGCCCACTTGGGACGAGATGTCAGCAAGCCTCGTGGTCTTGTCCTGCATTTGTTGATGAGTGTGGGACAGTAAAGCCAAGTCGTCTGCAAAATCGAGGTCGTCAAGCTGTGTCCACAGTGTCCACTGTATTCCACTTCGTCTGTGCTCTGTGGTCATCTTCATGACCCAGTCTATGGCCAGTAGGAAGAGGAACGGAGACAGCAGACACCCCTGCCTGACACCAGTTCTGACCTGGAGCTCTCTGGTGAACTGCCCTTCGTGGATCACGCGACATGTCATGCCATCATAGCTGCTCTTGATCAGGCGGACGAGCTTTGTGGGTACACCGTAGTGTCGTAGGAGTTTCCACAGAGTCTCTCGGTCCACGCTGTCAAATGCTTTCTCATAATCCACAAAGTTGACGTACAGCGGGGAGCTCCACTCCAGAGACTGTTCCACGATGATGCGGAGAGTGGCGATCTGGTCTGTACATGATCGGTTCTTCCTGAATCCTGCTTGCTGGTCTCTCAGCTGGGGGTCAACGGAGCTCTTCATTCTCTCTAGGATGATCCTGTTGAAGACCTTTCCTGGTACTGACAGCAAGGTGATTCCTCTGTAGTTGGAACACTTGCTGAGGTCGCCTTTCTTGGGAAGCTTGATTAGGTACCCCTCCTTCCAGTCAGCTGGCATCACCTCCTCTTCCCAGATCTTTCCTAACAGTGGGTACAGCATCTCAACTGTTGTCTCTAGGTCTGCTTTCAGAGACTCCGCTGGGATGCCATCTGGCCCTGCTGCTTTGCCATTCTTCAAAAATGCCACTGCTTTTCTGATCTCTTCCCGGCTGGGTCTGTCACAGCTGATGGGTAGGTCGGTCTCTGCCGGCTGGATGTCTGGGGGGTCGGGTGGGCTAGGTCTGTTCAGTAACTCTTCAAAATACTCGGCCCATCTGTCGAGTTGGTCTGCTCTGTCTGCAATAGGCTTGCCTTCTTTGTCTTTTACTGGTCTTTCTGTATGGCCATACTTACCCGACAATCTTCTGGTAATGTCGTAGAGCTGTTTCATGTTGCCGCTGCCTGCTGCCTTTTCTGCCTCTGCTGCCAGGCTGTCTGTGTAGGCCCTCTTGTCTGCCCTGATGCTCCTCTTCACCTCGCGGTTGGCTTCCGAGTATTCCCCCTGTGCCCTTACTTTGGCTGCTCTCGTGCGACTGTTGTTGACCGCTGCTTTCTTCTGCTTCCTCGCTTCTATCTTCTTCAAGGTCTGTGCCGACAGCCAGTCCTTGTGGTGGTGTTTCCTGAACCCTACAGTGTCTTTGCAGGTTGAGTTCAGCGCCTCTCTAACTGCCTTCCACTGCTGCTCTGTGGTGACCGCCTCCTCTTCATTTACTAGCTCCTGTAGCGCTTGAAACCGGTTGGACAGCACCAGTTTGAACTCTTCTCTAACTCCAGTTTCTCTCAGGAGGCCTACATTATAGCGCTGTCTTCTTGTTGTCTCTGTGCGGCTTTTCTTTAGCTTGAGCTTCATTCTTAAGGTAAGCAGATGGTGGTCTGAGGCGACATCTGCTCCCCTCCTCACTCGAACATCTTGAAGGGATCTTCTAAATTTCTTGCTAATGCAGATATGGTCTATTTGGTTCTCTGTTGTATGGTCAGGTGAGACCCAAGTTGCTTTGTGTATTCTTCTGTGTGGGAAGATGCTGCCTCCAATGACAAGTCGGTTTAGAGCACAAAAGTCTACAAACCTCTCCCCGTTCTCACTCATCTCCGAGCCTAGTCCCTGTCTCCCCATCACCTCTTCGTATCCGGTGTTGTCCTCCCCTATTTGGCATTAAAATCGCCCATGACGATGGTGATGTCTCGCTCCGCACATTTGTCCACGGCACTCTGGAGTCGGTCGTAGAACTCCTGTTTCTCTTCCTCGTCACTGTCATTGGTGGGCGCATAACACTGGATGACGTTCAGCTTGAGCTTTTTCTTAGTTCTAAAGGCTGCTGTTATAATTCTTGGCCCAAGAGGTTCCCAGCCCATCAGCGCTCTCTGTGCCACTGGTGACAGCATGAGTGCTACTCCTTCTGTATGGGGGGCATTCTCCTCTTCATGACCTGAATACAGAATCATCTCCCCACTTAACAGCCTTTTCTGGCCAGACTGCGTCCATCTGGCTTCACTGATGCCTAGCAGGGAAAGGTTGTACTTTTGCATTTCCGCTGCTATCTGGGCGGCCTTGCCGCTCTGGTACATGGTCTTGACGTTCCATGTGCCCATGGTTGTATCCCTGGATAGAGAGAGGCGGCTCGGTCCTGTGGCTTCCGAAGACTTCCGGCTTTCACCACAGGACATCATAAGTCTTCTAGTAGAAGAACCTTCCTCCTCCAGGAAAGGAATTACTGTTAATCTTTTCGTCGGCGTTTTTGTAGCTATTTCCTTTTTTGCAGGGTGGGGAAGCTACCCCCACGCCCAACCCCCTTACTAGGAGGACCAGGGGTTTTCTGTCGGGGTCACCTTCCCTTAGACCATGTTGGTTCACGGCACCTTATTTCATTCGGTGCACCCCTTTCACGAGGGACCCCCTATCCACCACCCAGGGGACGCGCCTCAACGCCGTATGGTCCCAGCGCGAGGAACCCGGTCAAAGACCCACCAGAATGGCTAGCACGCAGACACGGCCCGGCGTCGGACGGCGACCACGTGAAGCTGATGCCGGGAGAAGCCACTGGCGTCAGAGAAAGCGCCGAAACGAAGTCTCTGCAACAGCAGGCACTGAGGGCAGGCTGAAGAGCGAAGTAGAAGCTCGGCACACACGAGGAACACGCACTAGGGCCCGAGCGGCACAAGGGCGTGAGCACAGTTCAACATGGAGTCGCCGCGCTCGGTAGAAACAAGATGGCGACGACGGGTGAAATCCACAAGTAACGTTCACTAGGAACAAGAATTCCTAAGTCCGTAGCCCGACGGAAACCCCAAGCCAGGTTTCCCACCTTGAACAAAGCTTCCTTCTGTTTAGACTTTCCTAACGAAGATAGAGTCCTATCGAACAGAGCGAGTCCCGTACACAACCTTCTGAGACTAGCAAAGAAAACTGACTGGCGTATGACTGGTGTGGCGCATGCGTGGTTGAACCAGAAGGGAGGCTACCCGGGTTTCCGCCTAGGCTATGGCGCCCCTCACCTGCCATCATGACCATACTCGTACACAACAATTTTGGGCTAAAATTAGACTAGCTAAGAAACCATTTCCTTTAAGTAATACCATCGGTAATGTGTTTTGAGAAAACAAATAACGCTGCAATTCAGCAAGACAGTTAGTTTGCAGTTACTGGCTTGGAATACAAAATCCAGTCCAGACCAATACGGTGACTGCCAAGCGTGTAAAATGCAGAAAAGAACCCAACGATAAAAGAAACACGCTTACAAAAGACCGTGACAACACAATTTATTAATGTTTTGGGTTTTAACATGAACAAACAAGTATACAATGTGCAACTTTTCTGATGAGGATCCAAGAGTTCCTGCAGGAATCATAGCGACAACAAGCGCTACTGACGAAGGCTTAATCAACTTGACCATACGAGAATTATAGCAAGAATGGAAAAGCCCTTACAATGTGTCATGTGTTTAACCCTCTTAGCCCCAAGGTCCCATTTCTCAAATTTTGGGAGTGTTGCCCAACGACTGTGTGCCAGTTGCAGGCGATGGATCGACCATGATAATTCAAGGGTAGTGCCAGATTAGCTTGGCGCCTTTAGGCGCCAAGCTAATCTGGCACTAACCCTTGAATCATCATGGTTAAGCCATCTCCTGTACGGATCCGGGGCTAAAAAAGGGTTAACCATTTGACATAATGGGCAAGTTTTCAGTAAAAGGTTGGCTTTTGTACCCGTGAAAACAATGTTTCCTCAAAAAGTATGCATTTTTATATTTTTTAAACAAAGGGAACATATCAACCTCTCATGACCCTTGACCTTTGCGAGGGGTCCACCAAATTAGTGTGCATCCACTATCTTCGTGTCAAATTTGATTGACAAGTTTGCAAACAAACTGATAAAAGTAAATTTCTACCCAAAGTACCTGGCAAAAGTAGGCATTTTCACACATTTACCAATCACTTGTGACCTTTCACCTTTCCAAGGGGTCCAGTATCGAACACAAACATTTCCATACATAATAACATCAGTCTGATGCCAATCACATTCACAAGAACACATTTTATTCAGGAATTGTTCACAACGCTTTGTATTTTATCACAACATGTATGGCAAATGCCACATACACATTACATGGAAATATACTGAGGAGCAAAAGGAATGCAACATTTTTGGAAACATCGAAAACACTGAAATGTTTCCAATGATTTCAAAAAATGTCGCATTTCGTGAGGATTAAAAAAATGTCGCATTTCTTTTGCTCCTCAGTATACAAATTATAAGTTGGGAATACTATCAAGCTCGGTGCGTAAATCTGTTTAAATTCACAATTCAGACCCAAAGAGTGACTGCCAAACATGTAAGATGCATCGAAGAAAGAAACACGATTAGAAAAGACAGGGAGAACACAACAGTGTAACAGTGTTCTGTCTTTTCTAAGTGTGTTTCTTTTATCGTTGGGTTATTCGCTTTTTCAAATTCAGTAAATGCTTCAACTCACATGCTAGCAGTATGTGAACCGATTCATTTGCTGACTGAATGAGATTTCTCTTGAAACAACACAAAATCCAGAAGTCTGAAACTCTCTGACCAAACGTTCAAAAGTCAAACTTGTAGTCTATATACACAGTACATTATATACAGCCTAAAGCTAGGGTTCCACAAGCACAAATCCGATCCGAATCTGATATGGTGATGCAATTTTCCTTTAAAAAATTTCATCATTCATTCAAAGTCGGATGTGAATTCGTTTCCACATCGGGCATATGGAAACACACAAACATGAAAAGGACTTACACAAACTTTTATGTTTCGGACTCGCGTCGGATTCAAATTGAGTCTGTATCGGATTCGTGTTTATGGACAGTCAGACTGCCTGCATCAAAGCAAACGAAAATGCAGAGGGATAATGTGATATGACATTATCCTGATAACACACCATATAAAAAAAACTACATCAAAAAGTGCCATGGGGAAATCAGGCATTTCCAGAAATGCCCACAATTTGCAATGAGAATAAGTATTTTTAAACCCCTAACTGCCGGGGCAAAGCGAACGTTATCCAGCTGCAAGAGACATAAACCCTCATGAGCCCCCGCGACAGCGGGGGCTCATGAGGATTTATGTCTCTTGTTGGTCCTATATTCATTACACCTATTTCTGGCTCTACTTAATCTGTTCTTCACGCAAATGTTGGTCAATGCGCAGTGTTTTCAGTCGCGAAATTCGTGATCACTGGTTGCTAAGGGGTTAAGAAGACATTTCTGAAAATGCCTACGAGTTCAGCAAATACTAACACACTCTACATATACTAATTCTTATACTTGCTAGCATGTTTCATTGATGCAGGTTTACAAATTTCCTTTGAAAAGTATCATTCTTTAAAGTAACTTTGTGTGAAGAAAAACTTCAAATTTTCCTGTATCATTGTGGGAAACACACACATGCCACTTGGGCTATGGAAGCTACAATGTTTAGGCATTCTGTCTGCTTGAAAACGGACATTTCTGGCAATGCTTGATTTCCCAATATGACTATAACATACATGCATCTACACAATGTAATCCAAACTTACTCACCCACACGCTATTATGATCATGTTGTGTGCATTGCATGACTGCATTTGTGCGAATGCATTGCATGAATATATGTGTGTACTTGAATGTAATAAGGTGCGACCTTGCATACTGAGAATATGCATAAACAAGAACTAATGTAGATTTCGCACTTGTCTCCCCTGATTCGCTGTGGCTGAAAAAAGGCAGCGAATCAAGGGAGACAAGCAGTCAGGTAGACTCCTCTCAGGCGCACAGAGCCGGGAGGTGTATCATCAAAATAAATAATCCAATTAGGCTACACCACAGGGAATTCTGACCCATGAGGAATTCAGCCCTCTCAAGTCCAGACAGCAAGTCGTGTTTTAACCCCTTCACTGCCAAGAAAAAGGGAGGATGATCCAACTGCAAGAGGCATAGATCTGCATGAGCCCCTGCAACTGCGGGGGCTCATGAAGATCTATGCCTCTTGCTGAGACCAATTTGTATCCATGTTTCTTGGACGGGTTCGGCTTTTGATCGTTGAATGAACAAAGATTTCAGAAACAAACATGTACGTACAGCGGCAGGCAAGCGATGCATAAATTTCACACATTTCTGTGGCCTGGTCAGCTATATATTAATTATGGACTTGCTGTGTACTGCACTCAAGAGGGCAGAAGCTGAACTGACCGCTTGCATCTAAACCATTGACGTTTTGGACTTCTGACGGCGCGTCCTCATGCGCGTTTCCGTAACTGGTGGCTGCAACAGAGAAAGTGCCCGTTAAATAAAAGTCATTCGCTACATCCCAAATAGCATCCTCATTTAGAGGCACAGCTGGAGACGATCTCCAAGAGGCATGAATTCGTACGAGCCCCTACTGTCGCACGGACAGGGATGAATGCTGTGCCTGCTAGACCCCAAGTCCTAATAACTGATGAAAGAGGCACAGATCTGCGTGATGCAGTTGCGTTGCAAATTTATGCTTCTTGTCTCTTGGCTTGACTTCGCGAACGAAGATTTTATAGGAGTTGCCCACGACGTCTGCAGGCTTGTTCGTGGCTGCGGAGGCCAATCCGAGACAGGCAGGTTCGACCGCAGTGGCTGCAGGGGAAGGTATGGCCAGGGTTCTGAGCTGCGGCATCTCTGTTTTTTCTCCTGAGCCGCTTGTCCTTAAGGCTAGCTCTGCGAGAGTCCTCAAAGTACAAAGTGCTTCTTGTGCATGGAAAGGAATTGATGAGGGGCTGGATAATGCACATCTGCTAATATTATTTTGTATGTATGAAATGGACCATGATAGTTCAAGCGAAGTGCATTGTAGAAGCTGCGTAGTTGATCACAGTCTGTCATGACTGTCAGGTCAAGGGTTTAACCTTTTCTTGGCTAGCACCGACGATTACAAGGCTACAGAGGCCAATGCATTAGTCACCAATACAATCCAAGGAGACACGGTGTATTCATTTCAACTTGTATTAATCTCAAGTGTTTTTAATTTCAAGCTAAACAACTTGTGTACTTCTAACTTACAAGGTGCATACAGGCAAATGGGGTGCATACAGGCAAATGGATCTTAAAAACTACAAAATAACACACGGGGCTTGTCTACTGCAGCATAACCGTTGTCTGTAGCCTGTAGACAGAGTTCGCCCATTGTGCATGCAGCCTCTGGTACTGCACAATGTACCAGCGTCTCCAAGCACATGGGAGTTAACCCATTATAACCTGAGGCCGAATTTTTTAAAATGTGCTTATTGCCTTATGAAGGCAACATTACAAAGTAAGGCATAGATCAACCACTTTAGTTCAAGGGTGGTGCCAGAATAGCTTGGCGCCTCAGACGCCAAGCTATTTTGGCACCACCCTTAAACTATCATAGTCAAATTTATTTCAAGCATGTGAATCAGGATGAAAAGGGTTAAACAAAAGCAGGCAAAACAAAGCCAATGCCTACCTCATAGGGAGCGCAATCGAACGGTGCAGGCATTTCTTTCTTTATCTTTTGACGGCCGCGTCTGTTGGACTCCTCAAGGGCGCCAGATGTCTCCCTGATGGTTGCCTCCGACGAGTCTACCGATAATATGGCACTCGATTTGGCAGACTTGTCTGGGCTGATCAGACGTAACAGCTTCCGAGCTGGCAGAAAAACAATTTGAATTATTTTATCTGTCAACTTACTAAATCATTGTTGGTGATGCACACACATTCAGAATCAGCTTGTTCAGTGCCAGCTGACACAGAGTACCATTACGCATAAATCTGAGAACACATTTCAGCATCATTTATGTTATGTTTGTTACGCCTTGTTGACGCGCCTAATGAACTTTAACAGCAGTTTGGACACGCAGCAAAAGCACACGCCTAATCTCACTTAATTCTTCTGCGCTGCCGTTAGCACGTCAATCTATTTTTAGCTGTTTCTCGTACTGATAAACTTGTATTTATAGAACGGCGTTAAATTACTTGATATTAAGACGATGTGTGCTGAAGTGGATTCTCATAATAATAATAATAACAACGGTAATATAGGCACTTTTTCTCAATTTTTGGGCGAATCGACTCACAGCGCTGCGAACTGAATTGATTGATTGTACATTGCTTAATGTCCCGACAGCAACAAGACTTTCTCAGGACGTGCCTGCACTGCTTGTGAAAAAAAAACTAAACAGAACATTGAATGTATGTCGCCAGCCGGTCCAATACGTTAAATAAACCTAACACATGGGGCCTAAATAAAGCTAAGACCATTTAGCAACACACATCCAATATCAAGAGCTACAGGCAGTGCAGACAGTAGGGAGAGTTTTGAAAAGGCAAATACAGGTGAATGGACAAAGGGTAGACAGAAACACATGCCCCAGAATAGAGAGGAAAACCCACCCTGTGGGGCTGACCAGGGTGACCCTGAGAACTAAAAAGTAGTTAACCCCACCCAAGTCCCCCAGGGCAGACCCGGGTGGGAGCTGCGAACTGAAACCCAACACGCACGCTCACATAACACACACAGATTTTACTCTGGAGACAAACAGGACATTCACTCGATGCGACGGGTTACAAAGCCATCCATTACCCCTGTGCTACGCATGCCGCCGAAACCACAAATTAAAACCAGTGCGTCCACCATGTTAAAGTTTTTGTGAATATTACTGCACCCTTGGTGACTGATAAAATGCCCAAGGCGGCGGGCGTGTGAATGACCGATAATCATGATGCAGGTCATTATTTCGAGTAGTATGGTGCGCTGACGAAGAACGATGCGCGGTGTACGAGGAATATATGCCCAGTCACGTGACCCACACGCGCTGGGAAAGTAGGTCAGTGCCAGAATGAAACGTAAAAAAGGAAATGCAAGGTGGTGCGGCTGGCCAGAGAAGTAAGGCAAATTGTGCCCGAGTACGCACGACCCCGCAAAGCGATGGGACCGGTTTGTAAAACGGGGGTTCCGTGACCTAACCGATGCGACTCACGAGTCGCGCTGGTAGGACGCCAAGAACCAAGGTGTCAAGATGTAGGGAAAGTATAGCTCAAAACAGAAAATGAGACAAAAACTGAACGTCTCGACGTACCAAGGCCCTGACAGACTAATAACAGAGAAGCTCCTCACCTTACCTCTTCGATCTGTTATGCTTCTTGCTGTCAGAGACAAAAGAAAATCAAACAATTCGCTGCCGTCGATCGATCTCTGTTGATCACTCGCGCTGTCTTGCTGTCAGAGACAAAAGAAAATCAAACAATTCGCTGCCGTCGATCTGTTATGCTTCTTGCTGTCAGAGACAAAAGAAAATCAAACAATTCGCTGCCGTCGATCTGTTATGCTTCTTGCTGTCAGAGACGACACAACGGCGTCGACTGCGTCAGCAGTAAGGCGCAATGCCACTGCGCACCCTTAATACCAAAATTGTACTGACACAGTAGTTTCCTGATTGGTTAGTTTTTATTGCCCCTAGAGGGGGGCCTCCTCACTTGGATCGTCTGCTACTCAACAGACAGCTTCCAAGCGTTACCCTGTTTAAATTTAGCAAGTGTCGCCTTTGTATCATAAAATAGATTTGTGGCCCGAGACCAGTACCAAAGTGTGTGTGCGGGAAGGGTGCATTGATTGTACATTGATTGATTGTACATTGCTTAACGTCCCGACAGCAACAAGGCTTTCTCAGGACGTGCCTGCACTGCTTGTGAAAAAAAACAACTAAACAGAACATTGAATGTATGTCGCCAGCCGGTCAAATACATTAAATAAACCTAACACATGGGGCCTAAATAAAGCTAAGACCATTTAGCAACACACATCCAATATCAAGAGCTACAGGCAGTGCAGACAGTAGGGAGAGTTTTAAAAAGGCAAATACAGGTGAATGGACCTCGGGTAGACAGAAACACATGCCCCAGAATAGAGAGAAAAACTCACCCTGTGGGGCTGACCAGGGTGACCCTGGGAACTAAAAAGTACCTAACCCCACCCAAGTCCCCCAGGGCAGACCCGGGTGGGGGGGAAGGGTGCAGGGGGGGGGGGGGGTAGAAGAACCGGAGTATCCGGAGAAAGAACCCCCCCCCCCCCCCCCCCCCCCCTCCCCCCCCGACGGTCCGCCTGAATTAACAGTGACACTTACTAGAGGAGAAAAGTCCGACGCCGGAACCCGTTTTTGAATCTCACACCTTTAGCATTGGTGGCAGGCACCTTAACCACTGCGCCACGGCCCGCCCTTGTATCTAAATGAACCATAGCTAGACCTGTGTGTAGCGTTTCAAAGACATCTGTTACAGAAGTGTGTCATTGAACAGTTACGGCGGTAGTGGGCCTTCAAGTAAATATCAAAAACCCGAGATGTCTCAGGAACATGGATTCAAAGTGGTGTCGCCCCCGCAACTGCGGGGGCTCATGAGGATCTATGCCTCTTGCTGCCGGGTGTTGTTCAAGTTTCCTGGCACTGAAGGGGTTAGATGACAATAATTTACAAGTTACAGTCGACGCTGCTCACAAGTCATAACAAGATCCGAGGTCCCAACAGCATTTTAAAATGAACATCTGCCCCCAAAATACACACAATTTGATGTAAATATCCGGAAGAGTTTCTGAGATACAAGCAATTAAAGAGACCCTCACGGCTGAAAATAAATTTAGCACTGGCAACAGCTGTTTCTAAATAAACTTGGCAGTCAAACAGTTAAGAAAAAAACAAAACAAACATGCAAAACAAACAATAAATAACTCAGAAGAGAATAATTTAAAAATTACAAATAAACTGGCGAAAGATGGAGAAATTGAACTCCAAACACGAATGAAACAGAAGCATGAATATTGTTTCCTGATTGTGAAAGTGCATACCAGAAAGGAAGATACCTTGCAAAATCAGTAGTCAGGCTGACGTGTTCTTTTTGAAAGCTCGTGCCAAATACAGATTTTGCCAGCATCTTTCCTTCAATAATGAAAACGGCCCGGAAACCTCCAAAACTGGATTTATTTCAAACACTTACTATGGAATGCACCTATAGAGAACACACTGCAAAACGGAAAATAAATTGTTCTATTCACTTTTCTCACTGCCCTGACCGCAGTTCTTTGCAAACCCAGGTCTTAACCCTTTTGGCCCCAAGGTCCCTTTTCTCAAATTTTGGAGGTGTTGCCTAACGACTTTGTACCAGTTGTAGGAGATGGCTTGATCATGATAATTAAAGGGCAGTGCCAGATGAGCTTGGCGCCCTGAAGGCGCCAAGCTCATCCGGCACTACCCTTGAATTATCATGATCAATCCATCTCCTGCTGCAGGGTCCCGGGGCTAAAATGGTTAAAATAACTAGTCGTGACAACCAGCCAGTAAGTATGCAAAAATCTAGTGCAACTATTGTCGCAACTACCGGGGTAAGGATTAAGCTGCACCAATTCAGACAAAAATTTATTTTTCTCTAAAATATATTTTTTCGAGAAAATACTTACCGATGGCATTACTGTATGGAAGTAGCACTTAGCCTAACAATTTCAGCCCAGGATCGTTGTGTACAGCAACGCCACCGGGGAACCCTCAAGTGAGCTGTACCAACGTCCCTGAATAGCTTCCCTTTACTGAGTAGTCTCCCTTACCTTATACGGCACGTGCGCAGCCGTTACCAGTTTTCGCACTTAGCTTACTGGCGGCGAGCGGGGCAGGTGGGAGGGTCCTCCGAGTAATGCCATCGGTAAGTATTTTCTCGAAAAAATATATTTTAGAGAAAAATAAATTTGTTTCATCAAAAAACATTACCGATGGCATTACTGTATGGAAGAATGGCGAATAGGAGGAAGGCGCCGCCAACTATCCCGCGATTGCGGACGCATTAGTGAATAAGACTGGGATCAACACCTCACAATTTCAGCGAAGCGTACCTAATGCGCATGGCGCGCTGGCAGGGAGTGTTGAGCCGCTGAGACGTCACCCACCAGGGCCAGGGTGCCACGCTGGCCGGAGAGGTCGCGTAGATAGAAACGTGCAAAGATGGATTCAGCCCTCCAGCCGACTGCGGCAACAATGTCCCGGACTGCGCAGTTGCGGTCAAAGGCGAGGCTGGTCGATACAGCTCTGATTTCGTGCGCCCGAATTCGCAGCCGCTTGGCCCCTGAGGGGGAGAGGTCCTCGTAAGCGGAGCGTGTGATCCACCGCAACCATGAAGAGATAGTCTGCGCAGTAATGTCCGACTTGCCATGATATAAGGGCAGAAAAAGGCGGGAGCGATTTTTTCGGAAAGGTTTTGTTCGTCGGAGGTATATCTTCAAGGCCCGAACAGGGTCCTGTGGGCAGGAGTCCGGGGACTGGGAAGCAATCTGCAGTGGCCGTATGGTGATTATCTGTGGCCGGGCAGAGGGGAGCCTGTTTTTGGCGAGAAAGGCTGGATTAGTGAGGAGCTGCACTGTGCCATCCGCCCGGAACTGAAGGCAAGCGGGCTCTGTGGAAAGGGCATGGAGCTCGCTAACCCGCGCTGCAGTGGCGAGAGCAAGGAGAAAACAAGTTTTCCTGGTAAGGTTGGCCAGAGAGGCCAGATGTAGGGGCTCAAAGCGTGCGGAATTGAGCCACGTTAGTACCCAGGGAAGGTCCCAGCGGGGCACCAGTGAGCGCGGAACCAGACGACGGAGGTCAAAATTGGCCATCAGGTCCGAAATATCTTTACACGCGCCTGGGTCCTCACGCCCCAAATGTCTGTAAGTGTCGGTAATCATAGCCAAGTAACCCTGTATGGTAATGGGCGCCAAGTGTTGGTCCTCAAAAAGCCATAAGAAAAAATCGGCGAGGAGTGGCATAGTCAGTGTCGTGGAGGAAAGGCGTCGAGCCGCGCACCAGGACTGGTAGACGCGCCACTTCCCTTCGTACACCCTGCGGGGGGATGGTCTGCGGGCTGCAGCGATAGCTTCCACCGCTGCATGTGAGTAACCTCGTGCTGCGAGGGCCGCCCGTACAACCGCCAGGCGTGTAAGGCTAGCCTCTCCGGGCACGGGTGGAAAAGGGCTTGTCGGGGCTGTTTCAACATCGTGCGAGGCGTCGGTAGCCTCACGGGGGGCTCCGTGGCGAGGCTCAACAGGTCGGTCGTCCAGCTCTTGGTCCAGTGGAACAGGGCGACCAGGAGGAGGACCGTGTTGCACTCCCTGAGCTTGTGAATGATCTTGGGAATCAGAACCGTGGGGGGATAGGCGTAGGCCACGAGGCCGTCCCAAGGAAGAGACAGGGCATCCACTCCCCACGCGAGGGGATCCGAAATGGGAGACACAAAGACTGGCAGTTGTCTGTTCCACCTCGTCGCGAATAGATCGATGGAGGGAGTCTCCCAGCGGGCACATATCTTGAAAATCTCCGGACTGAGGGACCATTCGGTGTGGAGAGGTTGGCCCCGACGGGACAAGGAGTCCGCTAACACATTTAGATGTCCAGGAATGTGGCGAGCCCGGATAGAAATCCCGCGATCCCGACACCAAAGCATCATCTGGTACAGGAGCATGCAGAGAGGAGATCGTGTCCCTCCTAACTTCTGGATGTAAGAGACAATTGATGTGCTTGTCCGAGAGGCTCGGCGGCCACTGTCCCGAAATCGAAGCAAAGCTCGGCAGGAGATGCGCGCCCCAACCCGAGCGGCTGGCGTCAGTGCAAAGGGAAAGCCGAGGAAGGGGGGAGGACAGAGGAACACCTGTCCGAAGCCACCCTGGATCCATCCAACGGAGGAGGTTGGACCTGATCAAGGGGGGAACGGGCACCAAGGTGTTGAGGTCGCCCGAGGAGGGGCGCCAGTGTAATAGCAGATGAAGCTGGAGAGGTCGCGTAAACAGTCTGCCGAGGGGCAAGAGATCCGCCGCCGCACTTAGGAGACCGAGCAGCTGGAGCCAGGTCCGGGCTGACACCGCGTCGGCAACGTACACTGTCCGAGAAAGATCGATCAACTTCTGGACACGAGGCTCGGGCAAACACACGGTGTTGAGGTCGGTCAGAAATTCCATGCCCAGGTGTATAAACCGACGAGACGGCAAGAGGTCCGACTTTCCCTCGGCTCGTTGACCTGGAAGCCAAGGCGGCGAAGGAGATCTCGCAGCGAGTCTCTGTCCGTCGCGAGGGCGATGGAGTCCTAATTCCGAAGCAGGAGGTCGTCCAGGTAGTTGGATGAGGGGCTGGAGGCTGACCGACGGGCCCTGGCCAATACGGCATCCATAAGTCTCGTGAACACCCATGGGCTGAGGTTGAGTCCGAAAGGTAGTGCGCGGAACTGGAAAACATGTCCTTCGAAGGCGAAGCGGAGAAAGCGCCGTGACGACGAGTGGATCGGGACATGGAAGTAAGCGTCCGTGAGATCGAGACTGATAGCAAAGTCGAGAGGTTGGACGGCAGCCCAAAGCGCCCTCGCCGTCTCCATGCGAAAGGGGGGAGCCGAAATAAACTTGTTGAGCGCCGATAAGTCGATGATTGGACGCCACCGGCCGCCTGGTTTGGGTACGACGAAGAGGCGACTGTAGAAAGCAGGCGAGTCGTGACGCGTCACCAGTTCCGTCGCAGCTTTCCGGAGGAGATCCGCAATCTCCAGCCGAAGAGCGGCCGCCTTGAGCGGGTCTGCCGGTGACTGAGTCCACAAGGGCGAGCGTCGGAGCGGGGGTGGGTGTTGAAAGGTCAGGCGCAGACCATCTGAAACAACAGAATGTATCCAAGGGTCGTCGGGCAGCAGCGACCGCCACTCGGTGCTGTGCAGAGCTAACCTCCCGCCGACTGGCGACCCAAAAGGTGTCAGCGGGGATGGAGATGGGGAGCGTCATTGGATCCGGCCACGCCCGGGCCGCCGAGAACGTCGGGGCCAGGCGGAGGCGGAAGAGGACGGGGCCGCGAGGGGTCGACCGAACTGTGGCTGTCGACTAAAACGAGACGAGGATCCTGCGAGGGGACGGAAGGTGGGTCTGGGGAACCGCAGGGCGTGACCCCCTGACCTGCGGGTTGGAGGAAAGCGACGGCAGTCACTTCTAGGAGCGCTTGGCCACAGGTCCTTGGAGGATTCCCGCACCCCCTGCCAAGTCGGGGCGAAGAGGTTTGATCCACCAATGGGGGCCTGGCGGAGCTGCGTCTTAAACAGATGGGGGTAAGCCTGGGCAAGAACGAAGGAGGCTGTCGCGACGCATTAAATCACAATTAACCACGCCCGTTAATGAGTTGGAAGAGGCGTGGTAAGCTGCCCGATTCGCCACTGTAGCAATGGTGCGAATATCCTCCAATTGGGAAACACTGGAGCGCCCAGACGCCGCAGCGCAACGAACAATAGCCTGTGTCGCCAGTTCCAGAAAACCGGTTCATGCGAGTGTATTTCAAATTCTAATTGCCGTAGTATCCAGGCCGGGAGGCAAAATACGCCGAACCGCCGCCCTGCCACCCACAAAGGCTTCCGCGTCCGAATCCACGGACGGTAGGGGACAGAGGAAGTAGGGCGAGTGTCCATTATACCAGCGCTGCCGAAAAGTAAGATCGAAGTCCTCCAACCAGCGAAAATCCGAGAAAAAATGCTTGTCGCCAAGACGTCCCTGTCCGAGATGCGTATTAAAGGCCTCCGTAATGTCGCGAAAACCGGGTGGCTGAGGTAGCGACTTAAAACGTTTGGGCTGAAGGTGGGCATCCACGAGAGCCGAAGACTTCCGCTTGATGGGAGGGGACAAAGGGCATATGTCCCGAGGAAGGAAGCCGGAAATCAGTCTAGAAGCCGAGTCTAAGGCCGCACACACATCGGACCCCAGAGCGCCACGGGCGGAAGGTGAAAGGGCCGCTAGGTCATGTTCAAAAGAGGAAGAGCGATCGTCAAGAGACCACACGGCCGAAGCGGAGTCTTCCGGGTGTAAGCTAAGAACGTCATCAGGGGAGGCCACATTCGGATGAACGCTCGAGCGCGGAGCGCGGGGAAGGAGAGCGGTAGGCAAGCAAAGAGGAGGCTCTGGAAGGAGAGAAAACCGACGGAGGTCGGCGACGGAGAAAGGGATCTGGTCAGGAAGGACGCGAGCCCCCCTTAGGCAAATGAACAATAGGAGGGGGAGAAGAGCCCACCGCAGAACGCGCAAGACGCGAGCGAGAATGACGATGGTCCCCCGAAGATACACGGGAAGACGGGACAAAGCGGGGAGATGAAGTCTTCCGAAAACGACGAGACGTGGAAAGACGGTGGCGCGGGCGGGAGAAACGGTCCCGAGAGGAAGAGCGCCGAACCGAAGAAGCCACAGGATGGTCCAAAGAAGGAGACCGTAGTGCCGTTGCATCCCCGCGGGCCAAGGCGGAAAAACGAAAATGGCGAGTGTCTCCGGGGGAGAGGGCGATCGAAGACGCCGAGGCGCGGTACTTGTAACCGTTGCGGAAGGTCGAATAATAGACAAGAAAGGTTTTGTACTCACGTGTGTGCCCGCTAAGGGTGGGCGGTCGCGTGGCCGCTGAGCATAAGGGCGCCTCTCACCTCGGTCAAGATGTCCCGTCAACGGTGATAAGATCAGGCGCAGAGCAATCGGCTGTTCCGAGCGGCTCAAGGACACCACAACATCTGACAAGGCACGCCGTGGGCCGGTGATGGCAGAAGGCGTAGCAGCAGTAACGGTGTTCCTGACGGACAGACTACCCGGTTGCAAGTGTGGGTCCTGGGGGTTAGCGGGTCGTTCCCTGCGGTAAAAGCCCCACAACTGCGACCATTGAAGTTCCCTCCACAGGGATGTCACTGGAGCTGGACACCTATAGGACAAATGTCCTGGAGGGTGGCAGAGGGATAGGACATTTGTCCTGAATTGGAACAAAACAATAGGACATTTCGCGCGTGACAAAACTGATAGTAAAACAGAAACCACATAAACACAGGCTGAGTGAGATATTTTTTGACTTGACGAAAAGGACATAAACGTAAAAAGGCAAAGAAAAGTGAACAAGTTATTATGTCATTCAGATAATACTGTCATCGCAGATTCGCATGAAAAACATATCAGGGCCTTGTAACAGAGGTAGCAAATTCTTCATGCTCAGGCTCACAACTCACAAACTAAACTATTTTGGCACTTCAAGGAATTCACAGTGCAAGGAAATGTACTGACTAGAATAGCATTATAAAAATATTAGACCATGTACTGACTAAACGGAAATGTAATGATTAGTAAGCCTAAGGCTATAACAAAAGGAGATGAGCTTTCTGTAAGAAACTGTATAAGAAAAAAAAAATCATTCCGGTTCCAGTTACTCAGTATTTTTTTTGTTTACTTGTTCATGTTGTCATTAACCCATTTGCTACCAGAAACCTGCTGTGGCCCATAGCATGGGCCACAGCAGGTTTCTGGTAGCAAATGGGTTAAAGATTTAAATCCTCACACTTTTGTGGCTAATAGACATGATGAACAAATGTAGAAAACTAATGCAGAAAATACTTTAAAAAGGCCTTGTCAATAGGCTACATTTGTTAGATTTATCTGAAACTTCACTACATGTAGTAGGCTGCTACACTGACTTGAAAATCAAAATGACACCCTCAGACTCAGTGGAACTGATATGAGCTGATCACTCAGCAGAAGTGGATGGTTTTTCTGAGTCCTGTTGAACAGTGGTACCCCTCCTAGCTGAAAATAGCTGAACTTTAGGGGCAGCCAATCAGAAGGCGATGTTTACGGAATCACACTCTACACGACCCTCGCTCGCGCAGTCTCGCTTTCGCTAAAAATAGCTGAACTTTAGGGTCAGCCAATCAGAGGGCGTTGCCGGGAATAACACACTACACGTCACTCGCACGCGCAGTGTAAAGCCGACTACCGCAAAGCGCCAGCCTACTCGGAAAGAAATGTCGCTAGCGGTGTCCGCGATCAACGGAAAAACAATCGGACACATGTCCTCTTTTTGAAACAAACAATCGGACATTTGTCCTGCTGATCTTTCTGTTCATCGGACATTAGGCCAAGTCAATCGGACTATGTCCGGTGTCCGACGGCCAGTGACATCCCTGCTCCATGAGGCACACACGTTGCACGTTCGAGAAGAGGAACATCCAAAACACGGAAGGCAGATGGAATGATTATCAGTGGGCCACTGAAAATCCTTACAACGCCGACACGTCTGAACTTGCATTCTGGAACAGAATAAAAGTACGGCGTAAAAGGAACACCGGCAACGGTCATGATGTCGGAACACGAAACGCGCCGAGAATTTGTTCGATACGAAGCAAAGAAAGATCCACAGATCAATGCCGCTGCCTGGCCGGAAAACGCGGGGACACCGGGTGATAATAGTATCCAAGATTGAACTTCTACACACTGAGAAAGGCCGAAAAAGAAAGCCAAAGAAGGGAGCCATTTGGGCTGACAACCGATAACCGGAAGCTATGCGCGAGAAACTGGTAACGGCTGCGCATGTGCCGTATAAGGTGAGGGAGACTACTCAGTAAAGGGACGCTATTCAGGGACGTTGGTACAGCTCACTTGAGGGTTCCCCGGTGGCGTTGCTGTACACAACGATCCTGGGCTGAAATTGTTAGGCTAAGTGCTACTTCCATACAGTAATGCCATCGGTAATGTTTTTTGATGAAACAAATCAACCCATCTAGCCCCAACGCCCCTGTAGCAGGAGATGGATCAATCATGATAATTCGACTCGAGGGCAGTGCCAGATGAGCTTGGCGCCTGCAGGCGCCAAGCTCACCTGGCACTGCCCTTGAATTATCGTGGTCGAGCCATCTCCTACAACTGTTAAGGAGCCGTTAGATGACACCTCCAACATGTGAGAAATACGGCCGTGGAGTTACACGGGTTAACAAGGACGCATAATCATATTTATACGTCAAGATCTGGCTTTGTCAGGGTTTGCTGAAATTCAAAAAAAAAAAAAATCAAAGCCTCAGCCCCATCAACGAACTTCCTTGTGAATACAGCCAGCAGTACAGTAAACCGTACCAAAGACTGCATGCACACACGGCCAAGTACACTGAGCGTGAATAACGTGCCCTGGGTAAGTAAACCTACCTGATCGGGTGATGGGTGACCGGGGTACACTCTCCTCTAGTTCGGCCAAGCGTGATGTCCGCGGAACAGGCAGATTCTCCACATTTTCTATGTCCTCCTGAAAATGACACACCATCAACGTCAACGTCGCTTGCAACAAGGTCGCATATAACATAAGTCACATACATGAAAAGAAAAGGGGAGACTTCCTAAAATCAGTCACATACAGTAAATTTCGCTTATTACAAGCTCATGTAGGACCCGTAAAGCCCTGACATGCTACGGCAGGATGTGGACTGACCATGATAGTTCAAGGGGTGGTGTCAGGATAGCTTGGTGCCAGTAGGCACCAAGCTATTCTGACACCACCCATGAATTATCACGGTAAATCGGTCTCCACAACTGTGATGTAGACTTGATATAAAAAAAAAAAACTGATAAATTCATCCTCAGGGTTAACCCTTATCATTCGGAATACACCTGTGAAATAAGTTGGACTAAAATAGTTCAAGGGTAGTGCCAGAGTAGCTTGGCGCCTCTAGGCGCCAAGCTATTCTGGCACCACCCTTGAACTAAAGCCACTGGTCTATATCCTTATCTGTAGTACAATAATGTATCTTGCATATGACAGTGTACAAATTTGAAGCTTTTAGCCTCAGTATGATATGGGTTAACACAATTCAGATTTTTTTTTTTTTTTTTTTTTACAAACCCAACAGGCCCCACTACCCTTCCTATGTAAATCACTTCGCTTCACCCTTTGCGCGTAAGTAGCGGTTTTTGTGGCAATAATTCCTTTTGGAATCGTCGTTGTTGGCATCCTTCTGTCTCAGAAGACAATGGAGTCTAGGAATCATCACGACAAAAACCGCTACCAACATGCAAAGGGTTCAAATGAACTCCAGATCTAACTTGTTGTGCGCTCGGCCTTTCAAAGTGTGTTTCTTTCTGTTTTGTTGTTTCATAACCTGTTCATTGTCAACCTGTACAGCTTCAAATGAAGTCTCTGAAACCGCTGTTCATCCGCAGCAGATAACGTCGTCTCTCTGACGCATGCCGATAACTATGACCGAGGCCAGCATGTAGGCTGATATACGCCCCATAAGCTGCGAGGGCTCACCAGGATCTATTCTGTTGCCGTTGCGGGGCATTTGCTTTGTCTCTACATGCATCAACTCTTTGCCTATGACCGCTGGCTCATGGGAGTTGAGATCCGTCCAGCCAAGGTTCGCTTGCAGCGCATGCGCTCGGCTATTTTTAGCGCTGAATGTGTCGTTACAATCCGTTACTTGGCAAGCATACCAGATCCATAAATGAACTCTTAAAAGAATTATTTGAGGTAGAGTACATAATAAAGAAAAGTTACTTAGTAATAATAATAATAATAATACATAGTTTTTATATAGCGCCCTTCCCCACGGACAGCATGCTCGAAGCGCTTTACAGCACATTATATTTAAAAAAAATTATATTAAAAAGGAGAAAAATTAGAATGCACTCACTCTTTAAATAAACACCTGCTCGCACCATGTAGTATTATAAGCAAAGGGTTAAAAATGTTTTTTAGCCCCTGATCCCTACAGCGGGAGATGGCTTGACCATGATAATTCATGGGTAGTGCCAGATTAGCTTGGCGCCTTCAGGCGCCAAGCTAATCTGGCACTACCATTGAATTATCATGGTCAATCCACCCCCAGCGACTGGACATAGCCATTAGTCAACACCTCCAAAATTTGAGAAATGGGACCTTGGGGCTAAAAGGATTAACTCTTCTGCTGTCAGTAGCATTTTTTTGTCTGTATCGCCTCAACAGAAAGCATTACAGACAGCAAACGCCGTTAACTGAATGTCATGCATGAAGACGAAAAAAAATGCTGCTAACCTGTTTAAGATCTTGAATGACGAAATGTTGAGATTCGATAATGAATTAGAGAACGATTAGAACAGGGTCCGTACAGAAAAGCAGGGATGAAGTTCACAAACTTTTCATAAACGTTTCACAAACCCAAACTTAAGCCTGAAGGTTTATATTTTAATTAGATCACTCTGTATCAGCAGCTCATTTGAAGTCGTAGTCGTGCTGTATGTCAGAGGAGACTATCTGGGTGCATGATGCGAACTCGCTCTCTGAAGGATACAAGACGTTTCATTTCAATGCCATCTCGCAACAGACATCTCGCTACGAATTTCGCAACACGCAATACTTTACCCCAGCATCTCGCTACAGTTGCATTTAAAATGAAGTTATCGATTTTCTTGCCAGCACAAAGCCAAGGAATACTAAAGACAGTACTCCTTGCACAAAGCAAATATGATAGCAAATACCACTGTAATTTGTTGTCTGAAACCTGTAACACGTCTGTTGCGAGATTGCATTGTAACGAGATGTCGGTGAAGCATGCCCTTAAACTGCAGTGTTGCCATTTTGGCATTGCATAAGATCCTTAACGACTGCTGACAGTTCATGTTTTAAAAATAAGGATGGGGAGGGTGTGTGGGAGCTTAGGAGAAAGTAGGACGAGGTATGAAAACGAAACTTTTTTCTTCTCTTTTTTTTAGCAAGGTTAACACTTACCTTTGTGGCGACTTTGAATGGCGCCTTCACCCATGCGCGAAATGTCAATACTCGCCTTGCAGACTTTGCAATAGCCTTTGCGTTTACAAGATGGATCTCTTTCTAGCCAGCTTTTGTAATCAGTGGACTCAAGCCATAAGTCATTAAATATTCACAGGCCCGGCATGATGCACACACAAACTGTCAAGATTAAATGAGAGAAAAAAAGGGGTAAACCGTGTTCACTCTCAAATCGGATATCAATTCACTTTGGCTGCAAAGAACGCTTAGCGAATGGCGGAGCTCGGTAGAAGCGTAAACAACCAATCAGAATGTTCGGCAGAAAGGCCATGCAGTCACTTTACGATTAGAGCTAAAAACAGATCACTTGCAACAAGTGTCAGCATGATCGTTCGCAATGGAATAGTCACAAATTGGGGGAGAAAAAAAATTCATTTTTCTTTAAAAGGTATTTTTTCGAAAAATACTTACCGATGACATGACTGAATGGGAAGTGTCTACTACTTACTCATTCTAGCCTAAGAGCCAGTTGTGTTAAAACACAACCCGGGAGGCACTCGGGGAACCCCGAGGGGACCAAGAGTTGTCTCCCTATACCCACCACCCGGAAGCCGGGTACCCATAATTCCTCAGTCAGGATACTTAGCGCACCAGCGGC
Source organism: Semisulcospira habei (assembly GCA_036245525.1). NCBI lineage: Eukaryota > Metazoa > Mollusca > Gastropoda > Semisulcospiridae > Semisulcospira > Semisulcospira habei. Next base: position 249,664,396 of record BTPG01000001.1, read on the forward strand.
AAGCGGGGCAGGTGGGAGGGTCGTTTGAGTCATGTCATCGGTAAGTATTTTTCGAAAAAATACCTTTTAAAGAAAAATGAATTTGTTTCTTCAAAAACATTACCGATGACATGACTGAATGGGAGAATTGCGAATAGGAGGTGGGTGCCGCGCTCCAGCACACCTAAGGGCCCAAGGGCCGTCCTCCCTCATGCAAACTCCCGACGACCCTAGGTAGGTGAATACCTACGGCGCTGAGGCGCCAGGAGGGAGTTGTGCCCCCCGCAAAAAGGCCCCCACCAGAGCGAGGAGTCTCGTTGGCCTAGCAGAACTCTGCGATCGAGGCGGGCGAAGTCATCCTGCCCGCCAGCCTCCAGTAGCCACGAAGTGTAAAACAGTACAGTCCCTGACGAAAGTGACATTCGTGGCCATGCAAGTGCCTTGATAACGTAAATGTAGCCTCTAACCTCCCTGAGGGAGGGGACCTGTAATTCAGAACGAATGACTGAGCATAGCCAGGAAGAACGTCCGGCATGTAGCGTCAGTGGTGCCGGCACCGGCAAAGAGGCGAGTGCGTCCGTAGCGAACGGCTATGTGGTAGGCACACGTGAGGCATGTACAGGGATTTGCTACGTGGTCTCCTGGTGGAATAGCGCCTCGTAAGCGGGCGCAAGGTGAACCCGTGGACCAAGGCGCGGCGGTCCAGGCAAGGTATGGTCCGAGAGGAGCTGTACGTAATGGTTCCCTCGAACTGTAGGCAGACCGGGCGAGTCGTAGCTCCTGAAGCTCGGTAACCAATCCACCATGGTAATATCCCCAGGCGCCGTATGGCTGCAAGGGCAAGAAGTAGCATGTGCTGACTCCTCACGAGGGGAGTCGACAGGAGGCTCCGGACGAGCGCGTGTAAGTCTCTCCGAACCGGGCTCTGAGGAGAGGCGGGTTATCTGCCGGCAAGTGGACCCCCAGCAGGATCCCGGCGGCTTACTTGGAGACGAGTGGGTACCGAGATTGGACGTGGGACGTCGCCAAGCGCGACTCTCTGAACTGGGCTCTGTGAGGCGAGTTCTCTGCTTTTCAAAGCTGTGTCCGGGCTCGCTCCGTCCGGGTAGCGGCCTCGACGGTCAAAACCCCCACCCTGTGCCCTAGTCCACAGAAATCGTTGTGGAGACCCTCCACAGGATCATCCTGGTCTCATGCGCCGATCCTCCAAAGGTGTCCTGGTGCATTCCGTGTGTAGCCACTGGTCCCACCGGGGAAGACTGGACCAGATCTACCGTCGGTCCAGGTAGTGTCACGCACGGAGGGAATGAAGTTCTTTCCCGAAGCACCAGGGTAGGGGGTACGCACTGGTCAGAGGATCGCCAGCTGCCCTGATCCTGGAAGTACACCTCCGCTGTCGCGTTGTCGGAGAGGAGAAGCTCCTGTGACCTATCCTTCCTCCCACGAGCAGAAGGTCTAGTAGTCCGCGTCGGATCTAAGCTAAGCACGCTCTTGTCCGCGAAGTCCAAAGGTCGGAGGCTTGGACCTCGAGAAAAATCACGGAAGTAGGAAGCGTAGCTTGAGCAGCCGGGCTTAGAGGCGACCAATGTGCGTAGATCCGACTCCGTGTAGTGGCTAGGTCCTCCGCCACGATTACAGCCAAGCGGTACCACCTGTCCGAAGTCCGGCACCCCCTGGGTGCCCAACGAGAGTTGTCGAGATGGTTAGACGTCAGGGAGAAGGGGCTGCGCCTTGGTTCCCCAGTGTCCACGATGGATGAGAACCCCCAGTGAGTCAGGTGGCGATGCCGGGCCACTTCCGCAGCAGGGCGGCGGCGATGAGCTTGGATGTCCCGTCCAGCGCCGACCGAGTGTCCATCCGCGCAGAAGAAACGGTCAGACGGAACCGCAGCACTGGAAGCCGAAGAAGAGGGAGAGGAGAATGGCTGAGATGTCCGAGCAACCAGTCCGAGGGGTCGTCAGCCGTCAACTCAGGGTGTCAAAGTCCCGCTGTCTGGAACCGGCGACCGAGGAGGGCTCCGAGGGAAGGAACCCGCTGACGGCGAACCGCAGAGGTCGAAGACTCCCTCCGAAGGGGAGAGCGAAAGATGGAGCGACGCGGCGAGGGTCTCCTGAGAGCCGAAGGCGGGTCCAGACGAGGAGAACGGCTGCGACGAGGAGGAACGGAACGGAGAGGACGAGGGAAGGGGAAGTGGCCGGTCGATGGGAAGAGGAACGGGACAAACCGGAGTCCGAACGAGATGGGGAACGCGAAGAAAGCAAAACCCGTCTGAGTCAAGGGAGTCCTGATCCGTCGAACGATGAGTGGAGAAGGTCCTCCTACGATCTTGCGAAGCAGAGCGGTAACGGTGAGTAGAATCCCGGCGCCTACGACCTTCGCCAACAGGAGGCTCCGTACGAGTGCGTGTAAGTCTCTGTGAACCAGGCTCTTGGGAGAGGCGGGTTGCTTGCTGGCAAGGGGACCCCTGCGGCCAGAGACGAGTGGGGAATGAACCAGGCTCTTGGGAGAGGCGGGTTTCTGAGCACTAAACCGTTGAAAACTCAGTGCGTCTTCTGTGTCGGATCAAGTTGGCCTCGCACGTCCCGTGCCGGGGGCACAGCGGAAGGCGTCTCGGTAATCTCCCAGCACCCGAGCGGGAAGGTCCTCCTATGATCTTGCGAGGGAGAGCGATAACGTCGAGTAGAATCCCTGTGTCTACGCTCTTCACAACCAGGAGGCTCCGGACGAGTGCGTGTATGTCTCTGTGAACCAGGCTCTTGGGATAGGCGGGTTTCTTGCCGGCCAGGGGACCCCCAGCGGAATCCCGGCGGCTTCCTCAGAGACGAGTGGGGAACGACGGTGGAGGAGGGACGCCACGAGCGTCACACCAAACCAGGCTCTTGGGAGAGGCGGGTTATTTCCACCAGCTGTGTCCGGGCGCGCTCTCTAACGGAGGCGGTCTTGACGGTCGAACTCCCACCTTGTGCACTAATCCCTCGATTACTCAGTGGCGTTTTCTGTGTCGGATCCAGTTGGTCTCGCACGTCCGGTGTCAGGGGCACAGCGGAAGGCGTCTCGGCAATCTTCAAGTACCCGAGAGGGTAGGAGGCTCCCTCCTATAAGTTCCAGAGATTAGACCATCGCAGCTCCGGCCAGGTAGCACAGACGTCACAAGTGTGGTCGGAAGCACACCCAGCGCACAGAAGACAGACTGTATGGATATCCGACGGCCACTGGAAGCCTCCGCATCGTTTGCAGGTCACCAGTAGGCCAATGCAACACACCAAACCTGAGGTGGCCTGGAACTGTGTCGATAGTAGTCTCCGCTTCCTTGGAGACGAGCATCCTTACTAGAGTCCCTGGACGTGCACGTGAATGTCTCTGAGCCGGGCTCCGAGGGAGGCGGGCTTTCTTGCCGGTAAGGGGACCCCCAGCGGGATCCCGCGGGCTTTCTTGGAGACAAGTGGGACCGATAGTGGACATGGCTTCTTGGAAGGCTTAGTCCGGGCGCGCTCCCTCCTGGAAGCGGCCTCATCGATCCAGGCCCACTTCGTGCACTAGTCCCCTGAATCCGGTGTGGGGCTTCCCACAGGAACATCCTGGTCTCAAGCGACCGGTGCCAAAGACGTTGGATGGCGTATCCACATCCTGCGCATAGGAGACCCGACCTAGTGGTTGTCCGACGGCCACCGGCACATCTGCCTTGCGTGAAGGACGTCAGCATGCCCCTCTTCAATGGGGCGGAACGGGATCCTTCAAGCACCAACAGCATAGGTCGCTCCCGCCTGCAGACGCTTCAATGCCGCCATCCGCGCTGCTGAGGCCAGGTGACACAATCATCCCAAAGTGGTAGGAGGCACCTCCTGTGTCGGAAGACAGGCCTAGTCCCAAATGGGCGCTGCCTGGACATGAAGAACACACCTACCAGTAGCAGCCGGGCTGGTGCTTACAGCTGAGAAGCTGCTTGTCCTCTCAAGGTGGTAGTGTACTGCAACGTCCTAAGAAGTCGGACGTGTGCGTAATTGTCTACCGAGCGGGCCTTGCCAGAGGCTGTTCACGTGCGCTCCCCCTGGCAGCGGCCTCCACGATCCACGCTCGCGCACTAGTCGTGACATCCGGTGTGGCTTCTCCCCCAGGTCAGTCCGTTGTCATGTGGAAAACCCGCGGTGTCCGGAAGGCGCCTAAACCCGTGCCGATCGCTTGCCACGCAAGCATGGTCACCGGGGCATCCGGTGCAGTGGCGAAAGACCCCTGGGGGTTGAACTAGCCACTGTCATCTGTGTGAATGGGTAGCACATCCCTGCAACAGATAACACACCCGAAGGCCTGCGGGCGAGTCCTGTGGGACTAAGCCACGAAAGGTAGCCTTCGTAACAACAAAACACACAAGCACCAAAGCGGGGTAACAGACTGTCAAGCCTGCACGCCAGCAGTGCAGCAAGAAGGTCGACTCACTGCCATCAAGCACTAAGGTGAGCAACCAACATATGCAGCTAAAGTCAAACATGTCATGACAGAAGCGAGGTACCAAACTGCACGCCTACAAATAGCCGTGCAGTAAGCAAGTAGGCCCACTGCCGCCAAGCGCTAAGGCGAGGGAACAACATATGTACACAAAAGACGAATACGTCATGACGGAAGCAAGGTACCAAACTGCACGTCTGCAATCTAGCAGTGCAGTAACGAGGTAGATTCACCGCCGTCAAGCGCTAAGGTGAGCAACAACATATGTACCAACCCCTGTCATAAAAGGAGTCAGGCCCCAAACATTACTAAGGGTGACCGCGTGTGGAAAAAAAAAAACACCGGCCGCATGCTGTACAACTCAATACGCAATGACAACAAGACAAGAAAACATCTGGGGCAGTAAATCACCACTTTATGTGGACATGTCACGCGGGGCCCGCCCAGCCAAGGAGCGTAAACCCCCAACCTGCCCGCCGGAACGTATATCCACTCTCTAAGGTACGTGAGCACTTGTCCACAGCGTATGCCTGCGTAAGCGAGTGTGCGCTTAAATTCATCACCCGCTAGCGAAAACAGAAAAGGGCCAGAAAAGGCGCTGGTACCAAACAAACTACGCGATGACAAGGCGTGACCCAAGCCGTGCCACCCAGCTAATCAGGCCATGGAGTAAAAGAATTCTCCACACCCAAGGTACAAATGCGTAGGAAACTTCGCTACGATTCACCGAAGGTGAGTGGGCGCGCAATTACAGTGAGAAGAAGACGAAAAACTTCGTACCTGCACAAACCAGTGCCCAGCCCGGGAACCGGCCGAGGGTCAACCCCGCTACCTTACCTCTCCGCCGAAGGGAACGGGGGGGAGACGTCCAAAACCCGCCTGGCACGACCGGCGAAGCTCACCGGACAGCTCACCAGAGGTCGAAGCGTAGACGCTAAGCAGTGGGGACGAGAAAGCCACGCAGCAGCACAGGCAGGGCCGACGAAATGATCCTATCTCCCGCTCTTCATCCAACAGCCAGTCCGAACCCGAGAACCGGTCGAAAAACCAAAGTCCGTAGGCTAGAGCCGAGCGCAAGACGACCGAATCGTGCGCCTAAGTAGACTAAACTGGGGGATTATGGGTACCCGGCTTCCTGGTGGTGGGTATAGGGAGACAACTCTTGGTCCCCTCGGGGTTCCCCGAGTGCCTCCCGGGTTGTGTTTTAACACAACTGGCTCTTAGGCTAGAATGAGTAAGTAGTAGACACTTCCCATTCAGTCATGTCATCGGTAATGTTTTTGAAGAAACAAAGAAGTAGACAAAAGTTTGCAAGCACTTTGTAATTTTTTACAAACTTTCACAGACTTTAAGTTGCCAGTAGGCTACCATCAAGCATAAAATCGCTGCATTTTGTGCCAACTTCAACTAAAATTTATCATGCATCTACTGCACCGATTGTTTTCATTCTTATGTCAAAATAATATACGTCCTTTCCTCTTTCCAATGATGATAATATGATATATGTTTTGTTTGTGTGAAAAAAATGAAAAAATAAACTTTAAAGCATGTGTTTCGGCTTGCGCTAGGACCCAACAGCTAACATAGCTGTTGGGTCCTAGGGCTTGCGCGAGCCGCAAGCCGACTTCCCGACATTTGCTTCGCGTAAGCGCCTACACGATCCCTCCATTCAACAAGCCAGCAGATTTACCACACACACGCTACACAGCTATATTTAGTATCAAAATGTGGGTCATGATGTCAGCTTCAAACTGGTATAAGGTGTTTGGTGATTTTTGTATACACACATGAAATATTGTAGTTTTTCCACAAAAATAAAAACAAATTTTCGTTTTTTTAGCAAAACAGAACGTATAAAAACACACATCTGGGTACCATTTTGTAGAGGAACGTCAAATCTATCGAATGGTGTTAGAGGCTAAATTATGCAAATGTGGTGGAAAATCTGCTTGAGGAATTTCCCACTCACGTTGCGCGCGACTTCTTCTGACCGCAATTCAAAATGGCGACGACTGAAGACGAACCGGTACTTCCACTTTCGAGGAAATTGCAAGAAAACTACGTAAGTAAAAGCTTAATCGCTTTGCAGATTTATGCTATATTGTCATTTGTATGGTTTAGAAGCTATTTCGTTTATTATTCTTCGGAATTCTTGCATACACATCCTTCTATCACTGCGTTCAGCCTCATTGATCATCGCATCTTTCTTTGGATGGAAAGTGCCATTGAATATAGGAAAATACTTCACTACAGAAGTCAGTTAGCTTTACTAGCTGCTTAGTAATGTATTTGTAAATGCATTTATCACTTTCCTATTTAATTTCAAACGTCGATGCTCATCTGTTATGGTTATATTCAAGTTTAACTGTCGGGCATCGAAGCGAGTGATAACAGCCAGGGGCAGATAATTTGATGAGCGAATATGCGGCATTGACAAAATACTTCTCAGAGCGGCCAGTATTTCATCATTTCTCTTCGTTTCTTTTGTTGAGATAAATAATTAGTCACACTCAGCATGATCAAAATACCCTGCTTTTTATTTTTCTTTACTCTAGGCCTAATTAAATCTTCCTCCTCAAAAGATGTTTAAGGTAAACAATGACAATAGTACTGTCTATGCGGCATTGACAAAATAGGTCTCAGAGCGGCCAGTATTTCATCATTTCTCTTCGTTTCTTTTGTTGAGATAAATAATTAGTCACACTCAGCATGATCGAAATACCCTGCTTTTTATTTTTCTTTACTCTAGGCCTAATTAAATCTTCCTCCTCAAAAGATGTTTAAGGTAAACGATGACAATAGTACTGTTTGTGTAAAGAGCCATACTCAGTCATCATGATATTGATAGTGAACCGCCAGTATTATTTAACTGATTAACATTATATTTAACAAAACAACCTCCAGTATTTTTAAACTGGTTAACATTATATTTAACTAAACAACCTCCTTTGTTTTAGGTGGTGATGAGGCATACACTGTACTCAAGAAAGTCTTCCTAGCCAAAGGGAGGGGGAGGCGCCCTGACCTGCCCACCTTCAGTGCACTGGATAACTCACTTCTTCTTCAAGTTTATCTTCTGAATGAAGAGTGTGACAAGACTTTTGATGACGCACCAGCATTTCTTTGGAACCTTTTTCTGAACTTGACAGAGAGTCATCTGAGATGTTTGGTGCCTGAGACAAAGCTAAACTGGGAAAAGCAGAACACTATACAACTGCAAGAGGATTTTATGAAGAAGCGTCATGACACGACGTGTAGGACCACATCTACACCAACTTGGCATCACCAGACAGCAACTTTTGACAGGCGATTGCCACCTGGCATCACTACAGTCGCCAACAAAAGGCTTACTTCTTGACCTGGAGTCATTTAGAAAATGCGAAGGCTCTAAATTCGAAATGATGTGTAGGTGGTGGTTCAGATTGACCCAGCAGACTGACCACTGCAGCAATGAGGAGGAGGGTTGTAAAAGTGGGCAACTTTAAGAATCGACTCATTCGCTGAAAAAAGGGGAATGTAGATTCGTTTTGGGCGGAAACACTGGATTCTAGCATTGTGGCAGCGTTTAATCCAGCAGAACTAGGTAACACCACCACGACATTGGATTCTGAAAGAAAAGGCATGAAACTGACCATTCAGCAGTTGGGGAAGGAGCTGACCAGAGTGCGGCATCGCATTAAAGAAGTGGAGCAGGAAAATCAAACACTTAATATCAAGTTTCAGGCTGAAATGAGGACTTTGCAGCAAGTTTTAACCAAAAGGACACATCAGCTGAGACTTGTTAAAGTGAGATTAGAGGGACTCCAGATCAACCACGACAGTATCACAGCTCGCTTGAGACAGTATACGAAAGGGACACTTTCCAGAAAACTAAACCATACGGCAAACAAAGTGATGAAGCTTCAAGAAAGTGTCGATGACGCAACTACTTTTGCCGCAAACATCGGAGACCATTACCAACATTTCAAAAACACTCTGCTGTAGTGTGCATTTTTGTTCAGTGCTGATTGCATTGCTCAAGCAGTGAGCTGGTTTCATTGGTCCTTACATCTGTCCTTTGACTGTGCAGACTGTCTTGCAAGGTTCAGATCAAGCCGAGCTGCTATTTTAGACATATATATTCATCAATATAATTATGACGTACATTATTTCCAGGTGTCTCTTTACATCTTTTTTTCTGTTCATAATCATAACTGAATATCCTTTTTTTCCTCTGTGCCAAATGGCCTCAAAATCTGCATACTGGTTAAAGTTTTTCAGTCATATTTGTGCTTTCAACATGTTGTCGATGATACTTTTATTTTATTTGTACCATGTTCAACATGAATGACATGATGTATGAAAGTGATTTTCTTTAATATTGCAGCAGAATATATATTCTGACTTGTGTCCAAACCGCATGAAAATCCATCAAGGCGTTCAGAAGTTATGCTAATTTCTGTGTTGCGCGTCGTTGCTCATGTCCGCGATATGTCATTTTGAGCATTTTCTGGACTTTGGCACATTCTATCAGAACGGTTTATGTATATTACAGTCTGAAAAAAAATAGGCTTACTTTTTGTATATATATTTGTTAAAATCATCTCACAAAAGGTTATTTTAAGCGAAAGATTGTTCACAATATGGTCACAAAGTTGGACTTCTGTACAATGTCAACTCGGCTCCGATTTATTTTTTTCCATTTTTAGCAACTCGTTGCACATCATTGTACTGCATTATGGTTTTCATATTTGTTTCTGATACTTTCCTGATAATACAGATTGTGAAATAAAAAGATGAAGCCTGTATCTTCTTAAGTGTCTCTGTATCCCTTGTCTGAAAATGGCTTTTCATTAGGTTGGCGGGCCACGGACGAAAGCCTAAAAGTTTAAAATGTCGTATCTCAGGAACTAATCAACATATTTACAAAATCTTTTTTGCTGTTTGTTTGTTTCTTAATGCTCTATTAATAAAACAATGTAAGGAAGGTCTCAAGTTATAATGAAATTTTGGCTGCCACTACCTACTTAAACTTTAAGGAAAAGGACTGAAATTGACAGACTTTCCAGGGCCCTGAAAAAGTCTTGTCATTTTTTAACAACTTTCATAAATGTTCACAGACCGTATGGACCCTGTAGAAAGAACTGTCTGTCGAAAGCAAGATACAGATAAAGAAAACGCCCTACCAAAACAACATCCAGGCTGCAGTCTTGTTCCCCAGATGTTTTTACTTTTTGTCTCGTCTTCAGAGTGCCCTGATGTAAGACAAATAACACGCCACGCAAACAATGAATCGAGGCATAACAAAAGTGCATGGAGTAAAATAAAACAATATAATCAAAACAGAACAAACAAGAATGACAAGGGCTCATGAGCAAGACCGATCCACATCTCTGACCTTCTGTGACCCCTGGTCTTTCTTAGTCCAAGGGTGGTGCCAGAATAGCTTGGTGCCCACAGGCGCCAAGCTATTCTGGCACCACCCTTGAACTATCATGATCCACATCTCTGACCTTCTGTGACCTCTGGTCTTTCTCACAGGTAACTCAAGTCAGCAAGCGTTCACGTTTCTTGACGTTATTACGGAACTGGCCGCTGACTGCGACTAGTACGCTTACACTGACTGTTAAAAACTGAAGGCATATTGCACGTAAAGACTTTAACCCATTCAGTAGCTGAGAAAATGTGAACGCCACCCAACTGCAAGAGGTACAGATCCTCACGAGCCCCTGCAGTCATTTCTCACGTGAGGATCTATGCCTCTTGCTGACACCACTTTCAATCCATGTTCTTGGGACATCCAAGTTTTTGGATCTTGAATTAAACGATGATTGCTGAAACTGTGAACAGTTTAACCCGTTCACTGTCAAGAAAAAATTATTTTTTCTTAAAATAAATTTTTTCGAAAAATACTTACCGATGGTATTACTGATAGGAAGATATACTTAGCCTGCCAATTTCAGTCTCCAAAATTGTTGTGTGTTGCTACACAAACCAGGGACGTACTTCTAGCCAGCAGATACCCCATCCCATGAGTGGCCTCCCTTCCTCCAGATAGCCTCCCTTCCCGATCTCGCGAGAGGGCGTTATTTCCAAGTTCCATCTTAACAGACAGACGGCAAGCGGGGAAGGTGGGAGGGAAATCTGAGTAATACCATCGGTAAGTATTTTTCGAAAAAATTTATTTTAAGAAAAAATACATTTGTTTCTTCAAAAACTTTACCGATGGTATTACTGATAGGAAGAATGGCGAATAGGAGGAGGGTGCCGTGGCAAATGCGCAGCCATGGGGTAACTGCTTAGCTAGGTCCCAGTCAAGCGAACACTCCCGACAATTTCAGTTAAGAATTACCTATGGCGCATCCAGCGCCGGGAGGGAGTGTTGCGCGACCGCGACGTCACCCACCAGTCTCAGGTTCTGCCGTTGGCCGGAGAGGTCGCGGAAGTAAAAGCGGGCGAAAGTAGATTCGGACCGCCAGCCCACCGCCGCCACAATGTCCCGCACGGCGCAGTTGCGATCGAATGCTACGCTCGTTGAGACAGCCCGGACCTCGTGTGCTCGAATCCTCAAACGCGTTGCTCCCTCTGTCGAGAGGTCCTTGTATGCGGATCTGATGATTCCGCGGAGCCAAGCTGAAATCGTCTGAGCCGAAATATCATTCCTGCCCGGAGCTAAGGGCAGGAAGAGGCGTAAGCGACCTCGTCGTATTGGTTTAGACCGACGGAGGTAAATTTTCAATGCCCTGACCGGGTCTTGTTGGCGTACGTCCGGGAGCATATTAGGGCTCCACAAAGGACGAATAGTGATCGGTTGAGGTGGGGCGGAAGGGAGCCTGTTCTTGGCCAAAAAGGAAGGACTGGTGAGGAGTTGGACAGAGCCGTCGGCCCGAAGTTGAAGGCAAGACGGATGTACGGAGAAAGCGTGGAGTTCACTGACCCGAGAGGCAGTGGCCAGAGCTAGTAAGAAGCACGTTTTCCGAGTCAAGTCAGAGAACCTCGCCAAATGCAGGGGTTCAAAACGGGCAGTGTTCAGCCATGTTAAGACCCACGCGAGATCCCATCGAGGTAGTAGGGAGCGCGTGACAGGTCGCTGAAGGTCAAAATGAGCCATAAGATCGGCGAGGTCTTTGCATGAACCGGGATCAGGCAGTCCCAAATGGCGGTATGTATCGGCCACCATAGATAGATATCCCCGAATAGTAATGGGTGCTAGAGACTGATCCTGAAAGAGCCACAGAAAGAATTCAGCCAGCTGCGGCACAGTCAAAGTGGTGGGGGAAAGTTGTCTAGTAACGCACCAAGCGTGTAGGACCCTCCATTTCCCCTCATAAACCCTCAGAGTGGAAGAGCGTCGCGCGGAAGCGATAGCCGCCACCGCTGCATCCGAGAAACCTCGAGCGGTGAGGGCACGCCGCACAACCTCCAGGCGTGTAAGAGGAGGTTCTCCGGGCAAGGGTGAAATAGGTCTCGTCGGGGTTGCTTCAGCATCGTCCGCGGCGTTGGTAGCCGGAGCGGGGGATCCGTGGCGAGCCCCAAAAGATCTGTTGTCCAGGTCTTGGTCCATGAAAATGGGGCTACCAAGAACAGCAACGCGTGGCAGCCGCGGAGTTTGAGGAGAATCTTGGGGATCAGGATCGAGGGAGGGTATGCGTAGGCCAGGAGACCCTCCCAAGGAAAGGACAGAGCGTCCACCGCCCACGCAAGCGGGTCCGGAAAGGGAGAGACAAATAGGGGAAGTTGAGCATTCCACCGTGTCGCGAACAGGTCGATCATGGGTGTCTCCCATTGGGCACAAATCATGCGAAAAATGTCGGGACGGAGAGTCCACTCGGTATGGAGAATGTGATCCGGACGGGACAGAGAGTCCGCCAACACATTGAGTCGACCCGGGATGTGACGGGCCCGTAAATTGATGTCGTGATCTCTGCACCACACCAGAAGGTGAAACAGAAGGATGCACAGGGAAGGAGAGCGGGTTCCGCCCTGCTTCTGAATGTAAGCCACGACTGTTGAGTTGTCAGATAGGACCAAGACCTCCTGGTGAGACACGTGCGACTCGAAAGCGATGAGAGCGAGCCAAACTGCTTTCAACTCCAGCCAGTTGATGTGTTTTCCCACCAACTCCGCTGGCCACAGGCCCGATGTCTCCTGAAACTCCGGGAGAAGAAGCGCACCCCACCCAGAGAGACTGGCATCTGTGCATATCGACAGGTAGGGTAGGGGCGATGAAAGGGGAACCCCGGAGGTCAACCAGAGAGGTTCCGTCCACCGGAGGAGAAAAGGCCGGACCAAGGAAGATACCGGGACCCATGCCTCTAAATCCCCGGAAGACGAGCGCCATAGGAGAAGGAGATGTAATTGAATCGGACGTGTGTAGAGCCGACCTAGAGGAAGCAAATCCGCCGCCGCGCTCATGAGGCCCAACAACTGTAACCACGTCCGTGCAGAAGCGTCCGGGGCTCGATAAACCTGAAGTGCTAGCTTCGCTAATTTCTCGATCCGAGACGGAGGGAGGCAAACCAGGTTTAGATCTGTGTGAAACTCCATGCCCAGGTGGATGAAACTGCGGGAAGGTAAGAGATCGGACTTGCCGAAGTTGACCAGGAACCCCAGACGGTGAAGAAGGCGAAGGAGAGCGTCTCGGTCGGTGGATAGGCGGGACGCGGCCTGATTGCGGAGTAGTAGGTCGTCGAGGTAGTGCGAGGTCGGACTGAGAGAAGACCGCCGGGCGTGCGCGACCACTGCATCCATAATCCTGGTGAAGACCCAGGGACTGATGTTCAGACCGAATGGCATAGCCCTGAACTGATAAACCACTCCCTGGAAGGCGAAGCGAAGGTAACGGCGGGCTGAAGGATGCATAAGAACGTGTAGGTAAGCATCGGCCAGATCGAGGCTGACCGCAAAATCCATGGGCCTGACCGCGGTACGTAGGGCCTTCGTAGTTTCCATCCGGAAGGACGGAGCGGCCAGAAACTTGTTCAACGCGGAGAGATCGATCACGGGACGCCAAGAGCCGTCCGATTTGGGGACGACAAAGAGGCGACTGTAGAAAGCCAGAGAGTCGTGACGGAGGACCACTTCTGTGGCAGATTTTTGAAGTAAAGCTGTCACCTCCGCCTGTAAAACTGCAGCTTTGACCGGATCCTGCGGTACCAGAGTCCAAAGTGGTGAGCGCCGCAGAGGTGGAGGGCGCTGAAAAGTGAGTCTGAGCCCTGCCGTAATTGTAGAGAGGATCCAAGGATCGCCCGGGAAAAGTGAGCGCCAAGTCGCGCTGTGTCGGGATAGCCGCCCGCCGACTGGAGACCCGAGCGAGTGTGGCGGGGGCATGGACGTGAGAGAGTCAGCAGGCCCTCCCCCGACCGGGCCGTCGGCCCCGACCAGGCCAAGAGGGGAAGGGAGCGGGTGCGGCCAAACGCTTTGGGACGGGAAGCGCCGAAAGGCATACTGGTGGTTGGACGAGGAGCGGGTCTGTAGGACCGCAGGGCGCGACCCATGGCCTTGCGGGACGAACAAAAGCGCAAGAAGGGGCGAGACAAAGGCCAGATATCTTTGTGCGACTCCCGCACAGCGTGCCAGGTGGGGCCGAAAAGTAAAGTACCACCGATGGGAGCCTGACGTAGTTTGGATTTAACAGGATCAGGCAATCCCACACACGCGTCGAGCACAGCATCCCGGCGAATTAAATCACAATTGATGGCAGCAGCCATCGCATTGGTGGAGGCGTGGTAGGAGGCTCGGTTTGCCACCACAGCCAAAGAGTGAATTTCCCGAAGTGAAGTGGAGGAGTGAGGGTCCCAATTATTCTCTAATGCCCGAGCAATTGCCTGTGTTGCGAGATCGAGTAAGCCGGAGCAAGCTAGAGTGTTGCGGATGAGGACCGCAGTCTTATCCACCCCCCGAGGAACGCGATAGAAGGCGTTACGGCGGCCACCCGCCTGGAATTCCGCATCGGGGTCCAGTGACGGCAAAGGACAGGAAAACGCCGGGGAGTGGCCCGCATACCAACTCTGGCGGAAACGTATATCGATGCCCGTGGGCCACTTGGCATCCGAGAAGAAAACCGGTTCCTTAGAAGTGGCGAGAGGTAAGTGGGCCGAGAACGCATTAGAGAGATCGAGGAAACCCGGCGGTTGAGGGAGAGATTTAATCCGCTTGGAAGGAAGGAGCGCGTCCACGGAAGCGGAAGCTTTACGCTTGAGAGGGGGAGCGGAAGGACAAATATCCGTAGGAAGGAAACGTTGAATAAGGTCCGATGCCGCCTCGATCGACCGCCTGGTCTCTATATTTGGGGTGACGCGGGAGGAAGAGTCCGAATCTTCACCAGGAGAGTCCGCGGAGAGGGAAAGCGGGGAAGCATGATGGTCACCAGAGACACCCACAATGGAGGTCGAATCTTCCGGGGGGAGACTGAGTACGTCGACGGCATGAGTCTCGGGGACCAGTCGAGAAGAACGCGGAAGATCCCAGGATGAAGGGGAACGCAGTAGACTCGAAAGACGAGAGAGGCGCCGAGAAGAATGTTCGCCGGAACGATGTACGTGTGGTGAAACTCTACGAGCCGGGGCGCTAGGGGGGACCGAAGGGCCCGCCATGCCGAGTGAAGGATCAGGACGAATGGAGCGATGGTGAAGTGCAGTCGTATTTTTGTGAAGGACGGAACGGTGTTTGCGCGGAGACCGGCTACCCGCCAGGGCGCAATGGGACACCGCAGAGTTCGCCGCGCCGGGCAGAGGGCCATGAAGAGATTCGCAATGGCGACGTTGAGGCGGATAATGTGTAACGCGCGGTGACCGGCTACGAGCCGGGGCGCTGCGTGGAGACCGGGTACAAACCGGGACGCTATGTGGCACTGCGTGCAACACCGTGTCGTACAAAGTGTCAGACAGGGACGGACTATGGCGACGCTGAGGTGGATAATGTGTAACGCGCGGTGACCGGCTACGAGCCGGGGCGCTGCGCGGAGACCGGGTACAAACCGGGGCGCTAAGGGGTACCGAGTGCAACACCGCGTCGTACAAAGTGTCAGACAGGGACGGACTATGGCGACGCTGAGGTGGACCATTGATCAAACGGTGAGAGCGCGGAGACTGGCGACGAGCCAGGGCGCAGCGCGGTGACCGGGTTTTTTGACAGACCGGGGCACTAGGGGACACCGGGAGCCTACTTGCGCCGTGTAAAGTGTCAGGGAGTGACGGACGATAGCGACGCTGATGCGGAGCAGTATCAGAACGGTGTAAGCACAGAGACCGGGGAAATGCCGGGGCGCAGCGCGGTGACCGGGTACCAACCGGGACGCTAGTGAACACCTGTGGCCTCGCCAAGCCGTGCACAGAGTCATGACGTGACAAGCTATGGCGGCGCGTATGTGAAAAGGCGGAAGGGAGCAAGGCCACGTCGGACTGATCGTGAATCGAAGTAGAGGAAATCGGATACCGGTGTCCCGTCCCCCGAGGTAGGGCGGTATGGATCCGCCATTGACCCGACTTCGTAGATCGGGTGCGAGGGACTGATAGTAAACTGATGTCCGGAGAGCGTGTATGAGAGGAAACAAACTTACCTCCCTCCGCTGAAGGGACAGCGTCTGTGACCTTGTCCAATGAGACAGAAGAAGAGACGTGTAAGGGCCCTCAAACAGGGACATGGGAGGGAAGGTTGGGGGAGCGAACGTAGTCCGGGGACTGAGAACGGGAAGACTCGTCGACTGCGGCCGAATTGGGAGGGGCTGGTGGGACTGGTGCAGAAAAAGGAGTGGGGCGCTTGCGCTGGTAAAAGCTCCACATTTGCGACCAGCGGTCTTCCTCCCAGGCAGCGCAAGTAGTGCAGGTTCTGTCAGAAGCGCAGCCCGAGCACGGAAGACAGCGCGAATGCGAATCTGACGGCCACTGGAATTCGCCGCAGGATGTGCACGTTCGTAGTTGACCACTGCAACAAGTCATGCGAATAGGGGATACCGCGCGGGTCGGGCCCCGAAGGCCACTCGGGCAACCGCTGGAATGACCGATGTAACGACCGAATACGAAGTCGAAAGAAAAGGCCAGAAACGCCGTAATTCCACGGAAATTGCCTCAAAAGGCAGTAATCGCCGGGCGAGACAATGTCCGAGGCCTTACCTGGCCATCGGGGAAGTTCGAGACCGGTAAACGAATGAAAAAGACGATGAGAAAGACGAAGACCGTAAAAACTAAACCGACAAAAATGGCAGTTAAGAATGAACTTGGAAATAACGCCCTCTCGCGAGATTGGGAAGGGAGGCTATCTGGAGGAAGGGAGGCCACTCATGGGATGGGGTATCTGCTGGCTAGAAGTACGTCCCTGGTTTGTGTAGCAACACACAACAATTTTGGAGACTGAAATTGGCAGGCTAAGTATATCTTCCTATCAGTAATACCATCGGTAAAGTTTTTGAAGAAACAAAAGTGAACACGACCCAACTTGGAGGCGTAGATCCTCATGAGCCCCCGCGACTGTGGGGGCTCATGAGGATCTACGCCTCTCACTGAGCCCAATTTGTATCCATGTTTCTTGGACGGAGTCGGCTTTTGGACGTTGAATCAACCAAAATTTCAGAAAAAAAAATGTACAGACAGTGGCAGAGAAGCGGTTTCTCTGCAAGAGTACTTTGGAGTTTTGAACTAAGCCTAATATATGCCAATCGTAGTGCTCTGGAGGAACTTTTAATTCACGTGAAGAAACAATAGACAGTTGACCATTATCACTGAATACTCACGGTCGATAACTGCGAGGTGGTGGAGCTCTGACTGGAGGTCCGTTTGCGAGTTTTCCGCAACTTCTTGGCCGCCAACACAGGGGTAGCGTCCACCTCCGCGTGACCTGTGGTGTCAATGTCGTCAACAAGGTCAGACTCGTTGACACGGAAACTGTAGTGCTGCGGGGGAGGGGGTCGTGGCGGGGGCGCTTGGCCCTGAGAGAAATACAAAGGTCATTAGACGAGCTAACCCATTCAGCCCTGACGCACTACAGCAGGAGATGGATCGACCACGATAACTCAAGGTAGTGTCAGATTAGCTTGGCGCTAGATTTGGTCATGATAATTCAAGGGTAGTGCCAGATTAGCTTGGCGCCTGATGGCGCCAATCTAATCTGGCACTACCCTTGATTTATCATGGTCGATCCATCTCCTGCAGCTAGATGATGCCTCCAAAATGTGGAAAATGCGGCCACGGGGTTAAACGGGTTAACAAATACTTTACCTCTCTTGTGTATGCCCCCACCAGTACAGCACCAGTCCTCAGTGACAGGGTTTACAGATATCCTTTCAGGCCTGCATCACAGTTTCTAGAGACAGTTCAACCACGATAGTTCAAGAGTAGTGTTAGAATAGCTTAGGCACCAAGCTATTCTGACACCACCCTTGAACTGTCATGGGTGGTCCACATCCTGTCACAGCATGTCAGGGCGTTATGGGTTAATGACAAAGATGAATTCAACAAAGCAGCAGAATGAACCATTTTGGGAAACTTTGTGGGTTTCGTGCAAGAGTGCTGCCTACACAATAACCACTGAGAAAGTTATCTTTGTGCGCTGGTCTTTCACGTCGGACCTTCACTCTTGCAGTCGTAAGGTCCAGCATCACAGACCAGCACACATATCAGGGGTCACGAAAAAACACGGATTTTTAAAACATGCTTTTTTATTTTAGAATCACCATACACCTTTTCCTTCGGAGCCATTGTGCAAACGTGTTTTGATACAGCCACCGACAGCAACTATGTGCTTTCAAAGTGCATATTTTCTTTCCTTACGTGTTTTGCCAACGGCGTGCTTCCGCAGACACGAAACAGCGATTCTCAGCATGACCCCTTCAAATATAACTTTTTCAGCACTTTCTTTCCCCTGTGGAGCCCAAATACCTGTGCAAGTGCCAGTTCTACCTGGAGTTGGTGATTGGAATGCCTCAAGTCCGACACCATGGAGTCTTTGGCTCGCTGCAGCACTTTCAGCTGACGTTTCAGTTCATGTTTCTCCGTCTGAAGAAGAAGAAGAATATAAAACTTTCACAATAATAACAAGTTTGTGTGAAATCATTTTTGTTGTTTAAACCCTTCTATCTATCTATCCCGTAGTCTTGCCGACCGTTGGGGGACCACTGATGACTTGGCAACCAGCTCCCTCCATTCCACTCTGTTCTCTGCCATTCTTAGTGTGTCGCTCAGCTTCAGTCCTGTCCACTCCGAGATATTGTCCTCCCATCGTTTCCTCTGTCTTCCTCTCCTTCGCCCTCCTTGCACAGTGCCTTGCAGGATTGTTTTGGCAAGCCCTGCTGAACGCGTGACATGCCCATACCACTTCAGTTTGCGTTTTTCTCACAATGGCTAATAGGTCTAGGGCCCGATGGCTTGCCTGATTCTGCTTCCCACTTCCTCGTTCGTGATGTGATCTCTGTACGTAATGCCAAGCAGCCTTTGAAAACCCTTCAAACCCTTCACTGCCAAGAAAAAAGTGAACACAATCCAACTGCATGAGACATAGATCCTCATGGGCCCCCGCCACTGTGGGGCTCGTGAGGATCTATGCCTCTTGTAGCCATTTTTTTCTTGGAAGGTTGCAGAAACTGAAATGTACATACAGTGGCAGGGAAGGGGTTAAAAAATCGTCTTGAAAAGAAACCGAGACACAGACAATCACAATACATTTTCACCCCTTTAATGGCAGTTGTCTTGGACTGGGATTTTAAAATGTGTGTTAATTTGACACCAAAGAGCTGCAGCTGTCCGGAGAACATGAACACAAAGAGCTGCAGCTGTCCGGAGAACATGAACACAAAGTGGTTTCACCAAGAGGCGTACTTTGGGGCCTCACGTCTCTTGCAGAAATTCTGGGATCACAAGTTAAAGAGGAAGTTAAACCCTTGGCTGTTGGTGGGGATTTTGTCCAGGTGATTCCGACAGGAATCACCTGGACAAAATCCCCACCAACAGCCAAAGGGTTGAAGGCATCCTGGCATGGTTTCACATGCCTCTGGGTCACTCTTCTGAAAACTGCTCAGCTGCAGTGCATGTTCTTCAAACACAAAAACCAACGGTGTTTTGTATTTTTCATACAGTTTTGCTACTGTTTGACATTTCCGTACAGTAGATTTAGGTTGGATTTGACAGAATGAGGCTTTTGTGCGACGATACATCAGTAAAATTGCTGTGCCACACGTAACACATGGTGTAAACACAACAAGCACTCCCCTCAATGCTGCGTTGTACAACACGCTGTGTAGAGTTGTGTGTACCAACACATACGAAAATAGGGTCTATTTTTTAACCTTTACAACTTAGCCCTGGAGAAATAAAGAATAAATGAAGCTTGTCTATGAAGACAATCGTAAGAAACCCGTCTTGCGTGATCGGAATTGCGTTACGTGCGGGTATACTTCGAGAACTCTTTCGCGGATAAATAACGATTTTGCCCTACTTCTGCGGATGAATATATACACACCACAGTGGGACTGTGTGATCCGCAAGATATTTGGGATGCCTCCGTTGTTTCCAGCTGATCGATCATACGTGTACCGCGTGGTGTGAACCCCGGGAGCAGCATGTTACGTGCGAGGCGTGATTCATGCATAAGTAAGTAATTTTATTCAGCTGCTATCATCTTCCGAGATATTTCTACAATTTGCTGTTCACAGACTGTAAACTGCACGCGAGTTTCCTAAACTTTAATGAGGAATAGTGGGGGCAGTTGACAGAAAAAACAACAACTAGCACTCTCATTTTTTACCCCCCATGTCACAGTTCTGAGCAGTTTAAGGAGAGTGACCCCTCTGTCTACAGCGCTGATTACCTAGCACACACACAGCGCTGAAAACCTAGCACACACATAGCGCTGATTACCTAGCACACAGCACTCTGAAACATAAGTGCAAGTTAGGTATTAAACACTGTCTCCATCCTCCCCATCCCCTCAGATGAAAAAAACAAACAAACTCACCTGGTCAGATTTGAGCTGTTCTTTCAGTGTCCTCACTTCCTCTGACTGATTGGACACAATCGTCTCCATCTCTGAAACCAACTTGTCTCGCTTTTCACGCCATGTCTAGGAATAAAACAGTATTTTCAAGTGTGGTTTTTTTGGTGTGCAAGTTCTTAGGCTAAAATTGGGTAAGTAGTTGACACTTCCAGACAGTAATGTCATCGGTAATGTTTTTGAGCAAACAAAAATACCATTTACAACCAATTAACAGTGGTGTACGTCAAGAATTGGACCTACCTTGTCTTACTGACTGTTCAGTCATGTGTGACCGACGTTGAATTTGTTTTCATTATCAGTACAATGCATACATAGTCTATTTTTGTAAAAATCACAAAATATAGTGTAGAGTATGACAAGATTTTGCTGGTAAATTTCAGATAACTTCCAAAATTTCAAATGTAACGTTCATGAAAAATTCAGATTTTGAAAAAGCCGAGTCAGCCTCCAGGACCGAAGACTGTCACCCATGCAGATTTAACATTTTCAGCTGTTGGTAGGGCTTTTTGTCACAATGTTTTCTGCAGGAATCATCACGACAACCAGCGCTACCGACAGCCAACAGGTTAACATGGGACATTAACGCCCATTACATCTTGCGGCTGACTGTTGTTAAAGTTGCTTATTGTCGAACAAAAACCATTTTAGTTCAAGGGTGGTGCCAGAACAGCTTGGCGCCTGAGGTGCCAAGCTGTTCTGTCACCACCCTTAAACTAAAATGGTCAAATTTGTTTCACGCTACAGTGCATCAGGATGAAAAGGGTAATTATAGCGTACCTTCACTTCCTCTTGTCTCTCCTTCTCTTTTCCTTCCAGCTCCTGAATCTGATTCTCAAGAGCCTGAAACGAGACGGTCATTCACATAACACTGAGAACATCTGCAAAAAGATGCACTTTACAACTGCTACAAAACTTGCATTTTCCTCCGCTGGCTGAGGTGACTATAGTCCCAAAGCCCTACATAATAATATTACAATCTTCTCCACATGTGATAACCCCTCGGCCTCGTCCACAGTGACCTTCATGATTCTCACCTGTACTTTGGTTTTCAGCTCCTCTTCTGACGCCAGGTAGAGCTCTGTGTCGCGCTCATAGGCTTTCTTGACTTTGGCAAGTTCTTTCTCCGCAGCTAAAGAAAGAACAATGGCATGAATCAATAATTCCGGAACAAAGGGTGACTGCATCGCGTGTAAAACGCAAAGAAATAACCAAGAAGGCAAGAAACACGCTTAAAAAAGACTCAGATTTATTAAGTTACTAAACGTTTTCGTTAACCCTTCGAGTGTCAGCAGCAGTTTTGGTGGCACTGATTCCTGCAGGAATCATCGTGACTAAACCGCTACAGACACCCAAAGGGTTAAAAAGGTGGACAAATATCCTACGTGATTTTGTCTTAATGATAATAATAATAATGCAAATATTCTTAGTCTTCTTCTTCTTCTCATTACTACAATGCTGCTTTCTCACCTACTTCTAACTGCTACGGAGTCAAACAAGTGAATTCCATTCTACCTGCAAGTTTCTACGGAGTCAAACAAGTGAATTCCATTCTACCTGCAAGTTTCTACGGAGTCAAACAAGTGAATTCCATTCTACCTGCAAGTTTCTACGGAGTCAAACAAGTGAATTCCATTCTACCTGCAAGTTTCTACGGAGTCAAACAAGTGAATTCCATTCTACCTGCAAGTTTCTACGGAGTCAAACAAGTGAATTCCATTCTACCTGCAAGTTTCTACGGAGTCAAACAAGTGAATTCCATCCTACCTGCAAGTTTCTATGGAGTCAAACAAGTGAATTCCATTCTACCTGCAAGTTTCTACAGAGTCAAACAAGTGAATTCCATTCTACCTGCAAGTTTCTACGGAGTCAAACAAGTGAATTCCATCCTACCTGCAAGTTTCTACGGAGTCAAACAAGTGAATTCAATCCCACCTGCAAGTTTCTCTTCCGCTTTATGTGAGCCCGTTTCCTGCTTCATAGCGGTTGAAGTCAGGCGAAGGCACTCGGCCGCTGAAGCCGTCAACTGCTGCTGCAACTGAAGCTTTTCCTCCATCGCAGCTGTGATCTGAACACATCAGGACACAAACATATATTATACACCTTGTTAGTAGTGGTCTGGTATATATTTATTTAATGGCAAGTAAGCAGGTTTTGTTAGGGTTGCATTCTCACAGTCGATGGACAGCTTGATGCAGTGTGTTCCTGTTAGGACTGTCCAGCACTTGATCCCTTTACTACTGAGAAAAACTGAACACCAGCAAACTTTAACCCTGATCATTCGGAATACACCAGTGTGTGAAATAAGTGTGACTAAAATAGTTCAAGGGTGGTGCCAGAATAGCTTGGCGCCTCTAGGTGCCAAGCTATTCTGGCACCACCCTTGAACTAAAGCCACTGGTCTGTATCCTTATGTGTGAGCACTGTAATGTAGCTTGCACATGGCAGTGTGCAAATTTGAAGCTTTTAGCCTCAGTATGGTATATGGGTTAAATGCAAGTAAGCAGGTTTTGCTAGGGTTGAATTCGCAGTCGATGGACAGCTTGATGCAGTGTGTTAGGACTTTACTGCCCAGAAAAAACGGAACACCAGCAAACTTTAAGCGACACAGATCTTCATGCAACCCCCCGCAGTTGCAGAGGTGCATGAAGATCTGCTTCTTGCTGACACCATGAGGATCTATGTCTGTTGCCGACACTTGCAGACACCCATGCCCCTGGCACACGCCACTTTGTATCCATGCTCCGTGGACAGCCCAGCTCTACAGCCTTCCACCGACGCAGCCTTCACAAACACCATCTGCTACAACCCTCGCTGTCAGTGATCACGAATTTTGCGTCTAAAAATCACCGCACGCTGACCCGACATTCTCACGAAGAAACGGACGACGTAAATGAGATCCAAACACAGTGCGGGGGCTCATGAGGATTTACGTCTCTTGGAGCTTGGAAGCGGTCGCCTTGGCCTGGCAGTTGAGGTTAATCACCTTTAGAGGTTTCTACTTTCATTCCACTGACTTTTTTCTTTGCACTGTTGGGCGGTCGTCTTGCAGCGTGCTATGGCATCCTCTGTCTGTTGGGCGGTCGTCTTGCAGCGTGCTATGGCATCCTCTGTCTTTCATACAGCTACCAACAGCAGGGAAGGGGTTAACAGCAGCAGGCGTTAGCAGTTCCTACTTCCATTCCACTTACCTTTCTCTCCAGATCATCACACTGCTCGGTGGTCATCTTGTAGCGTGTGACGGCGGCCTTTTTCTCGTTGACAGCGTCAGCCAAGTCCCTCGTCTGCCGCTCCCTCGCCTCCTCTGCGGACTTTAACTTCAGCAGGGCTGTCTGTAACTCCGACTGGGCTGCAGTCAGATCTTTCGCCAGCTGCTCCTTCTGCGCCTCGAGGCGACCGTGAGTGCGAGAGAGTTCTCGAAAATCGCGACCAGAGTCTGTGGTCTGGTTGACCAGATGGTTGTATCTGTCTGTAATCCCCTCCAATTCTGATGAAAAAAAAGAGCATAAAAATCCAGAAAATGTAACTCAAATTACAATCCCTAAAACAATGCACAGATCAGCCTCCGTATGCCATAGAAATAAATCAGACCACGTTATTGCCAATCAAATTATTGCGGTGTGGAATTTGCATAGAAATTAGAACTGTGAAAAAAAATTCCTTGGGCCAAAGTCTGCCTTAGCTGACCCGCACACGGCTGTGCACAGACCAGCTAAGGCCGAGGTCAGTCTGAGGACCTTCTGCTTAATCAGGCATCCCCATTGGGACCAGAGGCCTGGGGTATACTGGAGTGAATTATACTGGAACATTTAATACTTTGGCTCACCTGTACCTTTGACTTGCCAAGTTAACCCAGTTGGACCCCACGCATTACAGCAGGAGACAGATCAACCATGATAATTCAAGGGTAGTGCCAGATTAGCTTGGCGCCATCTGGCGCCAAGCTAATCTGGCACTACCCTTGAATTATCATGGTTGATCCATCTCTGACAATTGATACACAACTCTAAAATTTGGAAAATGTGGCTGACCATTGAGTTATGGTCGATACATTTCTTAAAATTCATTCACGCTCATCAGGTGACACATCCAATGTTTTGGAAATGCGTTCATGGGTTAAAATGGTTAAGTAGTCCCTATCCTTGAGCTTTCACAATCAGAACCCGATCAATCTGCCGAAATTTGAATACAAGTAATAGCATCAGAACCACTACGCTGATTTAGCCTGTTGATTTGGATGCCACAATACAAAAGCTTGAGGTCAAGGTAACAAAGTGGAGAAAACGGACATCAATGAAACAGGGGACGAAAAGCACGTTTACAAGCAAGGGATCATGAGAATCTATGCGGATTGCAGATGGACTGAGACAAACAAGCGACTGATAAGGCAGGACAATCTTGCAACTGAGGGAGCATTATACAAGGCCCTTACTACTTTTTCTGACAACAAATTCCATGACTTTTCCAGACAAAATTCCAGTTTCTCCAATCCAAAAGAAGTCGGTTTATGTTTCTTGTTTTTGGCTTGACTGCGTACAGCCTCTATTCCCATGTTCGAGAGTTTCAAATCCTTGCGACAGACAGAGCATCTAAACGATGTTCTACCCTTTTCAACCTCCTGTAGCCATGGCCAAAATGCTTTAACCCTTTAAGCCCTGAGTAAATAAGAAGTCTATATACCCTTCAGCCTTCATAATAAGAAGTCTATATACCCTTCAGCCTTCATAATAAGAAGTCTATATACTCTTCAGCCTTCAATTTATTTGAGAAATTTCTGTTGAAAATGGGGGTGAAGTGTAAAATATTTGTAAAAAATAATTTATAATTTACAACAGATATCCCGATAAAAGTATATATGTACTGATTCGCTATTCGATGGACTACCGTTTTATGGATTTGACCACTCTGTCACATGTGTCGTAATGCCTGGTGACAAAAATAGTGACAAGTGACAATAAACTTGAAAAAAATGAATTTTTTAAAAATGAAAAATGAGGGAGGCCACTCAGGGGATTGGGTAGCTGCTTGCTAGAGTTACGTCCCTGGTTGTGTAGCAACACAACAATTTTGGAGACTGAAATTGTCAGGCTAAGTATGTCTTCCTATCAGTAATACCATCGGAGACGTTTTTGAAGAAACAAATGTATTTTTTTTTGAAAAATACTTACCGATGCCATTACTACATGTTCAGTGGGATTTACCTGTAACGGGAGGCTACTCGGGTACTGGGTCACGGCACCCTTAGGTAGCCTCCCTTGGCCCAATAGGTACACATCGTAAGTTTTTGGCTAAAATTATGTAAGCTATAGGTTAATCCCATGTAGTAATGGCATCGGTAATGTTTTTGAGGAAACAAAATGTCTTTCATGCATGACAGGTCGCTGTTATTAACATGCATCACTAAATAGGGCGTCTGTTACTGTGACACATTAGTGTCCATGCATTTCCAGCATGCCGATACCCTGCAAGGCCCCTACCTTTTCACCAGATGTCAATGTTTACACCTGCCACTGTTACGGTATATCCACGGTCTAGACAACATATAATAAGCAGCATCGAACGATGATCAGTGTGTCTGTGTTGTGTCTCGTACACAATTAGATGTAAGTACCAGTGTTGTAAAGACTATACACGTACTACACGTGACCAATGTGTGTCGTTGGTGTCCACAGTCACCTACACATGCACCAAGGTGTGGCATCAAAAGAACGGAATATCATAATCAATTAGAACCTCCGAATTTAGCATCAGAGTCAAGCTGTAAGTAACCATCGATCGCTCCAGCTGACACTACCAACACGTGCTTATGCTGCCACACGGTAGGTGGGCACACATGTCCCAATACATCAAAGCTATCTGCTTTTGAAACCATGTCTCCAAACACAAAATTTTATCACTCCGAATATCTACACATCCGCTCGCCATTTCAACCGTAATACCCACGCTAGCACCGCAAAACTGACCACATACCACAGACGAAAGTACGTGCGCACTGTCAGAACCCTGTAGTGTAAACAGGATGTGTCAGTGCAAAAGGCGAGGTCACCACACGCGCAGCGAGGCTCGTGCGTCACCGGGCGCATGATATGAAACACCTGACA
Organism: Semisulcospira habei; assembly: GCA_036245525.1. Lineage (NCBI taxonomy): Eukaryota > Metazoa > Mollusca > Gastropoda > Semisulcospiridae > Semisulcospira > Semisulcospira habei. Next base: position 249,690,879 of record BTPG01000001.1, read on the forward strand.
CCGCTCTAGCGGTTTGCCGGGCTGAACGGTATACGAGACTGCCCACCGCTACAGTGGTTTACCGGGGTGAAAGGGTTGACGGTTTCATTTGTGTGCCACAGCTTGTCAAAGTACGTTCTAATTGACAGCATGATCATCTCACAATGCTAGTACAAACGTAAATGGCCGATTGGTAACTCATAAAGACCGCCTTTTTGCTTGCTCCGCTACAGCTAGCGACCCCTTATACTTGCGAACTGAGATGATAGGTTTACGTGATGGAGTGCTAGATCCGCAAGGGACATAATTCTCTGTACAGTTCTGGAACATTCCATCGACGGTCAGTGCAACAAACTACCCCTCACTCGCATTCCTTTTTCCCCGAGCAACCTATAAAGGTGGCGATATGAAATTCCCTGACCATCCCCGACTTTTTCACGAATTGTCAAATTCCCTGACTTTCCAGGGACTGGAAACTGATCTTATGTATTTTCCTGACTTTCCAGTTTTTCCTGACCCATACAGATCCCGATTATATGCGAAACGACAATTTTTTTAAATTTTGCATACACTCCCTCAGCGTCTCATTGTTTATTCCTAGACACAGTCCGACTCATCTGCAGCAAGAGTGCATTTTACAAATGTCAACAACCAACATACGTGCAGTGAGTGTCTTTATTTCGTCGTCTTTTCGGTTTAGCACGGCATCCTGTTTGGCCATCGTGTCCTCTTGGTCCATCAAAGCGTCTTTCAGCTGCTGCAAAACTGTCTCGTTGGCCTTGGCATCTACAAATAAATACATATTCAGTTGCTGCTTAGCCCATTTTGCAGGCGATGGATCGAGCATAATTCAAGGGTAGTGCCAGATTAGCTTGGCGCCTTCACGCGCCAAGCTAATCTGGCACTACCCTTGAATTATCATGCTTGATCCATTTCCTGCAACTGGTAGAGAGGCGTTAGATAACACTTCCAGAATTTTGAAAATGCGGGCGTGGAGTTAAACGGACTTGCCTCTTTTTTGTCGCCGGTGGCTGATTGTGTTTGTAAAAGATCTGCGAGTGTTGACAAGTCTCATCCATGCAAAGTGCATGGGTACAAAGTGAGGTCAGCACAAGGTATGGATTCTCATGAACCCCCTGCAGGGGCTCATGAAGATCTATGTCTCGGTGTGGAAATTAAATAAGCGCTGCTCTGTGATTTGGGACCTTACGGCTCCAAGAGCCGTAAAGGTCCAACATCACAGACCAGCCAGCCGACAACACTTTCTCTCGCAAGTCTGACCTTTGACAGCTAGGTCGCGCTGTGCCTGCTCGTTGGTGAGGGCCCGAGTGAGCTCTTTGACGCGTAGTTTCTTCGCGGACAGAAGTTGGTCTTTGCGCTCGATCTCCTCCTCCAGCATGACCATCTGCCGACGTATTTCCTGGTCGCTGTTGGGTGGGCCGTGGGCCGCCTGTAATGAAAACAAAATGGTCAAGTGTTTGGCGTTCAACGCCTCAACCGCGGAGTAAACACACGGTACTGGCAGCATAATGCTTAACCCTTTCCATACTGATACACCCCATTGCTTGAAATAAATGTGACTATGGAAGTTCAAGGGTGGTGCCAAAATAGCTTGATGCTTGAGGCGCCAAGCTATTCTGGCACCACCCGTGAACTCAAACGGTTGATCTGTAATGCAGCCTTCATATTTGAGAAAATCAGCCTCATTATGAAATGGGTTAAAGTTGCCTTTGTCAGGGCAGGCTTTGAATACCAGAATTCACCAAAGACCACGTTCTCAATGATCGTCCTGCCTTCAACCAAGACTTTTCCTACAGCACAAAACAGGGCCGAATCGACCCCATCCAGGCTACCACTCGCAAGCTTGCTACTGTGAGTCTGACTCTGTATCACACCAGTTACACAACTGAACTGACGACGTCTGAATCACGAGCTACACAACTGACCTGACGACGTCAGAAACACGAGCTGCGCAACTGAACTGACGACGTCAGAAATCTGCTCCTACCTCCATGTCCCTGATTCGACGTCGCATTTCATCCAAGTCCTGAGAGCTCTGGGTCAGCTTCTCTTCCAGTTCCGTGATGGTGGTGTTGTTGGCGGCCATGGTCAGGCTGGCCTGCTGGAGTTCCTGTCTCAGGCTGCTCTCTCTCTCCTGGCTCTGTAAGTGCACAATTTCACACTCGCTCAATCTGCAAAGTGCTGTTACTCAGAAGGCCCCACAGCAAAATACATGGATCCTCATGAGCCCCTGATTGGCTCATGAGGATCTATGCCTTCTTCTGTCGGGCCTCGCAAGCAACAAAGAGAATGTACACCTTTTGCTGGCACTCCTACTGGCTCGCCTCTGGGGAGGCACAACGGCACAGGCACTTAACTCATTCAGCCCGATGGCCGTACTTCCCAAATTTGGGAAGCGTCATCTAATGACTATGCACCAGTTGCAGGAGATGGATCGACCATGATAATTCAAGGGCAGTGTCAGATCAGCTTGGTGCCAACAGGCGCCAAGCTAATCTGGCACTACCCTTGAATTATCATGGTCGACCCATCTCCTGCTGTAGTGCATCAGGGCTGAATGGGCTAATCTTTCTATCTGCAGTGGGCATAGGTACACATGAGCCCGAGCAAGCTGCAGAGGCTCATGAGAATCTATGCCTTCTGCTCCCTTCTCTCTCCTGGCTCAGCAGGTCATGCAAGATTTCTATCAAATGTTATAGTCAATCATTAAGTTATTTCCACCTGTGAAATTCATAGGTTCATTCTCAAGAAAACTTATCGATTCTCTCCATTTGCAAGAGGCATAGATTTTCATGAGTCCCTGCAGGCTGCAGGGGCTCATGAGAATCTATGCCTCTAGAGCACAGAGATCTTGTAACATCTGCAGCGTGGCTCATCTTCCTACAAAACACTGTCCCACAGTCTGGACATGACATATCTCCATTTTAGCTCCTGTTCTAAGAGTAAGACTAAGAAAGAGTTTGATTTTGAAAATGAAAATATGGAAATTCCATAATTGTGAAAATTTTGAAATTCATGGCTCTCCGTTTGCCAAATTTGACCCGTAAATGTACAATTCTTACCTTTTTCAGCTCGAATATCACATCCTTTGTCACATTCGTGTCCTCCATCTCCATCTCCTTGTTGGACAGCTTGGCCTTGACCTCCAACAGTTCACATTCACAGCGATGGTACTTAGTCTCCAACTCCTGTAGGACCTTCGTCTTGCGAGCAAGCTCCGAGTGAAGTCTCTCAACTTCCTCTGAATCAGCCGAGGCAGACATTGTCCTCCCTCCAAAGCACTTGCTGCAGGTGAGGGGAGAGAGAACGAAGGCTGGGGAACCCGGATTGTCTTTCCTGTTCAGAACTTTCTCCAGCTGTCTCTGCAGTCTCTCCACTTCAAAGCGCGCACTGACCAGATCGCTCTCAGCCTGGATTTTCTCTTTGCGCAGGCGTCTGGACGAGCCCGGAGGATCACTGACACTGTCTACAGATTGGGTGAGCTCCAACTGTTTCTGTAACGACGTGCTGCGCGATCTTTCGGATTCCAGCTCCCTCCTCAGCTCATCCAGTTGTTCAAGGTGAACTCCCTTGTGCATGCTGCCATCAGCAACGGTAACGGTGGCAGCATGCACAATGGAGTTTACCTCAGTCTTAGTAGGCAATGGTGATCCCTTTTCTGTGGACACATTTAAACTGAACTTAAGTCTGGCAGTCTGGAGTTCTACAGTGAGAGACTCTACTCTTTGTGTGAGTTTGTCACAGTCTTCCTTCCACCTGTGTTCTGATGCCTCCAGCTGCTCCACCTTAGTTTCCAGAAGCTGCACTCTGTCCCGGTTGACTTGTTCAGTCTGACACAGCTGCTCCTTTGCCTGCGTCATGTCCTCAAGTTGTCTTCTCAAGCTGCTGAGGGCGTCGTTTGTGTTCTGAAGCTGCGTCCGCAGATCCTCACTGGGCTCTTTCTCTGCCTCATGCAGTCTCTCCTTCAGCGAGCTGACCTCCTGGGCAAGATTGTCTCGCTCTTTGCACATCTTCTCTACCTCTTGTGATACAGAGCCCACCTGCTGTTTGTACAATTGCTTTTTCTCCCTCATTGTGGCCACATCCTCCTTGTACTTATCCAGCAGGGCCTTGTCCATGTGGAGTTTGGACCGAAGCTCCGCTATTTCCATTGTCGCCGAGTCCAGTTCTGATTTTGTTTTTGCCAGCTCTTGCCGCATATCACAAAGGGTCTGTGCTGACATTTTCAGGTCTTCTTTCTCTTTGCCTACCTGCTCCAGGCGGTCTTTTGCCTCAGAGAGAGCAGATTCTAGATCCTGAACCCTGACAGCCATCGAGTCCCTCTCCTGATACTGGGTGTCAGCAAGGCTCTTGGCCGCAGACAGTTCCTCTTGCAGTTGCTTGACCTGCGTCTGTAGACTGCACACTTCCTCCTGCTTTTCTTCCAAGGATCCCTCCTTAGCTTTCTCCGCAGACTGTAGCTCGATGATCATCTGCTCCTTCTCCTCCAGCAGCTTGTCAGCAGCCTCCATCTTGGCCCGCAGTTCCTTGATGATGTCTTCATTCTCCTGCTGTTTAGTGGTGAGGGCCGCCGAGCTGTCTCTGAGTGAAGACTGTAGCTTGGAGTGGCGCTCTTCAAGTTGCTGCAGCTTCTTTCTGTGGGTGACTTGTATCGACATGATGTCCCTCTCTAGGGTCTCCACCTGATGACAATAACGATGAACATTACCTCATTCGTGGTGGGATGTATCTGGGTACGCAGCTTTATGCCGTGTAACTGGACACAGCTTGCCACAAATGAGTTAACCTTCTCATACATGCAACCACCGGTACAGTTTACAGTACTAGCAGCTGCATGCAAAAGGGGGTTAAAATGGGACAAACCCTACAACTGTTTAACCCATTTAACCCCAAGGCTGCACTTCCCAAATTTTGGAGGTGTTGCCTAACCACTATGCACCAGTTGCAGGAGATGGCTTGACCATGATAATTCAAGGGTAGTGCCAGATTAGCTTGGTGCCTTCATGGTCGATCCATCTCTTCTTGTAGGGCTAAGTGGGTTAGCAAAGATTTCAGAAACAGGAGAGAGATCGATTCTGACAGTTCAAGAATAACCTGGCGCCTACAGGTGCCAAGCCATTCCGGCACCATCACTGAACTATCATGGTCAGTGGGTCAAGTGTATTGAGGTGCTATTTCTGGTTAAATCCTGCCGCATACTGTTAACAGATGATCACAGTATTCAGAGTAACACACTGCTCGGCATTTAAAATGCACAGACAATGCCATCTGGGCAGTGACAATTTTCAAAGGGAGTTTTACTAATGCACAAGTTTTAGAATATTTCAGCAGCAGTGCGCAACAGCAAATCATGTCAAGCTGATCTGGTATGAAAATAATCGTTCTGCTGTGCAAATTTGTAAGTAGAGTCTTCATGATTTTTGGATGTACTTGCTATCATTTTGTGACTAAAATATTTAAAAAGCCAGGAAAAAAAACAAAACAACAACAAACGAGATAACAGCATTTTTCAGGGAAATGCTATACTGACGAGCAAAAGAAATGTGACAAAACTGGAATCATAGGAAACACTGCAGTGTTTCCGATGATCCCAAAATTGTTGCATTTCTTTTGCTCATCAATATAATCACCGGTAACCTCTCTAGCTTCAAATGTGTGACCATTAACAGGGAGAAAATGTTCATAATTATGCTATAATGTTTTTATGTCTTGTTTGTACTATTTGTTACTGATAAATGTACCACAAGCGAATTTCTCTTTTCGAGATAATAAAGTACTCTTATTCTTAACACTTTGTCTACTATCGTCAGGAGAATCCAACACCAACTTGTTGTGCCCGAAGTACGAAATACCCACATTTTGGAGTTATCCTCGGATGACTGCATTACAATTCAGGAGACAGATCGACCACAATAGTTCAAGGGTGGTGGCAGAATAGCTTGGGGCCTATTGGCGCCAAGCTATTCTGACACCACCCTTGAACTATCATGGTCGAGCCATATCTTGCTGTGGCGTGTCGCAGGCAGAACAAGTTAATGACCTCCGCCTACCTTAGCTTCGCCGTCCACAGCGCGTTGATCTAGCGACTGGCACAGCTCCGTCTTGGCTTGCAGCAGCTGGTTTGCTTCGCTCAGGGCCAGCTTCAGCTGTGACTCGTTGCTGGATGCCAACTTGCTGGACTCCTCTGCCTTCTCCTCCAAGGTCCTCAGCAGCTGAGAGCGCGCCTCCAGATCCTCTGCCGTGCGGTTCACCATGCTTCGTAACTCTGCCACCACCATCTCAAGCTCCTCCTTCTTAGCCTGCAGAGTCTCTATCTCCGACGTCTGCCATTTCTGCTTCTCCTCCAGGTTGGTGACAGTCTCCTGCAGGCGGTCCTTTTCCTCCACCACGGCCTCCAGTCGCATGTGGCACGATTCCAGGGTGGCCTTGTAGCTGTCTTGGTCCCTTTCCAGGCCAGTTTTGGCCTCTGTCAGAGACGCCACTGTCTTCTGCAAGTTCAACAGCTCCTTTTGGAGGGTCTTCTTTTCCTTCTCAACCTGTGACAAAAAAAAAAAAAAAAAAATCACAAAAAGCCTACAAACCTCTTTGTTAGATTGTCCTGTTCGAGACACAGGTCAGCCTCTGTATATCATGACACCTGGGAGCCTTAACCACTTCACTGCCAAGAAAAAGTGAACACAATCTAACTGCAAGAGACATAGATCCTCATATGCCCCCATGAATGTGGGGCCTCATGAGGATTTATGTCTCTTGCTGAGACCAATTTATATCCATTTTACTGTAACGGTTTTGGCCCTTGAGTGGCTAATGATTTCAGAAACAAAAAGTAGGTACAGTGGCGGGAGGGGGGGGGGGGGGGGGGAGAGGATAAAGAGCCCTACAGGAATCATTGTGACAAAAACCGCTACAGACGCACAAAGGGTTTAATGTGCAGCAAAATCTATACAGGCCTGTGAAGAAATAACACCCAGTAAACTCGCCAGAAACTTTCCCAGCTCCCTCCCTCTCTCCACCTTCAACTCGACAGCACCCCCATCTCCTTCTCTGACTCGGTCAAGAACCTTGGCGTTATCCTCGATTCCCTTTCTTTCCATGACAAGCTTCGTCTCCGCCACGGCCCAGGCATGTTGTTTCCACCTCCGCCGCATCAGTCAGATCGGAAAATACCTCACTACCGAAGCTGTCACCAAACTCGCTGTCTCTCTCATCTTATCTCGCATCGACTAATGCAACTCTCTCCTTTCCGGCCTTCCTCACTCCGCCACTCTCACTCTCCAGCGCGTCCAGAACAATGCTGCCCGCCTCGTCCTCAGAAAGAAAAAATCCGACCACATCACTCCCCTGCTCAAGCTCCTTCACTGGCTCCCCATCCAATACAAGATTCTGTCTCTGCTACAAATCCCTGAACAACTACGCTCCTGCCTATCTCTCCAACATACGTCACCCCTACACTTCTCCCCGCTCCCTCCGCTCCGCCTCCGACCCTCTCCGTCTCCTCATCCCCCGCACCAAACTCAGCACTTTCGGCCCCCGCTCCTTCTCAGTATACGGTCCATCTACCTGGAACACTCTCCCACTCTCTCTCCATCAGAAACACTAGCTCTCCTCCTTCCAGTCCGCCCTCAAAACTCACCTCTTTCAACAGTTCTAGCACTATATCCCCACACTCCCCACCCCAAGCTGACCATCGTAATGTATTTTCACTATTTGTGTTACGTGAGTCATTGTCTAAAGCGTGCGCATGCGTGTGCGAGTTGTGAGTGCACATTTAGAGTTATAATTATTATAAGATAAGCGCATTATAAATACCGTAATTATTATTATTATTATTAAACAAGAAGAACTTAGGTGATGTCAGCCTTACCGGTAATGGCTCTGTTGTGGCCCAAGGGCCTGATGGTCCGAAGGGTATCCACCTCACCGATTATCCAGCCATGACCTTACTGGTGAGTGTAGTCTGCATTTTAACCCCTTCACTGCCAAGAAAACTTCAACACCACCCAGCTGCACGAGGCATAGAGCCTCATGAGTCCCCACAGCTGCGGGGGCTCAAGAGGATCTATGCCTCTTGCTGACACCACTTTGTATCCCATGTTCCCTGGGCGGCTGGGGATCTTGACGCTGAATTCCAAAACACAATCTGCGTCCACCAGCAGTGAAGGGGTCAAAATCTGAGGACTGGCCGTTAAGCTCAATGAAAATACCCCCCACCCGGGTCTGCCCTCGGGAACTTGGGTGGGGTTAACTACTTTTTAGTTAACAATGTCACCCTGGGTGGGTTTTCCCTTCTATTCTGGGGCATGTGTTTCTGTCTACCCTTGGTCCATTCACCTGTATTTTCCTTTTTTAAACTCTCTCTATTGTCTGCACTGACTGGAGCTCTTGATATTGGGTGTGTGTTGCTAAATGGTCTTAGCTTTAATTAGGCCCCATGTGTTAGGTTTATTTAGCGTATTAGACCGGCTGGTGACATACATTCAATATTCTGTTTAAGTCTTTTTTTTCACAAGCAGTGCAGGCACGTCCTGAGAAAGTCTTGTTACTGTCGGGATGTTAAGCAATGTACAACCAACTCAATGAAAATAAAACACCTGGACTTTGCGGAGAATAAAACTGCACTGACTCCTACCTGCTTCAGCTTGTCGGTGACGACTTTGAGCCCAGTCTCGCACTCTGCACGACGTGACTCTGCGGACATTTGCTGCTGTTCCTTCATCTCCAGCCGCTTCTCAAGGTCCTGCGTCGAGGATTCGGTGATACGCAGCTTCTGGCGCAGGTCTGCAGCCTCAGACTAAAATAGGTAAAAGGAATAGATAAACAAACGCAAATAATTTATACGACCTCTGTAACTTTGACACTTAAAGGCAATGCCATGACTGCCTTAACCCATTTCATCCCGAGGCAGATTAAAAAAAAAAATTCTTATTGTCCTATAAAGGTTACATTACAGATTAGGAGACAGATCAACCAGAATATTCTGGCACCACCCTTGAACTATCACAGTCAAATTAATTTCTTGCAATATTGTATCAGGATGAAAAGGGTTACAGAAAAATTGTTATTTAACTTTGAAGACTTTTCTTTCATTTTGTGATGTACCCTTTGCGATTTGAGTACGCAGCCACTGGTACTGTTTACAGTACAGGTGGAGACCTACACAGCTGGGTTAATGACCATCATCAAAATGCTTGATTTCCAGAGATAAAAATAAGGTCTTATAAATAAAAAAAATAAAATAAATATAATTTAAAAAAATTTAAACTTGCTGAAAGCATGCCTGAAGAGGCCCAGATCTTCATTATCCCCTGCGGCCTACCGGTGCCCAACCATTGTGGCACCACATCTGAACTATCATGGTTGATCCATCCCCTGTCATAGTGCATAAGGGCTCCATGGGAATGTTGAATTTTTTTTACCCCTTCACCGCCAAGAAAAAATGAACACCACCCAACTGCAAGAGGTATAGATCCTAGTGAGCCCCCACAGTCGTGGGGGCTGATGAGGATCGATACCCCTTGCTAAAAGCGCTTTGTGTCCATGTACCTCGGGTGGCTGGGGATCCCATAGACGTTGAATTTATGATTTCAAAAACACAATTTGTGTCAAGTGGCATGGAGGGGGTTAACATGCAACACGCCATACCTGATTATCTGAGAGCTCTGCCTGCAGTTCCTTCCTGTTCTCCAGCTGACGCTGCATTTCTGTGCTGGCCGCAGACAGCTCCTCGAACTTGCCCTGCAGCTCGAGAAGGTCGTACTGCGTCTGCTCCAGGCGACTCTCCACCTCCGCCTTCCCCTCCAGCCGCTGCTGCAGGAATTCTGCCGACTGACGAGCGTCCTGAAGTTTCTGCCGAAGTTCTGCCGACATGCTGCGATTCTGAAATGTACCCAACTGACAATTAAAGCGACCATCTCCAGCTACCAGGTTTCAAGGCTGTGGCTTGAACAGTTTCCGAGAAAATTTGAACGTTAAAGTTTACCACAGACAACAGACAGACTCACTTTTGTTTTCCTATTGCACATGAGCCAAAAGTCTTAGTTTAGACAGGACGAACACTAAGAACCCATTTCAAAGAAATAGTTTTAAAAATCAAAACAGGCTCAGTTTTTAAGTGTGTCGTATACTGTGTAATAGGGCATAATAACATAGATCCTCATGAGCCCCCGGCAGTTGTGGTGCCTCATGAAGACCTGTGTCTCTTGCTAACACCACCCTGAATCCATGTTCACGAGGATCCTTGGCATTGAATCAACGAAGACTGCAGCAACAATCTGCATCAACTGGCACTTAGTAACAGTGAAGGGGTTAACCCATTTAGCCCCGAGTCCTTACAGCAGGAGATGGATTGACCATGATAATTCAAGGGTAGTGCCAGATTAGCTTGGCGCCTTCAGGTGCCAAGCTAATCTGGCACTACCCTTGAATTATCATGGTCAACCCATCTCCTGCAAACTGGTACACAGCCCTTAGGCGACACCTCCAAAATTTGATAAACGGGACCTTGGGGCTAAAAGAGTTAATTAGATCCAGTCACCACTGTCTGCTGGGGCTCAGGAGCCTCACGAGGCAGAGAGGGATGGACGTGGAGAGGGATGGACGTGCATACCTGGTTCAGCTCCGCCTGCAGATCCTTCAGCTGCCTCACAACGTCCAGACGGAAGCTCTCGTCCATGTTGATGGTTTTCTTCTTCTTGTCTTTCATCGGGCTTTCTAGCTCTGTCTGTCCGTGCTTGCGCCGGCGCTTTGAGGGCGACCTTTTCTCAGGGGTCGAAACCACCAGGGCAGACGTGGCAGCCACACATTTTGTGATCTGTTGGGACTTGAAATGCGCAACAAAGTTAAAATTTGTTTTGAACCTTAGCTCAGCTACACCAAAATGTTACGATGCCTCGATTCAGCCAGTTCACTGCCTAGCCCATTTCACCTCTTGGCCACATTTCCACAATTTTGGAGGTGTCGCCTAACCACTACGTCCCACTTGCCGGAGATGGATTGACCATGATAATTCAAGGGTAGTGCCAGATTAGCTTGGCGCCTTCAGGCGCCAATCTAATCTGGCACTACCCTTGAATTATCATGGTCAGGCCATCTCCTGCTATAGGGCGTTGGGGCTACATGCACTAGATACACACTCCTACAAAAATACCCTTAAAAAATTAAATAAATAAATAATTTTAAAAAAATAAGGTGACACAAGATGCTGTCAGAGAGGTATATTAGTGTCCTAATATTACTTCATACATGGCTCAGAAGTCCGCTGCATCTGCACTGGGCTGGGAACAAACTCCCGTAGTTGATACATCAGAACAAAATTATCGTAACTTTTGGATACTGACAGCAAATAATCTGACATAAACTTGTTTGTTACTACTGGTCGAAGTTTGTTAAAAGCAGAGTAATTTACGTATTTACACATTACATCGTGAGGCTGAATTTTTACAATGTTGCTAGTTGTCTTTTCAAGGCTCCAGCACAGGTTAGGAGATAGATCCACCATTTCAGTTTTAAACTCATTCTACCCCAACACCGAAATCCCAAAATTTTGCCCTTGTCCTCTGAAGACTGCATTGCAGTGCAGGACACAGATCGACCATGATAGTTTAAGGGTGATGCCAGGATAGCTTGGCGCCCATAGGCGCCAAGCTATTCTGGCATCACCCTTGAACTATCATGGTCGATCCTTACCTTGCTGTGGTGTGTCCAGGGTAGAATGAGTTAAGGGTGGTGCCAGAATAGGTTGGCGCCTCAGGTGCCAACATATTCTGGCACCACCCTTCAACTATCATAGTCACATTTACTTCAAGCAGTTGTGTATCAGGATGAAAAGTGTTAAAAGTGAAATCAGGACCTCTTGAAAAAACAATTTTATATCCAACATTTTGATATCTCCAACCTGTTTATAACAATATTTAAGCAAAGTTCAGTCATTTTATGTAACCAAATGCTCGTTTAATTGTTGCTGCATGATCAGAGAAACACACAAACAGAAAATATCAATACCAACTCTATTCGGTGCATTTATGCTGGTTCAATCTCTCAAAGGTCCTGATCATATTAATGCCAACAAAAATGCATGCACGACAGTGCGAAAAATTGAGAGGACGAAAAAAAAAAACGGTCCACAGACTATGCCCTTTGATCCAGGGCCAGCAAGAGATATGAATTCTCATGAGCCCCTGCGGATGCAGGACGTAACTGTGACTGCGGATGCAGTGGCTCATGAGAATTTATGTCTCTTGCAGACAGAACAGGCGGGCTGTTCTGTCTGAACCAACAAGCTGAAATTCAGCTTTCTGGGATTCTGAAACAGCGGAATCTGCCTCCGAGAACCCATGCAAATGATAATTGTATGATGGCCTGAATTTTGGACAGCTGCTGCCTGCCAGATCAAAAATCACAGATCAGCACACAACTGATACAATATCGTACACTCACTTTGAGGAGAGCAATCTGGGCGTTCAGTTTGTTGATTTCGGCCGTGTAACCGTGGATGAGGGCTTTCTCTCTCTGATGAAAATCCGCCTCCTCGCGCTTGACACGGCTCTCAGCAATCACTAGCTCCTCTTCACGTTTCTTCAGAACTTCACTGGCGTCCAAAAGCTTGCGTTCATCTTTCAGCCGGCTCTGGAGTTGCGACAGCTCCTCTGCAATGAGGGGAGTTTTAGTGCACATGCTGCGGGGGGGAATCACTATACCTTGACCCTTTCCTTGTATCATCACGATTCCTTATGGCAGCACATACTTATTACCGACTTCGGCTGTCCATAGCACGTTTGGTCAAGGTGATTCCGGCAGAAATTAACTCGAGAAAAAGTGCTACAGACAGCCAAAGGGTTAACCCATTCAGCCCCCAAGCAGGAGATGGTTCGATCATGATAATTCAAGGGTAGTGCCAGAATAGCTTAAAACGCCAAGCTAATCTGGCACTACCCTTGAATTATCATGGTCGAGCCATCTCCTGCAACTGGTGCATATTCGTTAGATGACACCTCCAAACATTGGTTTATTGTACATTGCGTAACATCCTGACAGCAACAAGACTTTCTCAGGACTGCTTGTGAAAAAACCCAAAACTAAACAGAATATTGAATGTATGTCACCAGCCGGTCTAATGCGCTAAATAAACCTAAGACCATTTAGCAACACACATCCAATATCAAGAGCTACAGACAGTAGGTAGGGCGAGTTTAAAAAAGGAAAATACAGGTGAATGGACCAAGGGTAGACAGAAACACATGCCCCAAAATAGAGGCGGAAAACCCACCCTGTGGGCTGACCAGGGTGACCCTGGGAACTAAAAAGTAGTTAATCCCACCTAAGTCCCATAGGGTAGACCCGGGGGAGGGGCAAACTTTGGGAAATATGGCAGTGGTGCTGAACGAGTTAACTCATTCTACCCCAGACACACCACAGCAAATAAGGATCGACCATGATAGTTCAAGGGTGATGCCAGAATAGCTTGGCGCCTAAGGGCGCCAAGCTATTCTGGCATCACCCTTGAACTGTCATCGTCGATCTGTGTCCTGCACTGCAATGCAGTCTTCAGAGGACAACGGCAACATTTGGGGATTTCGGTGATGGGGTAGAATGAGTTAAGTCAATGTACGCTTCGCTGCCAGTAGACCGAGGGTGTTTGTGAAATTATACAGCTTGAATGCAACGCAAATGATACGCAGCTGCCCAGGCACATCATGCGACATGGATATAGGTCGTTAACGGAGCGCACAAAGCTTTTCGCAAATATCTCCACAAAGAAACACTTTTCTATACCAATCATAGAACACGTATCATTCAGCGACAGCTGACCTAATACGATTTACTGTCAAGAAAATTGAACAATGTCAGTTTTGCTGTACAGTCATAAAATTTGGCAATTTTTTGCATTAAATGACTGATTTTACATTCCTAAATGTGTCACAGATATATTAAGCCCAGTATAAGAAAGATCCATTGTCATGTGAATTAGCCAAGTTTTCAAACTTGAAACGGCGCAGACATACATGAAATCTGCACGTTTGATCTCGATATTGAAATCTGCCGAAGTTCTATTAAGGGTATTGAAAGTGGCTTGCTCTTGTCTTTTCACCAAATTTTTATGACTGTACAGCAAAATCAACAAATCACAGGAGTTCAGTAAAAAATATTCCATATATTGGCACTAAATGATATTTGGTACTTAAAGTGGTACAGAAAAGAGTTTCTTTGTGGAGATATTTGGGAAAAGGTGCGTGCCGATGTCGAACAGCCCATACAAGATGTTTTCAGCATGAGCTCCTGCAATTACCCTCGCCAAGGAAAACAGACACAAGGTGGTCAGCAAGAGACATAGATCCTCATGAGCCCCTGCAACTGCAGGGGGCTCATGAGGATCTATGTCTCTTGTAGCTGGATTTCTTGGCAGTCAAAGGGTTTAAAATCAGCAGCATGTTAACACATTCACAGCAGGAGACGGGTCCAACAGGTTAAGTTAACCCTTTGGTTACCATGAGTGGGTCTGAAAAAAAAGTTGAATCCTGAAGCGAGGGTCTTGGGGAACATTTTAAGTGGGGAAAAAAAAAAAAAAATAATATATATATATATATATATATATATATATATATATATATATATATTTTTTTTTTTTTTTTTTTGGGGGGGGGGGGGGGGGAGATCCGGCTCTAGCTGGAAAAGTCCCACCCATGGCGCCATTTGAAAAGCGCTATGGACAGCCAAAGGGAGAAAAGTACCCAGATAATCTGGCCACTGCCTCCAAGCTATCATGGCTAACCATCTCCCTGTGCTCATGCAGTCATGTGCAGGTCCACTTCAGCCAACGTTGGCCCAAGGGTCTTTTGCTTACTGGGATGTACAGTCTTCACACACCTCCACAAATTGCGAAGGTTTTTACAAATTGCAGTGAGGGATTTTTTTTTTTGTTTGTTTGTTTAGTTTTTCTTAACAAGGAATTGACTGTTAGCTCAAGGGAAGTTGAAGTGCTTGATACAATTAGTGCATAGCAAGTTAACTCTTTTCATCCTGATACACCCATTACTTGATTATAAATTAGACTTTGGTAGTTCAAGTGTAGTGCCAGAATAGCCAGAAATGGCACCACCCTTGAACTAAAATGGTTCATCTAGCTCCTAATCTGTAACGCAGCCTTCATAGGACAATAAAGCATTTTTCTAAAAAATCAACCTCAGGATGTAATGGGTTATCAGGTACTACTACACTTCAGCGATCAAGTGGTGCATGCAGTATCATTTTTGGGGGAGAACACTTTCAAACCTAAATGGCCATTCGCAACTTTCTCGGCACATTATGGTCAAGGAGGCTCCATCTCCAGAAGAGCTTTCTCACGCAGGCGGCCCGTGTTAAAACCGTGTAGCCAGCCGGAGTACGCAACAACTCCACCGTTGCCGGTCCCCACGCCAAAATGAACAGAAAAACTATGTCAAAACTGCTGAAAACTACGCCAAAACTGCTAATCCTCAGCTCCTTCTCCGGTCCATCCAACTGGAACACTCTCCCACTCTCTCTCCGTCAGAAACACTCTCTCCTCCTTCCAGTCCGCCCTCAAAACTCACCTCTTTCAACAGTTCTAGCACTACATCACCACCACACTCCCCACCCCAAGCTGTCGAAATGTATTTGTGGTACATGAGTCATTGTCTAAAGCGTGCACATGCATGCGCGAGTTGTGAGTGCGCACTTAGAGTTATAATTATTATAAGATAAGTGCATTATAGCCAAGAATTATAACAGCAGCCTTTAGAACCAAGAAAAAGCTCAAGCTGAACGTCATCCAGTGTTATGCGCCCACCAATGACAGTGACGAGGAAGAGAAACAAGAGTTCTACAACCGACTCCAGAGTGCCGTGGACAAATGTGCGGAGCGAGACATCACCATCGTCATGGGCGATTTTAATGCCAAAATAGGGGAGGACAACACCGGATACGAAGAGGTGATGGGGAGACAGGGACTAGGCTCGGAGATGAGTGAGAACGGGGAGAGGTTTGTAGACTTTTGTGCTCTAAACCGACTTGTCATTGGAGGCAGCATCTTCCCACACAGAAGAATACACAAAGCAACTTGGGTCTCACCAGACCATACAACAGAGAACCAAATAGACCATATCTGCATTAGCAAGAAATTTAGAAGATCCCTTCAAGATGTTCGAGTGAGGAGGGGAGCAGATGTCGCCTCAGACCACCATCTGCTTACCTTAAGAATGAAGCTCAAGCTAAAGAAAAGCCGCACAGAGACAACAAGAAGACAGCGCTATAATGTAGGCCTCCTGAGAGAAACTGGAGTTAGAGAAGAGTTCAAACTGGTGCTGTCCAACCGGTTTCAAGCGCTACAGGAGCTAGTAAATGAAGAGGAGGCGGTCACCACAGAGCAGCAGTGGAAGGCAGTTAGAGAGGCGCTGAACTCAACCTGCAAAGACACTGTAGGGTTCAGGAAACACCACCACAAGGACTGGCTGTCGGCACAGACCTTGAAGAAGATAGAAGCGAGGAAGCAGAAGAAAGCAGCGGTCAACAACAGTCGCACGAGAGCAGCCAAAGTAAGGGCACAGGGGGAATACTCGGAAGCCAACCGCGAGGTGAAGAGGAGTATCAGGGCAGACAAGAGGGCCTACACAGACAGCCTGGCAGCAGAGGCAGAAAAGGCAGCAGGCAGCGGCAACATGAAACAGCTCTACGACATTACCAGAAGATTGTCGGGTAAGTATGGCCATACAGAAAGACCAGTAAAAGACAAAGAAGGCAAGCCTATTGCAGACAGAGCAGACCAACTCGACAGATGGGCCGAGTATTTTGAAGAGTTACTGAACAGACCTAGCCCACCCGACCCCCCCCGACATCCAGCCGGCAGAGACCGACCTACCCATCAGCTGTGACAGACCCAGCCGGGAAGAGATCAGAAAAGCAGTGGCATTTTTGAAGAATGGAAAAGCAGCAGGGCCAGATGGCATCCCAGCGGAGTCTCTGAAAGCAGACCTAGAGACAACAGTTGAGATGCTGTACCCACTGTTTGGAAAGATCTGGGAAGAGGAGGTGATGCCAGCTGACTGGAAGGAGGGGTACCTAATCAAGCTTCCCAAGAAAGGCGACCTCAGCAAGTGTTCCAACTACAGAGGAATCACCTTGCTGTCAGTACCAGGAAAGGTCTTCAACAGGATCATCCTAGAGAGAATGAAGAGCTCCGTTGACCCCCAGCTGAGAGACCAGCAAGCAGGATTCAGGAAGAACCGATCATGTACAGACCAGATCGCCACTCTCCACATCATCGTGGAACAGTCTCTGGAGTGGAGCTCCCCGCTGTACGTCAACTTTGTGGATTATGAGAAAGCATTTGACAGCGTGGACCGAGAGACTCTGTGGAAACTCCTACGACACTACGGTGTACCCACAAAGCTCGTCCGCCTGATCAAGAGCAGCTATGATGGCATGACATGTCGCGTGATCCACGAAGGGCAGTTCACCAGAAAGCTCCAGGTCAGAACTGGTGTCAGGCAGGGGTGTCTGCTGTCTCCGTTCCTCTTCCTACTGGCCATAGACTGGGTCATGAAGATGACCACAGAGCACAGACGAAGTGGAATACAGTGGACACTGTGGACACAGCTTGACGACCTTGATTTTGCAGACGACTTGGCATTACTGTCCCACACTCATCAACAAATGCAGGACAAGACCACGAGGCTTGCTGACATCTCGTCCCAAGTGGGCCTCACCATTCACAAACAGAAAACAAAGACAATGAGGCTGAACGCAACCAGGGAAGAACCAGTCTTGCTTGCTGGCACCCCGTTGGAGGAGGTGGAGTCCTTCACCTATCTCGGGAGCATCATAGACAAAAAAGGCGGCACTGATGCAGATGTCAGAGCACGAATCGGTAAAGCCAGAGCAGCCTTTCTCCAGTTGAAAAAAGTGTGGAGCTCCAGAGAGCTGTCACAACACACCAAAGTCCGGATTTTCAACTCCAATGTAAAAGCAGTTCTCTTATATGGAGCAGAGACTTGGAGATTGACAAAAACCACAGTCAACAGAGTACAGACCTTCATGAACAGTTGCCTTAGAAGAATTTTGAAAATCCACTGGCCAGAGAAGATCAGCAACGTCAGACTCTGGGAGAGAACAGAGCAGATAACAGCAGAGAATGAAATTGGGCGAAGAAGATGGGGATGGATCGGTCACAGTCTGAGAAAGCCAGCTTCCAGTATCACTAGGCAGGCATTGTCATGGAACCCCCAGGGAAAGAGGAAAAGAGGTAGGCCGAGAAACTCCTGGCGTCGAGACCTCCAAGCAGACATCAAGAGACTGGGAACCACCTGGAGTAGAATCGAAGGAGAAGCACAGGACAGGAGTTGCTGGAGGTCTCTCGTCGACGGCCTATACCCGGGTAGGGGTGACAGGCGTAAGTAAGTAAGTAAGTGCATTATAAATACCGTAATTATTATTATTAGTCCTCGATCACTTTTAGTGCCAGTGGGACAGTAAACTGGAAAAAAGCAAGAGTACGCACCAACACCGTGCACCGACTCTGCATACACAGTGCGTCTACATACAAAACAGCTTAACCTTTTGACGACGGAACACACATATGTGTGCCCCAAGCAAAGCTCCGTTGCCGACGGGACGCACACATATGTGCGCTGGCCTAGTTTCCCCATTGCCAATACCAGCAGTATGGTCTAAGGGAAGCAATCTACTATAATATGTCAAGCACTCATTTCTTTACTTGTAGAGTGACTTTTCTTGTTTGTATGGGCTGAAACCAAAGAATCAGAAGCTCTAATACAAAACGTCCCCATGGGCAAAAAAAAATGGCGGATTTTGGTGTAAAAACTTTTATGTGTGAAGAAACTTTTCTGTTGTGCCTTTCTTTCTGGATTATTTACTGGTGACACACTAGAATATGTCTCTGGAATGCTAGGTGAGTGTAATTTTCACACTCTGGCTAACTAATACACTAACAGCATGTTCAGTTTCAGTGGAACCCAGTGTGAAACTGTTTTTGATTTTTGGCTTCTTACCCCATCTTCTTTATACACCTGTAAAATCTTAACATTACAAAATATTTTCTTCAGCATAGTGTCTACGAGTTCACCTTGAATTGATTTTTCCACTGATACCAAATATGTTGGGGTATGATAAGATTTTTACAACAGACAAGGCCAATGAAATTTGTCAAAATTACTACGGTAGCAGGGAAAAATCAAGTTGGCAGACTACGGTGGCAAAAGGTTAATGATGTGTAGTAACACTCGTTTTTGTGCAGAGTAAATATGAACGCCACCCAGCTGCAAGAGGTACAGATCCTTAGATGCGGGGGCTGATGAGGATCGATGCCTCTTGTGGACGCCACTTTCAATCCATGTTCCAGGGGCAGCTAGCGTTTTGGGGTCTTTAATTAACCCTTATCATTCGGAATACATCGGTGTGTCAAATAAGTTTGACTAAAATAGTTCAAGGGTAGCGCCAGAATAGCTTGGCGCCTCTAGGCGCCAAGCTATTCAGGCACCACCCTTGAACTAAAGCCATTGGTCTGTATCCTTATCTGCAAGTACTATGATGTAATGTGCATGTGGCAGTGTACAAATTTAAAGCTTTTAGTATATGGGTTAACGCAAATTGCAAAAACACAGTCTGCTTTTGCTGGCACTGAACAGGTTAAAGGAAATGAAATTTGGCAGTTGCAGAACTCGCTCTATTACTAGACTATGTGCAGTAATCAAACGAATGCTGCCTTTCGTTTCCCTCTTGCAGCTCCGATACTTATCTCACTGAAGCAATAAACTGCGCTCGCAATTCCACGAGCCCGAAGCCACAGATGGGCTCTGCGGGTGGCGGCAGGCAGACCGAGAGATACAACCTCCTTGCTATTAGTCTACAGTTGTGGGAGATGGATCAACACCTAGTGCCAGAAAAATGAAACACATCTTAAGTTTGGCACCATACTTACTTACTTACTTACGCCTGTCACCCCTACCCGGGTATAGGCCGTCGACGAGAGACCTCCAGCAACTCCTGTCCTGTGCTTCTCCTTCGATTCTACTCCAGGTGGTTCCCAGTCTCTTGATGTCTGCTTGGAGGTCTCGACGCCAGGAGTTTCTCGGCCTACCTCTTTTCCTCTTTCCCTGGGGGTTCCATGACAATGCCTGCCTAGTGATACTGGAAGCTGGCTTTCTCAGGCTGTGACCGATCCATCCCCATCTTCTTCGCCCAATTTCATTCTCTGCTGTTATCTGCTCTGTTCTGTCCCAGAGTCTGACGTTGCTGATCTTCTCTGGCCAGTGGATTTTCAAAATTCTTCTAAGGCAACTGTTCATGAAGGTCTGTACTCTGTTGACTGTGGTTTTTGTCAATCTACAAGTCTCTGCTCCATATAGGAGAACTGCTTTTACATTGGAGTTGAAAATCCGGACTTTGGTGTGTTGTGACAGCTCTCTGGAACTCCACACTTTTTTTAACTGGAGAAAGGCTGCTCTGGCTTTACCGATTCGTGCTCTGACATCTGCATCAGTGCCGCCTTTTTTGTCTATGATGCTCCCGAGATAGGTGAAGGACTCCACCTCCTCCAACGGGGTGCCAGCAAGCAAGATTGGTTCTTCCCTGGTTGTATTCAGCCTCATTGTCTTTGTTTTCTGTTCGTGAATGGTGAGGCCCACTTGGGACGAGATGTCAGCAAGCCTCGTGGTCTTGTCCTGCATTTGTTGACGAGTGTGGGACAGTAATGCCAAGTCGTCTGCAAAATCGAGGTCGTCAAGCAGTGTCCACAGTGTCAACTGTATTCCACTTCGTCTGTGCTCTGTGGTCATCTTCATGACCCAGTAGGAAGAGGAACGGAGACAGCAGACACCCCTGCCTGACACCAGTTCTGACCTGGAGCTCCCTGGTGAACTGCCCTTCGTGGATCACGCGACATGTCATGCCATCATAGCTGCTCTTGATCAGGCGGACGAGCTTTGTGGGTACACCGTAGTGTCGTAGGAGTTTCCACAGAGTCTCTCGGTCCACACTGTCAAATGCTTTCTCATAATCCACAAAGTTGACGTACAGTGGGGAGCTCCACTCCAGAGACTGTTCCACGATGATGCGGAGAGTGGCGATCTGGTCTGTACATGATCGGTTCTTCCTGAATCCTGCTTGCTGGTCTCTCAGCTGGGGGTCAACGGAGCTCCTCATTCTCTCTAGGATGATCCTGTTGAAGACCTTTCCTGGTACTGACAGCAAGGTGATTCCTCTGTAGTTGGAACACTTGCTGAGGTCGCCTTTCTTGGGAAGCTTGATTAGGTACTCCTCCTTCCAGTCAGCTGGCATCACCTCCTCTTCCCAGATCTTTCCAAACAGTGGGTACAGCATCTCCACTGTTGTCTCTAGGTCTGCTTTCAGAGACTCCGCTGGGATGCCATCTGGCCCTGCTGCTTTGCCATTCTTCAAAAATGACACTGCTCTTCTGAACTCTTCCCGGCTGGGTCCGTCACAGCTGATGGGTAGGTCGGTCTCTGCTGGCTGGATGTCGGGTGGGCTAGGTCTGTTCAGTAACTCTTCAAAATACTCGGCCCATCTGTCGAGTTGGTCTGCTCTGTCTGCAATAGGCTTGCCTTCTTTGTCTTTTACTGGTCTTTCTGTATGGCCATACTTACCCGACAATCTTCTGGTAATGTCGTAGAGCCGTTTCATGTTGCCGCTGCCTGCTGCCTTTTCTGCCTCTGCTGCCAGGCTGTCTGTGTAGGCCCTCTTGTCTGCCCTGATACTCCTCTTCACCTCGCGGTTGGCTTCCGAGTATTCCTCCTGTGCCCTTACTTTGGCTGCTCTCGTGCGACTGTTGTTGACCGCTGCTTTCTTCTGCTTCCTCGCTTCTATCTTCTTCAAGGTCTGTGCCGACAGCTAGTCCTTGTGGTGGTGTTTCCTGAACCTTACAGTGTCTTTGCAGGTTGAGTTCAGCGCCTCTCTAACTGCCTTCCACTGCTGCTCTGTGGTGACCGCCTCCTCTTCATTTACTAGCTCCTGTAGCGCTTGAAACCGGTTGGACAGCACCAGTTTGAACTCTTCTCTAACTCCAGTTTCTCTCAGGAGGCCTACATTATAGCGCTGTCTTCTTGTTGTCTCTGTGCGGCTTTTCTTTAGCTTGAGCTTCATTCTTAAGGTAAGCAGATGGTGGTCTGAGGCGACATCTGCTCCCCTCCTCACTCGAACATCTTGAAGGGATCTTCTAAATTTCTTGCTAATGCAGATATGGTCTATTTGGTTCTCTGTTGTATGGTCAGGTGAGACCCAAGTTGCTTTGTGTAAGTTTGGCACCATCCTGGGTGCTAAACCATTTTGGCACTGGTGACTATCCTTGAACTACCATGGCTGATTCATCTCTCACTGCAGCGTCTCGAATGGTGAATATTATAAAACACTTTGTTTGGACTAGCCCTTTGCGCAGGCAGCCACGGGTACTGTAACAGAAGTCCGCCGTTATTTGGCAAAAGTCAGCACGTCAATGTTTGGGACAGCATGATTTTCAGTCATACAATGAAAATCTTGCTGTTCTGACCAATGAACATGGCTTTTGCCACATCACGCCAATTAACTTAGTGCAATTTTGTGTATTGTGTGTGCGTGTATGTACACCTATACAGAAATATGTTCACAAGTACAGTGCTTGCTGCTTTCGAGTTGTTAATCCTTTTACCCCAGTAGCAAGACCTTTCAGGCCGACATTGGCCACAGTGGACACGCACTGTCGTGTGCAGGCCCACTGCGGCCAACGTCGGACCAAAGACCTGAGCTTCAGAAGGCGACAGAAACATTGATTGTACATTGCTTAACGTCCCGACAGCAACAAGGCTTTCTCAGGACGTGCCTGCACTGCTTGTGAAAAAAAAATAAACAGAACATTGAATGTATGTCGCCAGCCGGTCAAATACATTAAATAAACCTAACACATGGGGCCTAAATAAAGCTAAGACCATTTAGCAACACACATCCAATATCAAGAGCTACAGGCAGTGCAGACAGTAGGGAGAGTTTTAAAAAGGCAAATACAGGTGAATGGACAAAGGGTAGACAGAAACACATGCCCCAGAATAGAGAGAAAAACCCACCCTGTGGGGCTGACCAGGGTGACCCTGGGAACTAAAAAATACCTAACCCCACCCAAGTCCCCCAGGGCAGACCCGGGTGGGGATGCGACAGAAACAGGTTTCTTAACCCGTATCATTCGGAATACACCAGTATGTGAAATACGTTTGACTAAAATAGTTCAAGAGTAGTGCCAAGCTATTCTGGCATCACCTTTGAACTAAAGCCATTAGTCTGTGTCCTTATCTGTTAGTACTATAATGTAGCTTGCATATGCCAGTGTACAAATTTGAAGCTTTCAGCCTCAGTATGATATATATGGGTTAAGCCGGATTTCATTAATGGCCACCAGATGGTGTACGGCTTGAGAACGTCTCCCGGCTTCATGGATCAGTCAGCAAACTGTGGAACTGGCGCTAATGGCAGCTCTCTCTAAATGACTTTTAAAGCCATTTATGGCTAAATATCCTTGGGGTGACATGATATTGTACATTTATAAAATGTAAGCAAAAAGGTTATGTTGGAAATGAAGTCTATCAACAATTTTGACTAAAATGCAACTACCTGCCCTCTTGTCAGTTTTCTCAGCCCTTCTCAAATCGATGGCTGTAACACTCTGAGCAAATGCCAAGTTTACCATAGAGAGACAACGGACAGAAGACCCATTACACAACTCACGTTCGCACGTGAGCCAAGAAGCGTGGAAATCTAAGGGAAACTGTGAATATGCACTTTTGAGTTGTTACAGGTTTCTTTTCAGCTTATCAACCCCTGTGCGAGCGCACACCAACACACACACACATACAAACACACCTCACATGGGTGACAGTGCAACAAATTGAAAGGACTGAAAACAGTCAAAAGACTAATTACGCCACAGGGTTCATGGCCAGCAAGAGACAAATTCTCATGAGCCCCTGCGGATGCCGGGGCTTCAAGAGAATTTATGCCTCTTGCAGATGGAACAGACAGTTCCGTCTGAACCATAAAGCAGTAATTCAGCTTTCCGGGATTTTCAAAAAGCTGAATCAGTCTCCAGGACTTAAGACCGTCACCCATGATAATATGCTAAACATACACCACTCAAATACACACTCCTGCGTCACATGTAACAGAAGGAGATATCAGAGACAGTGCGTCTCCACGTACAATGTAACTCAGTGGATATCGGCAGCGCTTTTCTGTTGAGGCAATTACCCCAGGAATCACCTCGACAAAAAGCACCACTGACAGCCAAAGGGTTAACAATTCTGGCGATTATAAGGGAAATATGAAAAGATGTATCTGGTTATGGTGACTGAGCAAATCTGCTCACATTTAAGTTACCACTCTTATTGTTGGCTGAAGATTGAAGTTTAACCCTTTTCATACTGATACACTCAATGCTTGAAATAAATTTGTTTTAGTTCAAGGGTGGTGCCAGAATAGCTTGGCGCCCGAGGCGCCAAGCTATTCTGGCACCACTCTTGAACTAAAACAGTTGATCCATCTCTTAATCTGTAATGTAGCCTTCATAGGACAATAAGCAAATTTTACAAAATCAGCCTCAGGATGTCATGGGTTAATATTCTTATTCCTGCACTGGAATCACAACCTCCTTTCTGTTACATGTATCTGTGGACTGTGTGAATGTAAATGTCCGAACACGTCTTTCTTTAGTTTCAAACTTTATTCCTACATGTGACAAAATGCCAGTGATTATGATGCATGTGCAATACATATTTTGCTTTCAGCAAGCAACAATAAAAAAACACAGTGGTTCATGATCCATAACACAGAATAAAACGACATGAAAGACCAGATACACCTTTTCAAATTCAAATTTGACACATTCATCGACATTATTGTAATAGTACTCTATTGTAGAAAGCCTAAAATCCTGCTAAGCAGAAGTTTTAAATATTATTGTTGCGGATTCAATTTTTCAAATCTATCTTGCCATTAAAAATGTTACATCAAACGTCACCACTGCTATTGATTAAAGTAGTTCCCCAAGTAAAAAAGAAAGTAAAAAAAGATAAAATTACTGGTATGACATCCAGTCAGCTAAGCAAGATACAACAGTGTTACATGCCATAATAAAACTGTATTCTTTTAATCCATTCAACCCCAAGACCACATTTGCCAAGTTCTTGTGGCTTCACCTAACCACCTGCTGTAGTGTCAAGGCTGACTGGGTTAAACAGTAATCCATTCAACCCCAAGACCACATTTGCCAAGTTCTTGTGGCTTCACCTAACCACCTGCTGTAGTGTCAAGGTCGACTGGGTTAAACAGTCAAACGTCTAAAGCCGCAAGCAATCTTCTTATGTGGAAAAACACCCCAAAATGTAATTTTTGGGTCAAATTTCACTAATATCAATATTATGGAACCCCAAGTCCACGAATAATCCCGCTGCCCCCTCTCCAATAACATTAACAAAAAGGCTCTTCACACAAGCACTCAATATGCAAAAGGTTGTCCGGCTGATGTCGGCCCGACGGCCTTTTGTGTATTGGGCACCTGCTGGAAACAAACAGTCACGGGAAATGGATGGACTGTGGCACATTCAGCTCAAGTCTGATAAACTCGGCGACTCCCCTCTCTACCAGGAACCTTGAGCTACATCAGTGCATGTCTCCAGACCAAGCTAATCAAGCTTGACTGTAGGGATTGGAGGGCTGTCCACCTCCTGCAGCGCATGCAGGAGGCCCCGCTATCCCTAGGGTTTCCAGTGCGCAGGTGGTCCTCCTGCCAACGTCAACCTCAGACCGACATTGGCAGGAGGACCTTGTGCGCACGGAATAACACCCCTTCTGCGTACTGGCTTTATTTTAGCGTCTGGACCTGAGATTATATTTTCCCTCCTTGGCAGCCGCGCTCTTGTTTTTAGATTTATTCAGCCCGCTTCGCCTCCACCGGCTGGTTTTCTTGGCTGGTTTGGCCACTTTCTCTGGGTTGGGAGCTCTGGGGGTTTCTATCTCCTCTAACTTTCTCTTGACATTTTTAGTTTTGACTGCAGGTGAGCCCGGTGGGGTCTCACCGGGGGTGCTGGGGGTGCTTTTGTTGGGGGTGAGTTTCAGACGCATGAGGCTAGTTTTGGTGTGGCGCGACATCAGCTTCTGCAGGGGGGTCACCATCACCCGCAGAACGCGATTGCACTCTGTTTTTGTAGCGATAAACCCAGGTGATTTAGGGGCAGGGGACGCATGCTTTTTACCCGTCAGACACTTCCAACTGTCCAGGGCTGGAGAATGTGGCGCTACAGAAGGAAGGTGCTGAGATTTGGGGCGGCGGCTATAAACAGGAGTGGAGGGGGTTGTGGATGGACAACTGTCACAAATGACTGTCGGAGAGCACAACCTGGATTCAACCTCAGACGCCAGGCGTGGAGATTTGGCCGGGGAGGGCGTCCCCGGCACGATCACCACTGAGTGACTGTGGTCAAAGTCTACATTTTTGTGGACTGCGAGGTGAGCGACCGTGACTATGTCCCCGGCACCCTTTCTGAGAGGCGTTACGGCCACCACAGGCCACAAGTGCTGGGGCTGAGAGTTGTTTTTACTGGCAAGGCCACAGGCGCTGCAGGTACCTTTCATGACGCTGATACTCTGGTTCTTGGCCTCCATGCGCTTCTCCGTTTCCTCCACGGTCCGCTTGCTCTCTTCCAGCAGCTGACGCAACTCACGAATTGTCTCCACCTGGTGCACGTCAACAAAAAAAACTCGTATCAGCCCTTTGGCTGTTGGTAGCACTGTTTGTCACCATGATTCCTTGGAATGATGGTGACAAAAAAGGCTTCCGACAGCCAAAAGGGTTAAACATTCACCCACCAGCAAACACTTACATACATGACATGAAAGTTGATAATTGTGAAAATGTAGGCCAGGGCCTACCTTAACCCATTTTAGCCCCAGTGCATTACAGCAGGAATAAATCGACCATGATAGTTCAAAGGTAGTGCCAGATCAGCTTGGCGCCCTCGGGCGCTGTTACGATTGTGGTTGTGTTATCCTGTGAGAGCGTACATGTGTTAATCGTAGGTAACGACCCGATGTTTATTTGAGCTATCACGGTTATGATTTCGTGCCTTTTTAGTAAGATTTTCTTTTGTTCGTGAGTAGAGCCGATTTCGTTTTGTTAAGTTTAGTCCGGAACGTTGTAGACAGGTCGCACTGTCTGGTGGCCTCGTAAGTGTCACGTCGGTTAGTTGACATCTGACATCGCAACATTTTTCGCTACTTTGTTTTCCTGTGCGCGTGTAGTGAGCAGCTTTTATTTTGTTTGGTGAATGTTCTCGTACCTTTTTGAGCTATCATAGATAGGGATACCATACTTTTACGTGTCTTTATTATACACTAGAATTTAGAGCTGAAGTGAGCAGCCGTGTTTTTGTAGCCTGATATTTTGTTTCTGGAAATTTTATGTTAATGAGTTTCGGCTGCGCGTTTCGTTCTGGTTGTTTGAGTTCATGATTTCTGTAGAAGATTCTAGATTTTGATAGTGTATATAAGGAGGGCGCTGGGAAAGCCCGTGAGTACATTGTCTTGCTTTGTCAGTTGTAGAGATACGCAGTTTATTGCGAGAGACGCTGTGTATGAGAAACTTTGAGTCGTAGTGTGGACATAGCAAAAGAGACTTTGTATTCAGTAGTTTGTGCATTTGAGAGTGCATTATTGTGTGGATATCGCATCGCTGAATTAAATATTGTTGGAACTGTTACTCCAGTATTGACCACATCCTTAAGCCACGTGTGACGGATTGCAACTGAACGAGGTTTACTTTAAAGAACTCTACGTGTGTGTGTGTCTGGTGTGTTTATCATACTTCGACTACAACTCCACCACGTAACAGGCGCCAAGCTAATTTGGCACTACCGTTGAATAATCATGGTTGATCCATCTCCCGCAAGTGGCACAGTCATGAGATTAAACCTTTGGGAACTACGGCCATGGGGTTAAAGGGGTTAAATGGGGGAACTAAAAGTTGACAACTAACTATGGGAGTCCTTGGATTGGGGCCCCATAGGCCATGTCAGAAAACGTTTCCCATTCGTATTTTCCATGTGTTTCTGTAGCTTTACGTGCTAAACAGCCTGCATGCTTCTATTATGAAAAGGCGAGAAGCACTGGGCATTACCTGCTGATGGGTCTTCTCCTCGTCCTCGGCAATGACGGCCTTCAGCTTTCCGATTTCCTCTTCCTTCTGGTGGAACGTGTCTCCGGCGTCTGTCAGCATCTCATTCAGGTCCGCCATCTCCTTCTCCTGCGGACGCAACAAAAACACATAGCGGTGCGCTTAACCCATTACATCCTGAGACTGATTTAAAAAATTTGCATATTGTCCTATGAAGACTACACTACAGATTAGGAGATATATCAACCATTTCCGTTAAAGGGAGGTGCCAGAATAGCTTGGCGCCCTATTCTGGTACCACCTTGAACTATCATTGTCAAGTTAATTTCAAGCAGTGTATCAGGATGAAAAGGGTTAAGCCAATCGGCCCTGCCACTGCCTCCTTTTCCTGCCGACAAAAGAAATTGACATAGACGACAGTGCACAAAATTGAACGACTGAAACGGTCCACCGACTAACTATGCCCCATCATTCACGGCCAGCAAGAGGCACAAATTTTCATGAGCCCCTGCGGACGCAGGGGCTCATGAGAATTATTGCCTCTTGCAGATTTCACAGGCTGTCTGCATGACCGTTGGTTCAGCTCTCTGGGATTTCAAAAAAGCTGAATCAACCTCCAGGACTGAAGATTGTCAGCCACGCTTACAGTCCAAAATCGCAGGCCAGCGCACAAATCTGAACACTGCGTAAAAAGAATGTGTACCTGTTGCCGCAGCCTGTCTTTGGCTTCCTGTAGCTGCTGACCTAAAGTCTCCAGCAAGACAGTCTGTCCCAGGTCACCGTCAGATTCACACTGAAACACACAACATATAATTATGAAATTTAGTATACATGGATGAAGGGCAAAAATACAAAGGCATTGCCGAAGCGTTATCGTGGCTTCTCCTAGCAAATTTAGACGAGAAATTTGTATGTTTCTATCTGTGGAAAGGAGTTCAATTTTGAAAATGCAGAATCACTGCGACAAAAAAACGATAACGACATGCAAAGGTTCAAATCCACAAACTTGAGCACGGAAACCAATGCGAGACATGAAAATTGCATACCGGTACCGTTACATAAAAATAACAGAGATAAAACTGAGAGAACAAAAGTGTCAGGCATTGCTTTTTCATGAAAACGTCAATAAAACAGAAGTTACCTTGGAAGCCTCCGCAACTTTCACATCACAGTCCTGAGAACAGACACAGAGTGAAACAAATCAATTCACTGGCTAAAACCCATGCCCACACATACATACCCACACACAAATGTAACCTTAGTAAGATACATTACGAGCCAAATGCTTTCAAACTACAAAAAGACAGCAGAACTGATTACTCAAGATGTGATTATGAGGAAAAAAAAAAAAGTATTTTCTTCACCAAAACTTGCTCATGAGTGACAGTGTAAAAAAAAAAAAGAAGAAATGACTGAAAATGGTCCATGGACTAACTATGCCCCATGATCCATGGCCAGCAAGAGACATACATTCTCATGAGCCCCTGCGGATGCACCAGTACAGCACTGCGGATGCACCAGTACAGCACTGCGGATGCACCAGTACAGCACTGCGGATGCTGGGGCTCATGAGAATGTATGCCTCTTGCAGATGGAACAGACTGTCTAATGCCTGTCCTGTCTGAAACAAAAAGCTTCAAGAAAGGCAAAGCCAATATGGCTCATGAGTATGACCTATTTAAATATGTGTGATATTTGTGACAATAAGTAAAGGGTAGGCTTCTGCAGCAGCAAAATCCACGTTTTCTCAAAATGTAAGCATTTTTTCACACATCTGTCAACCCCCTGTGAACCTTGACCTTTGTGATGAGTCGACTAAATTAGTATGCATAGGAAAGTCTGATCATCAGCTACCTTTGTGCCAAGTTTGATTGAAAAATTTGCAAAAACATTGATAATGCCTATCATTTTCTCAAAATTGGCATTTTACACATTTGTCTGCTCTTGTGACCCTTGACCTTTCTGAGGGGTCATCCAAATTAGTATGCATAGATAGTTCTTACCATCAGGTATCTCTGTACCAAACATGGGTTTGAAGTTGTGAATAGTAATTGAGAAAAAACATTTCTTGTCAAAATATGGCTATTTTTTACCTATTTCCTGAGCTCTTGTGACCGTTGACCTTTCCGAGGGACCAACCAAATTAGTATGTTTAGAAAGGTCTTCCCTTCAGCGTTCCCGAGTATCTCTGTAGCAAGTGTGGGTTTGAAGTTGTGAATAGTATTTGAGAAAAAACATCTTTTGTCAAAATTTGGGCTATTTTTCACCTATTTCCTGAGCTCTTGTGACCCTTGACCTTTCTGAGGAACCAACCAAATTAGTATGCATAGAAAGGTCTTACCATCAGGTATCTTTGTACCAAGTTTGGGTTTGAAGATGTGAATAGTATTTGAGAAAAAATAAATTATATCAAAATACTATTTCCTGATCTCTTGTTACCTTGACCTTTGTGAGAGGTCACTCAAATTGGTATGTTTAGAAAGGTCTTGCCACAAAGTATCCTTGGGCCAAGTTTGAAAACTGAGGCTTGAATAGACTCCGAGAAAATGTTAACGTTAAAGTTTACCACGAACGACAGCAGACGACCACTGGCCCAAAACATACTCACTTTTGCTTCGCACATGAGCCAAAATTTGAGCCTGCGGGATTTTGAAAAAGCCATCAGGACTGAATACAGTCACCCATGTTTGCTGAATGTGCTGCCGAGGAACGTATACCAATTCTCAAATGTGAGTGAGAGTGAGAAAATTGTACACGCACCTGTTCCATTTGTCTTTGTTTATCTTCAGCTGCCTGGACTTTTTCATGCAGGCCCTGAAATAATGACATTTTTTTTAAAACACTTTACCACCAAAATATTGAAAAGTAAAAATGGAACATCGTTGCATATGGAATGTCCAGTAAGGTTTAATGATGATTTGTCCACCTGTGTAGCCCACTAAACCATCTACGTTCTTCACATGCTCGAGGTGCTTCAGGATAACAGAGGAAAAAACAAAACAAGATGAACCATAACCCACCAAGTCCCTTCTATACGAGAGCTGTCCTCGCTGTCAATGGTCTTTACCTTTTGTCTTTGACCTGATTCTGATGTTGAATTATCTCCTATTGAAAAAGTCTCGCAGACCTGCCAATGCGTCAGTGAGTTCTAGAAGGGGAGCAGGACATACGCGCCATTGATTTGTCAAACGTCATTTGTCATGACGTAAGTTTTAGTTTTTACGTAATTTTATATTTTACACGAGTTTCACTTTTGCTTCATAGACTTGAGAAAATGGTGACAAAACTAGAACTTTACGGTACAATTTCAGTCTTGCTATAATTTGTGTGAAAGCAGGTTGACTTTACCTAGCTACATGATATACTAAGTACACGGGTCACCTGCATGCTCTTCCGAAAAGCACGTCGATGTGTGTGTGCGTGTTAGTGCCTGCATGCGCGTGCGTTCCAACATCTATAAGAGGCATAGATACTCATGCGGCTGGCGGGCGCAAAAGGATCTATTCCTCCTGGAGATGCGCACATTTGTGAGAGAGCGACGCGTGCGCGAGAATGATGTCATATTTAGAGTATTATGTCTGTGTCTGCGTGGTGACGGAGTTGCCTCTTTTATGTCACCGCCACTGTCTGACTTTCTCTAGAAGTAAAGGATTTTTAGTGTTTTAGTTCTTTTCTGAAACGAATTAATTTTTTACTAAAGAAGGTGAAAGTGAAAGGATACAAAGCTGGCTAACGAACTCATCCAAAGTATTTCTCCAAACTAGCTATATATATGCAAAAGTTCAAGTAAATATGACAAAAATTACGGACTTTAATCTGGGTCAACCGAATTCCTATAAACGGTTGTTTATGTCTTCAATGAGACATTCAATGACAATATGCTCAAAGGCTCTCTTAGCCACCCACTTAAGAAAGTATTTCACGAATTTTCAAGCTTTTGTATACAAAAATATAGGAGATTCTCTTGTTTACATACATATATACGCACACACATACATACGGCACTTCACGCCAAATGTACGTTCAGCAGCGAGGTTAGCGTAACTAGACACGACGTAATTTTTATATGGTTACTTCAATTCTTTAGAGGTTTAGCCTGCCTGCCTTTGACATCATGGACATGCTATTAAATTAGCCCCACCGCGACCCATCCTAAAAAGTCCCTTCTATAAATAGAAGGGACTTAAAAAGGCAAAGCCATTTTGACTCATGTGTATGACCTATTTACATGTGTGACCCTTGTAACAATAAGTAAAGGAATGGCTTCTGCACCAGCAAAATCCATGTTTTCTCAAAATGTTAGCATTATTCACACACATATCTGTCAACCCCCCGTGACCATTGACCTTTGCGATGAGTCGATTAAATTAGTATGCAGAGGAAGGTCTTAACATCAGCTCCTTTGTGCCAAATTTGATTGAACAAGAAAGGCAAAGCCCTTATGGCTCATGTGTATGACCGATCCACACGTCTGACAAGTAAAGGGATGGCTTCTGCACTAACAAAATCCATGTTTTCTCAAAATTTAATCAGTTTTCACACATCTGTGAAACCTCCATGGCCATTGAAATTTGCGATGAGTTGACTAAATTAGGATACATAGGAAGGTCTTACCATCAGCTACCTTTTGCCAAATTTGATTGAAAAGTTTGCAAAAATGTTGATAATAACTACAATTGGCATTTATACACATCTGTCGACCTCTTGTGACCAGTGACCTTTTCCGAGGGGTCATCCAAATTAGTATGCAGATAGGTCTAACCATCAGGTATCTCTTTAGCAAGTTTCTGTTTGAAGTTTTGAATAGTAATTGAGAAAAAAACATTTATTGTCAGAATATGGCTATTTTTACCTATTTTCTGAGCTCTTGTAACCCTTGACCTTATTGAGGGGTCATCCAAATTAGTATGCATAGATAGGTCTTACTATGAGGTATCTCTGTAGCAAGTTTGGGTTTTGAGTTGTGAACAGTAATTGAGAAAAAGCATTTCTTGTCAAAATATGGCTATTTTTTTAAAAACCAATTTCCTTAGCTCTTGTGACCATTGACCTTTCCAAAGGGTCATCGAAATTAGTATGCATAGATAGGTCTTACCATCAGGTGACTCTCTAGCAAGTTTGGGTTTGAAGTTGTGAATAGAATTTGAGAAAAGAAAACATCTTTGCTCAAAATATGGCAATTTTGGACCTATTTATTGAGCTCTTGTGACCCTTGACCTGTCCGAAAGATCAACCAAATTAGTATGCATAAAAAGGTCTTACCATCAGGTATCTTTGTAGCAAGTTTGGGTTTGAAGTTGTGAATAGTATTTGAGAAAAAAAAACTTCTTTTGTAAAAAATGGCTATTTTGGACCTACTGCCTGAGCTCTTGTGACCCTTGACCTTTCCGAGGAATCAACCAAATTAGTGTGTAAATAAAGGCCTTACCATCAGGTATTTTTGTTCTACGTTTGGTTTAAAGTTGTGAGTAGTATTTGAGAAAAAAATAAATTATCCAAAACAAGAAAGGCAAAGCCCTTATGGTTCACTTGTATGACCAATCCACACATGTCTGACAATAAGTACAGGGATGGCTTCTGCACTAACAAAATCCATGTTTTCTCAAAAATCAAACAGGGGTGAGGGGGGTAGGCGACGGACCTTGCTTATTTCTGGCCGCCGGGAAATCAAACAGGAGGAGGGGGGGGGGGGGTGGGGAGGGGGGTAGACGACGGACCTTGCTTACTTCTGGCCGCCAGGAAATCAAACAGTTGGGGGGTGGGGGGGGGGGGGGTGTGGTAGACGAAAGACCTTGCTTACTTCTGGCCGCCAGGTAATCAAACAGTGGGGGGGAGGGGTGGGGGGAGGGTAGACGGCGGTCCTCTCTTGCTTCTGGCTTTGCTTGCTTCCGGCGCCGGGGGGACAGATTGACGGGGCACCTTGGGTCTGCCCGCCTAAGTTCACTCAGGCAGGCCACGGACACAGCCTGCTGCGTCATGTTCTGTCGCAGAATAAAACCGGTGCTTTCCTTGTTTTGCTACCCTCAATGGTTTTTCGCGGAAACGTCTTTTTAATTCGCGGACGATTTCTGTTTCCCCATGGAATTTCACGGACAATTCCCATGCCTGCTATCAGTAATGCCATCGGTAATGTTTTTGAGGAAGCAAAAAAAAATTTCTCTAAAATATATTTTTTCGAAAAATACTTACCGATGGCATTACTCTATAGTCTGGCAGCCGACCATGGGTACCCCCATGAAAACACCCCCAGAGCGGGTCTCACTTGATTTTGCCTCTCTAATACATACAGATTATGAATCCAACTGATGCCACTCTAGCATCCTTGAGGAATTTTAAATATTCAAGATGGCACCCAAAATGGCCACCGGAATATGAAAGAAACTGTATTTTGTGTTATAAACAGCACACAGCTGTGATGTTTGTGGGTAAAAGCAATTTATGACACTTGAATGAAAGTTTAAATGGGTACTTTAGTTATTTACTTTGTGTATATTATCAATATGGCGGACAAAATGGCTGCCGTAAGTGTAAACACCTTGATGTGGGACCGAATGTCGTCTGCAAAATGCAATTTGCGGTAAAAAAAATCTGCTTGTAAAATGGAAAGAACCAAAGAAAATTGAAACCCCGACAAAATAGCAATGAAATAAAACAGCAAAGAGATATTAAAAACATATAATATACGTCCTCATACCTGATTCACAAAACCGTCCACATCGTTGAAAAGTCACTGCTTAGTCAGTTTTCACAATCATCATCACTGGCATCTCCCTCTTCGTCTGGTATGGAAGCCGCATGTTTCGTCCATAAGTTCTGACAGTCACAAGAGATGAAACACTTGCAAAACACCGTGCACGTCATCTGGGCAGTAGCACAACCACATCGAGCTGTACTACAAGGCTGTTTCGATCCACAGCCACACTTCAACATACTCAGTACCTCAGCGGGCGCGGCTTCAACACCTCGGGCCAACTTGACTGGTTGTAATGAACGAGTGAGTTCGTCTTTTAGCCAGCGAAAGTCAGTTGGCAGAAGATTGGGTGGATTTTCATCCTGTGCTGCCTGTGATCAGGCTGTCTAACCAGAGTTGTGCTGTTCTGCTTCTGGTGGCGACACTGTAAGTTGGCCATGAGATCCTCATGGTCTTCAGATGCTAGGATGTTTTCACGAAGAAGCTCTTCTGTGACCATTCTAAGAGCTCTACAGTTTTGAGGAAATTTTTCCCGGTGAGCAGCTTTCATGACTTCCTCCAACCCAGTGTTGCACGTGAGGGCACCAACACAATTAACAAAACTCATCAGCATGTGCCATTCCGCCTAGACGTGGTATGAAGTTAGAAACATCTCTGGGTACACCCAGATAACGTTTGCCATCACTCGGTACAGCTGCTGGTCTGCTGTGAATACTACTGTAAAACTCTGACCAGACTGTTGTGTAAATGTTTGAGCCTCGACCATTGCTGTCATCATGGTGGAGGGATCAGAGGGAGTCATGTCGATCAAAGGCCTGTACATGGTCTTATTCGCTGGTTTCACTGCCTGTCCTTGCTGACGTGATTGTATTGTGTTGTATCCTGCAAACTCGGGGGCATAATGGTTCTCTGCTACTGTCTTTAGAAAGTCAAAGTCAAGTGAATTTCCTCTTCGAGTAGATGTTTTGCGCCGTCAAAACCTTTATTGGCAAAACAGTACGCTGTGACTGTGCTGAAGCCCCTTTGTAGCACTGGATAGGCATTTCCTTGCTAAAGTCTTTTCGCACTTCGTCTTTGCTTCTTCTTCTTCTTCTTCTCGAACGCCGTCACACTTGGAGTTTGGCTCTCAAAATGAAATCTGTGGTCTTCTGTAGCGCCTCCACAGGCCCGTACAGTTTCTCTTGTAGAGTGGCGGGCTTCGGCCATATCTCCTCCCTCAGCGGCTGGTGGTTCCCACAGTCCTGGAGGATGTGCTCTGCGGTCTGCTCTGCTTCTCCACAAGGGCACAGGGGAGATGGCACGAGGTGGAAGCGTCTTCGTCTTTGCTGATCTGTTTAATAATTGTTTCCTCCGAATAAAGGTTGCTGATGCTAGGTTTCACCTGCGTGAAGATTGGTTGGTTGTACATTGCTTAACATCCCAACAGCAACAAGACTTTCTCAGGACGTGCTTGCACTGCTTGTGAAAAAAAACCCAGCTAAACAGACTATTGAATGTATTTCGTCAGCCTGTTTAATACGCTAAATAAACCTAAGACCATTTAGTAATACACATCCAATATCAAGAGCTACAGCAGCGCAGATGGTAGGGAGAATTTAAAACAGGAAAAAATAGGTGAATGGACCAAGGGTAGACAGAAACACATGCCCCAGAATAGAGGGGAAAACCCACCCTGTGGGGCTGTAACTAAAATGGACTTAATCCCACCCAAGTCCCCCAGGGCAGACCCGGGTGGGGACCTGCGTGAAGAGCAAAGGCAGTGTATGTGTAGATTTTAAAGAGATAGTGGCATCGAAGTTGTCAGCTACAGCCTGCAAAAGATGGTACTTTGCATCCATGATTCCACTTGTGGCCCTTTCCGAATCAGCATGTGCCGCCGCTGATGCCTTGAAGCAAACAACTTCGTCGCAGACAACATGTGACTTCAAAGTCATATAGACTTTGGATGAGATGCTTTTCCCGTACGAACACGCCGAGTGCAACTTGTAGTAGAGTAGCACTCTTTGTGACAATTCCGGTGATCATGTTACCAATTAACAATGACGGTAGTGTCCCTGTCTGGAGCTTGTCATAAATATTTGCCAGCAAAGATAGGAGAGTCGGACTGATTTGCTGCGCGATCGTATTCCAATCAAGTCTAGCTTTATATGACGATTTGTCTGGGGAATTTTTTTCTTTGTCTTGATGGATATAGCTTTTGCCACCTTTTCAACTGATATATCATCTTTTTCATCTTTATCAAGTCTCACCAAACAAGATGTCTTCTGGCGAAATAAAAGGATATTTCAGCAAGACCACTGGAAGACAAAAAGGAGGTCGTCAAAATAACTCAACAGCTTTGCCTGAAGCTGTGCAGGCCAGGTATAATTTGTGTACCTCAACAGAGGTACACATAGAAGACCTGTTGACTTTCATGAAATCTACAAGAGACTCAAAAGCAGGATCATCAATGTCGTGTTGTGTTTCGCTGCTGCTGCATTTATGCCCTTGTGCCCCATGAACTGTATTTTACAGCTGTCGTGATATCGTGAATCAGCAAGCATGTAAATCAGCAAAGGCGCCATTCAACCTCAATCGCACTTCACGAGACCAGGAATCCTTTCTTTTTACTGCAGACGTCCATGATCACATGATTAAGTCCTTGCTTGAACCTCTGTCTGCAGTTCTCACATAATAAGCAGCACACCATCGACTTAGATTTTGTGAGTCTGCTTCCACCTTACAGATCAGTTCACCACAGAAGAGGCAATGTTCACAGAAGTCAAAACGATGAACATTAGATCTCCTCACTTGTTTCGTTGGTGATGGTTGCCCAGATGTTCCAGGAGCAGGCCCCTGTTTTCGTGTCAGATGGCGATGATTAAGGTGATTTGATATACGAAGAAACACAGCTTCTGTGACAGTGGTTCAAACGACTCTCTGATATTAATAATGCTTTTATATCTTCATGGAGACCGTCACACCGATCTTTGCTCGACTGAATTATTTTCTGAATGCGCTTTTCTCCGCACTGTCAGCTCTAGCATTTTCCAAATGACACTGAAGAGACAATGACTGTGTTTTGAACAGGCACCGCTCCATAATGCCGTTACATAAGGGATCTGATTGTGCTGAAAGCAAAGGAGAAAAACCAAAGCAATATCCCTCTTACTATTTTCGCTGTTTTGTATGTAAACAGTACAGTCCTAAACATTTTTTTTTCTCTCTCTCTCCCCCTCTCTCTCTCTATTTTATGTTGTAGATGTTAGCAACGGCAAGTTTGTAAAATGACGATTTGTTTCTGTCAATTTTTTTTACCGTTGATAAATAAAGTTTCATCATCATCATCATCATCATCATCATCATCTCTCCTCTCTCTCATACACACCCACCGACACTACACAGTATTATTTCATCTGTGTGAGAGACTGTAGTCGTTTTTATACTCGTTTTTTGTGACGCAGCATCGAGCTTAACCCATCGCTTATGGCTTGTCGTTAAATGAAACGACGTCATTATGACCCATATAGAGCACCATACTTTGCGTCAGCATACCAGCCACAACAAACAGACCGACACATAAGCCCTGAACTAATGTCTCAGGTTGTACATAATAAATCTGCGCTATTTCCGATATACTGACTCTATGTTAAAGTCGCATATGGCCACACAATAAATTACGATGTTTTAGTGTATCAATACTAATTCCCCCACGCATCAACAGTTGAACCAGTCAGACGCTTTCACTGACAAAAAAAAACAAAAAAACAAAAAACTCGGAAAGGAGAACTCTGGGCCTGGTTTCTTCATAAGCGTTTTCGTGGCACCCTGAGTCTGGACTTGGTTATACTGACAGTAGCGAGGCGATTTGATAAATGCCAGAAGAGGCACTGACCCACATCCTGGAAGAGATACATAGGCCGCAGCGCGGCTTTCTGATGCCACTCTCCGAGTCTCGGCCTTGCCAGTCCTGTCTAACCTAAACACAGGCCACGCCCGCACTAAAAGGAACAGCTGGGATGAAGCATAGATTCTTATGAGCCCATGTGACTGCAGAGGCTAATGTGAATCTATGCTTTTAGGCGATCCCTGCAACATCGTTATCCTTTATCTCTGACCTGACACTCTAGTGTAGCATCAGGCAATCATTCCTATGGTACACCGTTTGTGTCAAAACTGAGTACAGTGGAGTCCGCTTAACACGAATTTCTGGGGACACGGAAAATCACTTCGTGTTAACCGTATTTCGTGTTAACCAATATGGCCTCAAAATTGATCACGGCCCTCAAGGAGAAAGTGTGTAAGACGTGTGCGTGAATGAGTACCAGGTTAAAAGTGCACATTATCGTACTTTCTATGCATACCTTCAGCTCGCTAGGAAAACACAAGGAAACATGTAAAGCTCGAGTATTTAATGTAAATCCTCAGGTAAAAGCAACACAGGCTGAAGTACAATCCCGCATCGGTAAAAGGGTTGTGTTGATACACGAATGATACAACATGAATACAGTACAGAAATGCTAGCCAATGAGAAGACAGATTACAACAGCCGAAGGCTATTCAGCCAATCACAGACTAGAGTTCGCTCTGATCTGTCATGTGTACTTCCACAGCGCGAGAGCGGCACGTGAATTGGTTTTCTGTGAATGGAATCTGTGTTCGTGTTAAACAGGTGAATAATAGTGAAATTGCCCTGGTTGGGAACCGAAACCAGCTTCGTGTAAAGCGAAATTTTGTGTTAAGCATTTCGTGTTATCAGTGAAATTTTAATACAGAATAAGAAGGCCGTCGGCCGGGAATGCAAAAACGGTTCGTGTTAACCGGAATTTCGTGTAAAGCGAGTTCGTGTTAACTGGACTCCACTGTATACTGATTTTTTTTTTTCATTTTATTTTTTATAAAATTCCTCAATAGTGCCAGAGTGGCATCAGTCGGATTTGTAATCTATAGGCATCGGAGAATCAAAAACCGTCGAGACCAGCTCTGGGGGTTGTTTCATGGGGGTTCAGGTCCAAATCGGTGTTTGGCAACCAGACTACTAAAGGCCCTCCCCACCTACTCCGCTTGCCGCCAGTTACGTTCGCTTAGTGTATGACTGGTCGCTAGGCCCAAAGGGCCTTATGGGAAGGGAGGGGAGGTCACTCTGGGAGTTATATAAAACGACGACTCCCTGAATCGCCTCCCCGGTTGTGTTGCTTGCACAACAGAGACTTACGCTGAAAT
Source organism: Semisulcospira habei (assembly GCA_036245525.1). Lineage (NCBI taxonomy): Eukaryota > Metazoa > Mollusca > Gastropoda > Semisulcospiridae > Semisulcospira > Semisulcospira habei. The sequence continues at coordinate 249,730,946 of BTPG01000001.1, forward strand.
CGGTAAGTATTTATTGAAAAATTATTTTTAGAGAAAAATTCATTTTTGTACCAAGTTTGGGTTTGACATAGTGATTAGAATTTGAGACAAAATAAATTATGTCAATGTATAGCTATATAATATATGCCCTATTTCCTGATCCCTGTGACCTTGACCTTTGTGAGAGGTCACTCAAATTGGTATGTCTAGAAAGGTCTTGCCACAGTATCCTTGGGCCAAGTTTGAAGACCGTGGCTTGAATAGTCTCAAAGAAAATGACAATGTTAACGTTTGCACGTGAGCCAAAAAGCAGGAGAGTATTTAACCAATGACACTGATAGGCTACGGCAAGATGTGGATTGACCATGATAGTTCAAGGGTGGTGTCAAAATAGCTGTAGGCTCAAGGTATTTTGATGCCAAACTTGAATTAACCTTGTCCTGGTCGATCTGTCTCCAGAGCTGTCATAAACCTCAAAGGACATCTTTAAAATTTGATGTGTCGTCCTCAGGGATTAACGAGTTAAAAAGAAGAAGAATTTACTGTTAGTTTCTTTCTCAGGTTTACGTTTTTAAAATTGCAATTATTTTTATTTATTTTTTAAACTCTACATGGCAGTTACATTTTTTTATGTGGACTTTTTGTTTCTATCATACAACTTGTGCGAGTCAAATCTGCCACTCACTCAGTCACTGACATCTTACCTTGTTTTTACGAGTCAAGTCGGCCACCTGGAACTGCAGTTCTGTGACTTGAGTCTGACGTTTCTGCAGCTCTTCTTTGGCTTCTGCTAAACTAGCGTCTCGCTCCTGAAAAAATTAATTTTAAAATATATTTTTTCGAAAAATACTTACCGATGACATTACTGTCTGGAAGTGTCAACTACTTACCCAATTTTAGCCTAAGAACTTGTTGTGTTCCTACACAACCCGGGAGGCACTAGGGGAACCCTAACTAGAGCCGAGAGTAACCTCCCATCCCAGCCCATCGGGCACTCACCACGTGGCTCAATCACAATCAGTCGTGATACTTAGCTTACCAGCGGCAAGCGGGGCAGGTGGGAGGGTCCTCCGAGTAATGTCATCGGTAAGTATTTTTCAAAAAAATATATTTTAAAGAAAAATTAATTTGTTTCTTCAAAAACATTACCGATGACATTACTGTCTGGAAGAAGGTGGAGGGTGCCGTGCCCAAGTTACTGCCATAAAGGGAATACGACAGAGCCACACACCCAGTCGTCAAACTCCCGACAATTTTAGCTAAGTGCGAAAATACGGCGTTTCCGGCGCCGGGAGGGAGTGTTGCGCTGCGGCGATGTCCCCCACCAGGGCGAGATTGTCTCGCTGGCCCGACAGATCCCTGAGGTAGAAGCGGGCGAAGGTTGATTGAATGATTCTGCCCGCCAGCCCACTGCAGCCACGATGTCTCGAACAGCACAGTTGCGATCGAAGGCGACGCTCGCGGCCATGGCTCGAACCTCATGTGTGCGGATCTTGAGCCTCTTCGCACCGTCTTGGGAAAGGTCCTGGTAGGCGGACCGTATGACCAAACATAGCCAGGAAGATATCGTCTGAGCTGTTATGTCATTTCTGCCGGGGGCCAAAGGCAGAAAGAGGCGTGACCGTCCGCGACGGACGGGCTTGGATCTGCGTAGGTAAACGCGTAAGGCGCGCACAGGTTCTTGTTGCCGGGTCTCCCTAGGAAAATTTGCATGTTTCAACGGCCGAATAGTTATGACCGGTGGTGCAGTCAAGGGTTAGTTATTTGTTAGTTATTTGGGTTTAACGCCGAGCAGGCAACTAAGGCCATCTCACGGCGGGAAGGGTAAAAATCTGGTCAGCCAGACTAAAAGAAAGGTCTTAGTTAGTTAGTTATTTGGGTTTAACGCCGAGCAGGCAACTAAGGCCATCTCACGGCGGGAAGGGTAAAAATCTGGTCAGCCAGACTAAAAGAAAGGTCTTAAGACATAATGTAAATATAACTTAAAAATATGTCAGGCTAAAATGTTGCACAGGTCTTTAAAGAAAACGTCGAAGGACTCTCAAAAAGGTCAAAATAATAGAAACATCATAATCTATAAACGCTCAAATCTTATTAAAAATATGGCACTCTCTCAGAAAACTGAAGATCTTGTCCGGGGGCACATACTTACTTACTTACTTACGCCCATCACCCCCTCTGGGGCATAGGCCGCCGACAAGGTCCCTCCAGCCGTCTCTGTCCTGGGCGAGTCTCTCCAGCTGTCCCCAGGTGTGGCCCATCTTCTTGGCATCTGTCTCCAGGTCACGTCGCCAGGTGTTTCGTGGCCGACCTCTCTTCCTTTTTCCCTGGGGGTTCCATCTTAGGGCTTGCTTTATGGTGTTGGTTGCTGGCTTGCGTAGTGTGTGACCTATCCATCTCCAGCGGCGTTGTTGGAGCTCCACTTCTGCAGGTTTCTGCTTTGTCCGCTGCCACAATTCCTCGTTGCTGATTTTGTCCGGCCAGCGTATCCTGAGGAGCCTTCTCAGACTGTTGTTGATGAACGTCTGTATTTTCTTGGTGGTCGACACTGTGGTCCTCCAGGTCTCTGCTCCATAGAGGAGTACTGGTTTCACGTTGGTATTGAACAGTCGGATCTTGGTGTTGACTGACAGATCTCTTGAAGTCCAGACGTTCTTTAGCTGGAGAAATGCTGCCCTGGCCTTGCCTATCCTGATCTTCACGTCAGCATCCGTCCCACCCTTCTTGTCGACTATGCTGCCGAGGTAGGTGAAGCTCTCCACCTCTTCTAGCGCCTCGCCTTCCAATGTGATGGGCGTTCCACTGGCAGCGTTGACTTTCAGCACCTTGCTCTTTCCACGGTGGATGTTCAGGCCTAGCCTTGCGGAGTTCGCTGCCACTGCGTTTGTCTTTTCTTGCATCTGCTGTTGGGTGTGCGAGAGCAGGGCTAGGTCATCTGCGAAGTCCAGGTCATCCAGTTGGGTCCAAAGTGTCCATTGGATGCCATTTCGCTTCTGTGCTGTGGATGTCGTCATGACCCAGTCGATGGCCAGCAGGAACAGGAACGTTGACAGCAAACACCCCTGTCTCACCCCTGTCCGGACTTGGAAGGCGTGGGTGAGCTGGTTTCCACAGATCACTCTGCAGGTCAGTCCCTCGTAGGAGTTCCTGATGATGTTGGTAAGCTTTTCAGGTACTCCATAGTGTCTCAGCAGCTTCCACAAGGTGGCTCTGTTGACGCTGTCGAAGGCCTTCTCATAATCAAGGAAGTTGATGTAGAGGGACGAGTTCCACTCTAGCGACTGTTCCAGGATGATTCGCAGCGTGGCGATCTGGTCAGTGCATGATCGGTCCTTGCGAAAGCCCGCCTGTTGATCTCGGAGTTGGGGGTCCACTGTGTCCTTCATCCTGTTGAGTAGGATCCTGCTGAAGACTTTGCCTGGAACAGACAGTAGGGTGATTCCTCTATAGTTGGCACAGTTGCTGAGGTCTCCATTCTTTGGCAGCTTGACCAGGTAACCCTCCTTCCACTCTGCTGGTACTTGTTCTCTCTGCCAGATTTTCCTGAAGAGGGGGTGGAGCATCTCAACTGTGGTTTCAGTATCCGCCTTTAGCGCTTCTGCCGGTATACTGTCGGGTCCGGCTGCCTTGCCCGACTTGAGCTGTTTGATGGCTTTCCGGATCTCCTCCTTGGTGGGCTCGCTACAGTCTATCGGCAGGTCTCTCTCGGCTACCTGAATGTCTGGTGGGTCTTGTGGAGCTGGTCTATTTAAGAGCTCCTCAAAGTGCTCCTTCCATCTGTTCTTCTGTCCCTCCTCTCCTTGGATGGCTCTTCCCTGTTTATCCTTTACTGGCCTCTCTGGCTTGGCAAACTTCCCTGAAAGCTTTTTTGTGGTGTTGTAGAGCTCTCTCATGTTTCCATGTCGGGCTGCCTCCTCTGCTTCTTGTGCCAGTGACTCTACAAAATTTCTCTTGTCTGCCTTGATGCTATTCTTTACTATTTTGTTGGCTGTTGTGTATGCCTCCTGAGCGCGGGCCTTCTCTGTTCTTGTGCGGCTGTTGTTTACTTCTGCTTTCTTCTTCTTTCTATCTACTACTTTCTCGAGTGTCATTGGTGTTATCCACTCTTTGTGGGTGTGCTTCCTGTAGCCCAACACCTCCTTACATGCTGCAGTTACTGCGTCTCTCACCCCTCTCCACTGCTCGTCAATGGTTCCTTCGTCCAGAAGCTCTTGGAGAACCTGGAACCTGTTGGAGAGGGCGAGTCTGTACTCCTCATGATTGCCTGCATCTTTCAGCAGCGTAGTGTTGAACCTCTGGCGCTGACAGGTCTCGCCGGTCCAGTTCCTCTTCAGCTTCAGTTTCAGTCTGGCAACAACCAGGTGGTGGTCTGAAGCAACGTCGGCTCCTCTCTTCGCTCGGACGTCCTGGAGAGATCTTCGGAACCTTCTCGAGATGCACACGTGGTCGATCTGATTCTCGGTTAAATGGTCCGGCGATACCCATGTCGCCTTGTGGATGCGCTTGTGCGGGAAGACTGTGCCGCCTATGACAAGGTTGCTTATGGCGCATAGGTCTGCGAATCTCTCTCCGTTATCGTTCATTACTCCCAAACCCTGCTGCCCCATGACCTCCTCGAAGCCTCTGTTATCACTGCCGACCTTGGCGTTGAAATCGCCCATGATGATGTTGAAATCTCTTCTAGGGAGGGTTCCAACGATGGTCTGAAGTCTGTTATAAAACTGGTCTTTGGTCTCGTCATCGCTGTCGTTGGTTGGGGCATAGCACTGGATGATGTTCATGCTAATCCTCTTCTGCTGTGTTCTGAACGAGGCTGTGATGATGCGTGGGCCATGGGCTTCCCACCCGATGAGAGCACTCTGCGCAGTTTTGGAGAGCATGAGAGCCACTCCCTCTGTGTGTGGTGCATTGTCCTCCTCATGGCCGGAAAACAGCAGCCTCTCTCCTGTGGTCAGTCTCTTCTGTCCGCTGCCCGTCCATCTGGACTCACTAATGCCAAGGACGTCGAGACGGTAGTTCCTCATCTCCACTGCCACCTGAGCTGTTTTCCCTGCTTCGTACATGGTCTTCACATTCCATGTTCCGATGTTGATGGTTGCCCTGGTCGAAAGGATGGTAGTCTGCTGAGTGGCTTCCTTTCGGCTTTCACCACCCCGCGTCATAAATCCTCCAGCTGAAGGTCCATCCTCTCCCAGGGCCGAGTCGGTTGTTGGTTTTCTTGTTGGCGTTTCTGTAGCAATGTGTGTTTTTATGGGGTGGGGCAGCTGACCCCACGCCCAACCCTCCTCCTTTCACATCCGGGCTTGGGACCGGCCATGGCGGAGTTCCCGGGGGCACATCCCGGAACAAAACCTTCAAGGAGTCTGCAGTGAAATGTTTATACCTTGTGTCGATTAGATCAGCACAATACAACAAAAAGTGTTGACCAGAGTACTGCTCGTCGCAGGCATAACACCATGGACGCTCCTCCTGTTTAAGTAAATAAGAGTGCGTAACATACGTGTGGCCGATGTGGAGCCGAGCCAGGACAGTCTCCTCACGGCGGCTGCCGCAGCGATAAGGTAGACCGTCGGACAACTTAGGAAGGGCTTCATGCAGCTTGTTAGCTTCCTCTTTGTCCCACTCGGACTACCACTCACGGGCTATGTACGCACTAGCCACATGTCTAAAATCACTATAAACAGTCTGTGTGTCAGGGACAGGGTCATTGCGGGCATCGTTGGCAGCAGAATCTGCGATCCTGTTGCCTTCGATGCCCACATGCCCTGGCACCCAAATAAAAATGATATCATAATATTCCTTCATCAAGTCCGCGTGGAGCTCTCTGATCTGCACCAGCAGTGGGTGGTCATTTCCCGTGCCCTGAAGGGCCTGCAGGGCAGAAAGAGAGTCAGACAGAATCAGGAAGTTCCTTTCTCTAGATCGATAAGCATGCTTGAGTGCCAGCAGAACCGCCTGCAGTTCCGCACTAAATACAGATGAGTGGTCTGGGAGGCGGTGCTTAAATGGGCGTCTAGGATGGCGAGAGGACACTGCGGCCGCAGCCACTCTCCCATCCTCAGACTTTGACCCATCGGTATAGATGCGACAATAGCCAGGAAAAATTGAAAGCAGTTCATTGAGGCTCTGTTGGTATATGGCTGGTGGAGTAGAGTCTTTCTTGTGGGCAGTCAAGTCCAGCAAGATGACAGGAACTGGTAAGAGCCAAGGTGGAGTGATGTGTTGCAGGGATTCCGAAACTCTGTCCAGGTCCAATCCGGCCGCCTGCAGATGAGGTCGGACACGGAAAGAAAGTGGACAGACAGCTCCCGGATGGGTATCGTAAATCTCTGCAAACGATGGTTTAAAAACACAATCATAGGCAGGATTGTCTGGATGGGCCTTCAGTTTCAGAACGTAGCTGAGCATGAGGCGGATGCGGCGGAGCTTGAGAGAAGGCTCCCCTGCCTCGGCATACAGACTAGGAACTGGAGACGTCCTGAAGGCCCCAAGACATATCCGCAGACCCTGATGGTGAATTGTGTTCAGACGCTGTAGCACAGACTTGGAAGCTGAGCCATACACCACAGAGCCGTAATCCAGTTTGGACCGAACAAGGGCCCGGTACAGACGAAGTAAGACAGTACGGTCCGCACCCCAGTCAGTACGACCGACGACACGAAGAATGTTGAGAGCCTTCTGACAAGAGGTTCTAAGGTAATTAATATGGTTGCGGAAGGTAAGTCTTTTGTCAAAAATGACCCCCAGAAACTTTGCCTCCTCGGCCACCTTAATTGGCACTCCAGCAATGCTCAGGCTAGGTTCTGGAAAAAATTTCGTCTGGTTAGTAAAATGCACACAAACAGTCTTGGAGGGTGAGAACTTGAATCCATTGAGAGACACCCACCGCTGGATGCGATCAACGCACAGCTGCAAGCGCCTCTCAAGGGACGCAAGTCCTCGACCACGTGCGCACAAAGCAAAGTCGTCAACAAACAAAGAGCATTCAGAATCATCCTTGACGGCCTTTACAATGTTATTAATTTTAATACTAAATAAAACAGGAGATAGAATGCTGCCCTGTGGGACACCCATCTCCTGTTCAAAGGAGTCGGAGAGGGTGGAGCCCACACGGACATGGAACGACCGGTTAGTCAAAAAATTGTGAATAAAAACGGGCAGGTGCCCTTTAAAACCCATGTCCAACAAGTCAGACATTATGCCATACTTCCAGGTAGTGTCATACGCCTTATCAAGATCGAAAAAAATTGCATAGACATGCTGCTTGTTGACAAAAGAATCTCGAATAAATGATTCAAAGCAGACTAAATGGTCAGTTGTACTACGGAAGCGCCGGAAACCGCACTGGAGGTCTGTGAGGAGACCCTGTGACTCAAGATGCCACACCAGGCGGGCGTTGACCAGGCGCTCCATAGTTTTACATAAACATGATGTCAAAGCGATAGGCCGGTAGTTGCCCGGGTCGGAAGGATCCTTACCCGGCTTGGGGATCGGTACAACCACAGCCTGGCGCCAAGACGGCGGAAAATGACCAGTTCTCCAGATATGGTTAAAGGCCTTGAGAAGTACAAGGAGTGACCTCTCAGGCAGATGCGTTAGGAATTGATAGTGGACGGTATCTAGGCCAGCAGCAGAGTCATTACATTTCTGCAAAGCTTGCTGCAATTCTGATAATGTAAACGGGACATTATAGTCTTCTGAGTTATCGGACTCAAAATCACAAATACGAGACTCGTTTCTCCTTCTCTCTCTGGAAGAAAGGTGAATAATGCTCCGTTGAAGAATTATGGGCAATGGTGGAGGCAAGCAAATTGGCCACAGCTTTTTTATCTGTAACCAAACTGACACCATCTCTAAGATGGCCAACAGAAGCCGAGCCACCTCTGCCCCTAATTCTCCGAACAGCCTTCCATACTTTCTGGGACGGAGTCCGAGGAGGTAAAGATGAGACGAAGCGTCTCCAGGAAGCACGGCGTTCACGTTTAAAAATGTAACGGGCTTTCGCCCTCTGTCTTTTAAAGGTTAAAATATTTACTTGCGACGGATTACGGAAAGCACGTCGCTGAGCAGATTTGCGCGCTATTTGGGCCTTGCGGCACTCTTCGTTGAACCATGGTACTCTCGGCTTTCGAGGGACTGATGCGGAAGTTTCAGGGATGGTTTCACCCGCTACGTCCAACAAAATAGTAGTAAAAGAAGAAATAGGTTCTTCAGATGACATGACCACCTCCTCTGTAATACGAGACTGACAGAGGGAGGTGAACAGAGGCCAGTTAGCTTTCTTAAGATTCCAGCGCCCCACCGGCGGATCCTCCCCACAGCTGACCGATGACAGGACTACTGGGAAGTGGTCACTACCACACAGGTCATCATGAACCTTCCAGTCAAAGTCCAGCATGAGAGAAGGATCACACACAGTGAGGTCTAGAACAGAACTAGATCCTGAACCTGGGTTAGAGTATGTAGGTGAACCATCGTTAAAGACACATAGATTAAGTTGAGAAAAAACATCTTCTAACATCTGACCTCTGCCATCATAGTGGTCACTACCCCAAAGGTGAGCGTGACCGTTAAAATCCCCCATGAGAATAAAGGGAGGGGGCAGTTGATCAACTAAATTAAAAAAAATCATTACTACAGACCCGCAGGGATGGTGGCAGGTAAATACTGCATATAGTTATGGTCTTCTTCAAGGTAACCCGAGCTGCGACAGCCTGAAGACAGGTGTCGATGCTAACGGGGCTACATAAAATTTGGCTACTAATGAGAAGAGCCACTCCACCCGAGCGCCTCTCCGAATCAGAGCCTTTATGTATAGCGTTAAAACCATTAAAGGACACAGGGTCAGAAGTCTTCAGGTAAGTCTCCTGAAGAGATATTACTGAGGGGTTATAGCACTTGACTAAAAGACGTAATTCCTCAAAGTTAGCTTGAAAACCACGACAATTCCACTGAAGCAGAGAGTCCATGATTATGTCTTATCTGGGGGTGCGGAGTTTTTCCCCCCTTTGTCCTTTGCCTTAGGAGTCGGAGAAACAGAGGGGGGCCGGCTCCCGGGCCTCCTCTGGTTCTTAGGAGATGAAGGGGGTGGAGCTGCCGCAGCATCGACAACTTCCACTCCCTCCATCTGCTCCTCCAATGCAGCATATTTGTTTTGAAGGGGGACATCAGTGTTCCCCTTCTGGGCCCGTGCGCACGGCGGTCCCATAGATTTGTTTGACTTCTGGTCCTGGGCAGCGTTCCTGCCGCTAGAGTTAGCGGCCTTAGAAGGCTGACCAGAGCCAGAAACCTTTGGTGTTGACAAACTAGCAGGTTTGGGTGGGGGCTGAGGCTTAGGAGCAGCAGAAGGCGGTGCCACCGGACCGGTAGCGTACGCCCTCTGCGTTCCCTGGCTCCTCGTCACCACCGGAGGAGGATTACTCTCCAGGGGTGAGAGGATCCGAGGCTCCGCCCCCAACCAAGAAGTTGGGGTTTGACAAGAGAAGTCTTTGGTGGGGCGCTTGCCTGCCACCGCAGCACTGAAAGTATACACAAAGTTGTTATTTGAGTTTGGCGCCGCCTCAGCTGCACCAGGACCGTCAACCAGTTTTTTTGCGTCCGCAAAGGACAGCCCCCTTCTCCACACGCACCTGCTGAATCCTGCACTCGGAGATCCAACGAGGGCACTTCTTGTCCGAAGCCATATGCGCCCCCTGGCAATTCACACACAGGGGGATGGCTGTGCAGGACTCAGCAGAGTGTCCGGGCTTAGTGCAACGGGCGCATAGGGCCTCTGCCTGGCGGCATGTCTTCTGCCCATGGCCATACTTTTGGCACTTAAAGCACCGAAGGGGGAGAGGGACGTACTTTTTCACTTTTAGGGAGTAGTAACCTCCCCAGATGGTAGTAGGAGCTGTGGGGGTGCCAAACGTCAGGATGATGGTAGGGAGACGGATCTCCCTACCACCTCGTTTGGAAATGAAGCGCCTGACGTAGGTCACCCCCTGTGACTTAAGGTTCCGTACAAGTTCATCTTCAGACAGTTCGGCCAATGCTTGATCTTTAATCACTCCTCTAGAGGAATTCATTGTTTTGTGGGGAGTGACCTCCACTGGAGTGTCTCCGATGGAGGAGAGCCTCAGTAGCCCATTGGAGTGTGCCCGGGTACGGCACTCTACCAACAAGTCACCAGACCTGAGGCGCTGGGCCTCAGGCCTGCCAACACGGCTCCTGAGGGTCTCCCCCACCAGGAAAGGGTGCAGCTTGGAAACAGGCTTCTCTTTAACTTTGCTGTGGATAATGAGAAAGCGAGGCCAGACGGCCGAAACCTGAGGCGTCGCTTCCCCACAATCAGAGTCGCTATCATTTTCAAGGTCAATGTCAGTGGCTATGTGCCGCTTTAGTGCCAGTTTTGGTTTTTTGATATTTTCCATATTATAGTATTATAGATATTCATCCCCCGGGGGTCCCCGCCCGCCACCGAGCCCAACAAGGGAAAGTGCAATTGTCGGCGGGTCTCCAGCCGACGCACAATGGAGACTGCCCGAAAGATATACTCAAGGGGGTAAGCCCGATTGAACCGTTTGAGCCACCGCCTTCTATCACACTGTTGAATACAGGGGAATACTGGCGTAAAGCACCCAATCAGCATCAGAGGCTATAGCATGGTGCTCCGTATAACAACCCGCATGTCAACAGGGGGATAGGGCTCGACGTGACAAGAGCCGATTGACTAGGCCGGTACGACTAGCCTCCCGTTTAGGCAGAAGTCAAGGCCAAAGTGGAGTGTTTCAGCCACCAGGATCCTCTTCTCCCCCGACACGGGTCTCCAAGCACGGCAAACACTTGGGATCCAAAGGACCAAAAGCTCACGCGTATTTTTAAGGACCAATCCAACATGGTAAGACCTGGGTAAGCACAGCTCCTTAAAAACCGGACCAGTGAAAAAGACTGAACAACATATCTGCTGACATCAAGTCCTAATCCTGGACAAAGATGGCACCCGTCTGCTAGCCCACTCAGTCAGGGACCGAGTGGACTACCCACCCACACCACGTGGAGGCCGGTGCCGGGTAGGCGCGTGAAGGAGGAGCCGCTCCGGGCACGGGTGGAAAAGCGGCTGGCGGGGCTGCTTGAGCATAGTCCTCGAGGTGGGGAGACGAAGAGGGGGACCCGAGGCGAGACTGAGGAGGTCAGTGGTCCAAGACCTGGTCCAGGAGAACCTGGCGACCAGGAACACTATCGCGTCGCAACCTCGGAGCTTGAGTAGGACTTTGGGAACGAGAACCGTCGGGGGATAAGCATACCCAATGAGCCCGTCCCACGGAATGGAGAGTGCATCGACAGCCCAGGTTAGAGGGTCTGGAATCGGGGACACGAAGAGGGGAAGCTGGTGATTCCACCGCGTGGCAAATAGGTCGATCATGGGAGTCTCCCAGTGAGCGCAGATCATCTGAAAGATGTCCGGGTGTAGTGTCCATTCCGTGTGCAGTAGCTGGCCGCGCCAAGAGAGGGAGTCGGCCAACACGTTCAAGTGTCCGGGGATATGTTGAGCTCTGAGGGAGATGCCGCGGTCATCGCACCAGCGCATCAGGCGGTAGAGGAGAATACACAGATCGGGAGAGTGTGTACCTCCCTGCTTCTGAAGGTAGGAGACTACAGTGGTGTTGTCTGATAGTACAAAAAGCGTCTGGTGGTGAAGGTGGACTTCCCACACGATGAGCGCTTGCCAAACCGCTTGCAGCTCGAGCCAGTTGATGTGTCTGTCCGCCAGGTCCGGCGTCCAGAGGCCGGACATCGAGAGGAAGCTCGGGAGCAGGTGTGCACCCCATCCAGAGAGACTTGCATCCACGCATATCGAGAGCTGAAGCATGTTCTTAATTAAACGAACTTTAGTTCGCGAACTCTGACGAACTACAGTTCACGATCTCGGACGAACCAAGTTGGTTCTTAATTGGACGATCTAAAGATACGGCGAACCTAGATCGAAGTAGTTCATGAACCTCGACAAACCATAGTTCGCTGTCAGAAAAGGTTTGCTGAACGTGTTGAGCAAACCAAGGCGAACCTTTTCTCTGATTGGTCAAAACTTTTATCCTCTTCTGCGTTGGAGATAAGAAGACAGTCACCGATACAAACAAATATGGCGGACGGCGATATTTCACTCGTCCGAAGAACAAGACCTATTTTTATTGATTTGTGGGAGGCGCAACGCTGTTTGTGGGGTCGCTACTGCAAGGAGTACAAACACAAACATCGTTCAAATCGCGAAGCGGCATAGCGGCAGCCATTTTGAACACCTTCGCAGACAGTAAGTACGCCGAATCAAGCACTTCAGTTAAGAAAGAGAACCATGGCAAACCTGGTTTGCTGAAGTTCGCCTAGGTTCGTTCAACCTCAATAAAGAAACAAACCAAAAGATCGCCGATCTTCTCCGATCTAGGTTTGCCGATCACAAGTTCGTCCAATTAAGAACAGCTCTGAGGGGGCGGTGAGGCGAGAGGAACTACCGAAGCGAGCCAAGATGTGTCCATCCAGCGCTGTAGCTGTGGGCAAAGGATTGGAGGCACCGGCACCAGGGCATCGATGTCGCCGGAGGACGGACGCCAATGAAGCAGGAGATGTAACTGAAGCAGGCGGGAGTGAAGACGACCTAGAGGCAGGAAATCCGCCGCTGTATTCATCAGGCCAAGAAGTTGCAGCCAGACTCTGGCGGGAACAGACTCCGCCCGGGCAACCTGAGCGGTGAGGGAGGCCAACTTCTGGATCCAAGGCTCCGGCAAACACACTCTGTTGATGTCGGTCGTAAATGCCATCCCAAGATGAATAAACCGGCGAGAAGGTGAGAGGTCCGACTTGTCCACATGGATCAGTTAGTTAGTTAATTGGGTTTAACGCCGAGCAGGCAACTAAGGCCATCTCACGGCGGGAAGGGTAAAAATCTGGTCAGCCAGACTAAAAGAAAGGTCTTAAGACATGATGTAAATATACCTTAAAAATATGTCAGGCTAAAATGTCGCACAGGTCTTTAAAGAAAACGTCGGAAGACTCTCAAAAAGGTCAAAATAATAGAAACATCATAATCTATAAACGCTCAAATCTTATTAAAAATATGGCACTCTCTCAGAAAACTGAAGATCTTGTCTGGGGGCACATCCCGGAACAAAACCTTCAAGGAGTCTGCTGTGAAATGTTTATACCTTGTGTCGATTAGATCAGCACAAGACAACAAAAAGTGTTGAACAGAGTACTGCTCGTCGCAGGCATAACACCATGGACGCTCCTCCTGTTTAAGTAAATAAGAGTGCGTAACATACGTGTGGCCGATGTGGAGCCGAGCCAGGACAGTCTCCTCACGGCGGCTGCCGCAGCGATAAGGTAGACCGTCGGACAACTTAGGAAGGGCTTCATGCAGCTTGTTAGCTTCCTCTTTGTCCCACTCGGACTGCCACTCACGGGCTATGTACTCACTAGCCACATGTCTAAAATCACTATAAACAGTCTGTGTGTCAGGGACAGGGTCATTGCGGGCATCGTTGGCAGCAGAATCTGCGATCCTGTTGCCTTCGATGCCCACATGCCCTGGCACCCAAATAAAAATGATATCATAATATTCCTTCATCAAGTCCGCGTGGAGCTCTCTGATCTGCACCAGCAGTGGGTGGTCATTTCCCGTGCCCTGAAGGGCCTGCAGGGCAGAAAGAGAGTCAGACAGAATCAGGAAGTTCCTTTCTCTAGATCGATAAGCATGCTTGAGTGCCAGCAGAACCGCCTGCAGTTCCGCACTAAATACAGATGAGTGGTCTGGGAGGCGGTGCTTAAATGGGCGTCTAGGATGGCGAGAGGATACTGCGGCCGCAGCCACTCTCCCATCCTCAGACTTTGACCCATCGGTATAGATGCGACAATAGCCAGGAAAAATTGAAAGCAGCTCATTGAGGCTCTGTTGGTATATGGCTGGTGGAGTAGAGTCTTTCTTGTGGGCAGTCAAGTCCAGCAAGATGTCAGGAACTGGTAAGAGCCAAGGTGGAGTGATGTGTTGCAGGGATTCCGAAACTGTCCAGGTCCAATGCGGCCGCCTGCAGATGAGGTCGGACACGGAAAGAAAGTGGACGGACAGCTCCCGGATGGGTATCGTAAATCTCTGCAAACGATGGTTTAAAAACATAATCATAGGCAGGATTGTCTGGATGGGCCTTCAGTTTCAGAACGTAGCTGAGCATGAGGCGGATGCGGCGGAGCTTGAGAGAAGGCTCCCCTGCCTCGGCATACAGACTAGGAACTGGAGACGTCCTGAAGGCCCCAAGACATATCCGCAGACCCTGATGGTGAATTGTGTTCAGACGCTGTAGCACAGACTTGGAAGCTGAGCCATACACCACAGAGCCGTAATCCAGTTTGGACCGAACAAGGGCCCGGTACAGACGAAGTAAGACAGTACAGTCCGCACCCCAGTCAGTACGACCGACGACACGAAGAATGTCGAGAGCCTTCTGACAAGAGGTTCTAAGGTAATTAATATGGTTGCGGAAGGTAAGTCTTTTGTCAAAAATGACCCCCAGAAACTTTGCCTCCTCGGCCACCTTAATTGGCACTCCAGCAATGCTCAGGCTAGGTTCTGGAAAAAATTTCGTCTGGTTAGTAAAATGCACACAAACAGTCTTGGAGGGCGAGAACTTGAATCCATTGAGAGACACCCACCGCTGGATGCGATCAACGCACAGCTGCAAGCGCCTCTCAAGGGACGCAAGTCCTCGACCACGTGCGCACAAAGCAAAGTCGTCAACAAACAAAGAGCATTCAGAATCATCCTTGACGGCCTTTACAATGTTATTAATTTTAATACTAAATAAAACAGGAGATAGAATGCTGCCCTGTGGGACACCCATCTCCTGTTCAAAGGAGTCGGAGAGGGTGGAGCCCACACGGACATGGAACGACCGGTTAGTCAAAAAATTGTGAATAAAAACGGGCAGGTGCCCTTTAAAACCCATGTCCAACAAGTCAGACATTATGCCATACTTCCAGGTAGTGTCATACGCCTTCTCAAGATCGAGAAAAATTGCATAGACATGCTGCTTGTTGACAAAAGAATCTCGAATAAATGATTCAAAGCGGACTAAATGGTCAGTTGTACTACGGAAGCGCCGGAAACCGCACTGGAGGTCTGTGAGGAAACCCTGTGACTCAAGATGCCACACCAGGCGGGCGTTGACCAGGCGCTCCATAGTTTTACATAAACATGATGTCAAAGCGATAGGCCGGTAGTTGCCCGGGCCGGAAGGATCCTTACCCGGCTTGGGGATCGGTACAACCACAGCCTGGCGCCAAGACGGCGGAAAATGACCAGTTCTCCAGATATGGTTAAAGGCCTTGAGAAGTACAAGGAGTGACCCCTCAAGCAGATGCGTTAGGAATTGATAGTGGACGGTATCTAGGCCAGCAGCAGAGTCATTACATTTCTGCAAAGCTTGCTGCAATTCTGATAATGTAAACGGGACATTATAGTCTTCTGAGTTATCGGACTCAAAATCACAAATACGAGACTCTCGTTTCTCCTTCTCTCTCTGGAAGAAAGGTGAATAATGCTCCGTTGAAGAATTATGGGCAATGGTGGAGGCAAGCAAATTGGCCACAGCTTTTTTATCTGTAACCAAACTGACACCATCTCTAAGATGGCCAACAGAAGCCGAGCCACCTCTGCCCCTAATTCTCCGAACAGCCTTCCATGCTTTCTGGGACGGAGTCCGAGAAGTTAAAGATGAGATGAAGCGTCTCCAGGAAGTACGGCGTTCACGTTTAAAAATGTAACGGGCTTTCGCCCTCTGTCTTTTAAAGGTTAAAATATTTACTTGCGACGGATTACGGAAAGCACGTCGCTGAGCAGATTTGCGCGCTATTTGGGCCTTGCGGCACTCTTCGTTGAACCATGGTACTCTCGGCTTTCGAGGGACTGATGCGGAAGTTTTAGTGATGGTTTCACCCGCTACGTCCAACAAAATAGTAGTAAAAGAAGAAATAGGTTCTTCAGATGACATGACCACCTCCTCTGTAATACGAGACTGACAGAGGGAGGCGAACAGAGGCCAGTTAGCTTTCTTAAGATTCCAGCGCCCCACCGGCGGATCCTCCCCACAGCTGACCGATGACAGGACTACTGGGAAGTGGTCACTACCACACAGGTCATCGTGAACCTTCCAGTCAAAGTCCAGCATGAGAGAAGGATCACACACAGTGAGGTCTAGAACAGAACTAGATCCTGAACCTGGGTTAGAGTATGTAGGTGAACCATCGTTAAAGACACATAGATTAAGTTGAGAAAAAACATCTTCTAACATCTGACCTCTGCCATCATAGTGGTCACTACCCCAAAGGTGAGCGTGACCGTTAAAATCCCCCATGAGAATAAAGGGAGGGGGCAGTTGATCAACTAAATTAAAAAAATCATTACTACAGACCCGCAGGGATGGTGGCAGGTAAATACTGCATATAGTTATGGTCTTCTTCAAGGTAACCCGAGCTGCGACAGCCTGAAGACAGGTGTCGATGCTAACGGGGCTACATAAAATTTGGCTACTAATGAGAAGAGCCACTCCACCCGAGCGCCTCTCCGAATCAGAGCCTTTATGTATAGCGTTAAAACCATTAATGGACACAGGGTCAGAAGTCTTCAGGTAAGTCTCCTGAAGAGATATTACTGAGGGGTTATAGCACTTGACTAAAAGACGTAATTCCTCAAAGTTAGCTTGAAAACCACGACAATTCCACTGAAGCAGAGAGTCCATGATTATGTCTTATCTGGGGGTGCGGAGTTTTTCCCCCCTTTGTCCTTTGCCTTGGAAGGAGTCGGAGAAACAGAGGGGGGCCGGCTTCCGGGCCTCCTCTGGTTCTTAGGAGATGAAGGGGGTGGAGCTGCCGCAGCATCGACAACTTCCACTCCCTCCATCTGCCCCTCCAATGCAGCATATTTGTTTTGAAGGGGGACATCAGTGTTCCCCTTCTGGGCCCGTGCGCACGGCGGTCCCATAAATTTCTTTGACTTCTGGTCCTGGGCAGCGTTCCTGCCGCTAGAGTTAGCGGCCTTAGAAGGCTGACCAGAGCCAAAAACCTTTGGTGTTGACAAACTAGCAGGTTTGGGTGGGGGCTGAGGCTTAGGGGCAGCAGAAGGCGGTGCCACCGGACCGGTAGCGTCCGCCCTCTGCGTTCCCTGGCTCCTCGTCACCACCGGAGGAGGATTACTCTCCAGGGGTGAGAGGATCCGAGGCTCCGCCCCCAACCAAGAAGTTGGGGTTTGACAAGAGAAGTCTTTGGTGGGGCGCTTGCCTGCCACCGCAGCACTGAAAGTATACACAAAGTTGTTATTTGAGTTTGGCGCCGCCTCAGCTGCACCAGGACCGTCAACCAGTTTTTTTGCGTCCGCAAAGGACAGCCCCCTTCTCCACACGCACCTGCTGAATCCTGCACTCGGAGATCCAACGAGGGCACTTCTTGTCCGAAGCCATATGCGCCCCCTGGCAATTCACACACAGGGGGATGGCTGTGCAAGACTCAGCAGAGTGTCCGGGCTTAGTGCAACGGGCGCATAGGGCCTCTGCCTGGCGGCATGTCTTCTGCCCATGGCCATACTTTTGGCACTTAAAGCACCGAAGGGGGAGAGGGACGTACTTTTTCACTTTTAGGGAGTAGTAACCTCCCCAGATGGTAGTAGGAGCTGTGGGGGTGCCAAACGTCAGGATGATGGTAGGGAGACGGATCTCCCTACCACCTCGTTTGGAAATGAAGCGCCTGACGTAGGTCACCCCCTGTGACTTAAGGTTCCGTACAAGTTCATCTTCAGACAGTTCGGCCAATGCTTGATCTTTAATCACTCCTCTAGAGGAATTCATTGTTTTGTGGGGAGTGACCTCCACTGGAGTGTCTCCGATGGAGGAGAGCCTCAGTAGCCCATTGGAGTGTGCCCGGGTACGGCACTCTACCACCAAGTCACCAGACCTGAGGCGCTGGGCCTCAGGCCTGCCAACACGGCTCCTGAGGGTCTCCCCCACCAGGAAAGGGTGCAGCTTGGAAACAGGCTTCTCTTTAACTTTGCTGTGGATAATGAGAAAGCGAGGCCAGACGGCCGAAACCTGAGGCGTCGCTTCCCCACAATCAGAGTCGCTATCATTTTCAAGGTCAATGTCAGTGGCTATGTGCCGCTTTGGTGCCAGTTTTGGTTTTTTGATATTTTCCATATTATAGTATGATAGATATTCATCCCCCGGGGGTCCCCGCCCGCCACCGAGCCCAACAAGGGAAAGTGCAATTGTCGGCGGGTCTCCAGCCGACGCACAATGGAGACTGCCCGAAAGATATACTCAAGGGGGTAAGCCCGATTGAACCGTTTGAGCCACCGCCTTCTATCACACTGTTGAATACAGGGGAATACTGGCGTAAAGCACCCAATCAGCATCAGAGGCTATAGCATGGTGCTCCGTATAACAACCCGCATGTCAACAGGGGGATAGGGCTCGACGTGATAAGAGCCGATTGACTAGGCCGGTACGACTAGCCTCCCGTTTAGGCAGAAGTCAAGGCCAAAGTGGAGTGTTTGAGCCACCAGGATCCTCTTGTCCCCCGACACGGGTCTCCAAGCACGGCAAACACTTGGGATCCAAAGGACCAAAAGCTCACGCGTATTTTTAAGGACCAATCCAACATGGTAAGACCTGGGTAAGCACAGCTCCTTAAAAACCGGACCAGTGAAAAAGACTGAACAACATATCTGCTGACATCAAGTCCTAATCCTGGACAAAGATGGCACCCGTCTGCTAGCCCACTCAGTCAGGGACCGAGTGGACTACCCACCCACGCCACGTGGAGGCCGGTGCCGGGTAGGCGCGACGACGAAGGGTTCCTAGTCGACGCAGGATCATCAGTCACATCAGAGCGTGGCGAGAGGGAGCGGCCTCCAAAGTCGAGCAGGGCCGAAACCGAATCTTCCGGAAGTAAACTAAGAGCCTCCTCATCCCATGGAGGGAGCGAGAGCCGGTGGAGGGTCCGTAAGGGAGAAAAAGTGCGGAGCCCGTCCTGACGAGAAACCGTAGCCAGTGTCGTGTCCGCTGGAGAGGGCGAAGCGGGGGCGGGGACAATGAATGATCAGGAGCGAGCCGTGTGTCGTGCACGGGGAGAGCGACTGCGATGACAGGAGCGACTGCGATGACGGAAGCGGCGGCCGCGGTGATCCCTGTCAGCAGAGGTCCGAATACGGGGCCGAGGTGGGGAAGGTGACGGAACCGGCAGGGGGAGGCATACCGAGACAAGCCGCAAGTAGAACGTGGGGCCGAAGCGCATGAAGTAGATGAGCGGGCCGACGACGAGGAAGGCCGAGGGCTGTGTCGGCCGGAACAGAGAGTAGGACGATGCTTCTGACGTTCGTCACGGGATGCGCTAGAGCGTGGAGGGATGGAGGCTGAGTGAGAAATTGCAAAATTGTCATCAATCCGTGGACGCAGGGACACGGGTCTCTTGCCTGCCTCCGTAAGGTGGGCACGCTGCCCACAGAGCGACTCTCCGGAAGAGTATGCGGGCTTTGTCAGATGAGACCTCTCAAGACTCTTGTCAGACAAATGATTGCGCCAAGCACGTCTCCGCAGGCCTGCCTCCATAAGGCAGGCGCTCTGCCCTAAAGCGGACTCCCCGTAAGAGTCAGCGGGCGTTGTCCGTGTAGATTGATTGATTGATTGTACATTGCTTAGCGTCCCGACAGCAACAAGGCTTTCTCAGGACGTGCCTGCACTGCTTGTGAAAAAAAAAATAAACAGAACATTGAATGTATGTCGCCAGCCGGTCAAATACATTAAATAAACCTAACACATGGGGCCTAAATAAAGCTCAGACCATTTAGCAACACACATCCAATATCAAGAGCTACAGGCAGTGCAGACAGTAGGGAGAGTTTTATTCTTTTAAAAAGGCAAATACAGGTGAATGGACAAAGGGTAGACAGAAACACATGCCCCAGAATAGAGAGAAAAACCCACCCTGTGGGGCTGACCAGGGTGACCCTGGGAACTAAAAAATACCTAACCCCACCCAAGTCCCCCAGGGCAGACCCGGGTGGGGGTGTCCGTGTAGAAGTCATGGAGGATGAGCGATGCTCAAGTGTCCGACGTGTCTGTTGATCACCAGGGTCAGTGCAAGCTCGACTGGGGACAGCGCCAGGCACGGAGGGGGGGGGGGCTCCATGAGGGACGCACGGTCACTAGTCGAAGGCGGACGCTCGCGCCTGTAGAATCCCCAAAGCTAGGACCAACGTTGCTCCGGCCAGGCGACACAAACGGCGCAAGTGTGGTCAGAGTTGCAGCCCGCACAAGGGAGGCAGAATTCGTGATTATCACATGGCCACTGAAAAGCTCCACACCGTTGGCAGGTATGCACGGGGTTACTGCAACAGAAAGCAGAAATAGCAAGCGACCGGCCGCAAGCACTGCGAGGCCGCGAGAACGAGAACGATAGATGTGCGCGAAGCGGACCGATCGAAAACAAAGACCGCCAACCGAAGCAGGCACCCGGTCCGGGGCTGGCTGAGGGAGGGAGCCGAGACCTTACCTCTCCTGCGTTGCGTTGATGGGGTTAGTAACCTCCATAATACCAACAGCAAACCGAGAGGAGAATACGAAAACACAGTCCCCAAAAAGCACAATCCCCGAAATCCAAGTACAGGCACATAAATCCAAACACACAAGTCCGAAGGAACACAGTAATCCACAAAAATGACAGTCCAGTGAATAACCATTAAAAACGGTCCAGGACCTATAGGCTAAACACGTCTGAAACATACAGCTAAGTAGAAACAACTGATTGTGATTGGGTCACGTGGTGAGTGCCCGGATGGGCTGGGACGGGAGGCTACTCTCGGCCCTAGTTAAGGTTCCCCGAGTGCCTCCCGGGTTGTGTAGGAACACAAGTTCTTAGGCTAAAATTGGGTAAGTAGTTGACACTTCCAGACAGTAATGTCATCGGTAATGTTTTTGAAGAAACAAATGGTATACATGAACATGGGTGACAGTGCGAACAATTAAAAATGACTTAAAACAGTCAACGAACCATGGTTTATGGCCACCAAGAGACATAAATTCTCAAGAGCCCCTGCAGATGCAAATGGAACAGACTAGCTGAAGGGCTGTTCTGTCTGACCAAAAAAGCTGAAATTCACTTTTCTTGGTCTTGAAAATGCTGAATCTGTCTCCAGGACAGGAGACAGTCACCCACGAGTCTATATATATATCAATTTCAGTACTGTATTGTGCACGGCACAGGATAATTCCCACTGCTTACTTACTTTTGGCAATAAACTCTTAATCACAGCTAAAAACAAGAGAAGCATATATTAAAGGTGCCTGCCCGAGGGCAGGCTTTAATTGCCAGAGCCTATAGAACAGTTAATGACCTGTTAACCCTTTACATCCTGTAGGCATGGGAATTGCCAAAGCAAAAATCAGCTGAAACTTGGGGGATCTGGTGGCATCGCTGCTGCTTTAGTTCAAGGGTGGTGCCAGAATAGCTCGACGCGTAGAGGCGCCAAGCTATTCCGGCACTACCCTTGAACTATTTTAGTCAAACTTATTTCACACACTGGTGTATTCCAAATGATAAGGGTTAATCTTCAATGTAGCCTTCAAAGGGCAAAAAGCAAATTAAAAAAATTTCAGCCTCAGGATGTAATGGATTCAACAACCTCAGCTGTGTATTGAACTAGACTTTAAAGATTCAGGTCCCACAGGTGTATCTTTGGTTTAGCTGCACAGAAGGCGATGCCATGCTATCACGCTGACGGATAGGATTTAAATGACTCATCAGGACTGCATGTGGGTTTACACAGGCCGGCCGACAGTTCAACCCACCTGAACTTTAAGCTTTTCTTGGTACAGCAACAACGAGGACACCCACTCATCATCATCGTCCACCATGACCTGGGGTTTGGCTTTGGCGGCGCTGTCGCAGGCGTTTGCATCCACGCGCCTGCGTTTGTTGGGCAAGGGCTCCATAGCCTCCATCACCAGCTGTAACTTTTTCTCCAGCCTCTCCTCTCCCTGTTGCCGCGTCTCCTTCAGCATGTTGCTAGTATGAAGAACAGATGAGCTTAGATCAATGAATCTTTATTTTTACAACGGTGAAGATATTAACACAGTCAGTGACTATGTCATTTTTCGTACCTGCCGTTGCTGTCTCCCAGTAAGGAGAGGTCTTCAGGCCCCACAATGGCCGCAGTGGGCCGGGGCGTGGGCCCACTGCGGCCATTGTGGGCCCACAGACGTTTTCCTAGGTCAAACACGTCTTTTGATACAACCACTTGAAACTGAATGGACGAAGCGTCATCAAAGCAAACAAGTGTATTAAACTGATTTCAGTTTCACTCACTGGGGAGATGATTCTGTATTCAGGTCATGAAGAGGAGAATGCCCCCCATACAGAAGGAGTAGCACTCATGCTGTCACCAGTGGCACAGAGAGCGCTGATGGGCTGGGAACCTCTTGGGCCAAGAATTATAACAGCAGCCTTTAGAACCAAGAAAAAGCTCAAGCTGAACGTCATCCAGTGTTATGCGCCCACCAATGACAGTGACGAGGAAGAGAAACAAGAGTTCTACGACCGACTCCAGAGTGCCGTGGACAAATGTGCGGAGCGAGACATCACCATCGTCATGGGCGATTTTAATGCCAAAATAGGGGAGGACAACACCGGATACGAAGAGGTGATGGGGAGACAGGGACTAGGCTCGGAGATGAGTGAGAACGGGGAGAGGTTTGTAGACTTTTGTGCTCTAAACCGACTTGTCATTGGAGGCAGCATCTTCCCACACAGAAGAATACACAAAGCAACTTGGGTCTCACCTGACCATACAACAGAGAACCAAATAGACCACATCTGCATTAGCAAGAAATTTAGAAGATCCCTTCAAGATGTTCGAGTGAAGAGGGGAGCAGATGTCGCCTCCGACCACCATCTGCTTACCTTAAGAATGAAGCTCAAGCTAAAGAAAAGCCGCACAGAGACAACAAGAAGACAGCGCTATAATGTAGGCCTCCTGAGAGAAACTGGAGTTAGAGAAGAGTTCAAACTGGTGCTGTCCAACCGGTTTCAAGCGCTACAGGAGCTAGTAAATGAAGAGGAGGCGGTCACCACAGAGCAGCAGTGGAAGGCAGTTAGAGAGGCGCTGAACTCAACCTGCAAAGACACTGTAGGGCTCAGGAAACACCACCACAAGGACTGGCTGTCGGCACAGACCTTGAAGAAGATAGAAGCGAGGAAGCAGAAGAAAGCAGCGGTCAACAACAGTCGCACGAGAGCAGCCAAAGTAAGGGCACAGGGGGAATACTCGGAAGCCAACCGCGAGGTGAAGAGGAGTATCAGGGCAGACAAGAGGGCCTACACAGACAGCCTGGCAGCAGAGGCAGAAAAGGCAGCAGGCAGCGGCAACATGAAACAGCTCTACGACATTACCAGAAGACTGTTGGGTAAGTATGGCCATACAGAAAGACCAGTAAAAGACAAAGAAGGCAAGCCTATTGCAGACAGAGAAGACCAACTCGACAGATGGGCCGAGTATTTTGAAGAGTTACTGAACAGACCTAGCCCACCCGACCCCCCCGACATCCAGCCGGCAGAGACCGACCTACCCATCAGCTGTGACAGACCCAGCCGGGAAGAGATCAGAAAAGCAGTGGCATTTTTTAAGAATGGCAAAGCAGCAGGGCCAGATGGCATCCCAGCGGAGTCTCTGAAAGCAGACCTAGAGACAACAGTGGAGATGCTGTACCCACTGTTTGGAAAGATCTGGGAAGAGGAGGTGATGCCAGCTGACTGGAAGGAGGGGTACCTAATCAGGCTTCCCAAGAAAGGCGACCTCAGCAAGTGTTCCAACTACAGAGGAATCACCTTGCTGTCAGTACCAGGAAAGGTCTTCAACAGGATCATCCTAGAGAGAATGAAGAGCTCCGTTGACCCCCAGCTGAGAGACCAGCAAGCAGGATTCAGGAAGAACCGATCATGTACAGACCAGATCGCCACTCTCCGCATCATCGTGGAACAGTCTCTGGAGTGGAGCTTCCCGCTGTACGTCAACTTTGTGGATTATGAGAAAGCATTTGACAGCGTGGACCGAGAGACTCTGTGGAAACTCCTACGACACTACGGTGTACCCACAAAGCTCGTCCGCCTGATCAATGAGTATGAGTATGAGTATAGATTGCTTTACGTCCCGCAAGCGACAAAGGCCTTCTCAGGACGTGCCTGCACTAAATGAAGAAAAGAACTGCAAGAAGCGCAGACAGGAGGGAGAATTTCAAAAGAAAAATACAGATGAATGGACCAGAAAGACAGAAATACAAACCCCCAAAAGAGTAGAACCCACCTTGCAGGGGTTAGACAAGGTGACCCTAGGAACTAAAAAGTAGACAACCCCACCAAGGTCCCCTAGGGCAGACCCGGTGGGGGTTCCGCCTGATCAAGAGCAGCTATGATGGCATGACATGTCGCGTGATCCACGAAGGGCAGTTCACCAGAGAGCTCCAGGTCAGAACTGGTGTCAGGCAGGGGTGTCTGCTGTCTCCGTTCCTCTTCCTACTGGCCATAGACTGGGTCATGAAGATGACCACAGAGCACAGACGAAGTGGAATACAGTGGACACTGTGGACACAGCTTGACGACCTCGATTTTGCAGACGACTTGGCATTACTGTCCCACACTCATCAACAAATGCAGGACAAGACCACGAGGCTTGCTGACATCTCGTCCCAAGTGGGCCTCACCATTCACAAACAGAAAACAAAGACAATGAGGCTGAACGCAACCAGGGAAGAACCAGTCTTGCTTGCTGGCACCCCGTTGGAGGAGGTGGAGTCCTTCACCTATCTCGGGAGCATCATAGACAAAAAAGGCGGCACTGATGCAGATGTCAGAGCACGAATCGGTAAAGCCAGAGCAGCCTTTCTCCAGTTGAAAAAAGTGTGGAGTTCCAGAGAGCTGTCACAACACACCAAAGTCCGGATTTTCAACTCAAGCAGTTCTCCTATATGGAGCAGAGACATGGAGATTGACAAAAACCACAGTCAATAGAGTACAGACCTTCATGAACAGTTGCCTTAGAAGAATTTTGAAAATCCACTGGCCAGAGAAGATCAGCAACGTCAGACTCTGGGAGAGAACAGAGCAGATAACAGCAGAGAATGAAATTGGGCGAAGAAGATGGGGATGGATCGGTCACAGTCTGAGAAAGCCAGCTTCCAGTATCACTAGGCAGGCATTGTCATGGAACCCCCAGGGAAAGAGGAAAAGAGGTAGGCCGAGAAACTCCTGGCGTCGAGACCTCCAAGCAGACATCAAGAGACTGGGAACCAACTGGAGTAGAATCGAAGGAGAAGCACAGGACAGGAGTTGCTGGAGGTCTCTCGTCGACAGCCTATACCCGGGTAGGGGTGACAGGCGTAAGTAAGTAAGTAAGTTTCACTCACTCACACAAAGATTGAGAGGTGATCGTGGTGCCTGAGGTGAAAGTTAAGCTGAATTCCTCAACAGATAAACAAAGATGTAAAAATGTCTTTTCAATTTCTACACACCCAGCACAAAAGTAAGGAAGGCAACAGAAACAAGGGGTGGAGGGTGGGTGTGTAGTGTGCAGCGGAAGAAAGACATCTAGCAGAGCATGGAATTACCTGTACTGAAAAATAATAATAATAATTACGGTATTTATCTTATAATAATTATAACTCTAAGCACGCACTCACAACTTGCACGCGCATGCGCACACTTTAGACAATGACTCACGTACCACAAATAGTGAAAATACATTACGACGGTTCGCTTGGGGAGGGGAGTGTGGTGATATAGTACTAGAACTGTTGAAAGAGGTGAGTTTTGAGGGCGGACTGGAAGGAGAGAGAGTGTTTCTGACGGAGGGAGAGTGGGAGGGTGTTCCAGGTGGATGGACCGTAGACGGAGAAGGAGTGCTGAGTTTGGTGCGGGGGATGAGGAGGCGGAGAGGGTCGGAGGCGGAGCGAAGGGAGCGGGAAGGAGTGTAGGGGTGAAGTAAGTTGGAGAGATAGGTAGGAGCGTAGTTGTTCAGGGATTTGTAGCAGGGAGACAGAATCTTGTATTGAATGCGTTGGGGGATGGGGAGCCAGTGAAGGAGCTTGAGGAGGGGAGTGATGTGGTCGGATTTTTTCTTTCTGAGGACGAGGCGGGCAGCATTGTTCTGGACACGCTGAAGAGTGAGAGTGGTAGAGTGAGGAAGGCCGGAAAGGAGAGTGTTGCAGTAGTCGATGCGAGATAAGATGAGAGAGACAGCGAGTTTGGTGGCAGCTTCGGTAGTGAGGTATTATCTGATCTGACTGATGCGGCGGAGGTGGAAATAACATGCCTGGGCCGTGGCGGAGACGAAGCTGGTCATGGAAAGAGAGGAATCGAGGATAACGCCGAGGTTCTTGACCGAGTCAGAGAGGGAGATGGGGGTGCTGTCGAGTTGAAGGTGGAGAGAAGGGGGGAGCTGGGAAAGTTTCTGGCGAGTGCCTACCAGCATGGCTTCCATTTTGTCGTCGTTCAGTTTGAGCTTGTTTGCTGTCATCCAGTTTTTCACGTCTTCGTAGCAGTCAGCCGTGCGAGTCAGTAGTGACCGAGTGTTGTCGAGTTTGTCTTTGTCTAGTAGTTGTGAGTCGTCAGCGTAGAGGTGGTGGTGTATGTGGTGAGACTGGATGATGTTGGACAGGGGAGAGGTGTAGAGTGTGAAAAGGACCGGACCCAGGACGGACCCATATGGAACGCCGCAGGAGAGCCTGACTGGGTTAGAGGAGACGCCGTCAATGGTGACTGATTGCTGTCTGTCGGAGAGGTAGGAGAGAAACCAGGAGTGAGCAGAGTCAGTGATGCCAAAGGAGTGGTGAAGGCGATGGAGGAGGATAGAGTGATCTATGGCGTCGAAGGCGGCAGAGAGGTCGAGTAGCGTGAGAAGGGAGATGTTGCCCGAGTCGGTGGAGATAAGCAGGTCATTTAGGATATGTAGAAGGGCTGTTTCAGTGCTGTGATGTTTGCGATAGGCAGACTGGAAGGGACTGAGGAGGTTGTTGTCGGCGAGGTGGAGGTTGAGCTGGTTGAGGACAACCTTCTCAAGAAAATAGAGGAAAACCTGTTTTTACTAGGGGGGTCCGGGGTCATGTTTCCCCCCCCCCCCCCCCCCCAGAAAATTTACATTAAAATTTGTGCAATCTGGTGCCTTTTAGCGAGGAACTGAGCAGTTTAACCACCTAAAAATCATGCCTTTTTTCTTATTTTTTGTGTGCACTTTTCTTTTTTTTGTGTGTGTCAAAGGTTTAAAGGTATACTAAATAAAAAGTATTCAACAGAATATATCCGAATGTTTATTCAAAATACATCTGAATCTCTTCCCATTTTATTTTTGAGTTTTCTTATAAATATAAGTTATATATATATTTTTTTCTTTAATAATCTCCGATTAATCAGGTGTAAACATGGATTCCTTTTCTCTCTTATTTAATACTATGTACCATGGTCACTGAACTGGAGAAAGATTATATAGATTTTCAACATACTTTGATCACACTTTACTGGAAATACATTGTAATTAATTTATTCGTAAATTAAATAAAATTGCTGAACAGGTAAACTGCAAGAGCATTTTTAAAAAAAATTGAAAAAATATTTACAAACTAAAATAGTGAATTTGCCAAACATTACAAAAGAGGACACATAAAACACATCAAAACAAACAATTCCAAACATACATTTTTAGAAGCATGGGCCAAATGTACTTTTGGCATTGAAACATCATTGCTTTTCTCAAGTTTCTGCAACCCAAAGTCCACGTCCAGTGTAGTTAATATCAACTCTGCACAGTTCGCAATAGGCCAGCCCACAGCCGCTAACTTGTGAATATACTGAGCGAGGAGCTCGACGTTTACAGTTTTCTCGAGCCAAGTCCATCTCCAAATATTCTTGGCTCCAGAATCGTCTATTCTGTCTCTGCGTTTAGGTATTTTCTCTCCGGCATATCGACCAGACTATGACTACTACTAAAACGGACTGGAAGCGACCTGTGCGAGCTAAAGCCTCGCTCAATTTAGAATACGCTGTTTGGGGATATCCGCCACGTAAAGATCGCGAAATACGGTATTAGAATAGTGACTTTACGATATTTTTTTTGGCAGAATTTTTTTTATTCGGCAGATTGACAGCTTCATTTAAGCGGAAAACCGCCAAAAAAAGGAAAATTCCATGCTCTTATCTAGCCCTTTGTCTGTCGGCAGCAGTTTTAGTCGTGATGATTCCTGCAGGAATCATCGTGACTAAAACTGCTACCGACGCACAAAGGGTTAGGAAATCAAACATGCGCATTTCAGCCTTTCCAAGCTTTCTAGGGAACAATCGCAACGCTCTTCAGTCTACTGACTTTCACCCATGAAACTTTCACACAAGCGTTATCCTCTCACCTGTAATGGTCCTCTATTTTGATGAACTGTTCCTGCATCTCGCGGCAAACCTCCTGCCTGATTTCCATTTCACGGGTCCGCCCGTCGCGTTTCATTTGCCTCATGCTTTTCTCAAGTTCCAAAACCTTTTGCTCCAGGTACTGAAACAACAAAACGTTGCCATCAGCAACACTGCCACTGCCATCAGCAAGAGACACAGATTCTCATGAGCCTCTGCAGCTGCAGGGGTTCACGAGAATTCATGCCTCTTGATCTTGAAGACTCTGTGCTCGGACTGAACTGCAAGCAGTGTAAGATATCTCACGCTGAAAGCTTGGGTCTGAAGTTGAAACAATATTTCAAAGTGGAGCCTGGTGGCACTAACTTCTTTCTTCTTCTCGAACGCCGTCACACTTGGAGTTTGGCTCTCAAAATGAAATCTGTGGTCTTCTGTAGCGCCTCCACAGGCCCGTACAGTTTCTCTTGTAGAGTGGCAGGTTTCGGCCCCATCTCCTTCCTCAGCAGCTGGTGGTTCCCAGAGGATGTGCTCTGTTGTGTGCTCTGCTTCTCCACAAGGGAACAGGGGAGATGGCACGAGGTGAAAGCGTCTGTGCAGGTGGAAATTGAGTCGGTTGTGCCCGGTCCTCAGACGGAAGATGGTCACCTGCTCTTGTCTGGACAGCTGATGGTAACTGTCCAGGGGCCGTTTGTGGTTGTCTGTACACAGACTTAATGATGGTCTTCATCTCTGTGAATCTGACTCCATTTTCATCTTGTTCTTCCTCTGCTCCCATTTTTGCCATTCTGCCAGCTTCTTCATTGCCATAGATGCCACAGTGTGAAGGGATCCGCTGCAGCAACCGTCTGGTGCACTTGATATTTTGCAGTGCCCCTTGTAGACATGGCAGTTTGCTTGCTGTTGCTGCCTCAAGGACAGACATGGCATCAGTCAGGAAGACAATCTGGGCATCAGGGTCTGCAGTGCCACTGAGGGTTTGTTTCTTCAAAAACATTACCGATGACATTACTGTCTGGAAGTGTCAACTACTTACCCAATTTTAGCCTAAGAACTTGTTGTGTTCCTACACAACCCGGGAGGCACTCGGGGAACCCTAACTAGGGCTGAGAGTAGCCTCCCTTCCTTGCCCAAAAACGGGCATTCACCACGTGGCCCAATCACAATCAGTCATCGATACTTAGCTCTTGTGAGCAGACGTGTTTTAGCCTAGGAAATTTACCGGTTCTTAAAGGGCCGGTCGTCTTACTCTACTTCTGGACTTCGTACGTCACTACCGGAATTCTAACTGTTCTTCCATCGGAAACTCAGTGTTTTCTTCCCGACGCTCCCTGCTGTGGTTGTGTTGTGCTCTATTCAGCGTGGATCTACTTGGGATTTTTTACCTTCTTCGTGTGCCTTGGACGCCATGGATATATCTCTTCCCGTCCACGCATCTCAGGAGAGGTAACATATCGGCCCCAGCCCTTGGCTGGCCCCGGACCGGGTGCCTGCTTCGGTTTGTGGCTTCAATTTGTGGCTACGCTTCGATCGTATAGATTCGCGCCGATCTCTCGTGTTTCGTTGGCGGGGCTTCGTCGTGCCTGCGCCCGGTCGATAGTCATGTCTGATTTATGTTACAGTAACCAAGTCCTTACTTGCCCGCAGTGCGGAGATTTCCAATGGCCTAGCGATAAGCACAAGTTATGCCTTCCTTGTATGGGATGCGCATCGGACCATTCTTGCGAGATTTGTGTAACCTGGCCTGAACAAGTTTGGTCCCAGTTGTGGAAATTTTACCGGCGCGAGCGCCCGACTCCGGTTACGGACCGGCAGTCCTTTTTGGAACCCCCGACCATTCCCGGCGTTTTAACTAAACACTCTCGATCTGACCTGGGGGATCGGACGACACGTGGGACACATGAGTTTAGCTCTTCACACAGGACTGCATCTTCTGTGACTCACACTCGATCTAAGCCCGCTGACTCTTACGGAGAGACAGCACGAGGGCAGAGTGCTCGCCATACGGTGGCAAGCCTACGGAGACGCGATTCACGCCGTCATTTGTCCATCAGTCTTGAGAGGTCTCGCAAGGATACACCCGCTGACTCTTACGGAGAGACAGCACGAGGGCAGAGTGCTCGCCATACGGAGGCAAGCCTACAGAGACGCGATCCACGCCGTCATTTGTCCGTCAGTCCTAAGAGATCTCGCAAGGATAAGCCCACTGACTCTTATGGAGAGACAGCACGAGGGCAGAGTGCTCGCCATACGGAGGCAAGCCTACAGAGACGCGATCCACGCCGTCATTTGTCCGTCAGTCCTGAGAGGTCTCGCAAGGATACGCCCGCTGACTCTTACGGAGAGACAGCACTAGGGCAGAGTGCCTACCTTATGGAGGTAGGTCAGCCGAGACACGTGTCTAAACAGCGTAGGTCTTCCAACAGTCCTCACATCTCTCATTCGGCCAGCAATTCTAGATGCTTTGGCGCAGCTACTTATGATCAGAGGAAGCAACCTGATATGCTACGCAACGGCCGTCACAACTTCCAACCAGCGTCCTTGTTGTATTCGTCTCCTTCGCGAGCTTCGGACCCGAGCTTCACCTCTTCCCAGTTACATCGTCGCAGTCGTCCGCGTCGTCTCAGTCACTCCCGTCGTCGCCGCCGCTCCCATCTTCGCAGCCGCTCCTGTTCTCGCAGTCGCTCCAACCGGGACAGGCGCATGGCTCACTCCAGGTCCCCGTCTCCTGTTCGCGTTTTGCCCCCACCCCCGCCTCACCCACACCAGCGGACGCGATGCTCGCCGACGGCTACACATCAACACCAGAGGATGCGATGCTCCCCGGCAGCTACCTTCTCTCGTCGTGACGTGGCTCGACCGATATCCACCAACGTCAATCCTCACCGGACTTCGCTCCCTACGCGGGATGAGGAGACTCTTAGTCTTCTCCCGGAGGATTCAGTTTCGGGCCTACTTGGTATGGACAGCTCCTCGTCTCACTATACGGTGTCGGATGATACTGCATCACCTAGACTCCCTTCTACGTCACGCACGGAAACGCTTCTCGGCATTGATGAAGCAGCTCGACTCATCACGGCTGCACTGCCCAAGGACGCGTGTCCCTCGTCGCCCCCACTCAAGAGGAAGGTGTCTGCCTTTGTCGACTCTGGCCGTCCACAGAAGAGGTTCAAGTCTTTACCGCAGCCCCCTGGTTTTAAGGATTTGAGAGATTCCTTTTCCGCTTACCTACAGACAGATTCCCAGGAGTATCTTTTCTTCTCTGATCGCAAGTGGCCAGCTGACCTAGACATCTCCTTCCGCCAATCCTGGTATGCGGGACATTCACAGTCCTTTAGCTGTCAGCTTCCATCGTTGGACCCTCAATCGATATCCCAGCTTGGCGGTACCAATCAGCTGAGACACACCCTCCCTCGTGGGTTGGATAAGACGGCATCACTAGTGCGGAACTCCTTGGCCTGTGCTGGTTTTCTAGAGCTTCTCACTCAAGGTTTAATCCGTCGCATCGAGGACGCTTGGCAACCATCGCTTACACCCTTACTTGGTGACCTTCTCGCCCTCGGGGTTGCGGCAAACCGGGCAGCGTATCACTCATCGGTCAACACAATGGCGGCAGCATCCAACTGTGACCTCATGCGTCGTGATGCAGTCTTACTCGCCTGTCGCGGTATGCCTCCCGATCTGAAGACACAGCTGCGTCGTGCCCCCCTTGGTGGACCACTCCTCTTCGGTGACACCTGGCAGAAGGTGAAGGACGGCAATCCGGACCGCTGGCCCAGCCGTGTTACAGCCTCACGCTTTCACTCCGCCCGCAAGGCCGTGGGTCGCGCCCTGCGGACTTCCAGACCCGCTTCATCCTTCACTCCAGCTTCCGCCAAGACGTCCCGGCGGTTCCCCGCCTTCGGCCGTGCTAGACCAGTTAGGACCTCTGTCCCCGCTTGGCCCAGGTCTGCCCGCCGCCGTGGGCGCGGGCGGGCTCCCTGACTCGTCCCCGTTCCAGCCCCCGCCTTCTGCTCCGGGACCTCCTGTCGGCGGGAGGCTCACTCTTTTCAGCGACATGTGGAGGTTGCTACTTCCAGACGACCCCTGGGTACTCGCCACCATCACCGACGGACTCTCAATTTCTTTTCGTTCTCCCCCGCCTCTGAGACGCTCACCCGTATGGACAGAGATTCCTTCGGACAGTCTGAAAGCCATCGCACTACGCGGAGAGGTCGAATCGCTTCTACAGAAGGCCGCCACAGAGGTAGTGCATCATATCGACTCACCAGCATTTTACAGCCGACTTTTTGTGGTTCCCAAGCCGGGCAACAAGTGGCGCCCAATTATCGATCTATCAGCACTAAACAAGTTTATCATAGCTCCCACTTTTCGCATGGAAACCTCCAGGACCCTTCGGGCCGCTGTACAACCGAGGGACTTCGCTGTCAGCCTGGACCTATCCGATGCATATCTCCATGTCCTCATACACCCGGCTTCCAGGCGGTATCTCCGATTCGCGTTCGACGGGGTGATCTACCAGTTTCGAGCCCTTCCGTTTGGTCTCAACATCAGCCCGTGGGCTTTTACTCGCATTATGGATGCTGTCGTTGCCAAGACCAGGCAGTCGTCGTCCAGTCCAACCTCCAACTATTTGGACGACCTCTTCCTGCGGAATCAATCGATAAGCACCCTGCGGACGGACAGAGATTCTTTGCTCCTGTTGCTGTCGCGTTTGGGGTTCCTGGTAAACACAGGCAAGTCGGACCTATCTCCATCTCAACGATTTATTCATCTCGGCATGAAATTTGCGACCGACCTCAACAGAGTGAGTTTGCCGGAGCCTCGAATCCACAAGTTAGCCTCCTTGGCCGCCCAGGTAGCACAGGCGGAATCAGTCCCCGCCAGAGTTTGGCTTCAGCTCCTCGGCTTGATGAATGCAGCGGCGGATCTCCTTCCCCTCGGTCGTCTTTACTCCCGGCCGCTTCAATTACACCTGCTGCTTCATTGGCGTCCGTCCTCCGGCGACTTAGACGCGCCGGTACCTGTGACTCAGATCCTTCGCCCACATCTGCAACGTTGGACAGACACTTCATGGCTCGCTGTCGGAGTTCCTCTAGCCTCCCCGCCTCCTCAGCTCTCACTCTGCGTGGACGCAAGTCTCACCGGCTGGGGTGCACATTTGCTACCGAGTTTCCTCTCAACATCCGGCCTCTGGTCTCCGGATCTAGCAAACAGACACATCAACTGGCTAGAGCTACAAGCGGTTTGGCAAGCCCTCATCAAATGGGAAACGCACATTCGCCACCAGGAGATCCTAGTCCTTTCGGACAACACCACAGTCGTTTCTTACATTCAGAAGCAGGGCGGTACTCACTCTCCCGAGCTATGCATTCTACTCTATCAATTGATGCGCTGGTGCGAGGACCGAGGACTATCCCTCCGAGCTCGACACATCCCCGGTCACCTGAACGTGTTGGCGGACTCACTATCTCGGCGCGGACAATTACTTCACACGGAATGGACACTTCACCCAGACATCTTTCAGATGATCTGCGCTCACTGGGAAACTCCCATGATAGACCTCTTTGCCACGAGGTGGAATCGCCAGCTTCCCCTCTTCGTCTCACCGATTCCAGACCCCCTAGCCTGGGCAGTCGACGCGCTCTCCATTCCGTGGGACGGTCTCATCGCTTACGCTTATCCCCCGACGGTCCTCGTCCCCAAAGTCCTCCTCAAGCTCAGAGGTTGCAACACGGTCATGTTACTGGTAGCCCCATTCTCCTGGAACAGGTCTTGGACTACCGATCTAATCAGTCTCGCCACGGGCCCTCCGCTTTGCCTGCCCACCTCGAGGACAATGCTCAAGCAGCCCCGCCAGCCTCTTTTCCACCCGTGCCCAGAACGACTTCTCCTTCACGCCTGGAGATTGTGCGGCAAGCCCTCGCCGCTAGAGGCTTCTCGAGTGCAGCAGTGGCAGCTATCGCTTCAGCCCGTAGACCCTCGACCAGACGTGTTTATGAGGGAAAGTGGCGAGTATTCCAATCCTGGTGCACTGACCGACACCTTATGCCCACGGAGTTGACTCCTTCACAGCTCGCTGACTTCTTCCTCTGGCTCTTTGGAGACCAAGGCCTAGCCCCCATCACGATCCGAGGATATCTGTCTATGATTGCAGACACTTACCGTCACCTCGGCCACCCAGACCCTGGCGAAAACAAAGACCTTGCAGACCTGATGGCACACTTCGGCCTGCAGCGTCCGGTTCCCCGCTCACTGATTCCAAGATGGGACCTCCCTTGGGTCCTGACGTGGCTGAACTCGGACAGGTTCGAACCGCTTTCCCTCGCTAAGTTCTCGGATGTGACACGAAAAACATGTTTTCTGTTGGCACTGGCCACCGCGGCTAGAGTAAGTGAGCTACATGCGATGTCGGCAAGTCCTGCCTGCCTCCAATTCCGGGCAGACGGTTCTGTACAGCTACTCACAGACCCTGCCTTCCTCGCCAAGACTAGGTCTCCCTTGACTGCGCCCCCAGTGATTACCATTAGGCCGCTGAAAGATGCAAGTTTTACTCGGGAGACCAGGCAACAGGATCCAGTGCGCGCTCTTCGTGTATATTTACGACGTACCAAACCCGTCCGCCGAGGACGATCACGCCTCTTTCTACCCTTAGCACATAGCAGAGAAGACATATCAGCGCAAACGATTTCTTCTTGGCTTCGCTGGGTCATCAGGTCAGCCTATCAGGACCTTTCCCCAGCAGTTGCAAAGAGGCTCAAGATACGCGCACATGAGGTACGAGCCATGGCCGCGAGCGTCGCATTCGATCGCAATTGTGCTGTTCGAGACATCGTGGCCGCAGTGGGCTGGCGGGCAGAATCCACCTTCGCCCGTTTTTACCTCAGGGATCTGTCAGGCCAGCGAGACAACCTCGCACTGGTGGGGGACATCGCCGCAGCGCAACACTCCCTCCCGGCGCCGGAAGCGCCGTAGGTACGCACTTAGCTAAAATTGTCGGGAGGTTGGCGAATGGGTGTGTGGCTCTGTCGTATGCCCTTTATGGCGGTAACTTGGGCGCGGCACCCTCCACCTTTTCGCCATTCTTCCAGACAGTAATGTCATCGGTAATGTTTTTGAAGAAACAAATTAATTTTTCTTTAAAATATATTTTTTCGAAAAATACTTACCGATGACATTACTCGGAGGACCCTCCCACCTGCCCCGCTTGCCGCTGGTAAGCTAAGTATCACTGACTGATTGTGATTGGGCCACGTGGTGAATGCCCGTTTTTGGGCAAGGAAGGGAGGCTACTCTCAGCCCTAGTTAGGGTTCCCCGAGTGCCTCCCGGGTTGTGTAGGAACACAACAAGTTCTTAGGCTAAAATTGGGTAAGTAGTTGACACTTCCAGACAGTAATGTCATCGGTAAGTATTTTTCGAAAAAATATATTTTAAAGAAAAATTAATGTTTGCAGCGTTGGCACCTACTATTTCTGTCACAATATCACCATTTTCACATATTTCATGACCAACCATGACCTTGACTTTTGAAAGAGGTTGCTGAAATTGTTAAGCTTAGATAGGACTTGGTACATTCTTAGGCCAAGTTTAACCCCTTATATCCTGAGGCTGATTTCTTTTTAAAAAGCTGCTTCTTGTCGTATGAAGGCTAAATTACAGATTAGGAGATAGGGGCGGTCCATGGCGCAGTGGTTAAGACGCCTGCCACCAATGCCAAAGGTGCGAGGTTCGAAAAAGGGTTCCGGCGTCGGACTTTTCTCCTCTGGTAAGTGTCACCGTTAATTCGGGCGGACCGTCGGGGGTTCTTTCTTCAGGTACTCCGGTTCTTCCACCCCCCCCCCCCCCATCCCCCCCACTTTGGTACCGGTTTCAGGCCACTTTACAAATTTCAAATACAAGCGATCAAAAATCTCTGTAACTTCAGTAGCTGAACTGGCCCTTCGTCCGTCTTGTACTGTGTTTGTCTTAAATGGTGTAAATCCATGTCTGTTACGTGAGTGTGCGTGTTGGGTTTCAGTTCGCGGCGCTTTGAGTCGATTCGCCCAAAAATTGAGAAAAAGCGCCTATATTATAACTTACTTACTTACTTACGCCTGTCACCCCTACCCGGGTTTAGGCCGTCGACGAGAGACCTCCAGCAACTCCTGTCCTGTGCTTCTCCTTCGATTCTACTCCAGGTGGTTCCCAGTCTCTTGATGTCTGCTTGGAGGTCTCGACGCCAGGAGTTTCTCGGCCTACCTCTTTTCCTCTTTCCCTGGGGGTTCCATGACAATGCCTGCCTAGTGATACTGGAAGCTGGCTTTCTCAGACTGTGACCGATCCATCCCCATCTTCTTCGCCCAATTTCATTCTCTGCTGTTATCTGCTCTGTTCTCTCCCAGAGTCTGATGTTGCTGATCTTCTCTGGCCAGTGGATTTTCAAAATTCTTCTAAGGCAACTGTTCATGAAGGTCTGTACTCTGTTGACTGTGGTTTTTGTCAATCTCCATGTCTCTGCTCCATATAGGAGAACTGCTTTTACATTGGAGTTGAAAATCCGGACTTTGGTGTGTTGTGACAGCTCTCTGGAACTCCACACTTTTTTCAACTGGAGAAAGGCTGCTCTGGCTTTACCGATTCGTGCTCTGACATCTGCATCAGTGCCGCCTTTTTTGTCTATGATGCTCCCGAGATAGGTGAAGGACTCCACCTCCTCCAACGGGGTGCCAGCAAGCAAGACTGGTTCCTCCCTGGTTGCGTTCAGCCTCATTGTCTTTGTTTTCTGTTTGTGAATGGTGAGGCCCACTTGGGACGAGATGTCAGCAAGCCTCGTGGTCTTGTCCTGCATTTGTTGATGAGTGTGGGACAGTAATGCCAAGTCGTCTGCAAAATCGAGGTCGTCAAGCTGTGTCCACAGTGTCCACTGTATTCCACTTTGTCTGTGCTCTGTGGTCATCTTCATGACCCAGTCTATGGCCAGTAGGAAGAGGAACGGAGACAGCAGACACCCCTGCCTGACACCAGTTCTGACCTGGAGCTCTCTGGTGAACTGCCCTTCGTGGATCACGCGACATGTCATGCCATCATAGCTGCTCTTGATCAGGCGGAACCCCCACCGGGTCTGCCCTAGGGGACCTTGGTGGGGTTGTCTACTTTTTAGTTCCTAGGGTCACCTTGTCTAACCCCTGCAAGGTGGGTTCTACTCTTTTGGGGGTTTGTATTTCTGTCTTTCTGGTCCATTCATCTGTATTTTTCTTTTGAAATTCTCCCTCCTGTCTGCGCTTCTTGCAGTTCTTTTCTTCATTTAGTGCAGGCACGTCCTGAGAAGGCCTTTGTCGCTTGCGGGACGTAAAGCAATCTATACTCATACTCATACTCATTGATCAGGCGGACGAGCTTTGTGGGTACACCGTAGTGTCGTAGGAGTTTCCACAGAGTCTCTCGGTCCACGCTGTCAAATGCTTTCTCATAATCCACAAAGTTGACGTACAGCGGGGAGCTCCACTCCAGAGACTGTTCCACGATGATGCGGAGAGTGGCGATCTGGTCTGTACATGATCGGTTCTTCCTGAATCCTGCTTGCTGGTCTCTCAGCTGGGGGTCAACGGAGCTCTTCATTCTCTCTAGGATGATCCTGTTGAAGACCTTTCCTGGTACTGACAGCAAGGTGATTCCTCTGTAGTTGGAACACTTGCTGAGGTCGCCTTTCTTGGGAAGCCTGATTAGGTACCCCTCCTTCCAGTCAGCTGGCATCACCTCCTCTTCCCAGATCTTTCCAAACAGTGGGTACAGCATCTCCACTGTTGTCTCTAGGTCTGCTTTCAGAGACTCCGCTGGGATGCCATCTGGCCCTGCTGCTTTGCCATTCTTAAAAAATGCCACTGCTTTTCTGATCTCTTCCCGGCTGGGTCTGTCACAGCTGATGGGTAGGTCGGTCTCTGCCGGCTGGATGTCGGGGGGGTCGGGTGGGCTAGGTCTGTTCAGTAACTCTTCAAAATACTCGGCCCATCTGTCGAGTTGGTCTTCTCTGTCTGCAATAGGCTTGCCTTCTTTGTCTTTTACTGGTCTTTCTGTATGGCCATACTTACCCAACAGTCTTCTGGTAATGTCGTAGAGCTGTTTCATGTTGCCGCTGCCTGCTGCCTTTTCTGCCTCTGCTGCCAGGCTGTCTGTGTAGGCCCTCTTGTCTGCCCTGATACTCCTCTTCACCTCGCGGTTGGCTTCCGAGTATTCCCCCTGTGCCCTTACTTTGGCTGCTCTCGTGCGACTGTTGTTGACCGCTGCTTTCTTCTGCTTCCTCGCTTCTATCTTCTTCAAGGTCTGTGCCGACAGCCAGTCCTTGTGGTGGTGTTTCCTGAGCCCTACAGTGTCTTTGCAGGTTGAGTTCAGCGCCTCTCTAACTGCCTTCCACTGCTGCTCTGTGGTGACCGCCTCCTCTTCATTTACTAGCTCCTGTAGCGCTTGAAACCGGTTGGACAGCACCAGTTTGAACTCTTCTCTAACTCCAGTTTCTCTCAGGAGGCCTACATTATAGCGCTGTCTTCTTGTTGTCTCTGTGCGGCTTTTCTTTAGCTTGAGCTTCATTCTTAAGGTAAGCAGATGGTGGTCGGAGGCGACATCTGCTCCCCTCTTCACTCGAACATCTTGAAGGGATCTTCTAAATTTCTTGCTAATGCAGATATGGTCTATTTGGTTCTCTGTTGTATGGTCAGGTGAGACCCAAGTTGCTTTGTGTATTCTTCTGTGTGGGAAGATGCTGCCTCCAATGACAAGTCGGTTTAGAGCACAAAGGTCTACAAACCTCTCCCCGTTCTCACTCATCTCCGAGCCTAGTCCCTGTCTCCCCATCACCTCTTCGTATCCGGTGTTGTCCTCCCCTATTTTGGCATTAAAATCGCCCATGACGATGGTGATGTCTCGCTCCGCACATTTGTCCACGGCACTCTGGAGTCGGTCGTAGAACTCTTGTTTCTCTTCCTCGTCACTGTCATTGGTGGGCGCATAACACTGGATGACGTTCAGCTTGAGCTTTTTCTTGGTTCTAAAGGCTGCTGTTATAATTCTTGGCCCAAGAGCTTCCCAGCCCATCAGCGCTCTCTGTGCCACTGGTGACAGCATGAGTGCTACTCCTTCTGTATGGGGGGCATTCTCCTCTTCATGACCTGAATACAGAATCATCTCCCCACTTAAAAGCCTTTTCTGGCCAGACTGCGTCCATCTGGCTTCACTGATGCCTAGCAGGGAAAGGTTGTACTTTTGCATTTCCGCTGCTATCTGGGCGGCCTTGCCGCTCTGGTACATGGTCTTGACGTTCCATGTGCCCATGGTTGTATCCCTGGATAGAGAGAGGTGGCTCGGTCCTGTGGCTTCCGAAGACTTCCGGCTTTCACCACAGGACGTCATAAGTCTTCTAGTAGAAGAACCTTCCTCCTCCAGGAAAGGAATTACTGTTAGTCTTTTCGTCGGCGATTTTGTAGCTATTTCCTTTTTTGCAGGGTGGGGAAGCTACCCCCACGCCCAACCCCCTTACTAGGAGGACCAGGGGTTTTCTGTCGGGGTCACCTTCCCTTAGACCATGTTGGTTCACGGCACCTTATTTCATTCGGTGCACCCCTCTCACGAGGGACCCCCTATCCACCACCCAGGGGACGCGCCTCAACGCCGTATGGTCCCAGCGCGAGGCCTATATTATAACGGTATTCTTATTATCAACCAATTTAGTTCAAGGGTGGTGCCAGAATAGCTTGGCACCTTAGGTGCCAAGCTATTCTGACACCACCTTTGCACTATCATAGTCAAATTTATTTTGAGCTTTAGGTGTATCAGCATGAAAAGGGTTAAAGTCTGCGGCTTGAGCAGTTTCTAAGAAATTAATGTCTACCATGGATGATGGCCTATGGCCTTCTGACCACTGGATCAATCAATACTCACTTTTGCGCTCACACATCAGTATAAAAAAAATTTATTTTTCTTTAAAATAAATTTTTTCGAAAAATACTTACCGATGGTATTACTGAGAGGAAGATATACTTAACTGACAATTTCAGTCTCCAAAAATTGTTGTGTCTTGCCACACAACCAGGGACGTACCTCTAGCAAGCAGTTACCTAATCCCCCGAGTGTTCTCCCTGTCCTCGGAGTAACCTCCCTTCCAAATCTCGTGAGAGGCCGTTATTTCCAGTTCTATCTGAGCTGACATGCGGCAAGCGGGGAAGGTGGGAGGGAAGTTTGAGTAATACCATCGGTAAGTATTTTTCAAACAAATTTATTTTAAAGAAAAATACATTTATTTCTTCAAAATCGTTACCGATGGTATTACTGAGAGGAAGAATTAAAAAGAGGGGGAGGGTGCCGCGTCTAGGGTCAATGCCCCCAGGTAATTGCTTAGCTAGACCCCTGGCCGGGGCACACTCCCGACAATTTCAGTCAAGTGTTACCTACGGCGCTGCCAGCGCCGGGAGGGAGTGTTGAGCCACGGCAACGTCACCCACCAAAGCCAGGTTGTGCCGCTGGCTGGAGAGGTCACGCAAGTAAAAACGGGCGAAAGTAGATTCGGCCCGCCAACCCACAGCCGCCACAACAGTGTTGATTCTAGGATTTCAGAAAAGTGAGCCCAAAGGCTCCCTCTAATCAAAAAAGGGAGCCCCTCAAGGTGTAAAATCATGTTGCACTGCTTACTTTAAAACGACATATATACACACATTCATACATACAGTGGATTCCGCTTAACACGAATTTCTGGGGACACGGCAGAAAATCACTTCGTGTTAACCGTATTTCGTGTTAACCAATATGGCCTCAAAATTGATCACGGCCCTCAAGGAGAAAGTGTGTAAGACGTGTGCGTGAATGAGTACCAGGTTAAAAGTGCACGACATTATCGTACTTTCTATGCATACCTTCAGCTCGCTAGGAAAACACAAGGAAACGTGTACAGCTCGAGTATTTAATGTAAATCCATCAGGTAAAATCCATACTAAGTTACAATCCTCAGGTAAAAGCAACACAGGCTGAAGTACAATCCCGCATCGGTAAAAGGGTTGTGTTGGTACACGAATGATACAACATGAATACAGTACAGAAATGCTAGCCAATGAGAAGACAGATTACAACAGCCGAAGGCTATTCAGCCAATCACAGACTAGAGTTCGCTCTGATCTGTCATGTGTACTTCCACAGCGCGAGAGCGACACGTGAATTGGTTTTCTGTGAATGGAATCTGTGTTCGTGTTAAACAGGTGAATAATAGTGAAATTGCCCTGGCTCGACTCAGGCCACACTGCACCAAGACGCTCGAGCAGGTTTTTACGCAGCAGCGCTGGTCGTGCAAAAAAGCGTCCAGTTTCTTTTTTCTGCGATTCTTCGGCCGCGCTATCGGTGTTTTTTTTGCGATTTGGAGCATAATATTGCGAGAAATCGCGCAAAACGCGCTCTAGAATCAACACTGCCACAATGTCCTTCACGGCGCAGTTTCGGTCGAACGCGACACTCGTGGAGACAGCCCGGATCTCGTGTGCCCAAATCCGCAGCCTCTTCGCTCCCGCAGGCGAGAGGTCATTGTAAGCGGAACGGATAACTCCACGCAGCCAAGTGGAGATCGTTTGGGCGGATATATCGTGCCGGTTCGGAACCAAGGGCAAGAAAAGGAGTGAACGACCCCGCCGTAAGGGTTTAGACCGGCGGAGATAGATTTTTAACGCCCGAACCGGATCCTGTTGTTTGACGTCTTGGGGCGTGTCAGGACCCCGAAGAGGACGAATAGTGATCGGTTGAGGAGCCGCTGAGGGTAGCCGATTTTTAGCCAAAAAGGAAGGGTTAGTGAGTAATTGAACCGAGCCGTCAGCCCGCAGTTGTAGGCAAGACGGAAGTACAGAGAGAGCGTGGAGCTCACTCACACGAGAAGCTGTGGCTAGGGCCAGCAAGAAGCAGGTCTTCCTCGTCAAGTCGGAGAACCGAGCCAAGTGCAGCGGTTCAAAACGAGCAGAGTTGAGCCATGTTAACACCCACGCAAGGTCCCAACGTGGGAGTAGTGATCGGGTCACTGGTCGCTGGAGATCAAAATGAGTCATGAGGTCCGCGAGGTCCTTGCAAGATCCCAGATCGGGTCGACCCAAATGGCGTAAGTATCAGCCACCATAGAAAGATAACCTCGAATGGTGATGGGTGCCAAGCCCTGATCCTCGAAGAGCCATAAGAAGAACTCGGCAAGCTGGGGCATAGAGTGGTGGGGGAGAGGTGTCGCGGCCCACACCACGACAGTAGAACCCGCCATTTACCATCATAGACTTTCCTGGTGGAAGGTCGTCAAGCTGAAGCGATAGCCGCCACTGCCGCATCCGAGAAACCTTGAGCGGTGAGGGCACGCCGCACAATCGCCAAGCGTGTAAGAGGAGGCTCTCCGGGCAAGGGTGAAAAAGATCCTGCTGGGGCTGTTTCAGCATTGTGGTCGGAGTTGGAAGCCGTAGAGGGGGGTCCGTGGCAAGACTCAGGAGATCTGTGGTCCAGCTCTTGTTCCAAGAGAACGGTGCCACCAGAAACAGGACTGCGTGGCAGCCTCTGAGCCTGAGAAGAATCTTGGGCACCAGGACAGACGGAGGGTACGCATATGCCAAGAGACCCTCCCAGGGGATAGAGAGAGCATCCACCGCCCACGCAAGGGGATCTGGAACAGGGTAGACGAAGAGGGGAAGTTGTGCGTTCCACCTCGTCGCAAACAGGTCGATCATGGGTGTCTCCCAGTGCCGGCAAATCATCCGAAAAAGGTCGGGGCGAA
The DNA here is from genome assembly GCA_036245525.1 of Semisulcospira habei. Lineage (NCBI taxonomy): Eukaryota > Metazoa > Mollusca > Gastropoda > Semisulcospiridae > Semisulcospira > Semisulcospira habei. The sequence continues at coordinate 249,774,130 of BTPG01000001.1, forward strand.
GAGCCCACTCGGTATGGAGAAACTGGCCTGGACGAGATAAGGAATCTGCCAGCACGTTCAGCCGTCCCGGAATGTGACGTGCCCGTAGCGAAATGCCCCGATCCCAGCACCACACCAGAATATGGAACAGAAGAATGCAAAGGGAGGGAGAACGGGTCCCGCCCTGCTTCTGAATATATAGGAGACAACCGTCGTGTTGTCGGAGAGAACCAAGATCGCCTGGTTGGTCACGCGTGGTTCCCAAGAGATCAGGGCGAGCCACACTGCTTTCAGCTCCAACCAATGGATGTCTCTGCCCGCTAAATCCGGTGACCAAACACCCGCTGTCGTGCTGAAGTCCGGGAGCAGTTGAACTCCCCAACCATGAAGACTGGCATCCGTGCAGATCGACAGGGAAGGAGTCGGGGACGCAAGGGGAACCCCGACGCCAACCACGCGGGATCCGTCCACCGCAGGAGATGCGGCCGAACTAAGGGTGACACCGGGACGCAAACCTCCAAATCCCCCGAAGACGGACGCCAAAGAAGGAGGAGATGGAGTTGAATTGGACGCGAGTAGAGCCGGCCAAGGGGAAGCAAGTCCGCCGCAGCACTCATGAGGACCCAACAACTGTAACCACAGTCTCGCCGGAGCCGTGGAAGCAAGAAACATCCGACGGGCCAAAAGAACCAACTTGTCGATCCGAGCTTGGGGAAGGCGCACCAAGTTCAAGTCGGTCTGAAACTCCATGCCAAAGAGGAGAAAATGGCGAGATGGCGATAGGTCCGACTTGCCGAAGATGACTAGAAAACCGAGGCGATGGAGAATGGAAAGCAGGGAGTCCCTGTCAGCGGTCAAGCAGGTAACATCCTGATTCCGGAGAAGATCGTTGAGATAGTGGGAGGTTGGACTGAGAGACGACCTCCGCGCATGGGAAATCACCGCATCCATAATCCTGGTAAAGAACCAGGGACTGAGATTGAGGCCGAAGGGCATGGCCCGGAACTGATACACCACTCCGCGGCAGGTGAAGCGAAGGTATCGGCGAGCCGAAGGGTGTATAGGAACATGAAGATATGCATCGGCAAGATCCAGACTGACATCAAAATCCATCGGTTGGACGGCGGCCCGCAGGGCGCGGGTCGTTTCCATACGAAAGGACGGAGCAGTCAAAAATTTGTTGAGAGCGGAAAGGTCTATCACCAGACGCCAACCTCCGTCCAACTTGGGGACGACGAAGAGACGACTGTAGAAAGCCAGTGAATCTTGTCGCCGGACGACATCCGTGGCGGATTTGAGAAGCAAGGCCGCCACTTCGTCCTGTAGAGCCGACGCTTTGACGGGATCGTTCGGAACCAGAGTCCAAAGCGGGGAGCGGCGAAGAGGAGGAGGGCGAAGAAACAAGAGGTGAAGGCCCTCCGAAATGGTAGAAAGGAGCCATGGGTCGTCGGGAAACAGCGACCGCCACTCGTCGCTGAATCGGGATAGCCGCCCGCCGACTGGTGACCCCAGAGAAATCGGCGGGGGCAGGGTGGGAGGAGAGTCATCGGGCCCTCCCCCGTCCTGGACGCCTGCCGCGACCAGGCCAGGCGTGTGTCGGAGCCGGGAGGGTGCAGGCACGGCCAAAATGGGAGGAACCAAGAGGGACATGGGCAGCGTAACGGGCGGTGGGTCTAAAGGACCGCAGGGCGCGACCCGAGGCCTTGCGGGAAGAGCGAAAGCGAGAAGAAAGATGGTGAGATGTGGGCCAGATGTCCTTATGCGCATCCTTCACGGCTTGCCAAGTGGAGCCAAACAGCAAAGGACCGCCGATGGGCGCCTGGCGGAGCTGAGCCTTGACTGTCGAAGGTAACCCAGAACAAGCAGCAAGAACGGCATCCCGTCTAATTAAATCACAATTGATAGCGGCAGCCATCGCATTGGCAGAAGCATGGTACGAAGCCCGATTTGCCACCACCGCGAGAGAATGTATCTCACTCAGCGGAGCAGTAGAGTGCGGATCCCAATGGTCCTCAAGAGCGCGTACAATCGCCTGGGTAGTGAGATCCAGGAAGCCGGAGCAGGCCAGCGTGTTGTTGATCAGGACAGCAGTTTTATCAAAACCACGAGGGACCCGGGCAAAGGCGAAGCCTGTAAATCCGCCGCATCATCGAGGGAAGGCAAAGGGCACGCAAAAGCCTGAGAGTGACCTGCGTACCAACTTTGGCGGAAGCGAATGTCGACGCCTTCAGGCCACTTAGTATCGGAAAAGAAGAGAGGCTCTTTGAAAGAGCCAAGAGGTACTTGCGCCGAGAACGCCTCTGCCAGATCTCGAAAACCAGGTGGTTGTGGAAGAGATCGGAAATGCTGAGGTTGAAGGGAAGCATCCACCGAAGCCGACGCCTTTCGCTTCAGAGGAGGTGCAGGGGGGCACGCGTCTGGGGGAAGAAAGCGAAGAATGAGGCCGGAGGCCTCGTCCAAGGACCGTCGAGTCTCGACACCCGGAGTGAAACAATCCGAGGACGGAAAACAGCTATGCAGGTAAGGGACTCCGAGACGGAGAAAGGTGCGAGAAAGCCCCAAGGTCGCAATCAGAATCCACTGGATGAGGGCTAAGAACTTCTTCCTGAACCGGCGCTACCAAGCGCCGGGGTGAACAGGACTCGTGGAAAGAGGGACGATCGCGCGGTGGCCGGAGAGAAGATCGCCGAGGGACGGATGAGGAGTCCAGGTGCCCAGGTCGCCGAGAACTCCTACTGTCAAATGAAGAAGAAGAAGATGATGATCGATGCCGTAAGGAAGAGGGCAGATGCTGACGTCCCTCAGGCAAAAGCGGGCGGCGCGCGCTGCGACGAGCAGGAGAACGGGACCGTAACTGTCCCCTCTCTGGAGCACGATGAAGGTGGCGGCGACAGTACAGCGAAGGACGTTCAGAGTGAAGGCGATCCACCCGTCGTCAATAAGCGTGTCGCGAACGACGGGGGGCAGGAGAATCACAGGGATCACGGTGACAGGGAACGGACGATGGTGTAGGATCCCGGAGGGAAACGTCCGCGATAGGAGAATAAAACCGACGGGAGGAGTGAGAAATACGCCGAGAAAACGTACCAAGTGTGGTACGAGTGCGCGGTGACTGGCTTTTAGCCAGGGCGCGAGGAGACAGAGGTTGAGCCGAAGCGTCGAGCAACAAGTCGTGATGTGACGACAATTGTTGAAGTTGCGACGGAAAAGTCCATGTGGGTAAAGTCACGTCTGGCTGGACAGGGCACGCGCCAGGGACTGCCGATGGTCGCTGTCTCCTCCCCCCAAAATGAAGGTGTTGCCTCCGTTGGAGACCCGTCTTAGAAGGCCGGGTCTGCGGGGCTGGCTGTGAAATATGCTCATGGGAGCGGGGGCGTACATTCTCACCTGGTATAAAACCACTCACAGCGGGAAGGACGGTGTCCGACACGCCGAACACCCCGCGCCTGAGTGGAAAAGAGCTGCAAGGGTCTCGGCACAGAAGATCGTGATAGCTGTGATGGAATGGGGCTGGGAACCGGAGACCGTGAGCGCCGAGAAGAAACACCAATAGCTGTAGAGCTGGCGGTGGTAGGGCAAAGAGGAGCTTCGTCGGACTGTACAGGGCGCCGACGACGGTAGAACTTCCACATTTCGGACCAGCGATCTTCTTCCCACGAAGCACAAAGATCACAAGTGTGGTCCGATGCACATCCCGAGCACAGCAGGCAGCACGGATGCAAGTCACTAGGCCATTGGAAATTTTTACAGTTTGGGCACGTTTTAAGAAGAAAACTGTAACAGTGAACAGAGAGGAAATAAAACGCGCGTAGCCCAGAGGCTACGGAACCGAGCAGACGACCATTAAAACCGACAAACGAAGACGAAGTCGAATCGAACGGCAAAATGCCGCAAATCCACAAAAATTGCCCCAATTATCGAGGGAGGCAATTTCCGAGGCCTTATCTGGCCATGTTAAGACAAACAAGGCCGAAGGATGGACAAAAACGTCAATGATAACGGGAGACTGAGAAAGAAGGATCTAAACAAAATGGCAGTCAAGTATAGAACTGGAAAAAACGGCCTCTCACGAGATTTGGAAGGGAGGTTACTCCGAGGACAGGGAGGACACTCGGGGGATTAGGTAACTGCTTGCTAGAGGTACGTCCCTGGTTGTGTGGCAACACACAACAATTTTTGGAGACTGAAATTGTCAGTTAAGTATGTCTTCCTCTCAGTAATACCATCGGTAACGATTTTGAAGAAATAAAAGAAAAAAAGACAACATACATCGATGTACAAGGCCGTGTCATCATCCTCTTCATCTTCTTCAATGTCCTCTTCTTCATGTACTGGCTCTTGAACCACGCGTGAAGCTGTTAACGGGGGGAAAAAAGATGACTGCAGAGTGTCAAACTACTAAATTAGTAAAAATGACAAGAAAATTCAAGAAAGAAAAACGCTTAGAAAGGCCAATTGCAACACAATTTATTATTTTTTCTGATTAAAACCCACCTTGAGAATGGACATACAATAAGGAAAAATTAAATACTTATGTTTCACTTGCCAAAGCAAAGGTGAGGGAGGTGGAAGGGACCTTTCTTAACATTTGATGCAAATCTGGTGCATTTTGTACAAACTTTTGAACGATCAAAATGGATGCATTGCATCAGAGGTGGTCGCTGCACACTTGAACTCATATCATACCGAGGCTAAAAGCTTCAAATATGTACACTGCCATATGCACGCTACATTACAGTACTTACAGATAAGGATATAGACCATGGCTTTAGTTCAAGGGTTGTGCCAGAATAGCTTGGCGCCTAGAGGCGCCAAGCTATCTGGCACTACCTAGTCACTTATTTCATACATGGGTGTATTCTGAATGATAAGAGTTAAGTGGCCCACCTTTTCTCAGACCTTCCACAGGGGTGAGAGGGGAAAAAAAGTAAAATGGTAGGGGTGCTTGTAGGGCAAGAAATAATAATGAAACAAAGCAAGTAAGACCTTGTCATTTATGTCTCACCTGTTTAAAACATAAAACGTATAGGGACAGCGCAAGGGGGAGAACTCAGTGCTGTGTTATCGAAGAAGTACCCAACGGAGAAAGAAACACGCTTAGAAAAGACGGGTACAACACAATTTATTAATATTCGGGTAAATACCCTTTGTCAAATAGACAACAAACAAACATAGAGATTAGCCGCTACTTATCTTCAATGGCAGAAGGAATGTGGCAACTGTTGTGTTATCGAAGGTTTACGGGTTACGTTGGCACACAATTAGGGTCTCAAACAACCCCCCCCCCCCCCCCCCACCCCTTACTCTCCCCGGATTTAGGTATTTCACTAAAAAAATTACCTCTTGAAAATGACACAAACAACTAGCAAAGAGTGGGCTGGGTGGTAAATAAAATGTGCTCATGTGTGATTTTGGATATTGCAGCCCAATACCTTCAGGTTCAGAACCACAGAGAAATAAACACTGGAGATGTGAGAGACTCACAAGGTGTAGCAGAGGGATCCCAGCAGATGGACGAAGCTCGGGAGACTCCTTTGGTTGTCCGTTTTCGCTTCGGTTGTGGTTCTGCCGGCTTTTCCACAGGCTTGGGAGGCATGACCACCTACAACAGTCAATGGAACACCTTCAGCTCCAGGACCAGGTTTAGATCAAGCACAGTAGTGTTAGAAATCCTCGCGCAAGCGATAAGCCTTAACTCATTTAGCCCCACAGGTGCAGTATGTGCCAGGTGCAGGAGGTGGATTGACCATGATAATTCAAGGGTAGTGCCAGATTTGCTTGGTGCCTTCAGGCACCAAGCTAATCTGGCACTCCCCTTGAATTATCATGGCCTATCAATCTCCTGCAATAGGGTGCTGGGGCTAAATGCATCCAGATGTGACCCATCACGAACGAGTTAAACCATAACTGTCAATTCACCATCCTACTGTACTTATAATTATCATGGCCTATCAATCTCCTGCTATACGGCGCTGGGGCTAAATGCATCCAGATGCGACCCATCTCGAACGAGTTAAACCATAACTGTCAATTCACCATCCTACTGTACTTATTTTCCATTGCAAATTTTACACCAATTTTAATTTTACAGACAACGTTCCCGTTAACCAGAAATTTACAGTCATTGGCTGGCTTAGAGACATCTGCGGCTGGAAGTCTGACAAGGTGACCGACAGTGATGTCTACAAGCTGTCAGCTGTGTTGGACCGTGTCACGGTAGGTGGCGCGCGGTGATAGGTGCTCATAGCCGCACTATCCTTGAGCTATCAAAGCCCAGCCATCTACTTCTGTATCAGAGCATGGAATTACTCGTACTAAAAAAAGAGGAAAACCCCTTTTCACTAGGGGGGTCCGGGGGCATGCCCCCCCGGAAAAAAAAATTTGAAAATTTACATTAAAATGTGTGCAGTCTGGTACATTTTAGAGAGAAACTGAGCAGTTTAACCACCTAAAAATCTTGCTTTTTTTTCTTATTTTTTTGGGTGCACTTTTTATTTTTTTGTGTCAAAGGTTTAAAAGTTATACTAAAACTTAAAGTATTCAACAGAATATATCCAAATGCTTATTCAAAATACATCTGAATGTCTTTCCATTTTTCATTTTTTTTAAATTTGAGTTTAATTATATAATATATATACTTTCTTTAATAATCTCTGATTAATCAGCTGTAAGTATGGATTCCTTTTCTCTCTTATTTAATACTATGTCACTGAACTGGAGAAAGGTTATATAGATTTTTCAACATAATTTCATCAAACTTTACTGGAAAAAAAAATTGTAATAAATTTATTCACCATCAAGAGTAATATTTCCAATGGCACTGCTTTTAGCTTTCTTGTGTTTCGCTGTAGACACGTGAGCATCAAGAGCTACGCGGCCGCGTAGTTAATATCAAACTCTGCGCAGTTCGCGGCAATACGCCTGCCCACAGGCCGCTAACTTGCAAATACACTGAGCGCGGAGCTCGTCGTTTACGCTTTTCTCGAGCCAGGTCCATCTCCAAATATTCTTGGCTCCTGAATCGTCTATTCTGTCTCCGCGTTTAAGTATTTTCTCTTCGCCATATTTTGACCAGACTACGACTACCACTGAAGACCGGAAGCGACCTGTGCGAGCTAAAGCTAACGCCTCGCTCAATTTTGAATACGCGATTTGGGGATATCGGCCACATAAAGATCGCGAAACACAGTATTGGAATAGTGACTTTACGATTTTGTTTTCGGCGGAAATTTTTATTTTCGGCGGAATGGCAGCTTCATTTAAGCGGAAATCCGCCAAAAAGAGGAAAATTCCATGCTCTGCTGTATTGGTTTAAAGGTGAATGTATCAAAACTGATTTCTTGTAGAAATCATGAGCTGGGTGTCATACCTGCTTGGCAATGGCGGAAAACTTGAAGACGTTGAGAGTCTCGTCGAACATGCTGGCACACTGACTGACGTTGACAATCATGGCCGCCTTTCCCCGCCCGCAGAAGAAATTCTGGAACAGCCGCGTCAGGCGACTGTCCCGAAACGGAATGATTTTGGAGTTCTTGTTCTCCCTGTACACACAAACACAATGAAAAGATATTTGCAAGCACAAACCCTGCAAGTGAAAATACCATCACGCCCACCTGCAGTGTCGAGCAAAAAGTCCACAGGCCAATGTTTATCACAGCTGACCCACATGCAAGCTGAGCACGAGTCAACTATAACCAACTTTGTGGGTCTTAAATCAACACAGAAGACAACCCACTTAGCCCCAACGCCCTACAGCAGGAGAGGGATCGACCATAATAATTCAAGGGTAGTGCCAGATTAGCTTGGCGCCATCAGGCGCCAAGCTAATCTGACACTACCCTTGAATTATCATGGTCGATCTGTCTCCTGCAACTGGTACATAGTCGTTAGATAACACCTCCAAAGGAATTTGGGAAATGTGGCCCTGGGGTTAAATGAGTAAATGAACTTAGAAACCTGCCATAGCAGCCCCCTGTTTATAGGGTTGCCACCTGCTCACAGTGACAAGTACAATTTACTACCATTCATTTTTACTATATCATAATGGCCCTTTGTTTAACGGACACCTGTGTGTAACGCTTGCAGCCGTTTTCACTTCCAACCGCTACACACATGGGCTCATCGGAATTTAAGCCTCTTGCAGCTGAAGTGGCTAATTAGTAAAGGAGTATTGTGTCTGAACCAAAAAGCTAAAATTTAGCTTTGTGAGATGTTTAAAAAAAAGCTAAATCAGCCAAAGTAACAAAACATCTTCGGGCCCACGTTGGCCGCAGTGGGCCCGCGCACAGCCGCCTGCGGGCCCCCTGGGGCCGAAAACTTTTGCTGACAGGGTGAGGACTGCAAACCATGGTCCCAACAGTAACCTGAATGAGTAATATAAAATAAAATAAAGCTGACTTTTTCTGGAGCTGGTTTTGTCGCAGCATTTCGATGCAGCGCCCCAGGGTGTGGAGGGATGTGTTGATACTGCTTGCTTCCTTCAGGCGTTCCCCTGTCGTATGTGTCTTAGAGTGGCGCTCAGACCCGGCCAGGTCGCACAGCGACAGCCTGCACATGAAGATTGTCAGATTCAGTTGACTTTGCTTATCCAAAAGATGAATACATAACAAGTTGAATGCATAACAAAGCTTTTACAGAGGTCCCGACAGCACACGTTTGGTTGCTGTAAAACTAAAATTACTTTGCAATATATATAACATATTAAACATTTCCCTGATCTGTACAGAAATGTGTATTCATCATGCCATAAAGTCCACTTCTAAAGATACTTTACACTAAAATCAGTTTATGCGTAAAAAGGATTTTACAGAATTCAGCATACTCACATAGTGCAAAAACCATAACTTTTGTTACGCCATCACTACGCCAACTACCCCAAGACCGAAATCCATAAATTTTCGCTGTCGTCCTCTTAAGACTGCATTGCAGTGCAGGACACAGACCGACCATGATAAAAGGGTGATGCCAAAATAGCTTGGCCAAGCTATTCTGGCATCACCCTTGAACTATCATCATGGGTGGGACCGAAAAACAGTTGAATCCTGAAGAGGGTCTTGGGGCACTTATTAGGTGAAAAAAAAGATTTTTTTTTAAAAATCCGGAAATATATATATGAATAAATAAAACCAGTCCAAGAAAGCTGGCCCACACTCTAAATATGGATCCAAGCAGCAGTGAAATACTTAAAATGTGAAGAAAGGATTCACATACACCACGTAGTTTAGGAGTTACACGTTTATTTGTAAAATTTGTGCAAAGAATAAAGTTGTAACTCTTCCTAAACTATTTGGTGTATGTGGATCCTTTCTTCACATTTTAAGTGTGTGTGTGTGTGTGTGTGTGTGTGTGTGTGTGTGTGTGTGTGTGTGTGTGTGTGCGTGCGTGCGTGTGTGCGTGCGTGTGTGCGTGCGTCGTGTGTGTGTGTGTGTGTGAGGATAGTACTATCATCAGCAGAAAGGATTTTAACCCTTTTAGCCCCAAGTATGCTTTTCCCAAATTTTGGAAGTGTTACTGAACGACTATGTACCAAGTGCAGGAGGTGGATTGACCATGATAATTCAAGGGTAGAGCCAGATTAGCACTACCCTTGAATTATCATGATCAATCCATCACCTGCTGCAGGGTCCCAGGGCTAAATGGGTTGTATTTTCATCTTGTAATAAGTAAATGTTGCAGTGTGTGACACCATGCTACATGCGTTACGCCGTTTCTGTGGGGCAAAGGCAAAACACACTCAGTACTTACATGCTAACGCGTGCAATCTTTGGGTTCCCTTTGTCTGAGACCCGGATGATCTTGATGTTAAAGATACAATGGCTGAAACATAAGTTTGAATGCACTCAGGCAACATGTTAGAGTGTAGGATAATACAAATTAGATCTTTGGCTGTCAGTAGTGCTTTAGAATCATCATGACACAAAGCGCTACCGAAGCTATAGGGTTAGTTAGTATAACAGGTGTGTGGCTAGTACTGTCTCCAGCAGAAAGGATTTCAATTGTCCTATCATCTTCTTGTAACAAGTAAATGATGCAGTAACAAACAAACAGTAATGAAAATAAACTCCACTCGTCAAATAATTTCAAATTTATTAATAACTACTTAGGATATGTTCTATACAGCTGCCCCCCCCCCCCTCCCTACCCCCAGTGGCTTAATGCATAAGGGGATACCATAATGACACCCTCAATCTCAACAGCTGGGTCAGCAACACGCAGATTCAAATGAGCCTTAACAACTGAGGATTTCCGGAAATCAGAAGTAGGTAAAGGTGCACATGTTTTGACGAAAACAGTGGATTAAAAGCCCGGATGAACACGCGATATATTTTAATCCGTTTTTGTTGACACACGTGCACTTTTGACCTGCTTCTGATTCCATAAACTGTCTATTGCATGGGACTTCTCATTTACACTCAGATGCAGCTGCAAAGGTTCATGACAATCCATGCTTCTGAACCCTTTTCACCACTGCTTGAAATAAATTTGACTCTGATAGTTTAAGAGTGGTGCCAGAATAGCTTGGCGCCTGAGGCGCCAAGCTATTCTGGCACCACTCTTAAACTAAACCTCTTAAACTAAAACGGTTGACCTATCTCCTAACCTGTAATATAGTCTGCAGCAATTTTTAAAAAAATCAGCCTCAGGGTGTAATGGGTTAAAACACTACACGGGCTGAGTGAAGCACAGACAACACACCTGCGCGATGAACAGTGGTTGAGATTAGTGCAAGCCGTCTTCAAGTTGCGCTGCCCGATGGTCAAGAGTTTGTACGCTTCGTCCGCAGACGTCACGTTGATCTCCGTCAAACCTGCAACACCAACAGTGGGTTAAAAGCAAGCCACAAAGCGTACCAGTGCATCGCCATTGATAACTCTCTTCAGACCTGTTTTTCCTTAGAGTTCACCCCAGTTTGGGCCTCAGTCTTTTGTTGTGGCTCTAGGACAGGGGCCCAAATTCCAACCGTTTAGTATCTGTGATGCATAAACTTAGATAGCGCAAAGAAGACGTTGCATCAGGGTTGTTTTTTTTCTGGCAGAAAGCTGCTTAACAGTCATGTTTTGGTTTTTTTGTTGTTGCAAGCCTTCAGTTTTGTGTTTTGACACTTACGGCACTTATTTTTACCACCCGTGTGGATGGATAAATCAGTCATATACACAAAACTGCACACATTGTTGTATGTAAATCCAGACCATGCATTAATGAGCTGAGTGCTAGATACATCGTTCTGTACCTGGTTTTAAATTTTGGGGCAATACAGCTGCTTTTTTTTTTAAAGTTTTTTTTAACCTTACACGGATACATCGTTCTGTACCTTGGTTTGAATTTTTTGGGCAAACAAGCTTCTTTTTTGTGCAAGTTTCTTTTAACCTTCTAAACACCAAGGCCGCACTTCCAAACTTTTGGAGGCATTGTACCAGTTGTAGGAGATGGAGTGATCATGATAATTCAAGGGTAGTGCCAGGTGAGCTTGACGCCTGCAGGCGCCAAGCTCATCTGGCACTACCCTTGAATTATTATGATCAATCCATCTCCTGCTGCAGGTTGTTGGGGTTAAATGGGTTAAGCAGGCTTCTCTTACTTGGCATTCATTCATGTGCTCCTTGTTTTTTGTTGCTTGAAGACACATATGTAAGCTTTTGCCTTCAGTTCACAATCATAAACTGTGCAACAACAAAACTCAGATGTAAACAACATGGAGTCATGTACACGAACTTCCACTAGCAGTTACACAAACATATGGACCAGATACAGGATTCAGCAGAAACAAGGATTGGCAAAACAAACAGAAGTTCAATTTTTAATCTGAAATTTCTGTAATTGTGAACATTACTATTACTAGTATTAGGCATTTAACATTTCTGTAATTCCAGCCATCTTTCACCTATGCACAAGCCTCACCTTTGATGTAGGGACTGCCTCGCCTGTCCTCACTGAGCTTCAGAATAGTCCGACGAGCATTCTTCTTCTTTGGCAGGGGCTCAAGCAGATCAAATATTTGCTCATTGTAAATCTCAGCAAAGCTGACCCAGACAGAAAATCGGATTTGTCCCTGAATAGTGACATCCACAGCCGCTTCCTCTCGGACTCGGTTTTCCACTTCATCTTGAAGAACGTCTTCACTTTCCAGGGACCCTGTAGACCCATACAATAATAAAATGATAAGACAATGTCTAACTCTTCCCCGCACAGCAGACAACCTCCAAGTGCTTGTGGTCAAGTTTTCATGGCTCCTAATGTGTGCATGCAGGCAGGAAAACTTGCTCAATACCACACAGCCCTCCTCACATACTATTTCTGTATCTTTCTTAGGGTACCAGTGTTAAGAGTGTGTAGATGTTTATAAACCTTGTCAGGTGTGATAAATTGAGGGTAATTGGTTTAGAAGGACACTTTTACTCAGGTGCGGCGGATGACAAGTGATCCTCAGGGGATGGAAAACTAAAATCAAATATACTATGATGAATGTCTCCGATGTAACTCTGTTCCTTCCAGTTCCATGTATTTTCATTCAAGGGTGAATGGAAACAATTCAGCTTTAGTAGAAGTACATTGTAGCAGAAAGGGTCCAGACAGCAGTCTTGGGAAATGGAATTTTGAGTATTTTAAGTCAAGCCCGCTCCACAGATTGGCAAGCGCTTAGGGGATATAATTATTGGTGTGAGCTTCATAGAGGTCATGTTTTCATGACTGCGTGCGGGGAAAGAGTTAACCCATGGAACAGAGCACGTGACACCAGGGTTTTTAATAAATCATAAAACTATAAATGATATTAGAATAGGTGAAATTAGCCTACCTTTTCTCTCCGCAGTTGAGCTGTCAGACTGAGAAGTGGTGTTCATGTTAGACTGGTCAGATGCATCTTCACCCAGCAGAGTCATCACGTCGTGATCCTGTCCCGTAGCAACAAACGCGTAAAACACATTAAGCCCTCATAGTTACTAGTTACAACACAAGATGGCTCAGCCACGGCAGTTTAACTCACTTGCGGTGGGTTACATTAAGCCACATATATCCGGATGTGGCTTGCTGCGAATGAGTTTAACCTGTTTAGTGCCCCAAAAATTTACCACCACCAAACTGCAAGAGATATAGATCCTCATGAGCCCCCGCAGTTGTGGGGGCTCATGTGGATCTATACCTCTTGCTGAGACTACTTTGAATCCATGTTCCTGGGACAGCCTGCTGAGCCAGAGTTTTTTTGTGTTGAATTAACAAACATTGCAGAAGCACAGTCTGCACCAACTGGACTGAACAGGTTCCAAGGGTCACTTCAAGTCATGTGCATCATCCCCCAGCAATCATGACAAAGAGCCTGTTGGCTGTCGGTAGAACTGTTTGTCACGATGATTCTTGCAGGAGTCATTGTGCCAAAAAGCCCTACTGACAGCCAAAGGGTTAAAAACAAAAACAAATGCAAAACTCTGTTCACCCTGACACAGCAACAGAAGATGTACTGATCATGGAAGTGTAAGGGAGTGCCAAAACTGCATACAATTGACCATGACAGTTCAAAGCGTGTGGCAGAATTATGAATAGGTTGAATCTCTAAAAGTGAACATGGGGTAGTAGATGAAATCTCAACATCTGATGTGAATATAAATTATACTAATTATTATACTACAAACAATTACCTGTGTTTTACAACACAACACAAATTTCTCAAAACTGGGGTGTGGAGATGTCACTCAGAGATAGCTGGTCGGCACTGCTGGGGAACTATCGAATTCGTAGTCTAACTATCTCCAACAATATATACTGACGAGCAAAAAAATAAATGCCGCTAAAGTGTTTCCGATGATTCCAAAATGTTCCATTTTTCTTGCTCGTCAGTATATAATCAGAGGATAACTTCCATACCTACGGTTGAAAACTACCTCCTAGAATGGAACATGAAACTTGTTACAGCAAAGACAGACCTTATTCTTATTGAGTGAGAGAAAATAATGTTCAGGGCAGATGCGTTGGCAAAGCCTACAATTCAGACCAAAACAACCCCAAACCAAACCAAACCATGATATTTGTTATTTCCTGAATTACAGATATTTACCTGCATATACAGAAGATGAGCAATACTGGATACTACTGGGGTGTACAAACACCTATACTGAACTATTTTCTTTGTTCTAGGAGTTAAGACACTGCTAGCAGAACACATTTTAACCCTTATCATACTGAGCTTCAAATGTGTACACTGCCATATATGCACACTACATTATACTTATAGTACTTACAGATAAGGATATAGACCAATGGTTTTAGTTCAAGGGTGGTGCCAGAATAGCTTGGTGCCTAGAGGTGCCAAACAATTATGGCACTACCCTTGAACTATTTTAGTCAAACTTATTTCATACACACATTCCGAATGATATGGGTTAATCCAATTGTACATGCAGCCGTCAGTACTGCTTACAGTACCGATGGCTGCATGTACAAGAGGGTTAACTATTTTCATCCTCATACACAATTGGTTGAAATTAATTTGACTTTGATAGTTCAAGGGTGGTGCCAGAATAGCTTGGCGCTTAGCTATTCTGGCGCCACCCTTGAACTAAAATGGTTGATCTATCACCTAATCTGTAATGCAGTCTCATAAGACTATAAGCAAATTGTAAAATTCAGCCTCAGGATGTAATGGGTTAATCACAATGTGCATGGAGCCATCAGTATTGTTTACAGTACCGATAGCTGTATGAACAAGAGGGTTAAATTTCAAACGGGACATTATATCATATGTGAATCTTGTTAACCCTCTTGCCAAGTTTGCCACCATTAGTACTGTATACAGTACGGGTGGCTGCATGTACAAAGGCGTTAAAATTACAAAAAAGATCTCACCTCACTGGAGTTTAGTTTCAGGGTGCGCTCTTTCAGTTTGCGCTCCAGCTCCTCCTCCTCTGGCGACAGCTTGACCACATCATTGAACAAGCGCGGCTTGAGGTTCATGGCCGGCCACTGTCTACCATTAATGCTGTTGAACAACACATCCAGACCTCGGGGCAACACGCCCGCTTCCCGTGGATTGCCTGAGAAAAATAAGAACAGTTTGTGTTGATTCAGATACTTCAATGCACAATCATCAATGCCATGACAAGGGTTTTTTTTTCTTGTGACCCAAGACACCCCCGCTCCCTCTTGGTGTATGTAGACAATACTGGCGACTGCACACAAAATGGGGTCCAAACTGCAGTTATAATAGAGAGGCAGACATGACTCCACACAAATGCAAAGAGAGGGACAGTCTGACAGAAGTACTGACCTCTAGAAAAATTATGTCCATTATGAAATTGTAAACAGAATTAGAAAGAGTTGTCCTCCTTCTCAACAGGTCTGTGCAGGAGAAAAATGGAATATGTAACTTGGCAACAAACTTGTTTGCTCAGTTTACTGTTTAGCGTCTTGACTAGATCAGTAGATGACTTGGTTTCTTTAAGTTTAAGTCTTTTCATTCTGAAACTTCGCACAAATACATGGCTCTGGAGACTATGAGAGCCAGGTTGACTCCAAATGCAATGTCACTCAGCTACATGGGTGACCCCCGATGCCAAAAATTTAAATGACTGAAAAAGTGCACAGATTATCGGGCTATGTCCCATTTAATCCAAGGCCAGTAAGAGACAAACTCTCATGAGCCTGATAAGAATTTTTGCCTCTTGCTAATGGAACGGGCTGACTGATGGACTGTTTTTGCCTCTTGCTAATGGAACGGGCTGACTGATGGACTGTTTTTGCCTCTTGCTAATGGAACGGGCTGACTGATGGACTGTTTTTGCCTCTTGCTAATGGAACGGGCTGACTGATGGACTGTTTTTGCCTCTTGCTAATGGAACGGGCTGACTGATGGACTGTTTTTGCCTCTTGCTAATGGAACGGGCTGACTGATGGACTGTTCTGTCCAAACACAAAAGCTGAAATTGAGCTTTCTGGGATTTTGAAAAAGATGAATCAGCTTTCCAGGACTGAAGACGGTCAACCATGCAGCTATCAAATAATTACGACAATGA
Organism: Semisulcospira habei; assembly: GCA_036245525.1. Classification (NCBI taxonomy): domain Eukaryota; kingdom Metazoa; phylum Mollusca; class Gastropoda; family Semisulcospiridae; genus Semisulcospira; species Semisulcospira habei. The sequence goes on from BTPG01000001.1 coordinate 249,790,110, forward strand.
GCTGGTGTATCATCATGAACCAAGATCATAGCTTTGCAATTTGATCAGCCTTAACTCTTTCGAGACGTGCCGCATCCGGATTCGCAGTTTTACGCTGTGAATCCGGATGCGGCACGTCTCGAAAGAGTTAAATCAATGGCTTGATGAATAAACTTGTGGAGACAACTCTTCCTTCATCCAGCATGTGCAGAGGGCTCATGGGAAGTGATACCTGTTCCACTATGAAACTGAGAGGCATACTATTAACGTAGTATCAAATCTCTTTGTGCACGCAGCCACTGCAAACAGTACCGGTGGTTGCATGCACAAGGGGATTTAACTGCATCTTGCAAGTTCATACCTTGGATTGTGTAGGTTTTTCCAGAATTTGTCACACCATAAGTGAAGACGAGGCAGTTCTGTCCCTCGATGAAATCTTGCACCAACTTGAGCATGGTGGCGTCAAAAAACTGTTTTTGTGAAGTGTCCTCAGGAAAAACTCGTGAGAAGGTGAAGTTGTGCTTGGCTTTCCCAAGTCCATATGTGGTGCTTTTGTACGTGTGGGAGTCTTTGGGTGCATTGGCTGACACCATGTACTCATTTACAACTTCAACACAACCCTGAGAAAAGGAGAAAAACAAGATACAGACAATGCCATCACAATGGCAGGGGTCCCACTGGCGCCTCCAAATGTGTCAATGCCAAACGCAATACAGACTTCCATTTTCCCACCCCTGTCAAAAATTTGTCAGTCAAATATCGATAATCTTGTTAACCCTTCTCATCCTGATACACCCATTGCATGAATTAAATTTTACTGATAGTTCAAGGTGGTGCCATTCTGGCGCCATCTTTGAACTAAAACATTGGATCTATCTCTTAATCTGAAATGTAGCCTCATAGGAGGACAGGGCTTCCGTTTTAGTGCGTCTGTGCGTCTATGACGCATTAAAACTCAAAATCACGTACTGAAAATGTAACTAAGGGGTAGTCAGACGCACTAAAATTCAGTGCATCTGCGTCCGAGACGCATTATCCTTGCGCCACCGTGCGTAACCCAACAGAGGAAGGTGACAGTCATTCTATTTTTAGTGACGAGTTGGTTCGTTTAGCCACTCGCTTTGGTCGCAGCTGCGTTCAGAATCACCCCGACTCCGGGTTCCGTGCGGGTATAACTGGACGGGCAAACTGTGGTGTTAGCATGTTATTACAACGTGCACGCTACACGTTGAACACGTTACTTGCTGTGACGTCACCATTCATAATATTATGGGATACCACATCGTTGCGTTTCACTTTCGATCCTGAACAAAGTTGTAAATGGCGGAGAAAAAGTAAAAAAAGATGGAATGCCTCAGATTCTTCAATCCGACACCGAAGGTCTGATCGTCACAGTTATAATCGCAGACGCTTAGAAGAAAGTTGCACTTCGACACCGCCGTCTCCATGGACAAGCGACAGTAGCAGAAATGATACCCCTGGGCCGCGTGGCACAGTCGCTGCGATTCGCAGTTTTGAGAGTTCATGGCTGTGTGTATTTCCATGGACAAAGCACGATGGCACACGGATGACATGCGCAATGTGCATGAAGGCAAACTCAAAAAGCAAGTCTAGAAATTTGAACAAAAATAAGTTTGTCAGTTTTTTATAGTGGTCGATCCATCTTCTGGTACCGTATTGGACAAAAGCTCTAAAATTAGAGAAATACGTCTTTCGGGTTAAATGGGTTGAAACCAACTTTTAAGTACAATAGTTCTCCCTAATCATTTATCCTTGAAAAATAAAGTTTCATTTCATTTCTCACTCACTCACACTCACACAACACACACCCACTCACACACAGTTTAGACAAGTCAGACTTTGGTTGTCAATTTGCATTCAGCAGAAAAGGCTATATTTTCTGTTACAATACATTATCAAATGATCATAGAGATAAATACATATAGGTGTTTTTCTTGTGAGAGGGAGAGGGAGACAGGATTTTCCACGATAGCTCAACAGTTAAAAAATCAGTATCATGGAAAACACACACACACACTGTCACAACAAATTTAGAGAGGAGAGAGCGAAATGAGTTAATTTATTTTTTTTTAAAACATACAGATGATGCAGTTTTTGGCTCACGTGCGAAGCAAAAGTGAGTATGTTTTGGGCCAGTGGTCGTCCGTCCGTCGTCCATGTTAAACTTTAACGTTAGCATTTTCTCAGAGACTATCCAATCCACATTCCTCAAACTTGGCCCAAGGATACTTTGTCGTAAGACCTTTCTGAACATACCAATTTGAGTGACCTCTCGCAAAGGTCAAGGTCACAGGGATCAGGAAATAGGACAAAAATAGCTATTTTTTTTATACAATTTATTTTTTTTTTATCAAATACTATTCACAACTTTAGACCCAAACTTTGTACAAACATACCTGATGGTAAGACCTTTCTATACATACTAACTTGGTTGATCCCTCGGAAAGGTCAAGGGTCACAAGAGCTCAGGTTGACAAATGATGTTTTTTCTCAAATACTTTTCACAACTTCAAACCCAAACTTGGTTCAGAGATACCTGATGGTAAGACCTATCTATGCATACTAATTTGGATGACCCCCTCCAGGGCTAGAAATTAACTTTTTTCTTTGGGGGCCACCGGGCCCCTTGATTGAAAAATTTGAGGGCCCACAAGCAACTTTCGGGGCCCAACTTTGAAAAATAATGCAAACAAAAAACAAAAGAATTATTGACAATATAATAAATAGAAAGTACAATTTGTCTGATAATCTAAAATAAAAACAATTGAATTTCCAATTTTGCTGAGTGATGTCATTTTTATTTGCCTTTTCTTTCACTTTCAAACATTACCAACAAAAAAGGGGAAAAAACACACACACACACATTCAGTGACACACATATTCCAGTGACTAGTGAGCCTGAAATGGCCATTAAACAAAATAGAAAAAAAATCAAGTGAGTCTCTTGTATAATACTTTTCAGTTTTGTGACTGAGTATTGCACAATACACATCATTAAATTTTTAATATGAGTAACCTAACAAAAAATCTGACCTCAATGCACAAAAGTTCAAAACAAAACCATGAAAGGGAACTAAACTTAACAGTACTCTTCCTGATAAACTAAAGTTAAACAAACATTTTTTGCCCTTTTTTTTTTTTTTTCAATCATCTATTCATATTACACTTATGTGCACTTGAGTTAACAGAAGTAAACTAAAAATACAATAAAAAAAAAAAAAAAAAAAAAAAAGAACACAATACTATTACTGTGAGTGAGGGCACCGGTGTGGGTTGCTTCCCTTGGCCCAAATACGAAACTGCCGAGTAGAGCTAGCTGTAGCAGACGAATTATTTTGCGGGCCAAGCGGGCCCTTCGTTTTTCAACTTTCCGAGCCCGAAATCAACTTTGCAAGTTTTTGGCCCCGGGCCCCCGCTAATTTCGAGCCCTGCCCTCAGAAAGGTCAAGGGTCACAAGGGCTCAGTAAATAGGTGAAAAATAGTCATATTTTGACAAATAATTATGTTTTTTTCAAAGACTATTCACAACTTTAAACCTAAACTTGCTAAAGAGGTAAGTATGCATACTAATTTAGATGACCCCTTGAAATGGTCAAGGGTCACAAGAGTCTGGCAAATGTGTGTAAAATGCTGATTTTGATAAAATTGTAGGTATTTCCAAATCTTTTCACAAATTTTTCAATCAAATTTGGTACAAAGATAGCTGATGATAAGACCTTCCTATGCATACTAATTTAGTTGACTCATCACAAAGGTCAAGGTCACGGGGGGGGGGGGGGGGGGGGGGGGTGTTGACAGATGTGTGAAAAATGCTTACATTTTCAGAAAACGTGGATTTTGCTGCTGCAAAAGCCAGCCCTTGTCACAAAGGTCACACATATGTAATCGGTCATACACGTGAGCCATAAATGGCTTTGCCTTTCTTGTTTTTAAAATAAATTTGCGGACCCTCTATTATTAGATGGGGGTCTGTGTACCCTCTAAAATTTATACCTGGGGGTCTACAGACCCTTTAACCTGTTGTGAAAACAGAAGCCCTGTGAGGATAAGTAAATTTTACAAAATTAGGCTTTAGCCTCAGAATGTAATGAGTTAATAGAAAGGTACCAGAATAGCTTGGCTTGGCTCCTTTTACTTTCACTTCAGAATCAGACGCCAAGTTGCTCTAAACAAGTGTGATTGATTTCCAGTGAATCCACACATCTCATGGTTAACGCTTATCATTCAGAATACACCAGTGTGTCAAATATGTTTGACTAAAATAGTTCAAGGGTAGTGCCAGAATATCTTGGTGCCTCTAGGCTCCAAGCTATTCTGGCACCACCCTTGAACTAAAGCCATTGGTCTATATCCTTATAGACTGTAAGTACTATAATGTAGCTTGCATTATATGGCAGTGTACAAATTTGAAGCTTTTAGCCTCAGTATGATATGTGTTAACCCTTCAGTCACTGCCATTCCCAGGAAAAACTGAACACAATCCAACTGCATGAGATATAGATCCTCATGAGCCCCCGCAGTATCGGGAGGGGGGGGGGGGCTCATGAACTATATGCCTCTTGCTGAGACCAATTGCAGGCTATCCGTTAACGGAAATTCTCTGTATTTGACAAAGTTTGACGCTGTGACAGGGAGAGAAAAAATGGAAAACCGTCCGTTCCTGGGACAGACAATCTTGAGAATAAACGAACTTATCATTCCTGTGTTTTAAGCATGCAGTGGACTGTAGAGTGCCTAGGTCATATGTTGGGTCGTGCTATCTGCCCTCCTGACAGACAATTTGTATAGATGTTTCTTGGATGATGTTGGCTTTTGGTCGTTGAAAAAACCCAAGATTTTTGAAAAACGTATGCAAAGTGGTAGGCAAGCGGTTAAATTTAACCATATTCTCACCTGATCTTCCTCAGCCTCAAGTTCTTGTATGGAGAATGGCCGAACACGGAGGAAGACGTTCATTCGTTCATCTGTGACCTCTGCAAGGGGCTCTGATTTGTCAAACACATCCAGCAGGTTTCTCCTCATTGGCTCCTTGTAGATGTTGAGCTTTTCTTCATCATCTTCCTCTGTGTCCATGTCTGGTACAGCATTCATATTCATTATCTCGGAGAAATACCTCCGGTTTTCTTCCATTTCCGTTACAACTTTTTCTGTCAAGACAAAAATCAACAAGTCTTACTCTTAGTTAGGCTGAACAGTTTGGTCATCTAATTTTTAGAATGCAATGTTGCGCTAGCACACAATCTACAGATGATAGTTTAACAGTCTTTGTCACTGAAGTAATTTTTACCATTAGTACAAATAGTAGTAGAAGTCTCCCTATTGTCATTGGCAACATATGCTGCATCATGAGAGATATTATGATTATGTACCACATATAATACACTATACATGTTCAGTTCTGGATAGGATTTGTGATTAGAAAAGCCCATGACTGCTCTGTCCCACTCTCTAAGACTAAAAAAAATGTAAGTACTGTGGGCAATTCAGTTTAACCAATTGGCATTTTGTAGTTTCACTTCAACATAACAAAGAAGACGGAGATTTCATTCTTGACACAGACACAAAAAAGCATAAAAAAGCCTACTTCGACTAACTGAAAAGTGAGACGTTAAGTGAGCTTTGGCAACACGAAGACAAATTTGACGGAGAAGGCAAACAAGATGGGATGAACCATAACCCACAAAGACCCTTCTATGAGAGCTGTCCTCGCTGTCAATGGTCTTTACCTTTAGTCTTTGACCTGATTCTGATGTTGAATTATCTCCTATTGAAAAAGTCTCGCAGATCTGCAAATGCGTCAGTGATTTCTATAAGGGACGCAGGATATACGCGTCATTGATTTGTCAAACATCATTTGTCATGATGTAAGTTTTAGATTTTACGTAATTTTATATTTTACATGATGAGTTTCACTTTCGCTTCATAGGCTTGAGAAAATGGTGACAAAACTAGAACTTCACGGTACAATTTCAGTCTTGCTATAATTTGTGTGAAAGCAGGTTGACTTTACCTAGCTACATGATGAACTAAGTACACGGGTCACCTGCATGCTCTTCTGAAAGCGCATCGATGAGTGTGTGCGAGCGTTCCAAACATCTTCAAGAGGCATAGATCTGAAGGATCTATTCCTTCTGGAGATGCGCTTGTTTGTGTGAGAGAGAGACAGACACGAGAGAGAATGACATCATATTTAGTATTATGTCAGTGTCTGCATGGTGACGGAGTTACCTCATAGTTTTACGTCACTGCCACTGTCTGGCTTTCTCTAGCAGTAGAAGTAAAAGTTTTTTTTAGTGTTTTAATTCTTTTCTGAAGGGAGTGAAAAGAATTAATTTTTACTAAAGAAGTTGAAAGGATACAAAGCTGGCTAACGAACTCATCCAATGTCTATCTCTATATATGGTCAAGAGTACGACTGGGTGTCTAATGGTAAAATCTACACCCTTCCTCACAAAACCTGCTACAAAATTATCAGAAGTGGTCAGATCAAATAAGGCATACATCATTTTGTAGGGAAATGGATAAGGTTTCCAATGATACATGATCTCTGGGTGACCACAGAAGAATTCGGGACATTATCATAGTTTTTTTTTACCAAATCCGAATTATAACTTGAGAACAAAACTTGACACATTTTACACATGCTCCACGGAATTCAGATTTTCAAAGGTATGCTGCACTATGAAAAATCACTGTTACTGTCACAAGATGTTTGCAATGTTGGCCTAAATTACCATTGAGTTGATGATTTTCTAGAGCGAGTTGCTTTTGCATAATTCACCATAATATAAGAGCCTGCTTGAACATAACACGTGTTGTAAATTTTGTCAGCAGAAATCCTACTACTGTAACACATTTTGACAAATGGTCAATTATTAAAACTTACATGTTATTTTGTAGAGTAGAGTATGTACTTTGTTTTTATAATGAAAGGTTTGTGGTTCTTACATGGAAAATCAAATGATCCAGTTTTGAAGATTTGTACTCAGAATGGTGTAAATGTTGAGTTATGTTCAAACAGTTTAGGCACTTATTTATCTCTACTAATCTGTTGTTTTTGCTGAAGACAACTGGTGTAGTGATTTATATCAAGGTTTTGAAGAGGATGCATGGGTGATAGATGAAATAAACCCTTTACGAGGTTTACAGTATGCGTCCAAATTTTGGGTGTAAATTGTTATGTTCAAGCAGTCCAGCAAACTTTATAGATATATTATTTTCCTTTCACTTATTCTGCAATAAATCTATAGTAGGACTATACTTATTTAGACAAGACCTTTGTAGGCCCAAAAATACCTAATTTTGTTCATTTAAAATAATTTTATTGTATTTTTTCTGTGTGCTGGCGTGTAAATGTTATGTCCAAACCAGTACGCACATTTTTTTTTGTTGAAGGGTAAATTTTGTTGCAAATCATATAGTAGATGATGCCAACACATAAAAATAGTTATTTGAAACTCTTTTCAATTTTCCTCAAGAACATAACTTGACACAACTTTGTGGGATGTAAAGTTACGTTCAAACATTTATCACCTAAAATCACAAAAATCACTTTATATAAAAAACTACCAATAGCTAAAAAGATGTTTACATTTTTATAATAATAAAGCATGTGATACCTTCTAGGATAAACATTTCTTTGTTTTTGTTTGTACATAACTTTACACCATCAGTACATCACATGCACTGTGTAAAGTTACGAACAAACACCAATTTCATTTCTTTGGCCGCCCTGCAATAAAGAAGGTAAGATATAAAGGTAAGATACCAGATAAATCTATAAAATATGAATTTCAAGACCTATAAAATCTTAGTGACTGCAAAACAAAATAATGTCACAGCTATTTCTCATGAACATAACTCTACGTCGTGTCATGTTACGTTCATGCAATGATGATTACATTTCCCGTTGTGCATTGAAATTTGTGCATTAACCTTTATGCATGCACTATCTTAATATTTATCATCACAAACAGCTTTCAAATCTGCATTTCATAACTCTGCACCTTTACTTTTGTGCTTTAGAAAATGGTCCAGTGTCGTCAGACTATGTTCAAACACGCCATGTCATTATTTTTTACCTTTCTATTTCATGTTTTTGTCATGAAATCATGTTAGTGCAAACGTCATTCTTCTTTTGTACACTATAGGCAATCAACAAATTTCTAAATAATTCTAATTGTCAAGTTACAAGGCAAATGTGTGAATGTGACCGTGTAAAGTTATGTTCATGCATCCTGTTTTCTGTCTTTTTGCTACTGTTTATGTAATTATGATGACTAACAAAAGAAATTTTACCAGAACAGTATGCACACTGCTTATAGGTGAAAGCATGCTCGATGATAGTGTCTTCTTTAGAGACTTCTCTTGAATAATCTTAAGATTTTTCCTGTGTGCAAGTCAGAAGGTGTAAAGTTATGTACAAACACTTGAAAAGTTGCAACAGCCCTTTTTGAAAATCACATAAACATCACTAGTTTTATATAATGGCTGTGCTTGTTAGTGGGATTGGTATGCATACTTATTTTTTCCCAAGAGTTTGTGATTTGCCCTTGTGAGACCAAAAATATATTTGGTGAAGGTGTAATCAGTAAAGTTATGTGCAATCTTGTGAATGCAATTGAATTTGTGCCAAATCTCAGCTCAGTTTGTAAAAATTGGCTTATTTTCTATTAGAATAGTTAACAACAGATAAAAGTCATCTAGTGTAGTCATTTTTAGCTTACAGAAGCTGTATTTGATTGCATGAGATAAAAAATGAGAATAACATTGCAGTGAAGGTGTATTGAACAACTTTGTCAGTATTCAGAACTATGTAAACATTATTTTTTTCAATTGGCTTTTGCACTTAAATTAAATTAGAGACTTGTTTCTGTGCATTTAAATATTTTAAAATTAGTTCTCCAAGTAGAATTTAAAATTAGTGGCTTTTGGAAATTATGGTGTAAAGTTATGTTTAAACAGTTTTTATGGCGTAAAAGGTTGCATTTTCACACTTTATTTATAGACATGCCATTTATTCTGGTTGGGGAACATACTTTGAAACATACAAATGCAAAAAATTGCTTACAGCTTGTGCTTGCTGTGAATCGTTAAATGTGTGACATTGTAAATGTTATGTTTAAACTTTAAACTTCAAAGTTCAATAACAACCAAACTGCAAATAACATAAAAAATTTTACTTAGTGTCAATGTTTATGTATCAGTATGCAAAGGTACATCAGATTTATGTGAAATATTAAAATTATTTTGCTTTTGAAAATGCAGGGTGCTTGTCAGAATGTCACACCATTTGGACACCCAGTCGTACTCTTGACCATATCAAAAGTTCAAGTATGACAAAAATTACGGACTCTAATCTGGTCAACCGACTTCCTATAAATGGTTGTTCATGTCTTCAATGAGACATTCAATTACAATATGCTCGGAGGCTCTCTTAGCCACCCACTTAAGAAAGTATTTCGCCAAGTTTCAAGCTTGTGTGTACAGAAATATCAGAGATTTTCTTGTTTACATACATACGCATACACATAGTGACATACGGCGCTTCGCGCCAAATGTATGTTCAGCTGCGAGGTTAGCGTAACTAGATATGATGTAATTTTTATGTTGTTACTTCAATTGTTAGAGGTTTAGCCTGCCCGCTTTTGACATCATGGACATGCTATTAAATTCGCCCCACCGTGACCCGTCCTAAAAAGTCCTCATGTTTCAGTGTTTGTGACAATTTTGGACTGTACACGTGATTTCAGACTCTGTATGTATGAGAAAGTAGTGTTGGCCCTTTTTTTTTTTGTATCCCGGCAGGCGTTTTGGGGCTATGATGTTATTTCGTATTTTCGAGCACTGCAGTCCGATGAACTCATGTAAACGCAACCAAATTACAATTTACATGGCCGTGTCGTTGCGTCGATGAACGTTCCATTCCTGACGTTAATGTCCACTAATATTTGCACTTGGTATACTTTAAAGCGTGAAAGAACATGACATTTACCAGCCTACAATTGCTGAAAGGATTTACAAAATGCAAAGAAGAAATGAGGCACATTACTTTGTTTTCTCTCTAAGCAGCACTGTCCGGTATATTGGAAATGGCGCTGATCCTTTGAAACAACCAATCAGCGCATATCAGGGGAACGCACTCTTGTGCTACTACTATAGCGAAGTTAGTTACCTCGTTGACCAAGCGCAGAGGGCAGCCAAATATCTTAGCAGCCAGCAGAGAGCAGCCAACAATCTTAGAAGCCACAGTATGATATACCAATCATGACAAAATACAAAAAATAGGCAATTCGCCAAGGGACGTAATCCCGGGACACCGAGAAAAGTGATGGCCGGGACGACATAGGGCCATATAAAACAGTTACAAATGTGTTTAGGAAGCATTTCCATATTTATAAGTGATAGGCATTAGAGGGCACAACGCATAGTTTTGCCATAAGACGGTATTGGCTGAAATACCCTTCACTGTCTCGGCTAATCCGCTTGACGGCCAGTCTTTAAAACATTTTTGGTCTTTTAAACCATGAAGGACGGCATAGGGCCATATAAAACAGTTATGAATGTGTTCAGGAAGCATTTCCATATTCAAAATTGATAGGGATTAGAGGGCACAACGCATCGTTTTACCATCACACAGTATTGGCTGAAGCACCCCTACACTGAGAAGCCGCAAGGCGGCCAAAACGTCCTTAGTAAGTGGAACATTTTTGGTCTCTTAAAATATGATGAACGGATCAGGGCCACATAAAACAGTTACGAATGTGTTCAGAAAGCATTTCCAAATTCATAAATGATACCCATTAGAGGGCACAACGCATAGTTTTGCCATAAGACGGTATTGGCTGAAGTAACCTAGACTGACTGCTAATCCGCTTGGTGGAAGGTCTTTACGACATTTTTGGTCTTTTAAACTATTATGGACGGCATAGGGCCATATAAAACAGTTATTAATGTGTTCAGGAAGCAAGTCCATATTAAAAAATGGCAGGGATTAGAGGGCGCAAGGCATCGTTTTACCATCACACAGTATTGGCTGAAGCACGCCTACACTGAGAAGCCGCATAGCGGCCAATACTTCCTGAGTGCGTGGAAAAATTTTGATCTCTTAAACTATGATGGACGGCACAGAGCCACAAAAACAGTTACGAATATGTACAGGAAGCATTTCCATATTCATAATTGGTAGGCACTAGAGGCACGCATAGTTTTGCCATAAGACGGAAACAGCTGAAGTCCCCCCCCCCCCCCCCCCCCAACACACTGTCGGAGAGGCCGCTTGGTGGACAGTCTTTACGATATTTTTGGTCTCTAAAACTATGATGGACGGCATAGGACCATATAAAACAGTTATGAATGTGTTCCGGATGCCCGGTGGGNCGGTGGGTGCGGCCGGGGCAGTACTGCGGAGCGGATGGTTAGATGGATAGGCAGATAGATGGATGGCCTGGATTAGTGGATTCATGGATGGATGGATGGATAGACAGACGGAGGGCTGGATGGATGTTGGATAGGTAGATTGTCAGCTGTGACCATCCGATTACAGCGTAAGATCACGGTTCGGTACTAACTGAAGCTGAGATTCAGTTATTCGTGACTGACAGGCGGACCCTTGTAGGCCTGAGAGAGGTCCAAAAGCGGCATTGTACCCCAAAGGTCTGAGGGGTACAAAATGGTTCCTTTGACCTACCGAAGGCCTACAAGGGTCCGTGCAGCAAACCCCTGCTACCAGTAACGTCAGTACTTGTTTTCATTCCTCCACTATTTTCGTAAAAGAAATCAAAAAGACTATGTTCCGACCTGGATCACGCCAGACATGTGACTGACCTCAAAGGAATATACATTTATACACAATAGATTTATGGCGTAATTTTAAATCTTTCCGGTTACCGATTGTCTGATCATAGTGTAATTTAAATTAGTTACAGAATCCGTTTTCTACTCAATGCCGCGCCAGCTACGGGAGGCTGAGTCGGCCCGGATCAACTGACCATGCTTGTCCACAAGGCTGGTGCTATAAACTTACCTTGGCGCCTTCACAGGCGTCACTCCAGCGCAATGGCACGAACACAGTCCGCCACAAGTGCCCCCCCTACCGCCCACCCCTACCCCCATCCCCTGGCCCTCCATTCCCACTGATCCCGACATTATAGGTCATGTTATATATTTAAATTGGGCAGTTCAGGCAGTGCAAGGGCCGGTGTTTTAAAAAATAATTTTTGCCGCCTTGTTTGAAAATTTGTAGTAGGGCTGAATGTTGGAATTTGCTGGAAATTTCTGGTTAGCTGAGAGGAGACATGTTTGATGCTTTGATTCGTACCATCCTGAGCTTATCCAGTGGACAATTGGTTTCTCTCCTACCTCTCCGACAGACAGCAGTCTGTCACCATCGACGGCGTCTCCTCCAACCCAGTCAGGTTCTCCTGCGGCGTTCCACAGGGGTCCGTCCTGGGCCCGCCGGTCATTTTCACACTCTACACCTCTCCCCTGTCCAACATCATCTAGTCTCACCACGTACACCACCACCTCTACGCTGACGACTCACAACCGTATTAGACAAAGACAAACTCAACAACACTCAGTCACTGCTGACTCGCACGGCTGACTGCTACGAAGACGTGAAAAACTGGATGACAGCAAACAAGCTCACGGCTCAAACTGAACGACGACAAAACGGAAGCCATGCTGGTAGGCACTCACCAGAAACTTTCCCAGCTCCCTCCCTCTCTCAACCTTCAACTCGACAGCACCCCCATCTCCCTCTCTGACTCGGTCAAGGACCTCGGCGTTATCCTCGATTCCTCTCTTTCCATTACCAGCTTCGTCTCCGCCACGGCCCAGGCATGTTATTTCCACCTCCGCCGCATCAGTCAGATCAGAAAATACCTCACTACCGAAGCTGCCACCAAACTGGTTGTCTCTCTCATCTTATCTCGCATCGACTACTGCAACTCTGTGCTTTCCGGCCTTCCTCACTCTACCACTCTCACTCTCCAGCGCGTCCAAAACAATGCTGCCCGCCTCGTCCTCAGAAAGAAAAAATCCGACCACATCACTCCCCTGCTCAAGCTCCTTCACTGGCTCCCCATCCCCCAACGCACCCAATACAAGATTCTGTCTCTCTGCTACAAATCCCTGAACAACTACGCTCCTACCTATCTCTCCAACTTACTTCACCCCTACACTCCTTCCCGCTCCTTCCGCTCCGCCCCCGACCCTTAGTCTCCGCCTCCTCATCCCCCGCACCAAACTCAGCACTTTCGGCCCCCGCTCCTTCTCCGTCTACGGTCCATCCACCTGGAACACTCTCCCACTCTCTCTCCGTCAGAAACACTCTCTCTTCTCCTTCCAGTCCGCCCTCAAAACTCACCTCTTTCAACAGTTCTAGTACTATCCCGAGTCACCACACCCCCCACCCCAAGCTGACCGTCGTAATGTACTTTCACTATTTGTGGTACGTGAGTCATTGTCTAAAGCGTGCGCATGCGTGTGCGAGTTGTGAGTGCGCGCTTAGAGTTATAATTATTATAATATAAGCGCATTATAAATACCGTAATTATTTTATTATTACACTTGTGGGCCTATGTTGAGTTGCCATTGACGTAGTGATTTGAGGGGCACGCTGATTTCAGCTGTGCTTGGGTGTGGGGTTGGTAAGGAGCCAGTTTCATAGCCAAAAAATGAGACGGGTGATGTGCTGGTTTTTTAATTTAAAAAAAAAATTGTGCATGGCAAAATGTGCAGCTGGTGGGCGGCAGTGTTTTTCAGGGAATTGAAAAATTAGGGGATGACTGGGACTGACTAAGGCTAAGAGACTGGACAGTACGGAAACGGCACTGTAGTCCGTGACATATAACGCTTTCACCGCTGAGTTGAAGAATTGAACACCAGCCACCTGCAAGAGGTATAGATCCTCATAAGCCCCCGCAGTTGCGGGGGCTCATGAGGATCTATGCCTCTTGCTCCAACGACTAGCTGTATCCATGCCCCTTTGACCGCTGGGGATCTTTCAAGTTGCCATTGAATTTACAATGAGTTTAAAAATACAATCGGCGTTCATTGGTTTTGAAGGGGTTAAAAAAACGTTCTTACTTGAATTCGCTGATATGAGACGTTTGAAGAACTGCGATGTGTTTTGCAGGCGAATAGTCCTCTGATTATCCGTCCGTCCAGTCGGAAAAGACAGACAGATATAGACAGCCGTGAGCTGATAGTAGTTTGCATTTTTATTGCCTATTTTAGCCATTGAGGAAAGCGCGGGAGGGGGGGGGGGGGGAGAGGGATGGGGGTGTACCATCACGGGTTGTCGACGACCGTGGTAGCGAAGGGAGGGGGGAGGGAGGGGAAGCATAGGGGTGAAGGGAGGGCGGGGAAGAGAGGAGGAGGAGGGGGGGGGGGGGTCCTGGGGAGATGGTAGAGAGACACTCTCTGTCAGTTTTCATTGACCGAAACTCTAAAATATCACTACAGGGACAGAGGGGTGGGGTGGAGGTGGTGTGGTGGGGGGGGGGGAGGGGCCCAGTGAGGGGGGAGGGGGTACACTGAGACGGAGACAAAACTGAGAAGAAATAACCTTCACTAATGCCCAATCGAATCTAGTACTACTCTTGAACGTACATGGCGGCGATCCATTTCACAGTCTAGTGCCTGTAACCCCTTCACTTCCAGCGAGGATTTACGCCTCTTGCAGTTGGGTGGTGTTCAACTGAACGGCCTGTTTCTTGGCAGTGAAAGGGTTAGTAATACCGGGTTGAGGTTTGAATTTGGGCTAATGAGGCGTCTTGCAGCTGCAGCTGGTGTTTACTTTTGTTCTCGACAGTGAACGAGTTACCCTCTTCCCTGCCACGGTGCCGCGGGCATTTGTTGTTTCTGATCAACGACCAAAAGGTGCAACCGTCCAAGAAAAATGGATGCAAATTGGTCTCATCAAGAGGCATAGATCCTCAGGAGCCTCCGCAGTCACGGGGGGCTCGTGAGGATCTGTGTCTCTTGCAGTTGGACCTTGCTGACTTTTTCTCGGCATTGAAGGGGGTTCAGTAACTAAGGGTGACTGAACATGCTAGAAATACATTTAACCATATGGCTTTGAACTGAAAGACTCCGCCGGCATGAGCCATTCAGTTTTGGTTGGAGAAATGAAATGGTCAATTAGCCGGCACTCTGTATAACGGCACTCTGCATTTTTATCGTTTATTTATCGTTCTATTTATGTTCTGTTCTGGGCAGTGGGCAGATGTTCACATCTGCACGGGACATAGACGACCCCGCCCTCCACGAGTCCCCTGCTGCCTTGCAGGACTGGCCGCTTGGCTGCGGAAAGGCTAAGGGAGGAAAACCCTGACATCAAAGCCCCCGTGTCTCCGGGGAAGGTTTTTGAGCCAGAGACTAGGACAAGGACAGTCTGATATAAAACCTACGACCCGAGGACCTCGATGCCACCGTCCTAGCGTGCTAGGCCATGGCAGACGAACCAAGGGTTTAAAGGGTGGGGCCAGTACTGCGCACACTGCACTCCACCAAAAAGCTCCACCGCGCAGGCTTTAGGAAACGCCCACGGACCATGACAACGACCTTTCCAAGTCCTGTAGCGATGGGCAAGGGGCGAAACGGCAGGTGAAAGATGTCACTGGAAGCCGCAGTCTCAAACCTGCATGCAGGCGGTTCAGGATATTGGTCGCCTGATGTTGACCTGGGGATGACAACGTCACTCGGCACACCCTGAACGACCAAGCAGCCTTCTCTAGGGACAGCACTGCTTGCTCCACACGGAGAGGGGCCTAGAAAAGGTGGCCTAACCAAAGCTCATCCCCTCGTAACCCCAGTTGGCTAGCCGCGGTCAACGGGCATCTTCTCCTGCGGTCAGAAAACAAGAAAAAACAATGGATCCACTTTCATGACGACCACGACCGGACTCAACGTAGCATCAGTGCTGGAACATCCGAACCATGCTCGACACAGCAGACAGCGGACGCCCTGACCGTCGCTCCGCCCTTATTGCCCATGAATTGCGGAGGTTAAACATCGACATCGCCGCGCTCAGCGAAGTACGCCTCCCGGAGGAAGGCAGCCTCCAAGAACTTGGCGCTGGCTACACCCTCTACTGGTCAGGCAGGCCTGCATCAGAAAGACGGCTCTCAGGCGTGGGCTTCATGGTCAAGACCCCCATTGCGACTAAGTTGGAAAACCTACCAATGGGTCACTCCGACCGCATCATGTCCATGCGCCTCCCACTGAGACACCAGCAATACGTCACCCTTCTCAGTGTGTACTCCCCAACCCTCCTGGCAGAGCCTGCAGAAAAAGACAAGTTCCACTCTGACCTGCGCAGCCTCCTGCAGAGCACCCCCGCAGACGACAAAGTCATCATCCTTGGCGACTTCAACGCCAGAGTGGGCCAAGACTCTGAAGCCTGGAAAGGAGTCCTCGGCAAGCATGGCGTTGGGAACTGCAATGACAATGGCCGCCTGCTGTTGGAGTTCTGTGCAGAACAGCAACTTGTCATCACCAACACTACTTTCCAGCAAAAGGACAGTCGAAAGACCACCTGGATGCATCCTCGCTCCAAGCACTGGCACCTTATCGACTATGTCCTTGTGCGTCAGAGGGACCGCAGTGACGTCCTCCTCACCAGAGTGATGCCCAGTGCAGAGTGCCACACTGACCACCGCCTTGTCCGCTGCAAACTCAGGCTCCACCTCAAGTTGAAACCCAAGAAAAGAGGCCCCCTCAAGAAAAAGCTTGATGTCGCCAGCCTTCAGCGTGATGACAAGAAAGCTGCCCTTCAGACAGATTTACAGCGCATGCTCAAAGACACAGTTGATCCAGCAGACTCCTCCCCTGAAACACTCTGGGAGCAACTGAAAACTGCTATTGTAAAATCTTCTGTGGAAGTCTTGGGCTTTGTTAGAAAGAGGAACAAAGACTGGTTTGACGAAAACGACGTGGAGATCCAGGAACTTCTAGCAAACAAAAGAGCCGCCCACCAGGCCCACCTAGCCCAGCCTTCCTGCCCTGTGAAGAAATCTGCCTTTCGCCTCATCTGCAGCAGTCTCCAGCTCAAGCTTAGAGAGCTCCAGAACGAGTGGTGGTCGAGACTGGCACAGAGGACCCAGCTTTGCGCTGACAACGGTGACTACAGGGGCTTCTATGAAGCACTGAAAGCAGTGTATGGCCCTAGGCACCTGGTACAAAGTCCCCTGCGAAGCGCCGATGGACAGGCACTCCTCACAGATAATACCTCCATCTTGAACCGCTGGTCAGAATACTTTCAGGACCTCTTCGGCGCTGAGCGCACTGTTCAAGAAACAGTCATCCTCCAAATCCCACAGCTCCCACTAAAGGTTGAATTGGACGAACCGCCCACCGCCGAAGAGACCCACACAGCCATCCACCAGCTCAAGAGTGGCAAAGCAGCAGGCATTGACGGAATCCCGCCAGAGATCTGGAAACATGGAGGCCCAGCACTGCACAACAAGCTCCATGACCTCTTTCTCTGCTGCTGGGAGAAAGGAACACTACCAAAGGATCTCCGTGATGCAGTCATCATCACCCTATACAAGAACAAAGGAGAGAAATCTGAATGCTCTAATTATTGTGGAATTACCCTGCTGTCCATTGCCGGGAAAATTCTCGCAAGGCTGCTCCTGAATCGGCTGGTACCTGCCATCGCTGAAGACCACCTCCCAGAGGGCCAGTGTGGCTTCAGAGCCAACAGGAGTACCACCGACATGGTCTTTGTGCTGAGACAGCTTCAGGAGAAGTGCCGCGAGCAGAACAAAGGGCTGTACGTAACGTTTGTCGACCTAACAAAAGCATTCGACACTGTGAGCAGGCAAGGCATGTGGCAGATCCTGGAGCGACTTGGCTGTCCCCCAAAGTTCCTAAGCATGATCGTCCAGCTCCACGAGGACCAGCAAGGCCAGGTTAGACTCAACAGTAACCTCTCAGAACCATTCCCCATTATCAACGGCGTGAAACAGGGCTGCGTGCTGGCACCAACCCTCTTCACCATCTTCTTTAGCATGATGTTGAAGCAGGCCACAGTAGACCTCGACGATGACGATGCAGTGTACATCAGATATCGTCTCGATGGCAGCCTGTTCAACCTCAGACGACTGCAGGCCCACACGAAAACCCTAGACCAACTGATTCGTGAGCTGCTCTTTGCTGATGACGCTGCCCTTGTTGCACACACAGAGAGAGCCTTGCAGCGCATCACATCCTGCTTTGCAGATGCTGCCCAGCTCTTTGGACTCGAGGTCAGTCTGAAAAAGACAGAGGTACTACATCAGCCGGCACCCAAGGTAGAGCATCGCCCTCCCCACATCACCATCGGCGAGTCTGAACTGAAGTCAGTACACCAGTTTACCTACCTTGGCTGCATCATCACGTCAGATGCCAAGCTGGACAAGGAGCTTGACAGCAGGCTGGCAAAAGCGAACAGCGCTTTTGGGCGACTTTTCAAGCGGGTGTGGCACAATCAACAGCTGAAAACGGGCACCAAGATCAGTGTGTACAGAGCTGTCGTCCTCACCACCCTGCTGTACAGTTCCGAGTCCTGGGCCCTCTACCGCAACCAACTACGACTCCTCGAACGCTTTCACCAGCGCTGCCTGCGTACCATCCTGGGCATTCACTGGAGTGACTATGTCACCAACGTCGAGGTCCTTGAACAGGCAGAAACTATGAGCATCGAGGCTTTGTTGCTGCGGACACAGCTTCGCTGGGCGGGGCACGTCTCCAGGATGGAGGATCATCGCCTACCCAAGATCACTCTGTTCGGCGAGCTTGCTACTGGACACCGTGACAGAGGGGCACCAAAGAAGAGATACAAAGACGGTCTCAAGAAGTCACTTAGTGCTTGCCAAATCGACCACCGCCAGTGGTCTTCGCTTGCTGCGGACCGTGACACCTGGCGCTCCACCATCTACAAGGCAGCCGTCTCCTTTGAGGACTCTCGCAGAGCTAACCTTAAGGACAAACGGCTCAGGAGAAAAAACCGAGTTGCCGTAACTCAGAACCCTGACCAGACCTTCCCCTGCAGCCACTGCGGTCGAACCTGCCTGTCCCGGATTGGCCTCCGCAGCCACGAAAATGCCTGCAGACGACGTGGGCAAGCCCTATAGAATCTTCGTTCGCGAAGTCAAGCCAAGAGAGAGATATGTTCTGTTAATCACGAGTGACTGTCGTTGCGTGGGCTTGTGTCAGCGATAGCTCCCATAGCAACGGTGATTAAAAAGTTTTGCGCAGCACGACATGCCGGAAACTGGCCAGACTCCACAGACTTAAAGCGGCCTGCCCCGGCCAATAAAGAGTTGCTATTTCGCAAATCTCTTTATAAATAGACTCAGTGTGTCTTAAGTTAACCTCTTAACTGCAAGGGCAAGGCGAACGCCACCCATCTGCATGAGACATAAATCCTCATGAGCCCCCGCAGTCGCAGTCATGAAAATTTATGTCTCTTGCTAGTCTTGTGTTAGTTGTGCCCACGTTTGGTCCCACTATTTCATTTTGTGTTCTTCACGCTAATGTCGGTCAGTGTGCAATCGCTTCAGACGCGAAATTCCTGATCATTAGCAGGAAAGGGTAATGTGGCTAAAACTGCTCCAGGACTGCGGACTTTGCCGGTTGCAAAAATTCGCGCGAATACAACGCCGGGTTCTCAAAGTTGTCGTGCCCCAAATAAGATTTTATTACCCTTCTTTTCACAAGCCATGCTGAAGTTTTCCTACTGCAGCCCTTCCTACGCACTATGGAGAGGAAGAGCAGAATTAACTGTTTTAGTTAAAGAGCTGTTCCTAATTAGACGAACTATTGATCGGTAAACCTAGATCGGAGAAGATCGGCGATCTTTTGGTTTGTTTCTTAATTGAGGTTGAACGAACCTAGGCGAACTTCAGCAAACCAGGTTTTAAATGGTTCTCTTTCTTAACTGAAGTGCTTGATTCGGCGTACTTACTGTCTGCGAAGGTGTTCAAAATGGCTGCCGCTACTGATGCCGCTTCGCGATTTGAACGATGTTTGTTTTTGTACTCCTTGCAGTAGGGACCCCACAAACAGCGTTGCGCCTCCCACAAATCAATAAAAAAAAATAGGTCTTGTTCTTCGCACGAGTGAAATATCACCGTCCGCCATATTTGTTTGTATCGGTGACTCTTCTTATCTCCAACGCAGGAGAGGGTAAAAGTTTTGACCAATCAGAGAAAAGGTTTGCCTTTGTTTGCTCAACACGTTGAGCGAACCTTTCCCGACAGCGAACTATGGTTTGACGAGGTTCGTGAACTACTTCGAACTAGGTTCGCCGTATCTTTAGATCGTCCAATTAAGAACCAACCTGGTTCGTCCGAGATCGTGAACTGTATTCGTCAGAGTTCGCGAAGTAAAGTTCGTTTAATTAAGAACATGCTTAAGACAAACTGCACATAATTGGGGGAAAAGTCAAGTTGCCCTTTTTTGTACGTCATTATTGTAAGATGTATTACAAGAAAAATTATTGAAGGCGGTATTGCGAAGCATTAATCCTTCATTGCCTGGAGCAGCTCGCTTCAACTTGTGACACTTAAACCTTTGCATGCTTGAAAATATAGAGTTGACTATGACAGTCCAAGGGTGGTGCCAGAATAGCTTGGCGCCTGAGGTGCCAAACTATTCTGGCACCACCCTTGAACTAAAATGGTTGATCTATCTCCTCATCTGTAATGTAGCCTTGATAGGACAATAAACAAATTTCAGCCTCAGGATGTAGTGGGTTAAATGTGAAATGAAAGACTTGTCTGCTCTTCTGATTAATCTTCGTACGCAGGAGAGCCTCCCTGACGCGGTAGCAGGGGCAGTAGAAAACATTGGTTTTTAGATGTAGACTGTTGTAAAAGAAGGAAAGAAAAAGATCTTGGTTGTGACAAGACAAGGAGAATTCATTGGATCGGCGAATTTTAGATGCAGAAGTGTCTCCGGCATCTTTGAACGCTACAGAACACTTTGGCAGCTATTGATGCTGGGCGCCTGGTGGGAGTTAGGTCGGCCCTTTTTTGTGCAGTAATTTCGAAAGAAATACCCCAAATACTTTAGGTTCCATCAACACTCAACAGTTTTCGAACCGAATTGACTACGCACTGACAGCAGTGCGCGGGCCATCTATTGTGGACATCAGCCGGAGGCCCTTCTGCTTACTGGTAGATAAACAAACAAACAAATGAAACAAACAAGCTGCTGTTTATTGACAACTGATTCAACAAACAAACAAACAAACAAACAAGCTGCTGTTTATTGACAACTGATTCAACAAACAAACAAGCTGCTGTTTATTGAGAACTGGTTCAACAAACAAACAAACAAACAAACAAACAAGCTGCTGTTTATTGAGAACTGGTTCAACAAACAAACAAACAAACATACAAACAAACAAACTGTTGTTTATTGAGAACTGGTTCAACAAACAACTTCCTCAAACAAACTGTTGTTTATTGAGAACTGGTTCAACAAACAAACAAACAAACAAACAACTCCCTCAAACAAACAAACAAACAAACACACGAACAAACAAACAAACAAGCTGTTATTGAGAACTGGTTCAACAAACAAACAAACAAACAAACACGTCCACAGGAACCTTTGCGAAAGCTTGATTTTATTGAATCTCTCACCAGCTCGCTACTTAAGAACGTCGTTCACAAAGCAAATAGTGGATCGCTGCTACAAAGAGCTAGCTGTGTGCAGTACATGATTTCGGGTGTGTAGGAATGGACAAAAGTCAAACAACTCTATCGAATCTTAATTAATTAACTAATTCGAGACGTGCCGCATCCGGACACGCGGCCTAAAGCACGTCTTGAATGAGTTAATTAACCCCTTTGGTGCCAGTGGACGCAGATTGTGATCTTAACAATCATTGTCGGCGAACTCAACCTGCAAGATCTCCAGCCGTCACTGAAAGGGACGTGGACGCAAAGCGGTTTCAGCAAGAGGCAAAGATCCTCATGAGCCCCCGCGACCGCGGGGGCTCATGAGGATCTATGCCTCTTGCAGTTGGGTGGTGTTCAAGTTTTCTCGGCAGCGAAGGGGTCAATAACGTGTCTGCGCGTCAATCTACTTTTTGTTGGCTTTCAACAGGCAATGTAGGAATGTAAAAGAGTACAAAATAATTGCTTCATTTGCACTATTATAAAAACCCAAACTAATCTGCTATCTCCTTCGTATATTATTTAGTTGAGTGATAATATATACAACACAATACGGCAAGTCTCTGTGTGTGTGTGTGTGCGTGTGTGTGTGTGTGTGTGTGTGTGTGTGTGTGTGTGTTAAAAAGGGAACATTTTCACTGTAACACAATGGCAGTCTTACTTTTCACAAAAAATTGACTTTTATTACTAGTTCACGTCTTTCGGCCTTCACCTTAGGCTAGGCCAAACTGAGGTCCAGTATCACAGAACAACTCTCATTATCAAGTAACTCATTCGAGGCGCTCCGCATCAATAGCTGCGAAAGTGTCGTACAGAGTTGCCGGCGGCAACGCTGTACGACACGCTTTAGCAGCTATTGATGCAAGGCGTCTTGAATGAGTTAACATTATTGTGTTTGTGGTGGGATGTACAGAATTTTCTTTAAAAAAAGAGCACCTTAGAAAGACACGTAAATTTTCATTAAATCTGGATCGCTAAAGGGCAAATACAAATGTGTAAACACTAATTTGCCGCACTGAAAATTGAACAGGACAATTTCGCCGCACCAAAAATTGGACAGGGCAATTTTGCCGCACCGAAAAGTGAACTGGATAGTTTGCCGCACAGAAAAGGACTGAACAGGACAATTTGCCGCACCGAAAACTGAACAGAGAAAGTTGCCGCACCAAAAATTGAACAGGACAATTTCACCGCACCGAAAAGTGAACAGAACAATTTTGCCGCACCGAAAACTGAACTGGATAGTTTGCCGCACAGAAAAGGGCTCAACAGGACAATTTGCCGCACCGAAAAGTGAACAGAAAAAGTTGCCGCACCAAAAATTGAACAGGACAAATTTGCCGCACCGAAAACTGTACAGGATAATTTGCCATCCCGAAAATTTGGCTGATCACAGAATAATATGTGAACTGCAGATAACATCATTAAAATACAAGTACGTGATCTACATCCTGTCTTCAGAAGTGTACAGTTACACGCGGCCCGATCTAAATACGCGGCAGCACTAGCCAGTGCATCTGCCGGTGTACACATAGTTTTTTAGCCTTTGGGTGTCCTTTAGGAATCATCGCGACTAAAACCGCTACTGACACCCAAAGGGATATAAAGCTGTTTAGTAACCCCTTTAATGACAAATCCGGACAGTTGCAAGAGGCATAGAGCCTCATGAGCCCCCGCAGTCGCGTATTTTGTATCCGTACTCGTTGGACCCATAGTTAACTCATTCAGCCCGACGCACGTATTTCCCAAATTTTGGAGGCGTCATCTAACGACTATGCACCTGTTGCAGGAGATGGATCGACCATGATAATTCAAGGGTAGTGACAGATTAGCTTGGCGCCTGTCGGCGCCAAGCTAATCTGGCACTACCCTTGTATTATCATGGTCGACACATCTCCTGCTGTAGGGCGTCAGGGCTGAATGGGTTAAGAAACTTATACTTTGAATCGACGATTGTTTTTGTTGCGCTTTTAAAGCGCTTGACTGTACCAATCAATAGATTCCAAATGTACGTGTGTGCCCAAATGCAAGGGACAATGACACATACAATGTTAGGGATTTTAAGCACAGTATACGTGTTAACCGGTGTCGTACGTTTTTTTTAAAAAAAATCAAATCACCTTTCATTTCATAACTATTGTTACAGAATCATGCAGACTTTTTTTAATTGTAAAATTCTCCTTCTGATATTAACAGCACTGTCATAGAAAAAAAAAAAAAAAAAAAAAGGTTTACAACCAACAGTTTCAAAAGGCAGTTCATACTATAACTCAAATTATGATTAACAATGCAATAAATTCTTTCATTATCTGACGTGCGTGCATAAGAAAGTAAGACGGCCATTGAAAATATACCTTGTTAAATACATCTTCAAAAAAAAAAAAAAAAGAAGCCTTTAATGGCAATGTCTCGGGTCTGAATTGCGGCGACACATCTTAACTCATTTAAGGCGCCCCGTATCAATAGCTGCGAAAGTGTCGCATAGCGTTGCCGCCGCAGCTATTGGAACATGGCCTCATGAATGAGTTAATCCTCTCGTGCTTGCAGCCACCGGTACTGTAAACGGTACCGGTAGCTGCTTGAACAAGCAGGCTACTATCTACTCGCAAGATTGTATAATGCCAGTAAATCTCAATGCCCCCTAAACAATGAATACACGAGAAAAAAGTCCGCGCATTTTTGCGCAACACTGTTCTAAGACGGTTTAGACTAGGTCAGGTCAGCTTAAGTTCAGGCTCAGGTTATTAATTTAGGTTAAGTTAGTTATGGGCTTGACGTCCACGCCAGGGGCCAGTTGCATGAGTGAGTTCGTCCTGCGCCAGCCACTAGCGGAACACCTTGCTGTAGCGGAACACCTTGCTTTGTAGCTGGCGCAAGACTAAGCTGACCCATGCAACCGACCCCAGGAGGCTGATAATGGACGGCCACCCAGGGGGCGGATTATGGGGTTGGGGGTGGGGTGGGGTGGGGGGGGGGGGGAGGTTGGCTCAAGGATAGCTATTGGGTTGGAAGTCACTAATTTTGGGTTCTCTCTTTTTTTTCATTTCCATAGTTTTTCTCTAAACTGCTCGTTTTCTCTAACCTGCTTTGTTCATTATTCGGGGAGTGCCATTTTCGGACTGGATGTCATATTATGGACATGGACTTCACAACGCTTATTATATTACTAGCAATGCAGGTCTTTTGTGTTCAAATTTATCCTATCGACGTACATCCGTTTACGGACATTTTTAGATTTTGCAGCTTTGGGCCACGCGAGAAGCGATCTCGCATAACTCTTAACCACAAGATCAATGATCAGAAGTAGCAGTCCACACTCAGTGGTTGTCTCCTTCGATTCGCTACCGCTACAGCGGTAGCGAATCAAAGGAGACAACCAGTGTGGATTGTTTTAGGTGATAATTGATCCTGTTTACCAACACAACTTAAAGGCGTATGCTGGCAGCTCCCGTCGTTGATGTTTACATTTATTCTTGAATGTAGGTCGGCTTGTGTGTGCACGCATATTCTCATTGAGGCCTGACATACTGCAGAAAGAGACGGATTGACCATGACAGTGCAAGGGTGGTGCCTGAATAGCTTGGCGCTAAAGGGCGCCAAGCCGCTATTCAGACACCATCCTTGAACTATCGTGGTCGATATGTCTCCTGGCTTTATTTTAAAGTACTCCGCCGCAGAGGACAACTCTTAAGTTTGAACATTTCAGCCTTAGGGTTCAGTGTGTTAGGAACACGTCTATGCCACGCTGTTCAGCGAGGCCGCCACGCGGTCAAGGTCAGCCAAAGCTTCCGGTGTTTCCCCGTCCAGAACCGCCATCGCCCCCTTTTCATTGTTTTCCACTGGCTGAATCTCGTCAGCTGACCGCTGAGCGTGCTCGCCTGATTTGTGGGTTTGGTCACCTGCCTGCTGAGCACGATCCTCAGATTGATGGGTTTGGTCATCTGCCTGCTGAGCCATGTCTGCTGATTGGTGGGCGTGTTCACCTGACCCGTGGTCTGTCTGCTTCAGGACGTGCTGAGCGGCAGCGCGTTCTCTTTCTTGCGCCAGGACTTCGTGCAGCTGATCCTCAGATTCTCTGGCCAGATCCTCGTCCTCGGTGTTGCCGGCGTCACCCTGGTTTGCTTGAATCAGCGGCTGAGCTTGTGGCGGCCACTGCGAGAGAAGGATGGGGTGGCCAAAGGCATCAGGGGCCACAGGGGCCTGTCCTAGCTGTTGCTGAGCCATGAAGTACTTCATAGGGAAAGGCATCAGAGCTGGATTAGCGGCCAGAAATGGGCGCAGTGGTAGAGTGCGGAACGGCTGACCAGCCGCGGAGTGGCTGAGGATCGGCTGGCCCATGAGCTGGTTGACTGGCTGGCTTACAGGTTGGTTGACTGGGTGACTACGCAGGGGCTGGTTGAAAGGTTGGCCGAAGGGCTGATTGATGCTGCTGAGGGGAGAAGGCTTGAAAGGTTGAGGTTGACCGGAAGCTGACGTCGGAGCTGGGGGATTTTGTTGAGGCTGACTTCGAGTCTGTACAAACTCTCCCACTGGATGTGACGACTGAACCTGAAATATTGTAACAGTAGAGTTCGCTTATAATGGCAAGGTGAGATAAAACACAAGTCGGAGATTGCAACGCTTGTACATGTATCAGACGTCACAACCACTATTTTCTGAAACAAACAAACAAACAAACAAACAAACAAACAAACAAACAAACAAGCAAGCAAACAAACAAACAAACAAGCAAACAAAAAAACAAACAAACAAACAAAAGACACGTTAAACCTTTAGGGCTTAACGTCTTTTGTCTACCACGAAGGTGATTTCAAAGACGGAGCACCAGAAAAGAGGTCTGTACAAATGTTGACCCCAGCTGGGTTTGAACCCACGACCTTATTGGACGAGGGTCGAACGCTCTACCACCTGAGCTACCAGTTCGCTCAACAAACAAACAAACAAACAAACAAACAAACAAACAAACAAACAGCAACATTCATTTAACAACCTTTATGATATCTAAAACGTTCACGATTTAACTTATTTGAGACGTGCCGCATCCGGATACGCGGCTTTAACCGCGTATCCGGATGCGGAACGCCTTGAAATAGTTAATGGTTCATCTTGTGTAATTACAGATCATTTTCTTAGTGAAACACTAACTTTTATTGTCTTTCGTATTCGAAATACGGTAGACTTTGAAATGGGGCTGGCCTCAACCAGTTCCGGCAAGACCTATTACGCGATGACATAGGCGGGCAAGCGTCACACTGTAAAAGTGTAGTAACAAGAGAAAATTGCGTTACGTCTAGCTACGCTAGCATTGCTGTTGAAGGCAGATCTAGCGCCAAAGCGCCGTGCGTGTTTGTGTGTGTGTGTGTGTGTGTGTGTGTGTGTGTGTGTGTGTGTGTTTGTAGAGCCCGCGTTTGTGAACGGATTGGCTTGAAACTTTAGGATATCGTTTAAAAAGAATTATCTCGAGACGTCTTTTTATTAGTTTACACATTATTGAGAAAATGACCGTATCACAAAAACCGCTTGATCTGCATTAGAGTCCGTAATATTTCTTACTCTTACTAGATATTTTGCACATAGCTATAGATTAAAGGAAGGCATTACCTGAGTTCGTTAGCCAGCATTGTAACTCTTCAACTTTTGAATGATAATTTATTCATTTTTGAAAATTTTCGAACCACGTTTCACTCCCGCCAAAGAGTCAGCCTTGGAAGAGGCTGCGTGGAAGAGACCCTTACGTGTCTTTCACGACTCAGACAATGACAGTGACGTAAAAGCGGTAAACACGTATTGTACAATATTCCTAACTAACGCAAAGCACAAAAGCCAGTGTTATTCGTGTGTATGGGTTGAAGCAATGCTCTCTGTTTCCGACAATTTGATTAGACAGACAGTCTGTGGCTACGCCAGACCACAGAACGTGTAACTGGCGCCATGTGTGTCAGTGTTTGTGTGGATCGGGGAGAGGGTGGGTTAGGGTGGAGAACAATCAGTGAGTATAAGATTTAAAAATAGTAACAACTCTGAATGTTCCTAGAGAAAGCGCATGTGAGCTCAAAACAATACCGTAGACTTTGGGATGAAATCTCTTCTTGTGAGCGGCATTTCTATATTGAAAAAAGATGGGAGTAGAGAGCACAACGCATCGTTTTCCCGCCATCAGACTGTATTTGCTGCAACACACTACACTGTCTGAGAATCCGATTTGAAGCCAATCTTATCGACATTTTTTGGTCTCTTAAACTATGACGGACGGCATAAGGCCATATAAAACAGTTATAAATGTGATTAGAAAGCATTTACATGTTCATAAATGATAGCCATTAAAGGGCACAACGCATAGTTTTGCCATTAAAAAGTATTGTCTAAAGCCCCCCCCCCCCCCCCCCCCCCCAATACACTGAGAAGCACCTTGGAGGCCAGTATGTACGCCATTTTTGGTCTCTAAACCTATGATGGACGGCAGAGGGCCATATACAACAGATACAACTGTCTTTAGGAAGCATATCCATATTCATAAATGATAGGCATTAGAAGGCACAACGCATAGTTTTGCCATAGACAGTATTGTCTGACGGTCCCCCTACATTGTCTGAGAAACAGCTTCAGTGGAGGACAGTCTTTACGCCATTTTTGGTCTCTAAATGTATGACGGACGGCATAAGGCCACATAAAACAGTTATCAATGTGTTTAGAAAGCATTTCCATATTTATAAATGATAGGCATTAGAGGGCACAACGCATAGTTTTCCCATAAGACGGTATTGTCTGAAAACCCCTACACTGTCTTACGTACGCCATTTTTGGTCTCTTAACCTATAACGGACGGCATAACGGCGCCATATAAAACCGATACAAATGTGCTCAGGAAGCATTTCCATATTCATAAATGATAGGCATTAGAGGGCACAACGCATAGTTTTGCCATAAGACTGTATTGTCTGAAGCACCCTACATTGTCTGAGAAGCAGCATGAAGGTCAGTCTGTACGCCAATTTCGGGTCTCTAAACTATGACGGACAGCATAGGGCCACATAAAACAGTTATGAATGTGTTTAGAGAGCATTTCTATATTCATAAATTATATGCATTAGTTTTGCCATAAGACAGTATTGGAGGCCAGTACGTAAGATATATTTGGTCTCTTAACGGCTATGACGGACGGAATAGTGACATAGAAAACCGATACAGATGTGTTCAGGAAACATTTCTGTATTCATAAATGCATAACTGTTTTATATGGCCCTATGCCGTCCGTCATAGGTTAAGAGACCAAATATGGCGTACGGACTGGTCTCCAATCTGCTTCTCGGACAGTGTAAGGGGGCTTCAGATAATACTGTCTTATGGCAAAACTATGCGTTGTGCCCTCTAATGCCTATCATTTATGAATATGGAAATGCTTTCTAAACACAATTATAACTGGTTTATATGGACCTATGCCGTCCGTCATAGGTTAACCCCCACCCGGGTGTGCCCTGGGGGACTTGGGTGGGGTTAGGTATTTTTTAGTTCCCAGGGTCACCCTGGTCAGCCCCACAGGGTGGGGTTTTCTCTCTATTCTGCGGCATGTGCTTCTGTCTACCCTTTGTCCATTCACCTGTATTTGCCTTTTTAAAACTCTCCCTACTGTCTGCACTGCCTGTAGCTCTTGATATTGGATGTGTGTTGCTAAATGGTCTTAGCTTTATTTAGGCCCCATGTGTTAGGTTTATTTAACGTATTTGACCAGCTGGCGACATACATTCAATTCTGTTTTTTTTTTTTTTTTTTTTTTTTTTTTCACAAGCAGTGCAGGCACGTCCTGAGAAAGCCTTGTTGCTGTCGGGACGTTAAGCAATGTACAATCAATCAACCGTCATAGGTTAAGAGACCAAATTTGGCGTAAAGACTGGCCTCCAAGCTGCTTCTTAGACAGTGTAGGGGGGCTTCATTCAATACTGTCTTATGGCAAAACTATGCATTGTGCCCTCTAATGCCTATCATTTATGAATATGGAAATGCTTCCCGAACACATTTTTATTGGTTTTATATGGCGATATGCCGTCCATCATACATTTAGAGACCAAAAATGGCGTACGAACTGGCCTCCAAGTTGCTTCTCAGACATTGTAAGAGTCTTCAGACAATATTATCTTGTGGCAAAACTACGCATTGTGCCCTCTAATGTCTATCTTTTATGAATATGGAAATGCTTCCTGAACACATTTGTATCGGATTTATATGGCGCTATGCCGTCCATCATATATTTAAAGACCAAAAATGGCGTATGGACTGGCCTCCAAGCTGCTTCTCAGACAGTGTAGGGGGGCTTCAGACAATACTGTCTTATTGCAAAATTATGCGTTGTGCCTTCTAATGCATATCATTTATGAATATAGAAATGCATCCGGAACACATTCATAACTGTTTTATATGGCCCTATGCCGTCCGTCATAGGTTAAGAGACCAAATATGGCGTACGAACTGGTCTCCATTCTGCTTCTCGGACAGTGTAAGGGGGCTTCAGACAATACTGTCTTATGGCAAAAGAATGCGTTGTGCCCTCTAATGCCTATCATTTATAAATATGGAAATGCTTTCTAAACACATTCATAGCTGTTTTATGTGGCCCTATGCCGTCCGTCATAGATTTAGAGACCAAAAATGGCGTACGGACTGGACTCCAAGCTGCTTCTCAGATAGTGTAAGGGGCTTCAGACAATACTGTCTTATGGCAAAACTATGCGTTGTGCTTTCTAATGCCTATCATTTATGAATATAGAAATGCATCCGGAACACATTCATAACTGTTTTATATGTTCCTATGCCGTCCCCGTCATAGGTTAAGGGACCAAAAATGGCGTACGGACTGGCTTCCAATCTGCTTCTCGGACAGTGTATGGGGGCTTCAGACAATACTGTCTTATGGCAAAACTATGCGTTGTGCCCTCTAATGTCTATCATTTATGAATATAGAAATGCATCCGGAACACATTCATAACTGTTTTATATGGCCTTATACCATCCATCATAGGTTAAGAGACCAAATATGGCCGTAACTACTGGCCTCCAAGCTGCTTCTCAGACAGTGTATGGGGTCTTCAGACAATACTGTCTTATGGCAAAACTATGCCTTGTGCCCTCTAATGTCTGTCACACTGAATCTGAATGCTGAGAATGCATGTGACGAGCTGTTAACGGCGCGGTTTTGGCATAAGCTGGAAGACATACTACTATTTGACGCTTCCGGTTTCAGTGGCTGCTAAGAGCTGGCTGTGTTGCGCCCCACGGTGTGCGGCTGTTGTCTTCAGGGCCATTTCTCTAATTCAGTTTGCTAACAAGGGCCTGACCACACAGCTATATTAATAAATGAACAAGGAAACAGAGCAAGATCCAGATATAGAGCAGCAACTCATCGTAGCAACCATAAATAGGGGTAAATGTTGGGTCGTCTGGGGGGACGTACATCATGAAAAAAAAAAATGTTGTTGAAGAAATAAAGGGAGATGATAACCAATAAAGCAAAATAAATTGTAAAAAAATCCAGACCAGAAAGGTGACTGCCAAAAGTGTAAAAGTATAATAAATTGTGTTGTAGCTGTCTTTTCTAAGCGTGGTTCTTTCTCCGCTGGGTTCTTATCTGCAAATTGTAGTCTAATGTTAACGTGGTAGTGCCCCTTGGCTCCCAACCGGAAGTTGATGTCTTCTCATGCAAGCATGGCTACTCCGAAGGCAACGCAACCAGATTTTCTGACATATGTCACGACTGGAGCGAAAAATGGGGACCCAGCTATCATTGGAGTTATTGTGGCGATCGCCGTTGTATTCCTGACGATCGGTCTGTGTTGACCTTTCATTCTTATTATCAGTTTTCATTTGAAATACTTTGTGACATTTACCACTCGATCATGTTGCAGTTACATGGAATGGGACTTACTGTTAAGATATAATGATGTCCTGTTTTAGGTGAAATATAACTTGCAGCTTGGAAATGCAGATCCACAGAATAGCTGAGTAGTCTTTCTAAGCGTGCTTACATCACTCATTATATATACACGTGTGTTCATGATCTTTCGTGGAGATCGTGGTTTACCTTGAACTTTTTTAATAAAGTTATTGCCGCTGCTGCTAAAAGTGCTATTTCAATTTTTTTGGGGGGACTGCTTAGTATTTAGCCGAGATAGTTTGATAAAGAAATCTTTTGATTGCTGAAACAGTCAGCTGATGGGCAGTTTATTGTAACAGTCCCATGTCTTTGTCAAAGTCAAAGACATGAAGTGTTTATCTGTTTGTGTGTTGGTAGCGGTTTTAGTCGCGATGATTCATGCAGGAATCATCGCAACTAAACCCGCTACTGACACCCAAAGGGTTAACTGTCCTAGCTGTTACATTAATGATTCCCATTGCACTTTTGCAGTGATTTTTGCCATCCGAAGCCGAGGTGGAAGCAAGAGGCAAGGGATCCTGCTAATGGGCATCTGTGACTCAGGGAAAACACTGATGTTTTCTAGGGTGAGTTATCCAAGCAGTATTTAACCCATACATAACAATAATAATACTGGCTATTATAAAGGCGCTTTACGCATTTCTGCGAATCGGCTCAAAGCGCCGCAAACTGAACCTAACACGCATGCTCACGTGACACACACACACAATCACTCTGAAGACAAACACAGTACAAGACAAACACAGGACATTCACGTGGTGCAAAGGGTCAGCTCAGCTACTGAGGTTTCAGAAATGTTGATCGCTAGTATTGGACATTTATAGTGGCCTGAAACCGTTACAAAAAAAAACAAAAAAAACAACAAACAACTGACGGTCTGCCTGAATTAACGATAACATGTACTAGAGGAGAAAAGTCAGATGCCGGAGTCCGGTATCGAACCTCGCACCTTTAGCATTGGTGGCAGATGCCTTTGCCACTGCGCCACGGACCACCCCATGACATGACATTCCTGACACTGTTCATGGATTGACCATGACAGTTCAGCAGTGGTGCCAAAGTAGCTTGACGCCTATAGGTATGAAGCTTTTCTTTGAGCTGTCATGCTCGATCTTGACCAATCTGTCTTCTGAACTCTAATTCAGTCCTCAGAGAACAACACTCAGTCTCAGTATTGGGAATTTTTACCATGCCTTAAGGAGTTAAATCTGATTTAATGATGAAACTGTCACAAAATGTTACACTGGAAAAAAATTATAATTCCATGTGTGCAGTATTATGAAATATTAACTTTTCATATTGAAAAAAACAACAACAACTAGCATGTTTAAATAGTGCCATATATGGCAATTCAATCAACACTAACTGTTTAACCATATTGGTTGCCGATAGCGCTTTTGGTCACAGTGATCCCTGTAGGAATCACTGCGACCAAAAGCACTATGGACAGTCGAAGAGTTAAGAGTAGTGCCTGGTTTACTTTGCATTTTGGAGTATATCCTGTTATTTGAAATATTTATTTTTTGTGTTTCTTTCAGTTGGTGTACAAGTCGTTCAAACAGAGCTTCACGTCCATCAAAACTAATTCTGGTTCAGTCAGTTTGCCAGAGAAAAATGTAAGTCACTTTCTTACCTGTAAGTAATAATGGAGGATAACCCCCGATTGATTGTACATTGCTTAACGTCCCGACAGCAACAAGGCTTTCTCAGGACGTGCCTGCACTGCTTGTGAAAAAAAAAAAAAACATTGAATGTATGTCGCCAGCCGGTCAAATACGTTAAATAAACCTAACACATGGGGCCTAAATAAAGCTAAGACCATTTAGCAACACACATCCAATATCAAGAGCTACAGGCAGTGCAGACAGTAGGGAGAGTTTTTAAAAGGCAAATACAGGTGAATGGACAAAGGGTAGACAGAAACACATGCCCCAGAATAGAGAGAAAAACCCACCCTGTGGGGCTGACCAGGGTGACCCTGAGAACTAAAAAATACCTAACCCCACCCAAGTCCCCCAGGGCAGACCCGGGTGGGGTAGGATAACCCCCGAATCAGAATTAAAGTCAGAGAAGGGAGGAATACAGAAAGGCAGCGCACAGTCAGTGATGAGATCAAGCGGTCAATGCGCGGACAGTGCGTAGGATTTGTTTCAGAACAGCAGTCTTTGCTCACTGAACTCATTCGATACGTGCCACATAGATACCTGGGTGTTCCCGCGTATTCATATGCATCGCATCTCAATCAAATTACACCCTGAGGCTGATTTCTTAAAAAATAGGCTTATTGTCCTATAAAGGCTACATTTACAGATTAGGAGCTCAATCAACCATGTTAGTTCAAGGGTGGTGCCAGAATAGCTTGGCGCCTCAGGCGCCAAGCTATTCTGGTACCACCCTTGAACTGTCATAGTCACATTTATTTCAGACAGGAGTTTACAGGATGAAAAGGGTTAACAGATACTGATTTCCATCAGTCCTCGCGCTGGGACCATATGGCGTTGAGGCGCGCCCCTGGGTGGTGGATAGGGGGTCCCTCGTGAGAGGGGTGCACCGAATGAAATAAGGTGCCGTGAACCAACATGGTCTAAGGGAAGGTGACCCCGACAGAAAACCCCTGGTCCTCCTAGTAAGGGGGTTGGGCGTGGGGGTAGCTTCCCCACCCTGCAAAAAAGGAAATAGCTACAAAAACGCCGACGAAAAGACTAACAGTAATTCCTTTCCTGGAGGAGGAAGGTTCTTCTACCAGAAGACTTATGACGTCCTGTGGTGAAAGCCGGAAGTCTTCGGAAGCCACAGGACCGAGCCGCCTCTCTCTATCCAGGGATACAACCATGGGCACATGGAACGTCAAGACCATGTACCAGAGCGGCAAGGCCGCCCAGATGCAGCGGAAATGCAAAAGTACAACCTTTCCCTGCTAGGTATCAGTGAAGCCAGATGGATGCAGTCTGGCCAGAAAAGGCTGTTAAGTGGGGAGATGATTCTGTATTCAGGTCATGAAGAGGAGAATGCCCCCCATACAGAAGGAGTAGCATTCATGCTGTCATCAGTGGCACAGAGAGCGCTGATGGGCTGGGAACCTCTTGGGCCAAGAATTATCACAGCAGCCTTTAGAACCAAGAAAAAGCTCAAGCTGAACGTCATCCAGTGTTATGCGCCCACTAATGACGAGGAAGAGAAACAAGAGTTCTACGACCGACTCCGGAGTGCCTTGGACAAATGTGCGGAGCGAGACATCACCATCGTCATGGGCGATTTTAATGCCAAAATAGGGGAGGACAACACTGGATACGAAGAGGTGATGGGGAGACAGGGACTAGGCTCGGAGATGAGTGAGAACGGGGAGAGGTTTGTAGACTTTTGTGCTCTAAACCGACTTGTCATTGGAGGCAGCATCTTCCCACACAGAAGAATACACAAAGCAACTTGGGTCTCACCTGACCATACAACAGAGAACCAAATAGACCATATCTGCATTAGCAAGAAATTTAGAAGATCCCTTCAAGATGTTCGAGTGAGGAGGGGAGCAGATGTCGCCTCCGACCACCATCTGCTTACCTTAAGAATGAAGCTCAAGCTAAAGAAAAGCCGCACAGAGACAACAAGAAGACAGCGCTATAATGTAGGCCTCCTGAGAGAAACTGGAGTTAGAGAAGAGTTCAAACTGGTGCTGTCCAACCGGTTTCAAGCGCTACAGGAGCTAGTAAATGAAGAGGAGGCGGTCACCACAGAGCAGCAGTGGAAGGCAGTTAGAGAGGCGCTGAACTCAACCTGCAAAGACACTGTAGGGTTCAGGAAACACCATCACAAGGACTGGCTGTCGGCACAGACCTTGAAGAAGATAGAAGTGAGGAAGCAGCTGTCAACAACAGTCGCACGAGAGCAGCCAAAGTAAGGGCACAGGGGGAATACTCGGAAGCCAACCGCGAGGTGAAGAGTAGTATCAGGGCAGACAAGAGGGCCTACACAGACAGCCTGGCAGCAGAGGCAGAAAAGGCAGCAGGCAGCGGCAACATGAAACAGCTCTACGACATTACCAGAAGATTGTCAGGCAAGTATGGCCATACAGAAAGACCAGTAAAAGACAAAGAAGGCAAGCCTATTGCAGACAGAGCAGACCGACAGATGGGCCGAGTATTTTGAAGAGTTACTGAACAGACCTAGCCCACCCGACCCCCCAGACATCCAGCCGGCAGAGACCGACCTACCCATCAGCTGTGACAGACCCAGCTGGGAAGAGATCAGAAGAGCAGTGGCATTCTTGAAGAACGGCAAAGCAGCAGGCCCAGATGGCATCCCAGCGGAGTCTCTGAAAGCAGACCTAGAGACAACAGTGGAGATGCTGTACCCACTGTTTGGAAAGATCTGGGAAGAGGAGGTGATGCCGGCTGACTGGAAGGAGGGGTACCTAATCAAGCTTCCCAAGAAAGGCGACCTCAGCAAGTGTTCCAACTACAGAGGAATCACCTTGCTGTCAGTTGACCCCCAGCTGAGAGACCAGCAAGCAGGATTCAGGAAGAACCGATCATGTACAGACCAGATCG
Organism: Semisulcospira habei; assembly: GCA_036245525.1. Classification (NCBI taxonomy): domain Eukaryota; kingdom Metazoa; phylum Mollusca; class Gastropoda; family Semisulcospiridae; genus Semisulcospira; species Semisulcospira habei. Next base: position 249,826,256 of record BTPG01000001.1, read on the forward strand.
CCACTCTCCGCATCATCGTGGAACAGTCTCTGGAGTGGAGCTCCCCACTGTACGTCAACTTTGTGGATTATGAGAAAGCATTTGACAGTGTGGACCGAGAGACTCTGTGGAAACTCCTACGACACTACGGTGTACCCACAAAGCTCGTCCGCCTGATCAAGAGCAGCTACGATGGCATGACATGTCGCGTGATCCACGAAGGGCAGTTCACCAGGGAGCTCCAGGTCAGAACCGGTGTCAGGCAGGGGTGTCTGCTGTCTCCGTTCCTCTTCCTACTGGCCATAGACTGGGTCATGAAGAGGACCACAGAGCAGAGAAGAAGCGGAATACTGTGGACACAGCTTGACGACCTCGATTTTGCAGACGACTTGGCATTACTGTCCCACACTCATAAACAAATGCAGGACAAGACCACGAGGCTTGCTGACATCTCGTCCCAAGTGGGCCTCACTATTCACAAACAGAAAACAAAGACAATGAGGCTGAACGCAACCAGGGAAGAACCAGTCTTGCTTGCTGGCACCCCGTTGGAGGAGGTGGAGTCCTTCACCTATCTCGGGAGCATCATAGACAAAAAAGGCGGCACTGATGCAGATGTCAGAGCACGAATCGGTAAAGCCAGAGCAGCCTTTCTCCAGTTGAAAAAAGTGTGGAGCTCCAGAGAGCTGTCACAACACACCAAAGTCCGGATTTTCAACTCCAATGTAAAAGCAGTTCTCTTATATGGAGCAGAGACTTGGAGATTGACAAAAACCACAGTCAACAGAGTACAGACCTTCATGAACAGTTGCCTTAGAAGAATTTTGAAAATCCACTGGCCAGAGAAGATCAGCAACGTCAGTCTCTGGGAGAGAACAGAGCAGATAACAGCAGAGAATGAAATTGGGCGAAGAAGATGGGGATGGATCGGTCACAGTCTGAGAAAGCCAGCTTCCAGTATCACTAGGCAGGCATTGTCATGGAACCCCCAGGGAAAGAGGAAAAGAGGTAGGCCGAGAAACTCCTGGCGTCGAGACCTCCAAGCAGACATCAAGAGACTGGGAACCACCTGGAGTAGAATCAAAGGAGAAGCACAGGACAGGAGTTGCTGGAGGTCTCTCGACGGCCTATACCCGGGTAGGGGTGACAGGCGTAAGTAAGTAAAGTAAGTATTTCCATCAGTCTGAAGAGACTGAATAACCCCTTCTCTGCCAGTGATGTTTAATTTCACATCTGAAATGACTCCACCCTCGGCAACATTCGCATGAAGAACAACAGGACTCATGAAGGTTTATGTCTCTTGTAGCTTGGCTTCGTTCACCTTGTCCTGGCAGTTAAGGGGTTAAACCAATCTTTACCAGCTAGAGGCACAGACTCATGAGCCCCTGCAGAAGCAGGGGCTGATGAGAACTCTGTACCTCTTATAGATTTGTTTTGCAGAAGAAGGGGCTCATGACAACTCTGTACCTCTAAAGCCCGTTGTTAATTGGACGAACCTTTGATCGGCAAACCTAGCTCGGAGAAGATCGGCGATCTTTTGGTTTGTTTCTTAACTGAGGTTGAACGAACCTGAACGAACCTAGGCGAACTTGAGCAAACTAGGTTCGACATGGTTCTCTTTCTTAATTGAAGTGCTTGGTTCGGCGTAAGTAGGTCTGCGAAGGTGTTCAACATGGCTGCCGCAATGCCGCTTCGTGATTTGGAAATTGTACTCCTTGCAGAAGGGATCCCACAAACAGCGGTGCACCTCCCACAAATCAATAAAATAAGTCTTGTTCTTCGCATGAAAGTGAAGTATGGCCGTCCGCCATGGTTGTTGGATCGGTGATTATCTTCTTATCTCCAACGCAGAAGAGGGTAAAAGTTTTGACCAATCAGAGAAAAAGATCGTCTTGGATTGCTCAACATGTCCAGCGATCTTTAGCAAACTATGGTTTGCCGAGGTTCGCGAACTACTTCGAACTAGGTTCACCGTATCTTTGGATTGCCCAATTAAGAACCAACCTGGTTCGCCCGAGATCGCGAACTCTAGATCGTCGGAGTTGGCGAACAAAATTAATGTATGGGTAGGTTCGTCCAATTAAGAACGGCCTCTATAGATTTGTTTTGGCTGGATGAATAAGTTTCAGTTTCATAGCAATACAGCACTGACAAGTATTTAATCCATTAAATCCTAAGGCTGATTTTTTTAAATGAGCTTTCTGTCCTATGAAGGCTACATTACAGATTAGGAGATAGATCAACCATTTTAGTTCAGGGTGGTGCCAGAATAGCTTGGTGCCTCAGGCACCATGCTATTCTGGCACCACCCTTGAACTATCATTGTCAAATTTATTTCAAGAAATGAGTGTATCAGGATGAAGAGAGTTAACAAAAGTTGGGTATGAAAACACTTTTTCAGAGGTTCCCTCCACACTTCTGCTGTATGCAGATAACTTTGCGTATAGGTAACTTCATAGCAACAATTTACGCCAACAAGAAAATGTGGTCCCCCAGCATGTATTATGTAAAGTTAACTGCATTAACCGATTACATCCTGAGGCTGATTTTGTAAGCAAAGAAGGCTACTTTACAGATCAGGAGATAGAGCAACTGTTTTAGTTCAAGGATGGTGCCAGAATAGCTTGGCACCTGAGGCACCAGGCTATTCTGGCACCACCCATGAACTATCAGTGAAATTTATTTTAAGCAGTGGGTGTGTCAGGATGTAAAGGGTTAAGAATCAAAGCCTGTTTGTGTGTGCAGAAGAGCATTCCTTTGACGGATTTGCCTGGACACGAACGTCTCCGGAATCAGCTGATGGATGAGTACAAGGGCCTTGCCAGGTAAACAGGAGTATTTTTTTGCAGTGAAAATCGGCATGCTCCATGTTGTAGGAAGTAATGGATTGTAGCGAAATCATCGCGACAAAAACGGCTACCCGCAGCAAAGGGTTTATACTTCCACCTTTAACCCCTTCACTGAGAAAAAGTGCACATAAACTAGCCGCAAGAGGCATAGATCCTCATGTGCCCCTGCAGGATGCCACGGGAGTACTCCGAAATAATCACAGCACTAGAATTTTAGCCCCCAGGCACTACAGCAGGAGATGGCTCAACCATAACAGTTCAAGGGTAGTGCTAGATTAGCTTTGCGCCATCAGGCATCAAGCTAATATGGTACTATTCTGAAATGTTCATCTCCTACAACTGGTTCCATATTGTCTTTGATATTGACACCTCTAAAATTACAAGATTTGGGGTTAAATGGGTTTGGTTTGACCAAGTGGTGGGAACCCTGATTCCTTTTAACATTTTTTCTGTTTTCTATTTTTCAGAGGTGTCATATTTGTTGTGGACGGTGGAACCATACAGAAGGAGATCAAGGAGGTCGCAGAGTAAGTGCATGTATATATGTCGTAGCTTTGAATGTCCACTGACCTCCGCCTGCTGAGGAACACAGATGACAGTAAGAGGCATAGATCCTCATGAGCCCCCGCATCCTGCGGGGGCTTATGAGGATCTATACCTCTTGCTGAGACCAAATCTGAATCCATTTCCGTAGGATAGTTGTCGCTTTTGATCATTGAATGAACAATGATTTCAGAAACACAGCATGCATCCAGTGGCTTGGAAGGGGTTAACCCCACCTGCTGTTTCTGTTACAATGCTCATGTGCATGAAGTCAGTAGACAGTACACATGGATGCATGTGCAAGGGGGGTTAAAATTAATTTTCACAATTTATTTTCCATGACAGGTACTTGTACACAATCCTGACTGACCGTGTGATATCCCAGAATGCCCCGCCTCTGCTGATAGCGTGCAACAAACAGGACCTGACCCTGAGTAAGGGTGCCAGCGTTATCAAGAACATGTTGGAGAAGGAAATGTAGGTTTATCTACCTTTACATTTCAGTGCAGACAGCTCACAATTGTTCATGAACTAGAAGGTGTGCTTACCAGTGCACAGCAAAATAACACACATGCTAGGATGTGCCCCTCTAGTAGCTGTTTGGCTTGTGGTCGCACCTTTTATCATGGTGATTCTAATAATAATAATATTACCAGTACTATTTAGGCGTTTTTCTCAATTTTTGGGCCAATCGACTCAAAGCGCCGCGAACTGAAACCCAACGCGCGCACTCACGTGACGGACACAAATTTACTCCGAAGACAAACACAGTACAAGACAGACGAAGGGTCAGCTCAGCTACTGAAGTTACAGAAATTTTTGATCACTTGTTTTTTAAATTTATAAAGTGGCCTGAAACCGGAACCAAAGTGTGGGGGGTGGGGGTGGGTGGGAGGGAGATGGAAGAACTGGAGTACCCGGAGAAAGAATCCCCGACGGTCCGCCTGAATTAACGGTGACATTTACCAGAGGAGAAAAGTCCGACACTGGAACCCGTTTTCGAACTTCGCACCTTTGGCATTGGTGCCAGGCGCCTTAACCACTGCGCCACGGACCGCCCCAGAATCACCATGACACAAAGCGCCACTAACAGCTAGAGAGTTCTGGAGAGTCTAAATGCATCACAACCTGGGCTCTCCCCAATCCCCCCCTCCCCTCCATTCCCCCCCCCCTCCTATTAGGGAGAGTCCAAAATAAGGAGGGGAGACAGGCAACAGGCAGTGGACTGAAGTGAGCACTTGTTTCATAATGTAGAACATTTTGCTTGGCTATGAGCATGGGACCATCCACCAGTCTAACCACCGTTACATGCATGCACACAAGTTCTTGTTGATCTTTTGAATTCATTTCTCAAATCGTCGGGACTGAAAAAAATTGCATGATCCAACTGCAAGGGCTTATATACTCGTGAGCCCCTACTGCATGGGCGTTCATGAGTATCTGTGCCTCTTGTGCACAACTAGAATTTTCATGGCAAATTTATCTCTTGATGGAAGGATGTCGGGGCCAAGACCATTCACTGGTCATTTATGCTTCTCGCTTTTTCTCTTAGGAACACTCTGCGTGTGACCCGCTCAGCGGCTCTGCAAGGCCTGGACAGTGCAGCCAATAACAATACCTACCTTGGCAAGAGGAACAAGGACTTTGAATTCTCCGACCTCAAGCCCCTTCAGATCGAGTTTGTGGAATGTAGCGCTAGGGGGAAAAAAGAGGACTCCAATGGCGACTTGAAGGCTGTTTTAGACTGGATGACTAAGATTGCTTAGCCAATTTAACCATGACATATTACAGTACATCAAGAGGTCGATCAACCATGATAGATCAAGATGATGCCTGAATAGCTTGGCACCTGGAGCTGCCAAGATATTCAGGCACCACCCTTGGACTATCATGGTCGACCTGTCTCATAAACTGTTTTCAGAGAAGTACTTGAAAGTTTGAAACTGTCGAAATTCTGGTTCAATGAATTAAACTGTCAGTCGGCATACATAAGGCACGTGCAGTCTCATCGTGTCATTTGAATCTTAGCTGTCAGCGCAAAAGCATAGCACTGCCTGCTATGTGCCTGCATACAAAGTATAGTGTAACATCCTGAGCAAGGGGTATAGATCCTCATGAGCACTGCATGCTTGTGGGTTCTCATGAGAATCTGTACTGCTTGCAAGTGAAAGATAATTATTCTACGCCCCTTTCTAGATTGTTGTTCATTGCTATTCACAAGGGTTGATGTAATATGTCTCTTGCAAAGACTGTTGTAAAATTGTAGAGAACTGTATTAACCCATATCATACTGAGGCTAAAAGCTTCAAATTTGTACAGTGCCATATGCAAGCTACATTATAGTACTTACAGATAAGGATATAGACCAATGGCTTTAGTTCAAGGGTGGTGCCAGAATAGCTTGGCGCCATGCTATTCTGGCACTACCCTTGAACAATTATAGTCAAACTTATTTCACACACTGGTGTATTCTGAATGATAAGGGTTAACCCATCCTGAGGCTGACTTTTTCAAAGTTGCTTATTGTCCTATGAAGGCAATATTACAGATTAAGAGATAGATAAAACATTTTAGTTCAAGGGCTGTGCCAGAATAGCTTGGCACCTAAGGCACCAAGCTATTTTGGCACACCCCTTGAACTGTTATAGTCAAATTTATTTCAAGCAATAGTGTATCAAGAAGAAACAGGTTAATGTCTGTAGGTGACTTGAAATCGTGCAGTGACTGAATGTTGAAAATACATGCACATTTTGCTATTTGCAATGACAGCTTTTCATAGGGTCATGTTAGCGTTGTGGGCTTCACGCAGTTGAGTATCCCTGTCATGCGAACACGGTTGCTGCCCATGCAGTGAGGATTGAAAATACATTCTACTATTAGTAGAGTCAGCTTTTCAAAGGATCATGTGAGCATCATACGCTTATCGCATGGGTATGGTTAGTTCCCTTGTCATAATTCGACTGGTTGTCGCCCGCAGTAGGAAATTGATATGTTCAGTGTAACTGAAAAACCTCGTATTTGACACACATTTTCCAGTTACACTGACAGAATGGCATATTATCAAGTGTCCATTACGAACATGAAGGCACGAATCAGACAGAATACCCACAAGAACATCACAACCAAGCCTAGCTGAAAGATACATGTATTAAAGGTCAAACGCATATGCATTTAATTTCAATGGTCGATATCAGTACTTTGTAAGTAAATTTAACCCCCTTGTGCCTCTGGTACTGTAAGTGTTACTGGTGGCTGCCTGCACAAGGGGTTAAACCATTAAATCCTGAGGATGATTTTTGTTAAAGTTGCTTTTTGTCCTATGAAGGCTACATGACAGATTAGGAGATGGATCAACCATTTTAGTTCAAGTGTGGTACCAGAATAGCTTGGCACCTGAGGCGCCAAGCTATTCTGGCACCACTTGAACTATCATTATCACTTTTTTTTCAGGCCAGACTGTATCAGCATGAAAAGGTTTAATGGATGTGTATAACATGAACACACTGAATTAATTGTATTTAAATAAGTTACTAATACACATTTTCAATCATTTCTATTTGCATATTTTCTCTCTTTTTCTTCGCACTTTAAAATGCTCTCATGTCTTTTTTGGAGTCAGGGATAAAATAATGTTTAATGTTATTGTCAGTGTGTTTGTTATTTCTTTATATTTTGTGTATGGTCCAGTTGTCGCATGAAGGTTGCTGTTGTTTCTATAAATGTGCATGTTGCCTCGCTCAATGCTTTGTTATTTGCTCGCATCCTCATTTTGCGTCTACTGTTGACGAAACTGTTTTGTGTGCATGTGTGTGTGTGCATGTGTATGCAAGTTAGTTAGTTAGTTATTTGGGTTTAACGCCAAGCAGGCAACTAAGGCCATCTCACGGTGGACGTGAATGCAAGCTTCGGTACGGGCATGTGTTTTGTGTGTGTGTGTTTGGGCGTGACGTGTTTGGGTGTAGTGTGTGTTTGTGTGTGGACGGGGAGGGGGGGGGGGGGGGGGGGAGGGGGGGGAGAGGGGGGGGGGGGGGGGGGGGCGGATGTTTGGGTGTGGCATTTGTGTGTGTGTGTGAGTGAGAGAGGATATTAACACATTAAATCCTAAAGCTGAATTTTTTTCAGATTTTCATATTGTCACATGAAGGCTACATTACAGATTTGGAGATATATCAACTATTTTAGTGCAAGAGTGGTGCCAGAATAGCTTGGCAACACCCTTGAACTGTCATCGTCAAATTTATTTCAGGCAATCATGTATCAGGATCAAAAGGGTTAAATTTGAGTCGAATTTTGTCTCTCTTGTCACCTCAACAGCATCTAGCAGAAAACATCTGATTTTCTTTGGAAAGTCCACTTTAGTGTACAGTAGGCCAAGCAAGCTGTTGTTTCCTTTTTTTGAAGGTAGTGGCTATTAACCTGTTACAAGCTAAGGCTGATTTTTTTTTTAATTGGCTTGTTCTCTAAAGGCTACATCAGTTACAGATTGGAGGTACGGATCAACCATTGCAGTTTCAAGCTATTCTGGCACCACCCTTGAACTATTATAGTCAAACTTATTTCAAGCAATAGTGTCAGGATAAGAAGGGTTAATTTGGGCGGACGTGTTCAAGCAGTCTAGGTTATTTGGACGGCACTCGCAAACGGAAACTACTCTGCGGGTATGTTGCATCACACGGCACTTGATTGTGCACAGCGGTTAGTGAAGCTGAAGTGGTCACTATCAGGGGCGGATCAGTTACCTCGGAGGGGGGGGGGGGGGGTCTAACATTTTGTTTGGTGGCATAGTGCCAATAACCGACGTGATTACTCGACCCGAATCAAAATGTCCTAGGCTAATGCCTCAGACATTTTGATTCTTGTCTCGTACTGAATAACATCTGCCGTTTATCTGCACTATATCAAGCAAAATGTGGCTCAATATAATATATTAGGTGTCTAAGCATCGTACTTTCTTAAAAATGCAAAAAATACACCATTTTTGTATTCAAATTCACGGACATATTCGAAGGCACATATTTCAGAAGCCAGTCAACATTAAATTCTGATTTCTTTTCTTGTTTTGTTTTGCATGTACACTTCCTTTAGCATATAAGCTTACTTCTGAGTGGTGTATTGGTTTGGTGCCAGTTGCTTGAAAAAAAAAAGAAGTCGGTGGACTAGTAAAAGTATGCGTTTGCAGTGGTCTACGGCTGAACTAGACTGACCTGAAAGCCCACTACCGCGCCGGTAACAGTTCAAAGATATACTTCTGTCACAGATTGGGTACAAAACGCTACATCAGGTCTAGTTTTGGTTCATTTAGACACAGAACAATCCAGTTGAGCACACGTCGTCTCAAGTTAATATCAAATAACCTGACAATGACTCAACTCAAATACAAGGTATCAGTACGATAAACAAAAATAGATTAACATGTAAGGGCTACGCAGAAAAAGTGCGATTACGCGTGTGCTTTTGCTGCGTGTCCCAACTGCTGTTAAAGTTCATTAGGTGTGTCGACAAGGCACAACTACAAACACAAATGGTGCTGAAATGTGTCTTAGTCAAATTTACGCGTAACGGTACAAATTTACGCGAGATCGCTTCCCTCCCCCTGCGCCGACACTGCTTAAACTGATACCCATTTTTTATATTTTTTTATCCCTTTCCGCGAACGAAAGCCGTGTCGAAATGGCGGTGCAACTACCACTATCCCTTAGTCGGTCCGGTGCAACTGTATGAACCTATGTGAACTCGTGCGGCCCTATATACGCGCAGTGCAAAGATTCAAAATACATAATGAACTTTATGTGAACTCGTGCCCTATATACGCGCAGCGGCAGAGATTCAAAATACATATGAACTTTATGTGAACTCGTGCCCTATATACGCGCAGTGCAGAGATTCCAAATACATATGAACTTTACGCGATTTCATTCATTTTCTTCATTTTAAGGTCCCGCTGGCACAAAAGTGATCGGGGACCAACTTTACGCGAACGCGGCGTGCCCTATATATACTTACGATACGCGTACAGCGAAACCTGTGATCGCGGCCTGCCCACAGCTAGCCCATCAAGTTAGGCGCAAAGCAGGCACTTACAGGCGATGGACTCGATCGACCATGCTAATTCAACGGGTAATGACAGATTAGCTTGGCGCCCTCGGGCGCCAAGCTAATCTGGCATTACCCTTGAATTATCAGGGTCGATCAATCCAGTCCTGCATTCGGTACATAGTCGTTAGGTGACCGCACCTCCACAATTTGGGAAACCGCAGTGTGGCCGCCGTGGGTCCGCATACATTCAATGTTCTGTTTATTTTTTATTTTTTCACAAGCAGTGCAGGCACGTCCTGAGAAAGCCTTGTTGCTGTCGGGATGTACAATCAATCAAACCCTTCCTCATTCTGTATTCCTACGCAACCCCACCCGGGTCTGCCCTGGGGGACTTGGGTGGGGTTAGGTATTTTTTAGTTCCCAGGGTCACCCTGGTCAGCCCCACAGGGTGGGTTTTTCTCTCTATTCTGGGGCATGTGTTTCTGTCTACCCTTTGTCCATTCACCTGTGTTTGCCTTTTTAAAACTCTCCCTACTGTCTGCACTGCCTGTAGCTCTTGATATTGGATGTGTGTTGCTAAATGGTCTTAGCTTTATTTAGGCCCCATGTGTTAGGTTTATTTAATGTATTTGACCGGCTGGCGACATACATTCAATGTTCTGTTTTTTTCACAAGCAGTGCAGGCACGTCCTGAGAAAGCCTTGTTGCTGTCGGGACGCTAAGCAATGTACAATCAATCAATGTATTCCTACGCGATGTCCTGAATATTCATTCACATCTATACATCAACTAACTTCAATAACTATATAACATATACTAAACATGCATTTCACATCCAGTCCATACATCCAATCTAACCTAACACCCGTATCACAACATTAATATAATTAATTTGTGAACGGACTATTTCTTTTCCCACCCACCCGGGTCTGCCCTGGGGGACTTGGGTGGGGTTAGGTATTTTTTAGTTCCCAGGGTCACGCTGGTCAGCCCCACAGGGTGGGTTTTTCTCTCTATTCTGGGGCATGTGTTTCTGTCTACCCGAGGTCCATTCACCTGTATTTGCCTTTTTTAAACTCTCCCTACTGTCTGCACTGCCTGTAGCTCTTGATATTGGATGTGTGTTGCTAAATGGTCTTAGCTTTATTTAGGCCCCATGTGTTAGGTTTATTTAATGTGTTTGACCGGCTGGCGACATACATTCAATGTTCTGTTTAGTTGGTTGTTTTTTTTTCACAAGCAGTGCAGGCACGTCCTGAGAAAGCCTTGTTGCTGTCGGGACGTTAAGCAATGTACAATCAATCAAAACGACTCATAGAGGCAACACTAGCCAGCAAGACTGATATAGATTTCCCCCCCCCCCCCCCAAAAAAAAAAAAAAAAAAAAATGCTATTCACAACTTCAGACAGATCCGCGGCCAATTGTCCCATCACAATTGGAATTACAAAATGTCATCTTACCTTGATAACATGAAGAACTTTTTCATATTTTTTTTCAACCACGTACTGGTTGATTTCATCACGCAAAGTTCGGCGGCCGCGGCGGCGTCCATCTTGAGTCGATTCAGTTAGCGCGCGAATTGTTGAAGTCCCCGCGGGACAGTAGTTGCAGTGGACACTGAGTAGTGGTGGAAATTTAAACGATAAACCGGCACGGATTGGCTAAAGCGTTACATGTCTCGCGATTGGCTAAAGGTCTCATCTGATTTTCATCGAAAATGTGTTGGGACGGAACACACTGATTCAGTTGTCAGCACTACCCTTGAGCACGGATCTGGTAGTTCAAAGTAGTGCCTGATTAGCATGGAACCGGTGACTCTACCTTGGAAAGTGGTTCCAATGCACTTGTCCCAAAAAATAAACTCTTATTTTCTCTGCGTTTTGTTATGAACACTTGACAGCGTGTAAGACACGCAACATATTTTCGAAAATCTTTAACCCATTTAGCCCCGAGTCCCTACCGCAGGAGATGGATTGACCATGATAATTCAAGTGTAGTGCCAGATGGTCAATCCATCTCCTGCAACTGGTACATAGTCGTTAGGCAACACCTCCAAACTTTGAGAAATGGGACCTTGGGGCTAAAAGGGTTAGGCTGTGTTTCCAAATCGCTATGCGACAGCGGACGGTGAGGTAGGCAACAGGGCAAAAAAGTAGCTGGGCAGCAGGCGGAGAATTGCTTTTTGTTTCATACAGCGGCGCGACAGGGACATGACGCCCCTATTTAACCTGTTATTTGCGGTCGCTTAACCCTTTTAGCCCCAATTTGGAGGTGTTGCCTAATGACTATGTACACATTGCAGGAGATGGATTGACCATGATAATTCAAGGGTAATGAAAACACATACATTATTGGTAGTCTCGCGAAACTTGGGCTTCACACGGGCAAATCATGCTACGTCACACTGTCTCATAGACTGGGAATCCCCGGCAGAACATGTATATTCAATGGTGTCACCTATCCGCCACAGAAGCGGCCGTCTTCATAAACCGGATTTTTTTCTAAACATTAAAGGGAGGAAGGAAAACAATTAAACCCAAATAACTAATTGTTTTCCTTCCTCCCTTTAATGTTTAGAAAAAATCCGGTTTATGAAGACGGCCGCTTCTGTGGCGGATAGGTGACACCATTGAATATACATGTTCTGCCGGGGATTCCCAGTCTATGAGACAGTGTGACGTAGCATGATTTGCCCGGGAAGCCTGTGTGAGCCCAGTTTCGCGAGTAAAAGCTAATCTTGGCTTGTGTACAAAATGATTCAAGCTGCAATGAATGTCTAAGCCGGGTACGGAGACGTGTTTTCTTTAGTTCGGGGAGCGTTTGCCAGTTCTTACCATCTGCTCGAGACGAAGATTCTCATGTGAACCCTTTGCAATCTTACACGGGCACTGAATGCGTCCTAGAAATCTACAGTTCTTACCAGTGTAGATCGATCTCGGTCTAGTTTGGGAGAGTCCCTCAGCCAGTTCGTACAGTCTGCAAGAGGCATAGATTCTCATGCGCCCCTGCAGAGCAGGGCCGGCCGTATCAGAAACTATGCATCTTGCAGTCATGAGGGCCTATAAAAATTTGTTTCTTACTGATAGAGATCAGTCTATTGGCATATTTCTGTCTCTGACGGCATATATGTCGGCATGATTTTTGCCTTTTGACTGGTGACCGGCGCTTTCCGATTAAAGAAGAGTTGGAACCAGCCTGTTAGCGTGTGGCATAGATTATCATGATTTCCTGCAGCTGCAAGGGCTGATGATAATCCATGCCCCCTTTCAGATGGAACGGACGAAGAAAAGAAAGTTTGGGATGCAGCTTCGTTTCGGGTCCGATGCGACATATGCACGCAGCCGTCGCTAGGAACGCTATCGCTTCCTGCTTTGTGTCGGGTGGGCCAAAAACATCGACTCATATTTAGGCGAAACGAAAACAGAGTTATTTGGGTAACCCACGATCGCGCACGGATCAAGCGTCTAGGTGTAAGGACGGACGGTGTGTTGGGACCCTCACGTCTGTAATCTTAGTTCACTCAGCCGTGCCGCGCCAAACATATACACCGTACTACCTTTTGCCAGCACTTTTTACCCACGTTTAGCTTGCAAAGCCAAATAGCTGTCCATGGCGCGTCGCAATAATAGATGAAAGGCTCGGTCGGCCATGATAGTTTAAGGGTGGTGCCAGAATAACGTGGTGCCTTTAGGCGCCAAGTTATTATGGCATCACCCTTGAACTGTCAAGGTTGATCTGTTCACAAAATTATTTTTTATGTAATTTGTACAACTTTTCTCCTAAATTTTGATATATCAGCGACATGAGCGCCCAGTTTGTCAGTGAAACGGGCGAATGACGTGTATATAATATACAGATGATCAAGATGGGGTATGGTCATATTTGTGCATCTCTTTCAGTCTCTCTTTCAGTCTCTCTCTCTCTGTCTCTCTGTCTCTCTGTCTCTCTGTCTGTCTGTCTGTCTGTTCTGGGCCACTCGCGTTCTTCGGTCGGCAATATTCCTCGACACTGCACACAACTGGGTCTCATGGGCGGGTACACAGACAATTTCCCGACGAACAGCGGTATATATAATTAAATAACGCCGCACGCAGCAAACTGGCGATTACGCACAAACGCACTTTATCTCTCAACCGGGTTTGTTGTTGTTGTTTGTTTTTGTGTGTGGAAAGGGGGGGGGGGGGGCGGCTCGCATGTGAAGCCAAAGTGCGTCTATGTTCTGGGCCAGTGGTCGTCGTCGTAGTCCATCGTTCGTGGTGACGTTGTGATTTTCTCAGACTATACCACAGTCTTCAAACGTGGCCGAAGGATGATACTTTGTTGCAAAACCTTTCTAAACATACTAATTTCAGTGACCTCTCACAAAGGTCAATGTCACGGGGGATCAGGGAATAGGTCCAAATTCGCTATGTTTTGACGTAATTTTTTTTTTTCTCAACTACTATTGACAACTTCAAACCCAAACTTGGTAGAAAGATACCTAAAGACCTTTCTGTGCATACTAATTTGGTTGATCTCTCGAAAAGATAAAGCCCCCACCCTGGTCTGCCCTGGGGGACTTGGGTGGGGTTAGGTATTTTTTAGTTCCCAGGGTCACCCTGGTCAGCCCCACAGGGTGGGTTTTTCTCTCTATTCTGGGGCATGTGTTTCTGTCTACCCTTGGTCCATGCACCTGTATTTGCCTTTTTAAAACTCTCCCTACTGTCTGTACTGCCTGTAGCTCTTGATATTGGATGTGTGTTGCTAAATGGTCTTGGCTTTATTTAGGCCCCATGTGTTAGGTTTATTTAATGTATTTGACCGGCTGGCGACATACATTCAATGTTCTGTTTTTTTTTTTTTTCACAAGCAGTGCAGGCACGTCCTGAGAAAGCCTTGTTGCTGTCGGGACGTTAAGCAATGTACAATCAATCAATCAATCGAAAAGATAAAGGGTCACAAGAGCTCAGGAAATAGTTTTTTTTTTAAAAGCAATATTTGAACAAGATTTTTTTGTTTGTTTTTTTTTCTCAAATACTATTCACTTCAAACCCAAACTAGCCACAGAGATACCTGATGGTAAGACCTGTTTATGCGTACTAATTTGGATGAGCCCTCAGAAAGGTCAGGAGGTCGGCAAATGTGTGTAAAATGCCAATTTTTGCGAGAATTGTATATTAACAGTTTTTCAAGCTTTTCAATTAAATTTGGCACAAAGTAGCTGATGATGATAAGACCTTCCTTTGTATACTAATTTATTCGTCTCATCGCAAATGGCCCCCACCCGGGTCTGCCCTGGGGGACTTGGGTGGGGTTAGGTATTTTTTAGTTCCCAGGGTCACCCTGGTCAGCCCCACAGGGTGGGTTTTTCTCTCTATTCTGGGGCATGTGTTTCTGTCTACCCTTTGTCCATTCACCTGTATTTGCCTTTTTAAAACTCTCCCTACTGTCTGCACTGCCTGTAGCTCTTGATATTGGATGTGTGTTGCTAAATGGTCTTAACTTTATTTAGGCCCCATGTGTTAGGTTTATTTAATGTATTTGACCGGCTGGCGACATACATTCAATGTTCTGTTTTTTTTTTTTTTTCACAAGCAGTGCAGGCACGTCCTGAGAAAGCCTTGTTGCTGTCGGGACGTTAAGCAATGTACAATCAATCTCATAGCAAATGTCAAGGGCCGGTCACGGGGTTTTGACAGATGTGTGAAAACGTATTGCATTTTGAGAAATCATGGATTTTGCTGGTGCAGAAGACATCCTTTTACTTATTGTCAAAATGGTCACACATGTAGATCGGTCATATACGTGAGCCATAAGGGCTTTGCCTTTCTTGTTCTGGACATAATTTGATATAACACAATTTAACCAAGAAGAAGTGGGCTTCTCGGCTTTACAGAAATGACTTAATAGGGCTGCATAATTATACACACGTATCCTGGTCTGAGATTGTGGACTTGATGGCTGATAGCCGTCCTAGGGCTATATGCTTCGCTCAATCCAGACCAAAAAGGTGACTGCCAAGCGTGTAATATGCAAAAAAGTACCCAACGGAGAAAGAAACACGCTTAGAAAAGACGGGTACAACACAATTTATTAAAATTGTTAAAAATTAAAAAATTAAAATCGCTGCAGCGGAGCACCTTGCTTATTGGCTTGTGCAGATTTTTTTTTTTTTCTCGGTGTCTTGTGCATGTCAGTTTTAATCTCGCTCGTGCAACTGAAGCCAGGTGTGTCCAGGAGTGTAGGCAGTCACGTGACGCACCCGCTGGACCACCTGGGTCTTGTCGCATGCCAGCCTCGTGCCAGCAGATGCCATGTGTCACGTGGCGCGCGCGCTGGCCGCCGTTTGGCCTAGGTAAGTATACAGCGGCATGTCATCGAGTGTGTCGGCATCAGGTTTTCTATCTTGCAGCGAACGACTCTCATCTACTCGTGCTTCAGAGCCTCACGCCGTCTGGCCCGTGTGTACATGGCAAAGGTGGTTGCGGCGAGCCGCCACATCTTCAAGAGGATCTTTACAAATTCACCCATCTGCTCGGGGCGTGTAGTCTTTGGCCAGAATCCTCGAGAGCCCTATAGAGGCAGGGTATGCTCAAGATGCTGTTTGTGCTGGTCCGTCATTTTGCGGCTTGTATGCTAGTCTCTGAGTCTGGACCTTACGGCTTGCAGCCGTAAGGTCCAAAATCAGAGACCAGCAGGCGATATTTAGCTCGTCCGTCTAAACCCACAACCCCTAATCTCGCACTCCAACCTTTTACTTGGCATGGCGGGGCTATATTGAACTGAACTTTATTTCACAAGGGTAGAGATTTAGGCTTGAACATCTCTTACAATTTGTGTTTGTTAATGAATGAAATATATGAGATAAATAACATTAAGATTATATATTATAAAGGTAAAACCCGTATTTTTACGTTGTCGGTGATGCAACCGTTTTCGCCCCACCCGGGTCTGCCCTGGGGGACTTGGGTGGGGTTAGGTACTTTTTAGTTCCCAGGGTCACCCTGGTCAGCCCCACAGGGTGAGTTTTTCTCTCTATTCTGGGGCATGTGTTTCTGTCTACCCTTGGTCCATTCACCTGTACCCCCCACCCGGGTCTGCCCTGGGGGACTTGGGTGGGGTTAGGTACTTTTTAGTTCCCAGGGTCACCCTGGTCAGCCCCACAGGGTGAGTTTTTCTCTCTATTCTGGGGCATGTGTTTCTGTCTACCCTTGGTCCATTCACCTGTATTTGCCTTTTTAAAACTCTCCCTACTGTCTGCACTGCCTGTAGTTCTTGATATTGGATGTGTGTTGCTAAATGGTCTTAGCTTTATTTAGGCCCCATGTGTTAGGTTTATTTAATGTATTTGACCGGCTGGCGACATACATTCAATGTTCTGTTTATTTTTTTTTTCACAAGCAGTGCAGGCACGTCCTGAGAAAGCCTTGTTGCTGTCGGGACGTTAAGCAATGTACAATCAATCAAACCATTCACCTGTATTTGCCTTTTTAAAACTCTTCCTACTGTCTGCACTGCCTGTAGCTCTTGATATTGGATGTGTGTTGCTAAATGGTCTTAGCTTTATTAGGCCCCATGTGTTAGGTTTATTTAATGTATTTGACCGGCTGGCGACATACATTCAATGTTCTGTTTATTTTTTTTTTTCACAAGCAGTGCAGGCACGTCCTGAGAAAGCCTTGTTGCTGTCGGGACGTTAAGCAATGTACAATGTACAATGTATGCAACTGTTTTCAATTATGGATTGAGACGAGAAGATGCAGGCTATGACTTCATGTCGTTTTTCTAAAGCCGAGGTGAAGGAACCCGCATTCTATAGGGTACACTGTTATACAGCAGTCATGATCTCCATCTGGCGGCAGGAGAAGTTCACGTCATATAGATGGGTCCAAGAGCTGTCCTGATCATCTTGTGTTCTGTTTGCGTGCTGCAGGTTTGTGGCCATTGAGATACGGACGTTCATCACTGACGCGTGCACGCACGATCATCAGACTGTCGCATTCGCGCCATGCAAAACATAACGGTAACAGTAGATAAATCATGAACCCGCAGACTACGAGACTAATCGGGAAGACGATCGCTGAGGTCTGGCAGACATGTATTCAAGGCAGTAGTTCCGAATTCACACACGCGGCATACACACACACACTTGCACTCGTCAGTATTCCCTCCGCCATAAATTATTCTCTCACTCTTGCCAACTTCTATCTCGGATCATTCTCTCTCGGTTGATCTATATCTCAGGGCTATGACAGCATTATGTAGTAGTAGTATTACAAAACTAAATGTCATAGCCTGAGGTACATTGATATTATTACCGTTACGTTTGTGTGGGGTTTTTAGTGTTTCCGTTGACTCGAATGATGTTGCATTTCGTTTGCTCGTCAGTATAGTAGGTACACATAAGAGAGTGTTTCATGAGTGGTTAGTATTTGAAGATGCTAAACGTGTATGCTGTACGGCATATTGGTATTTGAAGATACTACGCGTGTATGTTGTTCCGCATATTGGTATTTGAAGATACTAAACGTGTTTATGGTACGGCATGTTGGTATTTGAAGATACTAACCGTGTATGTGGTACGGCATATTGGTATTTGAATATACTTAACCGTATATGTGGTAAGGCATATTGGTATTTGAAGATACTAAACCTAAAAACGTGTATGTTCAGCACGCATATTGGTATTTGAAGATACTAAACGTGTTTGCGGTACGGCATGTTGGTATTTGAAGATACTAAGCGTGTATGTTGTACGGCATATTGGTATTTTAAGATACTAAACGTGTATGTGGTACGGCATATTGGTATTTGAAGATACTAAGCGTGTATGTTGTACGCTCAATATGACTGGACATAGAAGTAACGACTGTAACTTATTTAGTAAACGTCATGAATTAGTCGTGACTGAGCTACTGAGGAAATACTAAAGTGCGTAATGAAGGGTTAGACTGTACAGCAATACGTCAGTAATTTATCGAACATTCGTCACAGTCTAGGCACTAAGCAGCATCAGTATAAAGATGTGCGTTGTACAAGACACCTTACCACGTGTGCTGGTATCATAAGCTGGTCAGTGTCGTCAAGACTAAGCTGCCAGTCTTCAGTGCTGAGTTTTCCAATACGGAACAGTATGTAAAGCCTAGAGTCGGGCAGAGCTGGCATCACATCCAGTGTGCTGCTTGTCAAAATATGGCTCTGTACAGCGATCCCGTAATCTTGTGTGCAAATACCTTTATTGGGTGAATGCACTGTACAGCGATCCCGTAATCCTATGTGCAAATACCATTATTGGGTGTATACACTGTACAATGATCCCGTAACCTTATGTGCAAATACCATTATTGGGTGTATATATATATATACTGTACACTATTGACTAATTCATCAAAGTTTAGCACCGACTACGACATGACTCTCATTTCAGTCACATTGAAAAGCCTTGCAGTATTGAGCAGAATCAAACCTGTAATAATCGGTGACACACGAATCATCGTAATAATCTTGATAATAAAAATACTGCAAATCAACGGAGAATATGAGTATTGTTTAGGCATCTCGGTGGTCAACGGGTAAGAAGAGTCGCAAACCTGTCAAAGTCGTTGATGTGGAGTCGTCCGTCCCACACGTGTACAGATATCTGCGCCGTCTGATGCCCGCCTGCATCGCCCCTGTATCCGCCACACGCCAGCAGGTTCAGCAAGGGAGGTCCTGTGTCACCGCAGTACGTGCACACGTAGCCAGAGAAACGGTCCGTAGTGACGTAGATGGAGCCGTCTGAGGTCAGCTGGAACGTTGCTGTGTCTTCCCATAACACGTCTGTGTTGTCAGTATCCCCAGCAACCTGCTCCTCCAAGGTGACCTGAGGGGTTTGGCCAGAAGTGCTGGGCGGTGCTCTTCTGTGTTTGGACGATGTCACGGACTGTCGGAAAGATGGTGGTTTAATTGTTTGTGATGTGGGTGTAGGTTACATAATATAGTTAACAGGGGGATCTCCACTCACACTCTCATACTCTCATCATTATAGCCATCAACATCACATTCAATACATCTCTCTCACTCTGGACCCCACCCGGGTCTGCCCCAGCCCCACCCGGGTCTGCCCTGGGGGACTTGGGTGGGGTTAGGTATTTTTTAGTTCCCAGGGTCACCCTGGTCAGCCCCACAGGGTGGGTTTTTCTCTCTATTCTGGGGCATGTGTTTCTGTCTACCCTTTGTCCATTCACCTGTATTTGCCTTTTTAAAACTCTCCCTACTGTCTGCACTGCCTGTAGCTCTTGATATTGGATGTGTGTTGCTAAATGGTCTTAGCTTTATTTATGCCCCATGTTGTAGGTTTATTTAATGTATTTGACCGGCTGGCGACATACATTCAATTTTCTGTTTAGTTTTTTTTCACAAGCAGTGCAGACACGTCCTGAGAAAGCCTTGTTGCTGTCGGGACGTTAAGCAATGTACAATCAATCAAACCGGGTCTGCCCTGGGGGACTTGGGTGGGGTTAGGTATTTTTTAGTTCCCAGGGTCACCCTGGTCAGCCCCACAGGGTGGGTTTTTCTCTCTATTCTGGGGCATGTGTTTGTCTACCCTTTGTCCATTCACCCCACCCGGGTCTGCCCTGGGGGACTTGGGTGGGGTTGGGTATTTTTTAGTTCCCAGGGTCACCCTGGTCAGCCCCACAGGGTGGGTTTTTTTTTCTCTATTCTGGGGCATGTGTTTCTGTCTACCCTTTGTCCATTCACCTGTATTTGCCTTTTTAAAACTCTCCCTACTGTCTGCACTGCCTGTAGCTCTTGATATTGGATGTGTGTTGCTAAATGGTCTTAGCTTTATTTAGGCCCCATGTGTTAGGTTTATTTAATGTATTTGACCGGCTGGCGACATACATTCAATGTTCTGTTTTTTTTTTTTTTTTTCACAAGCAGTGCAGGCACGTCCTGAGAAAGCCTTGTTGCTGTCGGGACGTTAAGCAATGTACAATCAATCAATCAAACCTTTGTCTATTCACCTGTATTTGCCTTTTTAAAACTCTCCCTACTGTCTGCACTGCCTGTAGCTCTTGATATTGGATGTGTGTTGCTAAATGGTCTTAGCTTTATTTAGGCCCCATGTGTTAGGTTTATTTAATGTATTTGACCGGCTGGCGACATACATTCAATGTTCTGTTGTTTTTTTTTTTCACAAGCAGTGCAGGCACGTCCTGAGAAAGCCTTGTTGCTGTCGGGACGTTAAGCAATGTACAATCAATCAATCTGGACCCCACCCGGGTCTGCCCTGGGGGACTTGGGTGGGGTTAGGTATTTTTTAGTTCCCAGGGTCACCCTGGTCAGCCCCACAGGGTGGGTTTTTCTCTCTATTCTGGGGCATGTGTTTCTGTCTACCCTTTGCCCATTCACCTGTATTTGCCTTTTAAAAACTCTCCCTACTGTCTGCACTGCCTGTAGCTCTTGATATTGGATGTGTGTTGCTAAATGGTCTTAGCTTTATTTAGCCCCATGTGTTAGGTTTATTTAACGTATTTGACCGGCTGGCAACATACATTCAATGTTCTGTTTATTTTTTTTTTCACAAGCAGTGCAGGCACGTCCTGAGAAAGCCTTGTTGCTGTCGGGACGTTAAGCAATGTACAATCAATCAATCATTCACCTGTATTTGCCTTTTTAAAACTCTCCCTACTGTCTGCACTGCCTGTAGCTCTTGATATTGGATGTGTGTTGCTAAATGGTCTTAGCTTTATTTAGGCCCCATGTTGTAGGTTTATTTAACATATTTGACCGGCTGGCGACATACATTCAACTTTCTGTTTAGTTTTCTTTTTCACAAGCAGTGCAGGCACGTCCTGAGAAAGCCTTGTTGCTGTCGGGACGTTAAGCAATGTACAATCAATCAATCTCTAACTCTGGAGAGGGCCGTCTCGCATGCGTTCCCCACACACACGCATCCATACAACTGATTCACTAAGAACTCAGTTGCTGAATTTCTAACTATGTTAATTATTTACATATAAACAATCAACGTGTCGCACTTAACTACTGTCTAAATTATCTTATCACACTCTCTTCATCTGCAATCTACCTAATTCTGTTAGTCACTGTCTTCATCTTTGTTCATCTCTTCGGTCTAGTTCTGTGCACAGAAATAAACAAGTCACCTTACCTGGCCAGGTTTTCTATGCGCACTACTTAAGTGGCTATCTCAGTGGTCCTCGGCGTCGGCGCTGCGTCCGTCGACCCGCTACCTGGTCCTCGTCGGCGCCGAGTCTGTCAGGCGATACTGAGTGATCTCAAAATCAGTGTTCATGGGTTCACCGGCGTAGACACTTCACAATGGCATTAGTCCACACTTCAGTCTCTACTTGGATTGTTCACCTTCTGGTGAATCCTTATTGGAACCGGTTATTTCCGATCACTGACACAAGTTCACACCACTGACTTTCCATCGGTCCATCTTCTCCCCTTCCCCACCCGGGTCTGCCCTGGGGGACTTGGGTGGGGTTAGGTATTTTTTAGTTCCCAGGGTCACCCTGGTCAGCCCCACAGGGTGGGTTTTTCTCTCTATTCTGGGGCATGTGTTTCTGTCTACCCTTTGTCCATTCACCTGTATTTGCCTTTTTAAAATTCTCCCTACTGTCTGCACTGCCTGTAGCTCTTGATATTGGATGTGTGTTGCTAAATGGTCTTAGCTTTATTTAGGCCCCATGTGTTAGGTTTATTTAATGTATTTGACCGGCTGGCGACATACATTCAATGTTCTGTTTATTTTTTTTTCACAAGCAGTGCAGGCACGTCCTGAGAAAGCCTTGTTGCTGTCGGGACGTTAAGCAATGTACAATCAATCAAACCATCTTCTCCCCACTTCTGTCAGACCTCGTCTTTTAGTCTCTCAGCGTCTCACTCGGCGCCAAGTTCCCAAGTCTTTTCTCTCTCAGCCCATGTCTCCAAAGAGTCCTCCCTCACGCTTCGCTTCGTGTATATATAGCACTGCCTGTAGCTCTTGATATTGGATGTGTGTTGCTAAATGGTCTTAGCTTTATTTAGGCCCCATGTGTTAGGTTTATTTAACGTATTTGACCGGCTGGCGACATACATTCAATGTTCTGTTTATTTTTTATTTTTTCACAAGCAGTGCAGGCACGTCCTGAGAAAGCCTTGTTGCTGTCGGGACGTTAAGCAATGTACAATCAATCAAACCCTTCCTCATTCTGTATTCCTACGCAACCCCACCCGGGTCTGCCCTGGGGGACTTGGGTGGGGTTAGGTATTTTTTAGTTCCCAGGGTCACCCTTATTTTCTTATTTTCTCTGCGTTTTGTTATGAACACTTGACAGCGTGTAAGATGCGCAACATATTTTCGAAAATCTTTAACCCATTTAGCCCCGAGTCCCTACCGCAGGAGATGGATTGACCATGATAATTCAAGGGTAGTGCCAGATGGTCAATCCATCTCCTGCAACTGGTACATAGTCGTTAGGCAACACCTCCAAACTTTGAGAGCCCCACCCGGGTCTGCCCTGGGGGACTTGGGTGGGGTTAGGTATTTTTTAGTTCCCAGGGTCACCCTGGTCAGCCCCACAGGGTGGGTTTTTCTCTCTATTCTGGGGCATGTGTTTCTGTCTACCCTTTGTCCATTCACCTGTATTTGCCTTTTTAAAACTCTCCCTACTGTCTGCACTGCCTGTAGCTCTTGATATTGGATGTGTGTTGCTAAATGGTCTTAGCTTTATTTAGGCCCCATGTGTTAGGTTTATTTAATGTATTTGACCGGCTGGCGACATACATTCAATGTTCTGTTTAGTTTTTTTTTTTCACAAGCAGTGCAGGCACGTCCTGAGAAAGCCTTGTTGCTGTCGGGACGTTAAGCAATGTACAATCAATCAATCAAACCAAACTTTGAGAAATGGGACCTTGGGGCTAAAAGGGTTAGGCTGTGTTTCCAAATCGCTATGCGACAGCGGACGGCGAGGTAGGCAACAGGGCAAAAAAGTAGCTGGGCAGCAGGCGGAGAATTGCTTTTTGTTTCATACAGCGGCGCGACAGGGACATGACGCCCCTATTTAACCTGTTATTTGCGGTCGCTTAACCCTTTTAGCCCCAATTTGGAGGTGTTGCCTAATGACTATGTACACATTGCAGGAGATGGATTGACCATGATAATTCAAGGGTAATGAAAACACATACATTATTGGTAGCAGGGTTGTTTTCCTTCCTCCCTTTAATGTTTAGAAAAAATCCGGTTTATGAAGACGGCCGCTTCTGTGGCGGATAGGTGACACCATTGAATATACATGTTCTGCCGGGGATTCCCAGTCTGAGACAGTGTGACGTAGCATGATTTGCCCGTGTGAAGCCCAAGTTTCGGGAGTAAAAGCTAATCTTGGCTTGTGTACAAAATGATTCAAGCTGCAATGAATGTCTAAGCCGGGTACGGAGACGTGTTTTCTTTAGTTCGGGGAGCGTTTGCCAGTTCTTACCATCTGCTCGAGACGAAGATTCTCATGAACCCTTTGCAATCTTACACGGGCACTGAATGCGTCCTAGAAATCTACAGTTCTTACCAGTGTAGATCGATCTCGGTCTAGTTTGGGAGAGTCCCTCAGCCAGTTCGTACAGTCTGCAAGAGGCATAGATTCTCATGCGCCCCTGCAGAGCAGGGCCGGCCGTATCAGAAACTATGCATCTTGCAGTCATGAGGGCCTATAAAAATTTGTTTCTTACTGATAGAGATCAGTCTATTGGCATATTTCTGTCTCTGACGGCATATATGTCGGCATGATTTTTGCCTTTTGACTGGTGACCGGCGCTTTCCGATTAAAGAAGAGTTGGAACCAGCCTGTTAGCGTGTGGCATAGATTATCATGATTTCCTGCAGCTGCAAGGGCTGATGATAATCCATGCCCCCTTTCAGATGGAACGGACGAAGAAAAGAAAGTTTGGGATGCAGCTTCGTTTCGGGTCCGATGCGACATATGCACGCAGCCGTCGCTAGGAACGCTATCGCTTTCTGCTTTGTGTCGGGTGGGCCAAAAACATCGACTCGTATTTAGGCGAAACGAAAACAGAGTTATTTGGGTAACCCACGATCGCGCACGGATCAAGCGTCTAGGTGTAAGGACGGACGGTGTGTTGGGACCCTCACGTCTGTAATCTTAGTTCACTCAGCCGTGCCGCGCCAAACATATACACCGTACTACCTTTTGCCAGCACTTTTTACCCACGTTTAGCTTGCAAAGCCAAATAGCTGTCCATGGCGCGTCGCAATAAATATGAAAGGTCGGCCATGATAGTTTAAGGGTGGTGCCAGAATCGTGGTGCCTTTAGGCGCCAAGTTATTATGGCATCACCCTTGAACTGTCAAGGTTGATCTGTTCACAAAATTATTTTTTATGTAATTTGTACAACTTTTCTCCTAAATTTTGATATATCAGCGACATGAGCGCCCAGTTTGTCAGTGAAACGGGCGAATGACGTGTATATAATATACAGATGATCAAGATGGGGTATGGTCATATTTGTGCATCTCTTTCAGTCTCTCTCTCTCTCTCTCTCTCTCTCTCTCTCTCTCTCTCTCTGTCTCTCTGTCTCTGTCTCTCTGTCTGTCTGTCTGTCTGTCTGTTCTGGGCCACTCGCGTTCTTCGGTCGGCAATATTCCTCGACACTGCACACAACTGGGTCTCATGGGCGGGTACACAGATAATTTCCCGACGAACAGCGGTATATATAATTAAATAACGCCGCACGCAGCAAACTGGCGATTACGCACAAACGCACTTTATCTCTCAACCGGGTTTGTTGTTGTTGTTTGTTTTTGTGTGTGGAAAGGGGGGGGGGGGGCGGCTCGCATGTGAAGCCAAAGTGCGTCTATGTTCTGGGCCAGTGGTCGTCGTCGTAGTCCATCGTTCGTGGTGACGTTGTGATTTTCTCAGACTATACCACAGTCTTCAAACGTGGCCGAAGGATGATACTTTGTTGCAAAACCTTTCTAAACATACTAATTTCAGTGACCTCTCACAAAGGTCAATGTCACGGGGGATCAGGAAATAGGTCCAAATTCGCTATGTTTTGACGTAATTTTTTTTTTTTTTCTCAACTACTATTGACAACTTCAAACCCAAACTTGGTAGAAAGATACCTAAAGACCTTTCTGTGCATACTAATTTGGTTGATCTCTCGAAAAGATAAAGCCCCCACCCGGGTCTTCCCTGGGGGACTTGGGTGGGGTTAGGTATTTTTTAGTTCCCAGGGTCACCCTGGTCAGCCCCACAGGGTGGGTTTTTCTCTCTATTCTGGGGCATGTGTTTCTGTCTACCCTTGGTCCATTCACCTGTATTTGCCTTTTTAAAACTCTCCCTACTGTCTGCACTGCCTGTAGCTCTTGATATTGGATGTGTGTTGCTAAATGGTCTTGGCTTTATTTAGGCCCCATGTGTTAGGTTTATTTAATGTATTTGACCGGCTGGCGACATACATTCAATGTTCTGTTTATTTTTTTTTTTCACAAGCAGTGCAGGCACGTCCTGAGAAAGCCTTGTTGCTGTCGGGACGTTAAGCAATGTACAATCAATCAATCAATCGAAAAGATAAAGGGTCACAAGAGCTCAGGAAATAGTTTTTTTTAAAAGCAATATTTGAACAAAAGATTTTTTTGTTTGTTTTTTTTCTCAAATACTATTCACTTCAAACCCAAACTAGCCACAGAGATACCTGATGGTAAGACCTGTTTATGCGTACTAATTTGGATGAGCCCTCAGAAAGGTCAGGAGGTCGGCAAATGTGTGTAAAATGCCAATTTTTGCGAGAATTGTATATTAACAGTTTTTCAAGCTTTTCATTTAAATTTGGCACAAAGTAGCTGATGATGATAAGACCTTCCTTTGTATACTAATTTATTCGTCTCATCGCAAATGGCCCCCACCCGGGTCTGCCCTGGGGGACTTGGGTGGGGTTAGGTATTTTTTAGTTCCCAGGGTCACCCTGGTCAGCCCCACAGGGTGGGTTTTTCTCTCTATTCTGGGGCATGTGTTTCTGTCTACCCTTTGTCCATTCACCTGTATTTGCCTTTTTAAAACTCTCCCTACTGTCTGCACTGCCTGTAGCTCTTGATATTGGATGTGTGTTGCTAAATGGTCTTAACTTTATTTAGGCCCCATGTGTTAGGTTTATTTAATGTATTTGACCGGCTGGCGACATACATTCAATGTTCTGTTTAGTTTTTTTTTTTCACAAGCAGTGCAGGCACGTCCTGAGAAAGCCTTGTTGCTGTCGGGACGTTAAGCAATGTACAATCAATCTCATCGCAAATGTCAAGGGCCGGTCACGGGGTTTTGACAGATGTGTGAAAACGTATTGCATTTTGAGAAATCATGGATTTTGCTGGTGCAGAAGACATCCTTTTACTTATTGTCAAAATGGTCACACATGTAGATCGGTCATATACGTGAGCCATAAGGGCTTTGCCTTTCTTGTTCTGGACATAATTTGATATAACACAATTTAACCAAGAAGAAGTGGGCTTCTCGGCTTTACAGAAATGACTTAATAGGGCTGCATAATTATACACACGTATCCTGGTCTGAGATTGTGGACTTGATGGCTGATAGCCGTCCTAGGGCTATATGCTTCGCTCAATCCAGACCAAAAAGGTGACTGCCAAGCGTGTAATATGCAAAAAAGTACCCAACGGAGAAAGAAACACGCTTAGAAAAGACGGGTACAACACAATTTATTAAAATTGTTAAAAATTAAAAAATTAAAATCGCTGCAGCGGAGCACCTTGCTTATTGGCTTGTGCAGATTTTTTTTTTTTTCTCGGTGTCTTGTGCATGTCAGTTTTAATCTCGCTCGTGCAACTGAAGCCAGGTGTGTCCAGGAGTGTAGGCAGTCACGTGACGCACCCGCTGGACCACCTGGGTCTTGTCGCATGCCAGCCTCGTGCCAGCAGATGCCATGTGTCACGTGGCGCGCGCGCTGGCCGCCGTTTGGCCTAGGTAAGTATACAGCGGCATGTCATCGAGTGTGTCGGCATCAGGTTTTCTATCTTGCAGCGAACGACTCTCATCTACGTGCTTCAGAGCCTCACGCCGTCTGGCCCGTGTGTACATGGCAAAGGTGGTTGCGGCGAGCCGCCACATCTTCAAGAGGATCTTTACAAATTCACCCATCTGCTCGGGGCGTGTAGTCTTTGGCCAGAATCCTCGAGAGCCCTATAGAGGCAGGGTATGCTCAAGATGCTGTTTGTGCTGGTCCGTCATTTTGCGGCTTGTATGCTGGTCTCTGAGTCTGGACCTTACGGCTTGCAGCCGTAAGGTCCAAAATCAGAGACCAGCAGGCGATATTTAGCTCGTCCGTCTAAACCCACAACCCCTAATCTCGCACTCCAACCTTTTACTTGGCATGGCGGGGCTATATTGAACTGAACTTTATTTCACAAGGGTAGAGATTTAGGCTTGAACATCTCTTACAATTTGTGTTTGTTAATGAATGAAATATATGAGATAAATAACATTAAGATTACATATTATAAAGGTAAAACCCGTATTTTTACGTTGTCGGTGATGCAACTGTTTTCGCCCCACCCGGGTCTGCCCTGGGGGACTTGGGTGGGGTTAGGTACTTTTTAGTTCCCAGGGTCACCCTGGTCAGCCCCACAGGGTGAGTTTTTCTCTCTATTCTGGGGCATGTGTTTCTGTCTACCCTTGGTCCATGCACCTGTATTTGCCTTTTTAAAACTCTCCCTACTGTCTGCACTGCCTGTAACTCTTGATGTTGGATGTGTGTTGCTAGGTGGTCTTAGCTTTATTTAGGCCCAATGTGTTTGGTTTATTTAACGTATTTGACCGGCTGGCGACATACATTCAATGTTCTGTTTTTTTTTTCACAAGCAGTGCAGGCACGTCCTGAGAAAGCCTTGTTGCTGTCGGGACGTTAAGCAATGTACAATCAATCAAAAAAACTTAATTCCGAATCATAATTTTGGTTCCCTTGACAGACGCCCGGTCTGGCGTCCCTCTGTTGGAAATGAATGCGACAGACTGACGTCACTACTGTCCGGGTCACGTGACTGGAGTATCTCCCGGATGCTGATGGTTGCTGCAGTCTGGCGATGGCGATGTGTCCGTCAAGCCGGCCAGTCAGATTGATTGATTATTAGTGTCTAACGCCGAGCAGGCGACTTAGGCCATCTCACGGCGGCGGCCAGTCAGGCGGTACACGCGCACCAGACGAGGGTCGGGGTTTGGGGGCAGGAAGTGGGGCCGCAGGGTGATGCGGACAGGTTTCTGGAAGCGGAAGTCATGGCCGGCCCAGGACTCGGCCAGCGGACTGCACACGGACTCGCCGCCTTGTAGACCCAGGACTCGGGCCACGCGATCAGTGTCGGTACACACGGCTGTATGCACGGCCACGGCATCATCCACCGCGCCAGCAGGAACCTCTATCATGACGTCAGAGCCAGGCTTACGTAAGGTGCCACCGTCAGTGGGGATAGAAGACAGCTTGCCAGCTCCTGCTGAAGATGGGAGATGGAACGTCCTTGACCTCCTGACTCCAAATTTCTCCAGGTTCACAGCCAGCATGTTCAGCGGATCCTAATCAGCCACCTTGGCCTTCAGCGCGTGCCGGAGCTCAGTACGCAAATATCCTCGGGCCGACGACAGCCGCAGTTGGTCCGCGCACAGTTGGGCGCGGGCCAACTGCTGCCGACGTCGGCCAAAAGACTTTTTGTTGCTGGGGAGAGTGTCTGTTGCCGTTGTCCACAGAATGCCGTCTGGTTATTGTAGCTACAGCAGCGGGGCGTGACAGGTCGGTCGGTCTCATACGAGCAGAGAGGACTGTCGGTGTCGGCCGTTGTTAGGTCTGTCAGCTCCATGGAAACGTAACTCGATGTGGACGAGACAGACAAACCGGAGTTGTATAATCTCCCACTCATCTCCTGTATCGTCATTATCAGACACGTTGTCTTTATCCTGCTGCCCGCGGAGTTTTATCTCAGCAGCTACAGTTTGTCTCAGTTCTGCTTCACTGCTCTGTTGTTCGGACGTTGGTGTGGACACCTTATCCGTTTGTAACAGTAAAGTTGACTGAGTTGCTTTGCTGCCATGCAGTTGTGGCGAACTTTCTATACGTGGCTGTCCCACAGGGTGGGTTTCCTTTCTATTCTGGGGCATGTGTTTCTGTCTACCCTTGGTCCATTCACCTGTATTTGTCTTTTTAAAACTCTCCCTACTGTCTGCACTGCCTGTAGCTCTTGATGTTGGATGTGTGTTGCTAAATGGCCTTAGCTTTATTTAGGCCCCATGTTGTAGGTTTATTTAACGTATTTGACCGGCTGGCGACATACATTCAATTTTCTGTTTAGTTTTTTTTTCACAAGCAGTGCAGGCACGTCCTGAGAAAGCCTTGTTGCTGTCGGGACGTTAAGCAATGTACAATCAATCAATCTATACGTGGCTGTGAACTGTAACTCGCTGTCAGTGGTGTTAAAGTTTCCGCACGACCTTTTTCTGTAGGCTCTATGTCCAAGTCGATGACCTCGGAAGAATCTCCATATAATTCACACGCACTGCGCGTGAGCTGCTTCACGGCACTAGTCTAGTCCGGTTTGGTGTGAATTGCCGACTTGGTAAAACAAGCGCTCACTGTTTATTTTATTTTTTAAATTAAAAAAAAAACCGTGTGACAGAATTAGACTCGGTGATGCTACATTGTACACGATGGTAACGAAATGTCATTTCCCGACGACGATAATTTATCGCATTTATTAGATACAAAAATTTATGCACAACGGCAAAATCTGTTACTGAAGGTTCCAACCTGTCAAGATGGCAATGGCTGCCACTTTGTCATTTCAAGGCATTAAAACCCATTGTCTTTTTTCAGACTCTACACTTTTTGTCACTGGTCTATGTCTATACGCCATGTTCCCCTGGTCGCCCGTTCTCAAGGCAACGGAAGTCTCCTTTTCACATGCTGCAAAGGCAACATTCGATAAGTAGACAACTAATCACACGTTACGATGACAACTACTTGCTAAGCAAAATGTTTTTCCCCAAATAAGTCACTGGCTAATCACATTACTCAGTACAAACATCTTTAACATCGTCTAATATGCTGATAAATTAACAATTTAGTGGGACACAAAACAAAATAAACTGTATGCAGGTGTTATGTGAAACATTTTATACCAATTTCAAACAAAACATAACTTTAAAGGGGCACTCCTGACCTCAGTTTTTTAATGCTTCAGTTCGCAAAAAGCTTTTACTGGGATTCGGTATACATACCCACTTCCCACCAAATGCTTTCTTTCGTCCGTTCAAAGCGAAAAGAGGCCCACCGGAATCTTGTGACTGAACGCCATGAAAAGATTGCTTCTGATAGGCGATGGTAGCTGACGTCATAACTATTCCGCTGATTTCGGATGAATTTAAATATATTTTCGTTGTGAAATTGACTGCAGTGCAGAAAAAGGGTATAAATGCCAATGTTCTGTTTTATTTATGGTTGACTGTGCCTGTTTCCGAGTGGTAAAGAATCATAGGTCAAACTAGGCACCGTGGCCGGACGGCGCACGCTCGCAGGTTGCGCGGATCGCAAACACGCAAGCCCTCGGCCGGTGCACTACTAGTCATTGTACGCGCGATCCGACTAGTACAATACTATTAGCAGGTCGAGCGGAATCCGCATTGTGATTTTGACAGCATAGCGAGTATGGATGGTTTATTCTACTTTCTCGTGAAAAATTACGTCAAAGGGATGCCGGAGAACATCACTACACGTGTACACTGACACGGCACACCACACCGATGACCTCGTGACCTGTAGTCAGTATTGCGATACAGTCGGCCGCGTTCTGCCTTGTGACGTAGGCTCA
Organism: Semisulcospira habei; assembly: GCA_036245525.1. NCBI lineage: Eukaryota > Metazoa > Mollusca > Gastropoda > Semisulcospiridae > Semisulcospira > Semisulcospira habei. Next base: position 249,857,508 of record BTPG01000001.1, read on the forward strand.
TACTATCATATGTATATTAATTCAAAACAAGGCCGATGCAGACGATAAATCCGCGACTCGGGTACAAAAACAATACACCCTCCAAACGATGAATTTCAATATTTGGCATTGTAGTTACATCATAAAGCTCTAAGTTAGTACAAAAAGGACCCATACACATACTGTTAAGAGTATCTGTTGCAGACAGTTTTTTTTGACTGGACGAGTGTTGCGATGCTTGATCCTGGGGAAAATAACTTTAAAGATTTGATAATTTAAATAATATGAAGGATAGAAAATTCCAAGCGGGGGCGCTACGTGAGCTGTACCTAATGACCAGAGTCAAAAAGGCATTGATTTGAGGCATGGCGCGGTATAGAAAACTCCGCCGCAAGAGTACAAATCCAAATGACCTCGGTTTTAAGAAAGAACCCTGCCTCTTGCAGTTGGCTGGCTTGCACATTTTCTCGGCACTGAACGGGTTAATAATGATTCAGTATCTTTTTGGATCGTCACTACTTGGGCCGCGGTGTGTGCACTGTCCTTGACGTCTTTCGTGACCCTTGTTAGGAGAGGTGTCACGGACTGGAGACTCTCTCTGTGTCTGTCTGTCTGTCTCTCGCTCTCTCTCCCTCCCTCTCTCCCTCTCTCCCTCCCTCCCCCTCCCTCTCCCAAACTTGGTACAGAGATGCCGGATGGTAAAACCTTTCTTTGCATACATGTTTGGATGACCGCTAGAAAAGGTCAAGAGGTCATAAGATGTGTGAAAAATGCCAGTTTTTGATAGAATTTTACTTTTATTATTTATTTACTTTATTAAAGTTTTGAAACAGGCATACACGGAAGCCTTAAGGGCTTTGCCATTCTTTAAATCTTAGCGGAAAGGCTGAGAAGCAAGAAGCTTAGCTATTCTTGAACCTCCGCTAAGCCTCCGAGGCCCATGAGAATCTATACATTTTGAAGATGGAGGGAAGTGTCTTTTCTCCCACAGTTGACGGCGGGAACCAAAGAGCGGAGAGAGGCGGCAGCTCGGAGTGCAGTGCAGACAGCAAATGCACTAGAGGCGGGATTACGGGGATTGGCAGCATTAGCGTGTCAAGGGCAGATAATCCAGCCACTACCCCTCCCCCACTTAACTCCCTCTCACTTTTCTGTTTTCTTTAACCCCTTTACTACTACTGACGATACCGCTGGGTAGAGTTCAGTTGAGTTCGGTCAGGATGGGATCTCTACTCTCGGAAAGGACCATACGCACCTCAACCCACCCATAAGAAGTCTTCCCAGAGTTCCTTTTGATATGGTACCAATATTCGTCTGGTTTATTATGGATCTTATCCTTTAAAGTCTACTGCCTTTCTCAGTCCACACCTCAGCTCGACTGTGGTGCCCTTGGCTCTGTTCCTGGAAACGCCCTCTAAGGTTTCTCACCACGTCTGATCTGCCCAGCCGTAGCCCCTGTATGGTGTCTACCTTGCCAGCAAGGGCGTCCGCTCGATCATTGCTCCAGCATGTCATGGGCAGTAGACTCGCAGAAGTTCCCAGAATTGTATATTAGCCAGTGCCAGTCTAACGCATTCAGCACCAGGACCGAAATCCCCACATTTTGAAGTTTCCCTCAGAAGGACTGTATTACAATTCTAGAGACAGATCGAGCACGATAGCTCAAAGGTGCTGCCAGAATAGCTTGGCGCCTATGGGCGCCAAGCTATTCTGGCACCACCCTTGAACTATCATGTTCGATTGCTGTGGTGTGTCGGGGCTGAATGAGTTAAGCTTCCCATGCCTTTCTTTTGTCTGTGAGAATAGTGATGGACTGTTACGCTGAATGTCGGCCTTAGCTACTACGCGGTCCCCCCCCCCCCCCCACCCCCCACCCGCCGAACTGTATCTCACTAGTAGCCCATGGTACCGTTTACCTTGATCAGTCTGACCTATGCTAAGTAAGCTTAAATGCTCGTAAACGTCCTGAGGGAAATTTGACAGACACAAGTGAACTCAGAAACATGCATGCAGACTGATAACAGTGGGGGAAAAGGGTTTACCAGACCAGAGGTAAAGGCATCCTGACGATTGATTGTATAGTTTGAACGTCTAAGACCCTTTTGCTTCCTACCCCACCCGGGTCTGCCCTGGGGGACTTGGGTGGGGTTAGGTATTTTTTAGTTCCCAGGGTCACCCTGGTCAGCCCCACAGGGTGGGTTTTTCTCTTTATTCTGGGGCATGTGTTTCTGTCTACCCTTTGTCCATTCACCTGTGCCCCACCCGGGTCTGCCCTGGGGGACTTGGGTGGGGTTAGGTATTTTTTAGTTCCCAGGGTCACCCTGGTCAGCCCCACAGGGTGGGTTTTTGTCTCTATTCTGGGGCATGTGTTTCTGTCTACCCTTTGTCCATTCACCTGTTCCCCACCCGGGTCTGCCCTGGGGGACTTGGGTGGGGTTAGGTATTTTTTAGTTCCCAGGGTCACCCTGGTCAGCCTCACAGGGTGGGTTTTTCTCTCCATTCTGGGGCATGTGTTTCTGTCTACCCTTTGTCCATTCACCTGTATTTGCCTTTTTAAAATTCTCCCTACTGTCTGCACTGCCTGTAGCTCTTGATATTGGATGTGTGTTGCTAAATGGTCTTAGCTTTATTTAGGCCCCATGTTGTAGGTTTATTTAACGTATTTGACCGGCTGGCGACATACATTCAATTTTCTGTTTGTTTTTTTTTTCACAAGCAGTGCAGGCACGTCCTGAGAAAGCCTTGTTGCTGTCGGGACGTTAAGCAATGTACAATCAATAAACCATTCACCTGTATTTGCCTTTTTCAAACTCTCCCTACTGTCTGCACTGCCTGTAGCTCTTGATATTGGATGTGTGTTGCTAAATGGTCTTAGCTTTATTTATGCCCCCCCACCTGGGTCTGCCCTGGGGGACTTGGGTGGGGTTAGGTACTTTTTAGTTCCCAGGGTCACCCTGGTCAGCCCCACAGGGTGGGTTTTCCTCTTTTCCGGGGCATGTGTTTCTGTCTACCCGAGGTCCATTCACCTGTATTTGCCTTTTTAAAACCCTCCCTACTGTCTGCACTGCATGTAGCTCTTGATATTGGATGTGTGTTGCTAAATGGTCTTAGCTTTATTTAGGCCCCATGTGTTAGGTTTATTTAACGTATTTGACCGGCTGGCGACATACATTCAATGTTCTGTTTAGTTTTATTTTCACAAGCAGTGCAGGCACGTCCTGAGAAAGCCTTGTTGCTGTCGGGACGTTAAGCAATGTACAATCAATTTATTTATGCCCCATGTTGTAGGTTTATCCCCACCCGGGTCTGCCCTGGGGGACTTGGGTGGGGTTAGGTATTTTTTAGTTCCCAGGGTCACCCTGGTCAGCCCCACAGGGTGGGTTTTTCTCTCTATTCTGGGGCATGTGTTTCTGTCTACCCTTTGTCCATTCACCTGTATTTGCCTTTTTAAAACTCTCCCTACTGTCTGCACTGCCTGTAGCTCTTGATATTGGATGTGTGTTGCTAAATGGTCTTAGCTTTATTTATGCCCCATGTTGTAGGTTTATTTAATGTATTTGACCGGCTGGCGACATACATTAAATTTTCTGTTTAGTTTTTTTTTTCACAAGCAGTGCAGGCACGTCCTGAGAAAGCCTTGTTGCTGTCGGGACGTTAAGCAATGTACAATCAATCAATCAATCATGTTGTAGGTTTATTTAATGTATTTGACCGGCTGGCGACATACATTCAATTTTCTGTTTAGTTTTTTTTTCACCAGCAGTGCAGGCACGTCCTGAGAAAGCCTTGTTGCTGTCGGGACGTTAAGCAATGTACAATCAATCAATCAATCCATTCACCTGTATTTGCCTTTTTAAAACTCTCCCTACTGTCTGCACTGTCTGTAGCTCTTGATATTGGATGTGTGTTGCTAAATGGTCTTAGCTTTATTTAGGCCCCATGTGTTAGGTTTATTTAACGTATTTGACCGGCTGGCGACATACATTCAATGTTCTGGGGTTTTTTTGTGGTTTTTGTGGTTTTTTTTTTTTTTTTTTTTTTTTTTTTTTCCACAAGCAGTGCAGGCACGTCCTGAGAAAGCCTTGTTGCTGTCAAGACGTTAAGCAATGTACAATCAAACCTTTTGCTTCCTCAGATGTCAATTATACGTGTAATGCAAGCCAGTCACAATTATTCTTTTAGATCACTCGATAAATAAATAAATTAATTAATCTTTTTGTTTTTAATGCGCTCAGACAGGAGCATCTATACAGCATTGAATGATTTCCGTATATATTTTACACTAGTTTCTTCCCTCAGCTCGAAACACACTCAATTGTTGAACACATGCTGACGTTAACAAATGGTGTGAAATAGTAATTTAGTTGTGATACACACATGTGATATGTGTGTGATAAGTATTATGTGATATTGTATACTGACGAGGAAACAAATTGCGGCATATTGGAAACAAAATGTCCCTGTAATCAAAACAGACACTATGTCATACCACAAAAAATGACTCGGCATCAACCAAATTGCGTGAATGTATAAGCCATGCCAGAAAGACACTGCGCTTCGTGGCTAGCAAGACGGCCGACCCCTCTGCCCGAAGACTCCTTGGCGCACACATTTCCTTCAGTCTTTCTTCTCTAACTGCTTCAGTTTTGGTTTTAAAATGAGGTGCCCTTAGTGAATACATAACTTGTTATGGCACAAACGGCTGGCCTGCTTACTGCCATCAAGAAAAAGACGCTGTGCTTCCACCTCGTCGGCATACGTTTACTCTGTTACGTTGTAACGCACGCAGACTTGCCCACAGTCGCACGTACAGACTCTTACGCAACAGACGCATACACCGCCACTGACTCGGACGGGCGCATTCATGCGGTAAAACACACGGGCTCCCTTTCTAAAGTAACCTTTATACACTAGTAAACAATAAAAGAAACGCTTTAAAGACTATCAAACTATATACACTGCTCTACTATCACACACACAAATCACATCTTTGCCAGGCTAGGTTTTAGTCTCTCATTGTCTCCAACCTGTTTGATGTTATTGCCTGGTTACGTTGGTCCTTCTCACGTCTAGGCGTGAAAGTCCTTAGTCGTACGCTTCTTCTTGCCGTCCTGTCTCTTTGGCACGGACGTACTCGTACTGTAGCGCAGTTCTCGCTTTGACTCGGGCGTCTTGGGCCCGGTCAGACTCACTCTCAGTGAAGAGCTGGAGGGATGACCTCACGTTAGGTCCCACCTGTGACTCGACGTCTCGGCGTCCGTCGTTCCACTCTTTACAAGAACTCTGAATAGACAACAAAAGTCCCAACGTAACACTTGCTAAACACACAACATATTGGATCAATGAGAAACGTCACGTAACCTGGCTGATACAAATAACTCACACGTTCGTTCACACACACACACACACACGTGCTTCATAAACTGTCTATTTCCGTAACATCCCCATATCTGTCACTATCTTGAAACAGACTATAGCCTAACATTCTTGCTCTACATTACTCTATACACTGGAAAAGACTATGCTTAACCAACCACGTACTATCTTCATAGCGACTTAAGCATACACACCTTACATTCCTTTAGTTATCTATCGCGGTAAACAACTGTATACAAAAACACCGGTTACTTCCCCGAATTCTAAACATACATAACTACCAAACCGGAACACCGCTATACAACCACATTACTCTTACCAACGCATACTGTCTTTAACTAAACAACTATCAATACTACATATATAGAAACATACCTGAAATCTAGGCTTCAGAGTCTTGGAATGCGGGCTAGGTATCTCAAACACAACCGTTCCATACGACAAGACAGCCCGCACTACCGATCTAGACCTCTGACAGTCACAGCTTCCGCCTAGAACTCACTAAACAGAACTCGCTAAAAATCCCATGCTAACCATGTCTTACAGATTCCACGTGCGTCTAGTGCCACACGGACTATCGGCACAAACAAACCGTTAACAAAAACCGTACCGTACTAATCCTACTGTGTGAGCACTATGCACAAGCATAGAGCTTCATCACATACGTGGTGCACATTTTTTATGCTCGGTCATTTACCAAGTGTCTTAACTGGCAAACAATTTCCTCAATGGGATGCGAATTTCATTATTTTGACCTTTTTGAGAGTTTGTAGACGTTTCCTTTAGCACGAAATATTTTAAAGATATATTTACATTTTGTCTTAAGACCTTTCTTTTAGACTGGCTGGCCAGATTTTTACCCATCCCGTCGTGAGATGGCCTTAGTCGCCTGCTCGGCGTTAAACCCAAATACCTGACCCATGAGGGATAAATTAAAGGCCCTATGCTGCCACAACTTTTCAAAGAAACACTTCTGCAACAGATGGTCAAGAAATGCCATACATAGGTCTAGCTGTTTCATTTAGGGAATCCAGTTCAGCACACATCGTTTCGTAGTTCCCATTGTCATCTTGATCAGCCCCACAGTTTTTGGCGCAGGTGCGATAGCAAAAGTGAGTCTATGTAATGGGCTGTCCGTCGTCTGTTGTCCATGGTAAACTTTAACGTTGGCATTTTCTCGGAGACTATTCAAACCTCATACTTCAAACTTGGCCAATTTCAGTGACCTCTTGCAGAGGTCAAGGCCACGGGGGGTGGGAGAGGGGGGGGGGGGTCCAGATAGGGGTAAAAAGAAAAGCCATATTTTGACACAAATTGTTTTTCCTCAAATTCTATTTTCAACTTCAAACCCAAACTTAGAACAGAGATGCCTGATGGTAAGACCTTTCTATGCATACTAATTTAGTGGTCCCCTCGCAAAGGTCAAGGGTCATGGGGGTTCAGATTTGTTTTTTTAAGCCATATTTTTACAAGGACTGTTTTTTTCTCAAATACGATTTTCAACTCCAAGCCCAAACTTGGTACCTGATGACAAGGTCTTTCTGTGCATACTAATTTAGATGACCCCTCGGAAAGGTCAAGGGTCATAGGAGGTCGGCAAATGTGTGAAAAAATGTCAGTTTTTGATAGAATTGTAGTTTTTATCAAGTTTGCAAACTTTTTAGTCAAGCTTGGCATAAAGTCAGTTGATAACACCTTTCTAAGCATGCTGATTTAGTCACAAAGGTCAATGGTCACAAAGGGTCGACAAATGTGTGAAAAATGAATACATTTTCAGAAAACTCGGATTTAACTGGTACACAAGCCAACCCTTTACTCATGTTTAGACAGATAGACATACAGGTCATACTTATGTGGATTGTTCATACACGTGAGCCATAAGGGCTTTGCCTTTCTTGTTTGTTTTTTCTGCCGCTTATATTTATGTCTACCCTTGGTCCATTCATTCTTAACCCATTTCATCCTGAGGCTGATTTTGTAATTGATTTGCTTATTGTCCTAAAAAGGCTGCATTACTGACTAAGAGTTAGATCAACTGTTTTAGTTCAAGGGTGGTTCCAGTACTCAAACCAAGGGGAATCACAGCGCTGGACAGACAACAGTTAGATCCCCTGCCCCCGCCTATCAGGCACCCAATCGCCAGCCCACAGAGAAATACGCAGGTATAGAATAAGACAATCATTTCCATCCTCTAAAAGTAAGTAAGGGTGGTTCCAGCATAGCTTGGCGCCTCAGGCGCCAAGCTATGCTGGCACCACCCTCGAACTATCAGTCAAATTTATCTCAAGCAATGGGTGTATCAGGATGAAAAGGGTTAAATTCTAACCACCATCTGCTCTGCGCGTCTTGTAGTCCACGATGCTTGATACGTGTTGCCATGTTGGAACAGGATGACTCAAAACCTGCATTTCAGATGGGGGTGACGTGTGACGCGAAATTCGCTATACAAAACGTCAACAGTGGTGTACACCGTTTGCAGTTCGGAAATCCTGCGACTCGTTGCGTTCCTAGGGAAATGGCGTGATGCCGGAGATACGTTTTTAAAAGCAAGTGAAACTCGCGTTTTACTATTTGCGACAATATGTAAAAATAACGACCGACAAGGTGCTGACGCGTCGGCAAAGCGATCGCTGATTCCATTGCTAACGACGGCTAACACGTGAAATGCAGTTGTTTCTGCTCAGTGATTTTTTTTCGCCCGAAAAGGGGGGGGGGGGGGGTAACCCTTTTGATCCTGATACACTTCTGCTTGCAATTTGTCTAATAGTTCAAGGGTGGTGCCCGAATAGCTTGGCGCCTCAGGCGCCAAGCTATTCTGGCACCACCCTTGAACTGAAATGGTTGATCTATCCCCTAATCTGTAATGTTATGTAGCCTTTATACTACGATATGCAAATGAACAAAATCAGCCTCAGGATGTAATGAGTTAATGGGCATGACGGCCATCGACTTTGCCATATCATAGCTTCGTCAGAGGGTCGTGTGCGTAGAGCTGTGTATTATAATGTTGTGTGGAGAAAGTGTATGTATGTGTATACTGGGATTGGCACTGTTTTGAAAACAACGTTAATCGTTTCGTCTAGCTCCATCCACGGCAGTTCAGCGCCCGTCCCGCATCCACACTCGCTACAGTCGTCTGAACATTGTATTTGTTGTTCACGTCTCAAGTAGATGTGCGAAGTCTTCATTGGTACTATCTCAGAAGCAGGCGGGTACCATGCATCACAATTTGAGGTCGCACGCAGCGTCTCCACTGGTGGTGTCAGAATTAACCCCTTTGGCTGTCGTTAGCGGTTTTCGTCTCGATGATTCCTGCATCCCGACAAAAACCGCCCCCGACAGCCAAAGGGTTAACGTATCGTGGCTGCCAGCCTGATCTGACACGTCATAATTTGACTAATGTCATATACAGTGTTTGCGCTAGGAGTGACGTCAGACTTGACATATCATGGCTGCCTGCGTGCTCGTTTCTTCATAATTTGACGTCGCACGCAGTTTCCACTGGATGTGACCGACTTCAAATGTTGACGTATCATAGTTTCCTGCGTCTAAAACGGAGCCAACTAAAGCCCGTAATATGCAGCGCGGTTGTGATTAACACGTCATAATTTGACTGACGTCAGGTTTGACATCGTGGCTGCCTGCGCGCTCGTTTCTTCATGATTGGACTCACATGCAGTTACCACTGGATGCGACGTCAAATGGCTAGATGGATGGATAGATAATGTTTTCTATGGACGAACCTGTCCGCGATAAAATCGATCCAAAAACGTTTAATGGATGTTAGTTAGTTATTTGGGTTTAACGCCGAGCAGGCGATTAAGGCCATCTCACGGCGGGATGGGCAAAAATCTGGTCAGCTAGACTAAAAGAAAGGTCTTAAGACATGATGTAAATATACTTAATGTCAGGCTAAAATGTCGCACGAGTATTTAAAAGAAACGTCTACAGACTCTCAAAAAGGGCAAAATAAGGAAAGGTCACATAGTCTGAATGCTCGGATCTTGTTAAAAATATTGCATTCTCTCAAGAAATTGAAGATTTTGTCCTGGGGAACATCCCGGAACAAAACCTTCAAGGGGTCAGCTGTGAAGTGTTTATATCTTGTGTCAATTAGATCGGCACAAGACAGCAAAAAGTGTCGAACAGAAAACTGCTCGTCACAGGCAAAACACCATGGACGCTCATCCTGTTTTAGTAAGTAAGAGTGCGTAACATGCGTGTGCCCAATGTGGAGCCGAGTAAGTCTCCACACGGCGGCTGCCGCAGCGGAAAGGTAGACTGTCGGACACCGCAGGAAGAGCTTCATGCAACTTGTTCGCTTCCTCTTTGTCCCACTCGGACTGCCACTCGCGGGCTATGTACGCACTAATCACGGGTTTAAAATCACTATGAACAGTTTGTGTGTCAGGGACAGGGTCATTGCGGGTTGATGGATGGATGGACGGGTTAGTGGTCACTCGGTAGAAGTCGTGTGAATTTTTTTCAGTTCTGTTTTAATTGCTTTATTTTGTACATGTATCTTATACTTGAAAAGTCGCACGCTGTAAATTCGCCTCGCCGTGTGATGGCCTTGGTCGCCAGTTCAGCAACTAACTGTAAATTCTCCACGAAGGATTAACCCCTTAACTGCCGGGGTGATACGAACGCTGCCCAGCTGCAAGAGACATAAATCCTCACGAGCCCCCATCGTTTGTATTTGAGATTTGATTAAGTTGGCTGAAACTGATACCAAAGTTGTCGCCCTCTCCACGAGGGCTTCGTCAGGGGAACGCCCAGGTAACAGCAGAACGGGTATTTATTTGATTTATATACATTAAAGTCCAGATATAACCAATTCGCAGTGGACCGAGATTTTTTTGTTGTGTGGTTGTTAAGCGGAATTTGTTATAAGCGAAATGTCAGACTTTCTAATGTAATAATCCCAACATATCGCAATGGATGTCTTGACCATGAAACCCACGCCTGAAAGCCGTCTTTCTGATGCAGGCCTGCCTGACCAGTAGAGGGTGTACCCAGCACCAAGTTCTTGGAGGCTCAGTGCCTTCGTCCGGAAGGCGTACTTCGTCTTGAACTTTGTTGCCATATTCCACTGTTAACCCATTCAGCCCTGACGCACTACACCAGGAGATGGGTCGACAATGATAATTCAAGAGTAATGCCAGATTAGCTTGGCGCCTGTCATCGGCGCCAAGCTAATCTGGCACTACCCTTGAATTATCATGGTCGATCCATCTGCAACAGGTGCATAGTCGTTAGATGACGCCTCCAAAATTTGGGAAATACGTGCGTCGGCCGGCTGATTGAGTTAATCAAATGAGGACGTGATCAAATACTTAAATCAGAAATAGACTTTTAATCCACTGGTTTTTTTTCCATCAAAACACGTGCAATTTCGATATACCTTCGATTCAGGAAACAACGTCTAATGCAAATAGTATCGACAGTCCTACGTATCGATGGTTCTTCGATTTGTATCGATAGTCTGCTGGTCATGAGTCCTATGCGTGTCGATAGCATTACAGTTTCAGCCTAAAGTTTCAAACACTATCGGGCACTGTAGCCAGAAAGTCCCGGCGTTTTGATGCATAGCTTATCCCATTACATTCTGGGCTGACAGTTTTCAAAGTTGCCTAACGTCATATGAAGGGTGCATTACAGATTAGGAGATAATCAACCATTTTAGTTCAAGGATGGTGCTAGAATAGCTTGGCGCCTCAGGCTCCAAGCTATACTGGCACCACCCTTGAACTATCACAGTGTGTGTGTGTGTGTGTGTGTGTGTGTGTGTGTGTGGACGCGTGAGTGCGTTTGTGCGCGGCGTATGCGCTTGTTTGTGTTTAGTGGACTATATATATTTTGTATTATTGTGTTTTGATGTCTCTTTTTATGTATACTTTGTACTTAGTCGTAGTTGTAGCAACGGCAGGTACGAAAAATGACATAGTCACTGACTGTGTTAATATCTTCACCGTTGTAAAATAAAGATTCATTGATTCATTCATTCATTGATTCATTGACAGTCAAATTTATTTCATGCGAACGTGTATCAGAATGAAAAGCGTTAAAGGCACATCATTTATTACACACACAAACACACACGCACACACGCACGCACACACACACACACACACACACACACACACACACGCACACACACACACACACACACACACACCCACACCCACCAGGTGCGGATCGGGGGGGGGGGGTGTACACGCGCCTTCTCTCTCCACCACCACCACCACCCCCCCCCCCACCCCCACCACCCTCCCCCCCCCCCCCCTTTCGATTTTTCGGCCCCTGAAGGAAGGTCTAGCGTCGGGGAGGCCTTTTGTATTGGTTGAAAATGGACCTTTCTCCCCACTGACAGATGTTCCATAAACCTATATATCCTGGGGACAGTATCTTTAATGTGCATACAGCTACACTGGTACAGGAGGATTTTAAGATGAAATTTAATGTAAACGGAAGATTGCGGAGCCCAATAAAGAATATCCCAATGAAGAGAAAAACACGCTTAGAAAAGACACTTGCAACACAATGTATTTTGCGTTGAAATCCAAATAAGTACACAAATTACTACTAATCTTTTTGTTATCGTGAGAAAAAGAAAGGGGAACAGGCGGGGGGGGGGGGGGGGGGGGGGTGTAATTCTATTAGTTGTATTACGAGTTAGGCTTTGCCAGTGGTTCTTGTCGCTTCGAGGGTCCGGTCAGGGGGGGTCAGTATCGAAGGCGAGAGTCGAAAGCTTTAGCCCGAGACTCGTACCTCTGACATTGACTCCCCTCAGACCGGACCCGAGGCGACAAGAACCACATATTATCTAACTTATCCAATTATTCAGTTACGTTCTGTATGAAACTGGTACCAGCGCTATCACAGAACACCTATATATAGTTCTTTTTGTTGTGTAGCCCCCTAAATTATTTATTTATTGGCATATTTTGTTTAGAGGTTTAACTGAACGAAGATTAGGGTGTGTCTGTACCGAGAAATGTGATTGGCCAAAGATTTATTTGGGTGAGAAAGCGTTGCTCAGCGAGTTACGTTGTCATCGTAACATTTAATAAGGGAGTCTACTTATCAAATGTTACCTTGGTAACATGTAATAAGGAGACATCCCGCGTTGCCCTGAGAACGGACGACCTGGGGAAAAAATCCAATAGAGCCAGGCCAATGAGAAAAAGTGTAAAGACTGAGACTGAAAGAAGACAAAGTGATTTATAAATAGGCTACCTAGCAGTGACATCAATAAACATGTCAACATAATGTACTATCATATAATAGGCGTGCTTCGTACAAAAGTTTTTTTTGTTAAATATCCATGTGCTAAGTAGCTCGTAACAAGAGCTCCACAGAAACACGTGACTACTGAACTGGCATGAAGGAGGCATATTGCTTTAAAACTCATTCTACCCCAAGACCGAAATCCTTAAATTTTGCCGTTGTCCTCTATAGACTGCATTGCAGTGCAGGACACAGATCGACCATGATAGTTCAAGGGTGATGCCAAAATAGCTTGGCGCCCATAGGCGCCAAGCTATTCTGGCATCGCCCTTGAACTATCATGGTCGATCCTTATCTTCCTGTGGTGAGTCTGGGGTAGAAGGAGTTAAGTATATGTTTATATAGAGCGGGTGAAGAGGAGTTAGAGCCCTGGTAAGCAAGAGCCCACGGCTGTGCGCGGGCCCACTGCGGCCGAAGTGGGCCCGGAGAAGTTTGCTGCAGTGGGCCCCAAGTCAAAACAGGAGATATACCAAAAGGTACTCTGGTAATAACATGTCCAGAGGCGATACGACTAGGCCACACAGGCTAGTCTCCTGTGCCACTGAGCTAGAGGCTGCGCGCGCGCGCGCGTGTGTGTTTGTGTGTGTGTGTGTGTGTGTGTGTGTGTGTGTGTGATGTTTTCAAGGATTCAGGAAGGGGGGGATGGGGGGGGGAGAGGGGCTGGGTGATGTACGCGTGTTTGGTGTGGATACCCAGTAAGCAATGGACCTCGGGCTCACGACGGCCGCAGTGGGTACTGTGCGGGTGCACTGCGGCCGACGAGGGCCCGCAAACTTTTTGTCACTTGTAGTGTGTGTGCGGGGGGGGGGGGGGGGGGGGGGGGGGGCTTTTGAGTGGGGAACAGATTTTTTTTTTCAGTCATAGGACTATGGACCAACACTCTAAAAATTCTGGTTGCGTATGGCCTGATGATACCTAGGATTATCGAGACAATGAAGAACGTAGGACAATCGGCCATGAGTATCGATACAAGGATTATTGATACGTAAGGCGTTCTTTGGTACAATTTTGATTTTTGTTTTGCTTTGTAAAAACTACTCACCTCAAGTTTATATGTAAGTTCAAGTTTCCTACTATCACAGCAGTCCCAATAACACAGTGGTGACTGCATCAGTCTGACTGGAGACCGCAAGGTTCTGTGTTCGATTCCCGCCGGGGGTCGACAAAAAAGGTTAAGACAAATCTTAATAATACCTTGTTTATCTGGGTATTAAAAATACCTGGACTGTCCGGGTATCAGAAATAAAGGTCAAAAAGGCGAACCTGTTATATGTGATAAAGGTCAAATGCAAACTTAGAATGGAAAACATGAATATATACCGGGGAGCTGTATACCCTTGGGGTTATGGACCAGGGAGCTGAATACCCTGGGGAGTTATGGACCAGAGAGTTGTGAATCCTGGGGAGGTATGTATCATGGAGTTGTGAGCCCTGGGGGATGTATGGACCAGGGGGCTGTGAACCCTGGGGAGGTATGGACCAGGGAGTTGTGAGCCCTGGGGATGTATGGACCAGGGGGCTGTGAACCCTGGGGAGGTATGCACCAGGGAGCTGTGCACCCTTGGGGGTTTAAACCAGGGAGCTATGGACCAGGGAGCTGTGAACCCTGGAAGGTTTAAACCAGGGAGATGTGAACCCTGGGAGGTTTAAACCAGGGAGCTGTGAACCCTGGGAGGTATAGACCAGGGGGCTGTGAACCCTGGGAGGTTTAACCAGGGAGCTGTGAACCCTGGGAGGTATGGACCAGGGGGCTGTGAACCCTGGGAGGTATAGACCAGGGGGCTGTGAACCCTGGGAGGTTTAACCAGGGAGCTGTGAACCCTGGGAGGTATGGACCAGGGGGCTGTGAACCCTGGGGACGTTTGGACCAGTGGGATTTGAACCCGGGGGAGGTATATGCATGAGATGAATAATAAATTGGGTGGTTTTGCTACTTTTGGCTATTTTCAATTTTAAACGTATTCTGAATTGATGCTATTTTATTGCTGATTATTAACATGATTGCTGATTTATAAATGATACTCACAAACCAGATAGGTGAGGCTAGCGCTGGCAGAATTGTCAGTACTCAAACCAAGGGGAATCACAGCGCTGGACAGACAACAGTTAGATCCCCTGCCCCCGCCTATCAGGCACCCAATCGCCAGCCCAGAGATAGTAACTATGGGCGGAAATGGACAATTTATATCTATTCCAAATTTCCAGGATTTTTCGACCGCTTACTCCCATGCCTTGACGCCGCCCGGTTTTTTCTAGAAATGTTTGTATTAAAACAGCGCCCGACAATCTTGCCTAACTGAACACGCCACTGCCGACACGCGCGCGAACCTCTTACCGTGCCACAGGAACACTAATTATGTAAACACCAGCATTAAATCATCGTTTGAACAGTCACCATTTTATGTACCTCTCAGCAGAGTAGGTACCAACAGGGGTTAATTAGATTGCGTGTATCAACATACTGTATAAAACTTAACCTGAAATACAAACACACACACACTGCCCGCCGCCTTAATGTACACCCGTCGTATGTGTTTACGCAACAGCCAGTGGCAACCGTGCCAAGCCTTTTGTGACAGTCTACCGTTCAATACTCTATTATTAGCAGCTGGGTAAGCCCTGACTAGACGTCACGTCCAAACTGGTTTATTTTTAACCTGACATAACACCCCCCCCCACCCCCACCCCCCACCCCCACCCCCCCCCCTTACCCTCCCCCCACCCCTTACCCCCCACCCACCACCACCACCACCCCCACCCCCACCCCCCCCCCCACACACACACATTTAGGTTACTGTGTCAAAATGAGAATGTAGTTCAAATTTTGGTCACTGGGTCAAAACAAGAAAGTAGTTCAAATTTTGGTCACTGGGTCAAAACAAGAAAGTAGTTCAAATTTTGGTCACTGGGCCAAAACTAGAAATCTGTATCACTAGGTCATTTCAGAAAATGTATGTCATATCAAATAAGGAGGCCACACTCTGCTTTGAACTACAGCAAGTTTTCACAAAATAATTTTTCAACTGCAATGAAAAAACACCCCCCTGAAATAGGCATGTCCCGTCAGGCTATTTGGGTCTGACGGGTCCATAAAAAAGGGGTGATTTAAAAATACCTCATGTAAGTCTACACAGACATGTATAGGTGTCAAGCCAAGGCCTTTTATTAATAAGATCGAACCGGTTTTTCCAGCTGTGTCTGACGCGACTGTTTGCTAATTTTATTGATCAGTCTGTGCCCAAACGTTCTGAAGAAAACACAGCTCTTGGGTGTGTACACACAATATGACGCAAAGTTCTGGAACAAACGTTTTTAAGCAAGCTGGAATTCTTCGCAAACGACTGAACATTTGTGACAGAAAAAGTGGTGTTTACAACCGTGAACTGAAACTTCTGAAAGACAAAGCACAAGAGTTAAAATCAGATTTGCTTGAAATTGAAAAAGATCTGATAGAATCTACGTCGTTTTTGGCGGAATACAATGCTGAAGGCAATGATGATGAATTTGCAAATGAAATGATAGCCTATGGAGTACTTAATGAAAAAAAAGAAAAGATTACAAAAAATATCAGTCGATCTACTCAAAAAATAAGATTCAAAGAGAGAGCCATTCAATTGAATGAACAGAAAGCAAAAGACTTTCGTGAAAAACTAGTACATTTAGAACAAAACCCTTCAATTCAAAGCCTTAACGAGTCTATGTGTAAGATGCGGTTGAATATGACACAGTAAGTGGAAGCAGAAGCAGAAGCAATGGTTATAACGAAGCTGAAACAACCAAAACGTGAGGTAAGTAAAATTTTGTTTCACGTTTTCACTTATTCAGTTGCGTTCAGTCTAGGTTAAGAGCGCAACTGTGAGAGACGGTGGTATGTTGCGTTAGTCATTTTTAACTCAGTGTCTAGTACCTGAGTCAAGACAAGCCTTCAATTCCGTCAAGTCACTCACTGTCTCTGTGTGTTATTACAAAGTTAGCCCAGCTATCTTAGCACCAGGGGCCAACTACACGCCATGTGGGCCTTAACAACCGCGCGGTAAGTAACCAGACCGGCGGTTACTAACACAGTTGACTAAGCTGTGTTTAATCAACAGCGTTAGACCGCGAGGCGTTAACAGAATGTTGATCCTTTCAATCATAGTCATTTCTATCGGCCCATACCGTGGACAACTAATAAATTCAAGACAAAACACAGAGTTAAATGTCTCTGTTTACAAGGGTCTTAGCAGGCTGTGTAATCTCATGTGATCGTTGTATCCAGCGTATACAATGACGTAGCGTCTTAGAAACGAAAACGAAACTAAGTGCGGCGCAGTGGCTAATCGAGTGTACAGTCCTTGCGTGTCGCGTGACATACAACCATGGCTGAAGTGCATGTGTCTGTGGAACGTCTGTCTGTCTGCCTTTGTTTGCCTGTCTTTGTCAGTGTGTGTCTGTATGACTGTGCCGTGCGTATGTGCGTGCATGCGTATGTGCGTGCATGCGCCGTGCGTGTTTGTCGTTGTCTGTGTGTGTGTGTGTGCATTGTGTTTGTTTGTTTGTCTGTGCGTGATTATGCGTGTGCGTGTGTATGCGTGTGTGTGTATGCGTGTATGTATGCGTGTGTGCGTGTGTGCGTGCATGTGTGTATTATATTAATCGGAATGCGTCTGCCTGTAATGTGTGTGTGTGTGTGTGTGTGTGTGTGAGTATTCAAATCCCGTAAACCAGGGGACACACACGGGTTAAACACCCACAACTGGGGACTTTCAGTAAACCGGGGACGTCCCCAGTTTGTATGGTTACAACCCATAGTGTGTATATTTTGTTTTTGTGCGTGCGTGTGTGCGTGCATGTGTGTGTGTGTGTGTGTGTGTGAGTGCATGTGTGTGTGTTTGCGTGCGTGCATGTGTTTATATGTGTGTGTACGTCTGTGTGAGTGCATGTTTTTGTGTATGTAGGCTGTGTATGTGTGTGTGAGTGCATGTTTTTTGAGTATGTATGTGTTTGTCTGTGTTTGTTTGCCTGTGTTTGTTTGCCTATACGTGTGCATATTAATTAGTTATTAGAGATAGAAAAAAATACATTCCAATACCATTTATACCATTATTTTTTTAGTCAATGTCCACATATTCATATATATATATATATATATATATATATATATATATATATATATATATATATATATATATATATATATATATATATATATATATACACACACACAAACAAACAAACAAACAAAAAAAACCCACATTGCTATATGCACTTGATAACAAATTATTTAAGTTACCTACAGATACTTGATAACAAATTTCCAAAGTCACTTATAACTGACAAATAACTTTACAGGTAACCTTTTAAGATCTTATAAATGAGTTATAAGTGACTTAAATCAAGAACTTATAAGAACTTAAAAATAACAAATTGTAAGTTCTTGACTTAAGTCACAACTTACTCAGACAGATTTGTCAAGATACAAGGACAATGAAAAAACTTTTTTTTAGTAATAGTCAGGTGGTGGTGGTGGTGCTGATGGGGTTAAATAGTTAGGTGGCATGTCATTTTTCTGTGAAGTGTATGTCATTAATAAACGATTACCAAATCTGATTTTTATTTGTTTAAAAGATTGTGTAGTTTTTCTGTGGTTTCCTGAACACCGATCTGTTTTCCCATCTCTAAAAAACTGGCCTTAAGTTCTTCAACATTTACGGGAGATTGACTACGCATCTTATTCTGTATTTCAGATTTTTGTTTCTTGTAATTATTCAAATCATCTTGGACTCTCTTAAATTCCTCGTCATCAATACAATTATCATTTAATGCCTTACTGATAATAAGTTTCATACTGCTCAGCTTTGCACCAGCAAGCGTACTCAATGCTTCATGTTTCTGTAATTTTGTGTGAAACCTCTTGTTCAAGGCCTCCAAACCAAAGCAAGTCAGGCATGTAGCAACGCTAACAGCCTCAACTGCTATTCCAGCCAAACTCCCAATTCCTGTGGC
Organism: Semisulcospira habei; assembly: GCA_036245525.1. Taxonomy (NCBI): domain Eukaryota; kingdom Metazoa; phylum Mollusca; class Gastropoda; family Semisulcospiridae; genus Semisulcospira; species Semisulcospira habei. Next base: position 249,876,138 of record BTPG01000001.1, read on the forward strand.
GAACAGAACAATACCCCCTACAGAACATGAAGCTGAAACTGCGCCAATAGCCATAGAAGTGTTTTGAACAGAATTAAATACCGACTTATACCTCCTTTTGCACCGTGAGTACTTAGCCTCTTCTCCTTCCAAATATTTCAAAGCTTCTGTAATATTATTTAATCTGAATGCATCTGCCTGTAATGTTTTATCTGAAGCAATTGGCACAGCTGTCACCTGTGTATCAGGCGCAAGTGTTGTTTTAGTCGTCACATTTGTTTCAGTCGGCTCAAGCGTCGGTAGTTGCGGATAGAAGTTTACCATTTTTTTTATTGACAAATATTTTTTTTTTATTTAATCAGCAATTACATTTTGCAACTCTTCAAAAGTATACAATTTGTTAGCATAATAAAATGCAACAAGATCAATGTGTTCAAGGTTTATGTAAGTTAGACGAACAAAAGTTGTTTTGTCGACCACCACCTTGACAGCTGGAACACTGCTCGAAACATTAATAACATCATTATTTTTTGAAATGGCAATAAAGACCTTTGATGTTTCTGTTACTGTTTCATTCCATGTAAGTTTAATTCCTTGTGCAATTTGAGCCTCTTTAGCAGTAGTTACTGATCTCATGATAATTTCAAATACTATTGTCGCGCCCCCACCCGGGTCTGCCCTGGGGGACTTGGGTGGGGTTAGGTATTTTTTAGTTCCCAGGGTCACCCTGGTCAGCCCCACAGGGTGGGTTTTTCTCTCTATTCTGGGGCATGTGTTTCTGTCTACCCTTTGTCCATTCACCTGTATTTGCCTTTTTAAAACTCTCCCTACTGTCTGCACTGCCTGTAGCTCTTGATATTGGATGTGTGTTGCTAAATGGTCTTAGCTTTATTTAGGCCCCATGTGTTAGGTTTATTTAATGTATTTGACTGGCTGGCGACATACATTCAATGTTCTGTTTAGTTTTTTTTTCACAAGCAGTGCAGGCACGTCCTGAGAAAGCCTTGTTGCTGTCGGGACGTTAAGCAATGTACAATCAATTACTATTGTCGCTTCTCTTGCGATGGTAAAGTTTGCTGGCATAAACACGACCTTCGCATCAGACCTACCCTTCCTGTGCGTAAGAAGATATCTTCGTTTCTCATAATTTTCAACTTTCAGTTTTTCTCTGCTATTGTCGTCTGGGGCAAAGCTTGGAACAAGACTTACAATAAGCGGCCCCGAGTTAACAACCTTCCTAAACACTAAGGCGCCTTCATCATCAGTGTATACATAAGGACTAATAAATTCAATCTTTATGTCCCAGTCAATTGTTGGAGGTGGTGCAGGCACAGGTGAAACAACCCACTTACTACCCACATGTATTAAGTTGTAAGGCGCATTATTTACAGGTGGAGTAGGTACAGTAACATCACGAAGCTGACCAAGTTTAGGAATCTGTTTTTCACCATCTTTCATGTCGACAATTACTTTCCTCTTGTACATGCCATTTGAATCAAGTTCAAAACCATATATTTCTCCAACATCCCCCTCTTTCTCAAAATCCTGTACATCAGCCAAATCTTTCAACTCTGTTACTGGACACGCAACTGGTATGATTGTTCGCTTTGGACCAAGACCACTCATTTTTATAAACAAAAATAAAATTATTTAACTTCTAACACTACACTAAAATCATGCATAAGAACTGGTTTGTCATCCTGATTAGTTACAGATATACTCAGTGACTCAAAGAAACTAGAACCTAATTTCTTAAACTGCAAATTAGGAAATCTAACAACTACACTTTCACAATATGGAGCAGTTCCAGTAGGTAAGCATCTCAACAAAGTTGAAGGCTTTCCATTGTGTACATTCTCAGTTGTGTTTAGTTCTTTCAAATAAATATTTAGCACTGTGTGTACTGACAAATTGACAGGACGTTTTCCAGTTATTTTAAGTTTTTTTGTCTTCATTGTTATAATACCAGACATAGCTTCATCTAAATCATCTGTTCTATACCAATCTTCGTCAATATAAAATCCAAGTAAATATGCAAATCTATCTGAAATTTTTAACTAATCTTGTTTCAGAAATTCTAATGTAACAAGTAGGTTAGCTGGATTTAAAGTTGCTTTAATTTTAAATTTACTTTGAAACCATTCAGCTATAGTACAAAAGTCATAATACCCAGGTGGTATAGCTTCAGTCTTACCATCAAAAATTACTTTATTATATATATCATCCTCTACATTAAACCATTTTACTGTGTAGAACATTTCATGGATAGCTACAGCCTTGCTACCATCACGATTATCAATCCCATTAGTTAACCACACTGGTTTGCTTGTGTCAAGATTTGTTAAGGTAATAAACATTTTTATTATCTTCCCCACCCGGGTCTGCCCTGGGGGACTTGGGTGGGGTTAACTACTTTTTAGTTCCCAGGGTCACCCTGGTCAGCCCCACAGGGTGGGTTTTCCTCTCTCTTCCGGGGCATGTGTTTCTGTCTACTGGTCCATTCACCTGTATTTGCCTTTTTAAACCCTCCCTACTGTCTGCACTGCCTGTAGCTCTTGATATTGGATGTGTGTTGCTAAATGGTCTTAGCTTTATTTAGGCCCCATGTGTTAGGTTTATTTAACGTATTGGACCGGCTGGCGACATACATTCAATGTTCTGTTTAGTTTTTTTTCACAAGCAGTGCAGGCACGTCCTGAGAAAGCCTTGTTGCTGTCGGGACGTTAAGCAATGTACAATCAATTTTTATTATCTCATATAAAAAAGGATGGAATTTAAATCACCAACCATTACCACAACAAACGCATTTCAATTTAATATGGATGCCAAATATAATGTTGCACCTACTTATGAACAGAAAATAATTCAACTAAACCAGCTTGACATAGCTGTATCAGAACAAGATCTATTCCAAGTCAAAGTACCAAATCCGTTTGACCATTACCTAAACCCTCCAATAACAGATGACTCAACTGCAAGAAAGTGGTCTTCAAGTCCACTACAGATGTTTCAAAACCAACTCAACTTTGCAATACTATGCTCAACTACTGGCTGTGGGGTTTCTTTTACAGACCACTTGAATCACTCAAACAAACTGATTAGATCTGTGTATCATTTCCATGTTTATTACCAGCTTAGACGTATACTGTCAGAACTTCATACACCACTGCCCACTGAATCCAGTTTCAACAGGTTTAACAACTCCATGGATATGAAAGCTTTTGAACGGATTTGTAATGAGTTTAACATAAGCACTAAGTATGACTTCACACAAAAACTTGATGATCACAATGGCATGGGTACATTGTATTACGCTTTGAGTCACAGACAATACCCTCAAGATTACTACCCTGGTTACACTTCATTCTCATCAAAATCACAAGTCTGGATAGGATCAATAGAGCAGAAGCAGACTAACGCATGGACCACATTTATTTTAGATAAATCTGACGGGTTTACTCAAGCAGGAGTCGAGCGCGTCAATGAGTCTATCAGAACATATGTCTGGTGTATACTAGGTGCACAATCACTAACAAAATCAAACATTTTGAATGGAAGTGGAAAGTTTGAAGCACAAAAACAGTTTCTTGCAAATCTTGAAGATTCAGTAAATTCATCAGTTGATCTCCCATCAAGCATACAACGCTACCAAGACGTACTCAGATATGCCAGATCAAAAGTTGACTTTGTAGTTGGAATCGGGTTATACATGTTACCATCTGACCTTCAACTCCAAATGGGAACAATAACAAATTATAATAATGAAATCATTGTTGCAGGTCGTGATCAAAAACTAGGTCTCAATCAATCTGTAAACTTAGGGGCCACAACCACACATGTACAGTCATTAAAATCATTACAGACGGTAACACCCCTGGCCCCGGCCCCAACCCCGGCCCCGGCCCTGGCCCCAACACCGGCACTCATAACAATAACCCCTACACCAACCCCTGACACTCATGAGTCAGAGAGAACTGCATTGGTAATAGGCCTCACTGGATTAGGAGTATTACTTCTTTATCTGTTTCATTAAATAACCCACCATCAACCCTCCTACTGTCACCAAAAAGACCCACACATGCTGTGCCATAAACCCTACTGCCTTTGCCGCTGTACTAATCAGCCAACTGACAACAGTGCCAATTATGCCAGGCAAAGCATCCACTGCTTTCACAGCCAATTTTTTAAGCAAGTCTGATATGTGAGACAACTGTTTCTTTACCCATGACTGTAAATCTTTTGGGTCTGTGGGGGCTGGTGAAGGTGCCGGGGCTGGCGGTGCCGGGGGTGCACCCCCACCACTACCGGAGACAGCTAATACAACAGTACTGATAATAAATCCAAGAGCAGTAATTAAACTAGCAATTGTAATACCCTGTTCTCTGAAAAGTGTTTTTAGTCTCTCAGCCAGAGTAGTGTCTTCGTGAAGTATTTTCTGAATAGTTTCTCTAATTCTGTTGACCTGTGATTTCAATTTTTGTCTTCCAATACTAATTGTTTCTAACCGTCCTGATCTTTCTATCTGCAAATCATTTAATCTGTGTTGAATTCTTTCTTTCATTTCTGTGTCAAGATTTCCATTGTCTGCGGTAGCCAGTTTTTCTTTTTCACGTTCTATGTGTTTATCAAGCTCTCCCAGTTTGGCAACATTGTTTACCATCTCACCTCTTATTGTCTGCAGTGATTTATCCAATCCCATAATCTCCCTCATTGACAAAGGTGGATCATCTATTGTTTTCAAAGCGTCATTTATTTGTCCTTCAGTAAATGAGGTTTCTTGTATCACTTTGTTTGCTATTTCTGGTAGGCTTGTTACAGGTGCCATTTCAATTTGTTGCCCTGTTGGCAACTTTGTTTGCGTGTCATGAAGAACACTAACCAGTCTTGGCGTGACAGGAGACCCTCCAATTCCAAGATACCTTGCCAACCCAGAGTTACCACCGACTTCACCTTTAATTGTACTTAAAGCTCTAAACTTAGAAGGATTATTTTTATGTGTTAGATATATTTTCCCTCTGTCTGTATTTACAAATAAGTGCCCTTTATCATATTCAAATTGATTAGGATCTATTACATCTGGGCGCACTCCAACACTGTCATAAAATGAGTTTACTTTGTCTTTTAGCAGTTCGTGATGCATACTAGACATAGTTACCATTCCAGTCATATCTGTGATACTGGTATCTGAGACATTCATGTCATCCATTTCAAAATCTTCATGATTAAATCCTCCTGCTGCCATTGTTTTATTAATTTATTATTTTTTATTGTGCATAATAAAAATGACACAGTCTTACGGATCAAAGTTAGACCCATACAGAAAACTACGTGAGCCCCTGGGTGTTAAGGGCATAAGACAATCAATCGTCATCACGAACAATCCAAGTACCATAGACCAGAACCAAACACTTACAGTCAAGTTTCCAAACCTAGGCCCCAGTGACGTTATCGTTCCTGGCACTGCACGCCTAGCATTTAATATTGAACTATCATCAGACGCAGACGTAAACAGAACTCTAGTTGACAATCTTGGCAGAGCAATTGTTAGAACTATTAAAGTAAAACTTGAAGGACAGGAAGTGTTTAGTCTTGACGACTCTGATGTATTCTACTGTTACAAAGACCTTTGGCTCACAAGAGAAGAACGAGAAGACCGTATTTACCAAGGCATACAGTCTGATAATGTTGGTAAACTTCGAATCAATGCTGGAGATAAATCAACGTCAGCAGCCAATGACGTTATTATAGCAGAAACATATGGAACCAGATTTTACATTCCACTTGAGTTTGAAATTCTAACAGCACATTTGCCTTATTATCAAGGGGCACTGAATGACCGTCTGAGCTTTGAACTAACTTTCAATGACTACTCCAAAGTTATTAAATCATCTGCCACAGATGCAACATATAAGATCTCTAACATTTCCTTGGAATATGAAATTGTTACACATACTGAACTAGCCAGACTCATACAAAATCAGTACCAGTCAAGACTTCCAATTTATTATGACCGTGTGATTAGACATAGTTTAATACCCAAAGACAAAAGCGACCCAATGTGGAACATAAACTTGAACACGCCTGCCAGGTCACTGAAAGGTATTCTTATGTTGTTTGTTGAACCAGTGAGTCCATACAAAAGAGATTCAGAAAAATTCTACAATCCTAAGATTACACATTTGTCCTGCACAATCGAAGGCTGCCCTAATCAAGTGTACGCTTCAGGAATGTTACCTTATCAACACTACGATGAGATCACAAAGTATTTTGCAGGAGGAAGGATTAGAGATAAACCTGCAAACATTGCGTGCAAAGATCTACATCTGTATGACGTTAG